>CM030362.1:153116034-153786034 GCA_017893485.1 Hemerocallis citrina
AATTTAATGTATTCAAATCAACATAGAAGAGAATTCAATATACTTAAAAGGTGGGGAAAAAAAGAATCCAAATTCATTCAACACTAAAATTTTGAGCTATTGAAAAAAAGTCATCTAATTGTAACAAAAGTTTTGTACTCTTAGTCATGTCTATTTTAGTTACAAAATATAGCATACTTCATAATCCATACATAAGTATACTAATAAGGTTTTTTAATGATCGGGTATGGGTCAGACCGTTATTTATTTTTCACACTCAATAAGGGTTTTTTTTGTAAACCAATACTTGAGAGTCGTACCCAGTATGGTACCCATGCTGATGGGTACGTGTACACCACCCGGTATGTACCCAAGCAAGGTACAGCTAGTAACATCATACCCATGCTTTGTAGGAACTAGCTTAAAAATATACAATTAGTTCAATTCGGAATTTCTTTGTTTGCATGCTTAAATTGTTTTCTTTTTTGCATTCTTAAATTATGGATTTTACCATAATTTGAGAACTCGGGATCAGATTAAGGTATATGGAACTTAAATGAAAACCCAAAAATAGTCTCCCCAAAGCATTTAAACCATCGTTTAATATACTGGTCAAGTTCAAGGCACAATGGCCTTATTAGATAGGGATTTGCGTACCAACACTTCTGATAAGTGCAATGTTACAGGTAAAATGGTAGGCCATTACCATCCCTATGCCGAGTTTTCAGAACATGATTTAAAATGTCAATAAAAAACAAAATATTTTATATAAGCAGTCAAAAATAATAATTTTGCACATTTTCTGAAGTACCTAGTCAAAAGCACCAGCCTCTGCTAAAAGCATTGCGTTTTTTTTTCATTCTTGAGCGGTATAGGTAGCCGAAAACAAATTACACTGTTTAGCCTCCATTTAGTGGGTCAATTTTGCAATTCAGAGTACGCAAAAGGAGTAAGCGGCTATGAAAACTATTAGAGGTATTATACAATTCATATGAAAATAATGATGGGCGTGTAATGGACACAGAAAAAAAAGAATAGTAGACAAACAAAACTACTACTTATGTGGTATCTCCAAAAAAAATTATCTCTGGAATCTTTGGATCAAAACAAGTTATTCAGCATGGTAGTGATCGAGTAAAATGCATGCTCTCCAGTAACCATTCTATATAAAAATAATAGCAATACTGGGATAGTCTAACATGGAAGGTTTAAGATAACTATTTGGTCAGGTAATACAAAATTTTGAACAGCTATTTCAGCTTGAAAAAGATATAAACAGCCACATTCAGCATCAGTATAGTCACATGCATAAGAACCACAACGACCAACACCATTACAACTACTATACTAGTAATAACAGAATAACTAGCAACAACATTAAATAAACAGTAATAGCAGTACTATTAGTCGTAGTAATGTAGTATAAATTCATTTCTTGCATGAAAGATATTGAAGATATACTGCACCAAAGAAAATTTACTAAGAATTACATTAGCCATCACAAAACAATTTACAAAAAAACATACATAGAATATAGTGCAAATCATTACCTAGCATACAATATAAGTAGTATAAAATGTAACAGACATCTAAAACGAATACAATCTAGAAACAACAAACAAAAATACGAGTCCTATTAGTGCAATGAAATCCTCGAGTTGAAAATAAACATTACGCACAAGAAAGTCATTATAGCATACCACAGCAAATCGAAAAAAAACTTATGAATGATCCAGTGTAACATGTAGGTCACATACTTAATAAAATATCAGAAAAACTACCAGCAGTGAATATATCCACACACAAAAAAAAAAAAACATATTCTGTAAACATTATGGTATTCATCAAGATTTAAAAACATACAAAAGTATCAATTTAATTTCTTAAAGTGCAATAGAAGTAATGAGATATGTGAAGTTACTAGTGGTCATAATAGAATTCTCACCTTCTGTTTAACTTTCCTGAAATCTAGCAGATGCAACTTTTTGAGTTTGTGGATCACATACAGACGATAATTTGGTTTCTTGGTGATGTTATTATCCAGTAAACTAAGAGTTTTTAGCTTTGGGAGAGATGAAAGGGGGTCAATCTCCAGTAAGTTCACAAAACGATTGTTTGTAAGGATCAAAGTGTGCAATTTAAGTAGGTACTCACCGTACTCTGCAAATTCCACAAAAAGAAGTATTAGAATCTCTCCCTGAAGAAAATATCTTTTTCATAATCATAGACAGCAAGTTTTCTCACCTCCAATGTTAGGGTTGATACGGGTAATTCTGTTATTATTGATCAACAAAGTGCCAAGACGGTTCAAGGAAAATTTTCAAGCTTAACAATCTAATTATCAGACAAATCTATTGTATCAAATTTATCCTGCAAATGACAACCGTAAACAAACAAATTGTCAATTTATATGACTTATATACAAAGCCTATAGATGGAACATGTATTCTAAAATGTGATATATCTAGTTTACTAGATAATGTATGTCTTCTGGAAAACTCCAGTTAGATTATGTCAATAAATTTTGTCCAATGTTGGAACAAAAAAATATTTGGTTAAAGACTTTCACAAATATAGAAAGAACCATGGGTACTATATTACTTTATTAATGTAGCTTCACATCTCTCATATTTATCTTACCGAATTTTATCTTCCGTAACTTTGAGTTATTTTTCCCACATCATTTTTTCTATTATCTTTAAATATTTCTATAATCATATATTCATTGTATGAAACGGTTTTGATGAAACTGTGTTGCATGTGTCAATAACTAGATATGGTATGATATATACACAGCTAACATTTGTGTGTGTGTGTGTTGTTAGGACAAAAAACAATATTGTATAACCCTCAAGCAATTTGGTGCATCCACCCTTGCAAAAAAAAGCATTGTTTTAAATTTCCTCCGATACGGCCGAAATTTCGTTTCGGCTAGCTTGCCGATACGAAATCACATATTTTATACTCTACATCGTTTTGGACCGAAATGTGTAGATTTCATCCGAAATTACCGAAATATCAGCCGAAATATTGCCGAAATATCAGCCGAAATAGACAACTGTTATTGTGAATATATTAAAAAATATTGTTTTACTTTTTGCATATATGTCTTTCAATATAGGACCTTAAGCTAAAATAATGTGAGGATTTCATATCGCTATTGTTTGTATATATGTAAAGTCAAGTAAATTTATTAACTAACTAGGTTTGCCCGTTGACACGTGCCTACGGCACGTTTTCGGAATAGTACACCTTGTTTTATCATATAAAATAATTTTTGAGGTCCAGCAAATTAACACCAGCAAACATAGAGCAAAAAACATATTATTTTTGAATTATTTTTAAATTTTTAATTTTTAATTTTTTTTGTTTTTAAATTTTTTATTTAAAAATTTTAAAAAATTTTATTTTCTTAATTTTTTGAATAGAAGAGGGAAGGAGGGAGAGAGAGAGAGAATTTTTATAAAAAAATAAATATAGGAGTTGTTTTGGGTGGGAGATTTGAATTTGAGTTTTGGAGGGAAACTTTTGGGAGGGAAAATATGTTTTGTGAATTTAGATCTGGGCCTTTGATTTTTGGGGGATTGAAGGAGAGCCACTTGATAGCTTTCTTTGTGTTTTATTATATAGATACATTGTTCTAATCAATGCAAATTCAATTTAGTTATATACTTATATCACATTCTCTTCTATATTATTGTTAAATTATGCGAAGACTTACCGCAATTGATTCATGTCATTAGCTGCATTATACAGAATTTTATATAATAAATGACATGTAGGACATATAATATCTTATTTAGTAACAAAAAAAATATTTATTGAGTATAGGAAATGAACATCCGATATGATCACATTTCCCGGAGATCTCCGATATCTCCGAGACGGGACGAAACACCCCTTGTCGAGACGAGTCCGAAATCCGAGATTTAAAACCATACAAAAAAGTACACACAGAATTCACAACAAATCTGCTTGGTATGTATATAGACAAGACTGGAAACTACATAAGGGAGAGGGCTGCATAATCAACTATCAATTACCACCGCCTCCTTTTGCTATGTGAATGCCTCTATTCCCTAAACTTAAGTATTCCTTATGACAAGAAACATACAGAATCCAGGTGAGTTCACATCTTCAATCGATCATGATGTATAATTTTTAAATAACACTAGCAAAAACAAAAAAAAGAGAGCTCATTCTTCATGGGATGACATCAATTTTGTCCTTGGGATCTTCATTGGCAATTGGTGTTGACCTTAATAATGTCAATGCATTTCACTCAAAACATGTATGCTAGGAAGTTTCCAACTGAAACTTACATGGAAATCCCCAATTCTCAAATTAACAAATAAATCTGTACTTAATATAAATTCATATGCCCTTTCCACGTCCAAGAACTCCATCATTGATGATTTCTTTTTCTTCTTTTAGTGGAGGATTGCTTTTTAAAACTTAAGGAAGACCTCTGAGGAACCCCCAGACTTCAGTTCATTTCACTAACAAAAAGATCTTGGATGCTCAACACTTTATTTTGCATATATGGCTTTCTAGATACTGGACCAATATCTTGCATTAAAAGAGAGAATCTTTTTACCGATTGACAAGCAACAACAGTACCACCGACACATTATGATTAAAGAGTTATACAGTTCAAAGGAATCTGCTTCTCAAAGACAGACTTAACGAGCTTCTTGAACTAAGAATGGTATATTTCTTTTGTCACGGACTCCTAAATTTCCATTGCATTGAAGGTCAAATTATTTTCTAGTTTGGACTTTTGAGGCATAATACAGCAACCATAATGAGGTACTAATCCGTTCATCTATAAATTTTAGTTTTAACTTCTGCATTTTCTACTACTTGTACTCTTTGGTTTCACTTTTAAGGATTTATTTGGCAGGTTGAACTAGAGCATAATTAGAGAATGTATAATTTTGACAGATACTAGAAACTAGAGATTCTTCTCAACTCTTAGGTTTGGCTAACAAATTTTGGAGATAAGGAGTTTGGGATTCAAATATAAAAATGGGGTTACTACTACGCAGTGCCCCCACTTGATTTGTTTATTTATTTATTTGAGAAAGATGAAATAGGGAATGGCATCAGATGAACAGTGGAAAAGAGCTGGGCACCCATGCATTTCCTCCTCTAAAGGTCGAAAGTCATTTGTGCAATCTCACGTGGGGAAAACAAAACACAAAAAAACAAGTTTCTAGTTTCATTTTTCATTTTTCATTTTTAATATGCAAAACATAAGATCTCCAATCCTCATGGAATTTAAATTAAGGTTTCACGAGTTTCTGTTTCCCCCTCCTAATTTCATTAGCAAAATGTTGTCATACAACCTAAGAGTTTGTTTTCCTCATGGAATTTTGTGGGGAAAGTAGCAAGAGTGGAGAATTCATTGTCTGTACAAGTACTGAAAACTAGTCACTCTTTTCAAAATGTGTTCGCCAAACTGCTTTTAGATTAAAGGAACCCAGGTACCAAATACCTGGTGACGCTCACCACTTCAACTATATGTTCTTTTATTCGAAAGACGAAGAAGTTGGGAGATTCTATAAATTTCCACCACTAGATGAGTAAATTCATTTGTGGAATCTCATGCAAGACACGTCACAAAAATGTAAACTAAATTTCTAGTTCGTTCTTTCAACTCATAATATCATTCTGGAAACTCGTCTAACCTCAAACTTACCACAAAACACTTCAACTCGAGTTTTCATTCTTTTCTTGGTCCTCTCCAGACTGAAATTCCACAAAAATATTTTCACCGAATCACCTAACTCTTCACTCTTTCTCACCTACAATTCTTCCCATTCACCAACAAAAATATCTATCATCAAAACTAGAAAACCTCACCTGCGTATTCGCAACGCATTTCTTTAAGAACCCATGTTCCAATCAACCCTAATAACTTGAATTAACAATACCACTAAGAAATGAAGGTAAACCTAGTACAGTTAAAGATTTAGCGTTTAAGTTACCTTTGTAGCACCTAAGTTCTCGATAACTGCGATCTTGTTCCCTAAATCAAAAAAAAACCACGCCATTAACGGCTGAATATTTTCAACAATGATAATTAAAAAATTAAAAACTAATACCTCGGAGGTCTAGTTCGCGTTCTTTAATGGCATTGAAGAAATGAGGGCTCTTCGAAATCAAATCCGCCGTCAACCTCACCATTGCTAGGGCTTTGGCGGCCGCAGCTTTGGGGAAGAAGAAGAAAAGAGAGATGTTAGGGGGTCAGCACTGATCATCGATGATCATGGAACTCAAGGGAGAATCCAACCACCGGAGATAGGAGAGACATGAATTAGAGTCAAGAACAGAGTAGTGAGTCAGATGTAAGAGTCGATAGGAGTAATGGTACGCACTTAGCGCACCTTATTTGAATTGTAAGTGAGCGGGAGGAGCTAAGGAGGGAAGTACTGTGTGTGTTGCACAGGTTCTTGATTCTCTATTTATACATGAGCTGTAATCCTGAGGGGATCAATCAATAATAAAAATCTTCTACTTCCTTCTCTAATCTTCTCTTTTCTTGTTCTTATCTTCTTCTTATCTTCTCTTCTTCCCCAAATCCCTCTTTCCCGTTCACCATCAGCACCATCAGCAACACCAGCAATCAACAGCACTACCAGCAACAACTCCATACTTCAGCAACATGCCCCGATCGAGGAATCCTCACAACCCAATCCCTGACAACTTGGTATCAGAGCCAAGCGAAGGCGATGGACGAGATGAAGGGATAGCGCCACTGGAGGGAGAAGTAGCCAATCTGAAGAGTCAAATGGCAGAAATCCAACTGAGGAGTAACTATCAATCCGAGAGAGTTGAAGCAATAGCGGAGGGAATCAATGAAAGATTCGTCGCAATGGAGAATAAGATGAATGTTCGATTGGATGCCATGCTATCGATGATTCAGCAAGGTTTGCATCGAATCCCAAACCCACCACTGCTGCCGACTCCCCCTATTAACCACAACCCGCATCAGACACCCCCTCCACTCAATCCCCATCGAGAACCCATCCATCCTCAATTCCACAATCCCAACCCCCCTCCATTCGTTCCTGACCCTAGGGGTTTCTTCCGAACACCATTCAAGGTGGAGTTCCCCACCTTCGAAGAAGGGGATCCGACGGAGTGGATTTGCGGTGTAGAGCAGTTCTTGGAATTCTATGAAGTACCAGAGACACAAAAGCTCAAATATGCGTCGCTCAATTTGAGGGGAAGAGCTGCGCAATGGTTCCGCCGCCACATTAAGCCCCAGATGCCGGATATCTCTTGGCCCCAGTTTCTACAGGAGATACTCACAAGGTTCGGACCCACGGAGTTTCAAGATTACAGCGGTATGCTTTCTAAGTTACAACAAAAGGGAGACCTCGAGCTGTACATCCAGGAATTCGATCGCCTCTCCAACTTCGTAGTGGATTGGACGGAGAAACATTACTTGAGTACGTTCATCAGTCGGTTGCGAGACGAAATTAGATGGGATGTTAAGTCACAACGGCCGAAGAATGTGAATGAAGCCATGGGCATCGCAAAGGGGTTCGAAGAGAAATTGGCCTGTTTGAAGAAGAGCTATCGAGCGCCATTTAACCCCAAACCCACCATACACACTTCCCCAACCGCAGCCGCCCATAATGTCCCTGGCTCCAAACCACCCTACCCACACTTTGTGCCCCGAAGACTTAGCCTACAGGAGATGAGGGAACGAAGGGCATGAGGCCTGTGTTTTAATTGTGACGACAAATATACCGCTGGTCACATTTGCAAGACCCAAAAATTTTACTACTTGGAATGTTTAGAAGGAGAAGACCTTGGTGATGAAGACTCCATGAGTCCCTTAGTGGCTGAAGAACAATTGTTAGCAACAACTCAGCTCACTCCACACTCCACCTCCTCACCACCTTCCCTTGCATCTCAAAACTACCCTCCCCCTTCTCCGTCGCACCCCATCCTGCAGCATCCAGAAATTTCCCTACATGCTTTAATCGGAACTCAGACATACCCACAAACCATGAGGGTGAAGGGAACCATCAACAGCCGAGAAGTGAACATCCTCATCGACACGGGCTCCACCCATAACTACCTCGACCCCCACACCGCTGCGATCGCACAATTGCCAGTGAACAAAGAACTCCGATACAATGTCACAGTTGCCAACGGCCAGTTGATGCAAAGTGAAGGGAAGGTGGAGCATGCCTCCTTTATAGTCCAAGGAGTTCCTCTACAGGCGGAGCTGCTGTTATTGCCATTGGGGCCGTCGCAAATGGTCCTAGGAGCCCACTGGCTTCGCACCTTAGGACCGGTCACGATGGATTTTGGCGAGATGACAATGGCCTTCAAGGTCGAAGGAAAAATGAAGAAATTGAAGGGAATAATGACACCTCAACTCCAAATGATGGAAGCTTCACAGCTTACGGGAATGAAGAACTACGTTTGTCAAGCGTATCTCCTACAAGTTCAAGGCCTCGCTGAAGAGATTGAGAACCAGGCGTCTCCATACCCAACCGACATTCAAGGCACTCTTAGTCGATTTCCTGAAGTGTTCCAAGAGGAAATGCGATTACCCCCACATCGACAGATCGATCATGAGATTCCCCTCCTTGAAGGACACAAACCTGTATGCTTGAGACCTTACAAACACCCTCACTCTTACAAGGCAGAAATTGAGAAACAAGTTAGAGAAATGTTATAAGCTGGATTCATTCGCCCCAGTCGCAGCCCCTACTCTTCCCCAGTAATTTTGATCATGAAGTCGGATGGCAGTTGGAGGATGTGTGTCGACTACAGGGCTCTCAATAGTCAAACTGTCAAGGCCAAATTTCCCATTCCCCTCATTGACGAGCTGTTGGATGAATTGAATGGAGCGCGATTCTTCTCCAAGATTGATTTGAGGTCGGGCTATCACCAGATCAGAGTTCACAGCCCCGACATCCCCAAAACTGCATTTCGAACCCACCACGGGCATTTCGAATTTGTGGTAATGCCCTTTGGGCTTACCAACGCACCGTCGACCTTCCAACAATTGATGAACAACATATTCGCGAAGTATCTCAGGAAGTTTGTGTTGGTTTTCTTCGACGACATACTAATCTACAGCGCTTCTTGGGAGGAGCATCTAGCACATTTGGAGAAGGTACTCACCGTGTTGAAGCAAAACCACCTTCTCGCGAAACCCAGCAAGTGCAGCTTCGGCCGAACTTCTGTCGAATACTTGGGGCACACCATCAGCGCCGCCGGGATCGCAGTGGATGATCGCAAAATCCAGGCGGTAGAAGAATGGCCCGAACCCAAAACTATTAAGGAGTTGAGAGGGTTCCTAGGGCTCACCGGGTACTACAGAAGGTTCGTGAAGGACTACGGGAGCATTGCCTCACCCCTCACTCAACTGCTGCGGAAAAATGCCTTCAAATGGTCCCTGGAAGCTTCAGAAGCATTCAAACGGCTCTCACAACCACCCCCGTCTTACAAGCTCCCGATTTTTCCAAACCCTTCGTCGTCGAGACGGATGCGTCTAAGGATGGCATCAGTGCTGTTCTCATGCAAGACCACCACCCCATCGCCTTTATGAGTAAGGCACCAAAGGGAAGGAATTCGTCGCTCTCCACATATGAAAAAGAAGTATTGGCTATTTTACAAGCTATCAAACAATGGCGACACTATCTGTTAGGGAATGAATTTGTGATAAGAACCGACCAACAGAGCATTAAGAACATCTTGGAACAAAAGATCAACAAAGAAATACAAGAGAAGTGGCTGTGGAAATTGCTTGGGCTCACCTTTACTGTAGAATACAAAAAAGGGACTCAAAATCCTGCTGCCGATGGCCTTTCAAGGAAATCCGAACACTATGAAGCCTGCTTTGAAATATCCGTGGTGATTCCCCAGTGGATTGAGCAAATCAAGCAATTGGTTGTGCAAGATGATTACTATCGACAGCTGGAGGAGAAGAGCAGCCGTGGGGGCTTGGATCCGCAACTCTACAGGGTTGTGGGAGGTCTGTGGTACTATAGGGGGAGAATTCTTATCAGCCCGAAGGCAGAGGTGCGGCACTTGATCTTTCACGACATGCACTCATCGACTACGGGGGGACGCGCTGGGTATCATAAGACACTACATCGGATCAAGAGATCTTTCATATGGGAGGGAATCACGAAAGATGTGAAGCTGAAAATTAGAGAATGTCTCATTTGCCAGAAAAACAAAGCTGAAACTATCCTACCTGCTGGTTTGCTCCACCCACTCCCAATTCCAGAGAGAGTGTGGGAAGATATTTCCATGGATTTCGTCGAAGGATTACCCAAAAGCGGAGGAAAGAATGCTGTTATGGTAGTGGTCGATCGCCTCACTAATTATGCGCACTTTGTTGGGATTGCTCACCTGTACACGGTGGAGGCAATTGTGCAAATTTTCGTCGATCATGTGTACAAGCTCCATGGGATGCTGCGAAGCATCGTAAGCGACAGGGATCCTATATTCGTGAGCAAATTTTGGAAGGAATTCTTCACTCTACAACAGTGCAAACTCCGACACTCCACGGCATACCACCCACAGAGCGACGGACAGACGGAAATAGTAAACAAGGCTTTGGAGCTCTACTTGCGCTGTCTGTGTGGTCAAAAGCAGCGAGAATGGAGAAAATTCTTGGGATGGGCGGAGTTCTGGTACAATACCAATTGGCACGTCTCCACCGGCGTCACCCCCTTTCAAGGAGTTTATGGGAGAACACCCCCGACCTTGCTACGTTATGTGCCAGGTACGGCTGCGGTGCAAGAAGTAGAAGACGGATTGCTCTCGCGTGATGAAGTCTTGCAGCTGTTGCGAGACAACTTGAAGGTTGCACAGCATAGGATGAAGCTCTTCGCGGACAAAAGAAGGACAGAGGGGGAATTCGCTGTTGGGGATCTGGTTTTGCTGAAAATTCAGCCCTATAAACAATCATCAGTAAGAGGAGCCAACGCGCAGAAGTTAACTCCCAAGTTCTTTGTTCCTTACCGTGTGATAGAGAAGATCGGCACTGTGGCATACAGGTTGGAATTGCCCTTGCAAGCATCCATTCACCCCGTCTTCCACGTTTCGAAGCTCAAACCTTGTCATGGAACCCACCTCCCTGAAGTCGAAGTTGATCTACCTCAATGGTGGATCCCCGCTAATGATGAAGACGAGCCAGAGCAAGTGTTAGGTCGTCGAATATTCAAGAAGAACAACAGAGTCGGCATCAAACTGCTGATTAAGTGGAAGAATTCAGCTGCAGAGAATGCGTCATGGGTGGATATTGATGATCTGCGTGTCCAATTTCCCAATTTCGAGCTTGGGACAAGCTCGTTGTAAGGGAAGGGGAGTTGTTAGGGGGTCAGCACTGATCATCGATGATCATGGAACTCAGGGGAGAATCCAACCACCGGAGATAGGAGAGACATGAATTAGAGTCAAGAACAGAGTAGTGAGTCAGGTGTAAGAGTCGATAGGAGTAATGGTACGCGCTTAGCGCACCTTATTTGAATTGTAAGTGAGCGGGAGGAGCTAAGGAAGGAAGTACTGTGTGTGTTGCACAGGTTCTTGATTCTCTATTTATACATGAGCTGTAATCCTGAGGGGATCAATCAATAATAAAAATCTTCTACTTCCTTCTCTAATCTTCTCTTATCTTCTTCTTATCTTCTCTTCTTCCCCAAATCCCTCTCCCGTTCACCATCAGCACCATCAGCAACACCAGCAATCAACAGCACTACCAGCAACAACACCATACTTCAGCAACATGCCCCGATCCAGGAATCCTCACAACCCAATCCCTGACAAGAGAGGGGGAGTGAAGCTAGTATTTGATCGATGGAGAGTCGAGACGCTCAAACCCAGCTTAGGCCAGAGTAAACCCTAGTCAAGGCGGAAATCACTTTGGGCCAAGCTGGGTGGGCAAATGCGGAAAAATCCTAACGATGACATTTAGGCCTTTGAGAACTGTTTTCAGCCCAACAAAAAAACTCGCTTTGTTTTGGCCCACTATCCTTCCAGAATATTTGGCAAATCTCTAATCTCTGATCTCTAATCTCTAATATTATACTGAGAGAAGACCTTAGGGGGTGTTTGGTACGTGGGAATGTGCAAGGGAATCCCACATTCAAAATTCTTTGTTGGTTACACCCTAGGCAGGATGGAATCAAGAGTGAGGGAGAGATGGGAGTAGTGGTGAGGTGGTTAACTCATTCATGGGTGGTTATAGCAACTTCCAAACTAATCCTAACTCTTAATCTCCAACTAGTTGATCTAATCCTGGCCATTCAATCCACCTAAAATCTTGTATAAATACCCCCTTTTTCCTAAGTTACTATTGCACCTATTTTTCATTATAAGAGAGACTATACTAGAAAGTAAAAGATTGAGAGTTTGAGTGTGTGCTAGTGTGTGTGTGTGCATTTTGGAGGCCGGCCAAATCAACAAGAAGAAGAGGGTGCTCGGGTTCCATCAAGCACAAGGAAGCAAAGGCAAATTGCGGCTCGATCTAAGAGGAGAATGATCGTTCTTTGTTCAAGGAGATTTATAGGAGTTCTTTCTTGTTTTATTCAAATAGGTGGGTGTTTCTCAAGACTTCTAATTTAAATACCATGCTAGGTTTTGTGCTAATCATGCAAGAATGAATAAGTGAAATTATTGCTCTTTGATAATACTAGGATTAAACTAAAAATGGAAAACAAGTGAAATTGCATGAAATGAATGGGTGAACTTGATTGAATGATATGATTGATATTGTGATATTGATCTAGCATGCTAAATTAGAATAAATGTTTATCCATGTAAAAGAATTGTGGTTGTGAGAAAAGTTCAAATTTTAGAAGTTGCATTTGTGTGAAAATTACTAATCGTAAGAAACTCTATATTATTAAGATTGGCTAGTAAACTATGCATGTTGTGGTTGTTGTTAAATGAACTCTAAAGCTGTGTGTTAGTTTTCGGGGAAATGAACATATTGTAATCTAAACCAAGTTTTTGTGTGTTAATCAAAAAGAAAGAAGAAATGATCCCAACTTTCGATTTTTGTTGCTGATCAGTCGACCGAATAGGTGTAGATAGTCGACTGTCCTAAACATTTAGTTCTTCGAGTTGTAATTCTCATAGAACAGTCCACCATATACGTTAAACAGTCGACTGCCCCGTCCATTTTATTTTCAAAGTCTTAAAACATCGCAGAACAGCCGACTGGTCTTGTTAACAGTCGACTGCCCTGATCCTTTTCGAGTTTTTTTTAAAATCTTTACAGAACAACCGACTGGCCAAGCTTTAACAATCGACTATTCCGACTATTTATTATTAATTTTTTTGTCTTTTGAATTCTTACTGAGCAGTCGACCGACTATACACCGAGAGTCGACTGTTTCGACTATTTTGTTCCTCATATTTTTAAATCGTCTCTTGATAAAAATAATGTACTGGTTAAAAGAGTTGGAAAAGATATGTGATAATGGAAAGAATGCAGATTGAATGTGACAAATTAGAAGGTGATTTTTATTTGGTCTTATGCATGAAAATTGTACATGAAAGTGAAGTTCAGTATTCTGATGAATTATGAAAAGTCTTATGATTATGAATACACAAATGCTATGGACATGAAATGAGATTTTTGAACTAGATGGGTAGCTAAAATCCTATTACCAACAATTGAATGAATAAAAATTGTTAAGTTGAATTATTGAGATGAAAGACCATGTTGGTCATGTTGTTGATTAAGACCGGTATAGAGGAAAAAGCTAACTCTATGGGTTGATTTTATTCATGATTCAAATAAACTAAGGACTTAGACACATAGTGGTGCTGTGACGAAAGTGATAGAAAAACACGAGTATGAGGGCCATCGATTGGTGGTGTGAGAGTAATTCACAGACTGCCTGCTTGATGCGTCATGACATGGCATGAGCACTATTCCAGAATTATCGTCCCGGTGGCAATGCTTGTGGGGTGTTTGGTGACTGCGGGTGGTGCCATCGTTCCATGGCGAAGGTTGAATTGTCCATAGTCTACCTGCTTAATGCTTCATGTCAGTGCATGGGATTCCCCTCCAAACTGCCTGGACATGGGCTCGTAGATCACAGAACATCTAGGATACTTACCGTAGTTACCGTAGTAGTGTAAGTCATGGCGAGGGATTGAACCCTATAAGATGAAGTACGATTAAGGGCTTGCCCTCGGACCTATGTAGTATGGGATGCATAGAATCCGAACAAGTGCGCATTAGTGTCATATAACATAACAACTGCATTAAAGACTAACTGCACAGTACAACACGACATCAATAGGATAGTCCCTTTAGATTTGTTTGTGAACAAGTATGTGGTATGCTAAGTATTGAGAATCGTTTTACTGTTTCCGGCATATAGAGGATGGCCGTGTATAATATTTCGTCAGTGAATGAACTGACGCGACCACAGTTTTACATGCAGGGTAAAGATGCTTGACAAATTGAAGTATACATACTGCTCAAGGATTGATTAAAGTGTTGTTTTATGTAATCATTGTAAAATTGCTTCCGCTGTAATGATATAAATGAGTAATGTAACTCTAATGTAAGAATATTTATATTTCCTTGTAAAATTATACGAAAGAAGTGTAAAGATCATGTGGAACTTCGAATTCAGTTGTATTTTGGAATTTGGGGTGTTACAGAGTGGTATCAGAGCACGCTTCTAAGTAGTACAAGTTTATAAGGAATGACACCCTATAAGTGGACATTAGAGCGTGTGTTGTGTCTAGAGATTTAAATATAATTCACTTACATTTGTGTTGCTCTATGATTTATGCTTCTTCCTCTCCTTTCTTTAAGATGGCGGACCACTTCGACCCAGCTGGAGATGACAATTGGCACATCATTGAGGAAGATTACTATCCTGGGCAAGCTAACAAGGAAGATCCTGAAGAAGTGGAAGAGGAATGGCCTTAGTCCAGAGAGATCACTCCACCTCCGGATTCATCTGATGATTCTTCTGACGAGGAAGAACCAATTCCGAGTAGTCTTATTGTGTCTCTTCAGAGGCAGGTAGAGACTCTACGAGAGAGAGTTGGACTACTGGAGACTCAGTTGGCAAAGCGCAAGGATGATTTTACAGTTCTCAGTCATCGTATTTGGGAACTCGAGAAGAGGAAAAACATGACCGATGTATTGAAGGAAGAAGTAGAGGAACTACGGGAAGAGCTTCGTGAAGCCAAGAGAAACCGTAGGAGTTAGACTGTTGTATCTTCTACTGCTTTCATTATGATGTCAGAAATGTTTTAAATTCGAATGTATAAAGTTTGAAATTCAATGAAATGAAAAAGTTGATTTAAAATTCATGATTATACTTCGAATTTAATGAATCTTTTACATCAGAATATGGCTGGAAGATGAGCTCGAAACAGTGAAGTTCTGGAGTTGGAAACGAAGCTAGCAAGGGTCTATCAGACACTTAATGTCGTTGCCATAAATTAGAATCGGGGAAGGGTGCCTGTGAATCCAGTACCCGAAGTAATCAAACTCGTGGAATCATTCAAGCGGATGAAACCACCGGTGTTTGAGAAAAAGTCAAATCCTGACGTAGCTGACAATTGGATCCGCTAGGTAGAGACTATCTTCGAAGTCTTGGAGACCCCGGAGGGCAGCAAGGTGAAGTTGGCGGCATTGCAGTTTGAGAAGGATGCGGCTGTGTGGTGGCAGTCGATGAAGCGGACGATGGGAGGTATTGTTCTTGGCTGGAAGGAATTCTTGGAGGAATTTCGCAGTTATTATTTTCCATCAGACGTCCAGGAGAAGAAAGCCATGGAGTTTCTGGCGCTGCAGTAGGGCGGCATGGCGGTTAGGGAGTATGAGACAAGATTCAATCAGTTCTCGAGATATGCTCCTGAATTGGTGATGGAGGAGGCGAAGAAGGCTCGAAAGTTCGAGCATGGTTTGAGGCCAAGTCTGAGATCTAGGATGATACCCCTTGGTATCAGGAGGTTTGACAAGCTGTTTAAACGAGCAGCAGCCACGGAGGCAGACACGGAGCAGTTCCACGCTGTTCAGAATCGGAGGAACAACTGGAATGCGGGAAAGAGGCCCGCAGTTGCTGGAAGTTTCAGAGAACAGCTGTCAGCCCAAAGGTTCAAACTGACTGGGGCAAACGCTGTCAATGTGGCAGGAAGACCTGGGAATGCATGGGTGAGACCTTCTGTGGTGACTTGTTACAATTATGGGGAGACAGGTCACTACCGATCCCAGTGCCCTAAGTTGCAGGATGTCGTCCAAAGGGGACCAACTCAGCAGGTCAGGAAGAAGCTGTACCAGCAGGGATGAGTATTTGCTTTGACTGAAGCTGACGCTGATGAAGTGGATCACGTTATCACTGGTACGAGGGAGGATGTTTAGAGTGTTTTTGTTGTTTCTCTTTTCCCACTTTATAGTGAACTGTTATATGACGAGTGTATGTTATGTAATAAGAGAACTTTATTTGAATGGAAAGAAAGCTGTTGTTTTGTTCGATACTGGGTCCTCTCACACTTTTGTATCACCAAAATTTGCTAAAGTTTTGGAAGTTGAACTGAAGATATTTCCAGGCAAGGTTTTGGCAGTAGCTACTCCATCAGGGGAGACTTTGACCACTGATCGATACTATGCTGACTGCGAGATCGTGATTGGGGATAGCATTTTTGGGATTGATCTGATCGAGCTGAATGTTTTGGGAGTCGATGTTATCATTGGCATTGATTGGATGTCGGTGTACAGTGCGAACATCGAGTGCAAGACCAAGACAGCAACAGTGAAGGCTCCAGGTGGACCTGAAGTCACTTTCCAAGGGAAGAAGAGATGTTCTGGTTTGGTGGCAGCTATCTGCAAGAAGGGGATTCCTGTAGCGGTGCAGTAAATTCCTGTGGTTCGCGATTATCCGACGGTATTCTTGGAAGATTTGCCTGAATTACCCCCGCATCGTGATATGGAGTTCAGCATCACTATTCAGCCAGGGAGCGCACCTATTTCCAAGGCATCGTATAGGATGGCACCTGTGGAGCAGGATGAGATCAAACGGCAGATTGAGGAACTGTTGGAGAAAGGCTTTATTCAACCGAGTACGTCACCTTGAGGAGCACCGGTGCTTTTGGTAAAGAAGAAGGATGGTTCGATGAGGATGTGCATCGATTACCGAGAGCTGAATAATGTCACTGTTCAGAATAAGTATCCTATTCTACAAATTGATGACTTGTTCGATCGTCTACAAGGAGCAGCTATTTTCTCCAAAATAGATCTTCGATCAGGATATCATCAAGTTCGAGTGAAAGTTGGAGATGTGCATAAGACTGCGTTCAAAACTCGGCACGGGTATTACGAATTCTTAGTTATGCCGTTTGGAGTGATGAATGCGCCTGCAATTTTCATGGAGATGATGAACAGAGTTCTGAGGTCGTTCATTGATTCTTTCGTCATGGTGTTTATCCACGATATTCTTGTGTACTCCAAGTCGGAGGAGGATCATACGGAGCATTTGGCAGTAGTTTTGAGGAAGCTTCAGAAGCATGAGTTGTATGCCAAGTTGTCCAAGTGTGATTTCTGGAAATCTGAAGTGGCATTCCTAGGTCACATCTTTTCTAAGGAGGGAGTGGCAACTGATCCGCAAAAAATAGAGGCGGTGAAGGATTGGGCGAGACCTACTACAGTGAAAGAAATCAGGAGTTTCCTCGGGCTAACTGGATATTACAGGAGATTTATCCAGGGCTATGCTCAGATAGCTGTGCCGCTTACTAGTCTGACCAAGAAGAATGTGAACTTCAGGTGGACTGAGCAGTGCGAGACAAACTTTCAGGAGTTGAAAGAGAGGCTGACTACTGCTCCCATTTTGGCTTTGCCTAGGGCAGGTGTTAAGTATGATGTCTACAGCGATGCTTCACATCGTGGGCTTGGTTGTGTCTTGATGTAAGAAAGAAAAGTAATCACTTATGGGTCTAGGCAACTAAGACCGCATGAGAAGAATTATCCGACTCATGATCTGGAGTTGGCAGCGATTATCTTCACATTAAAGCAATGGAGACATTATGTGTACGGTGAGAAGCTGTACATGTACACGGACCATAAAAGCTTGAAGTACATCTATCAGCAGAAGGATCTGAACCTGAGGCAAAGGAGATGGCTGGAGGTACTTGAGGACATTCATCCGGAGATTAAGTATCATCCTGGGAAGGCTAATGTTGTGGCTGATGCACTTAGCCGCAAGAGCAGTCTGGCTAGTTTGATTATGACTCAGAGGCAACTGGCAGAGGAGTTGGATCGGGCTGGTATTGAAGTTATTCTGCAAGGCTTGGGATCATCTTTAGCTCAATTGAGACTTCAACCAACGTTGAATGAAAGGATTATCGCGAGTCAGAAGGAATATGTAGAGATTCAGAAGATGAAGGAGCAGGTTGGTACTGGCAAGTTGTCAGAGTTTCAGATCAGGGATGAAGTGATGTGGTTTGGAGAGAGGCTGTGTGTTCCGGATCAGTCGGACTTGAAAGAAAGTATTCTTCAGGAGGAACGTGCTACTCTTTTGTCAGTACATCTCGGGAGTACCAAGATGTATAAGGACATTAAACAGTATTTCTGGTGGTCAGGTTTGAAGCGGGATGTGGTCGAGTTCGTGGCAAAGTGTGAGATTTGTCAACAGGTCAAAGCCGAGAATCAGAAACCCGGAGGTCTATTGCAACTGTTACCTATTCCAGAATGGAAGTGGGATAACGTCAGTATGGATTTCATCACGGGCTTGCCCAAGAGTTCAAAGGGCAATGATGTGATTTGGGTCATAGTCAATCGACTAACCAAGTCCGCTCACTTCTTGGCGATGAAACTCACTGCTTCGATGGACAAGTTGGCCGAGCTGTATGTTGGTGAGATCGTCATGCTTCATGGTGTTCCGTTAACCATTGTGTCTGATCGGGATGCGCAGTTTACTTCGCATTTCTGGAGGAGTCTTCAGACAACTTTGGATACCAAGACGGATTTCGGCACTGCTTTTCATCCACAGACCGATGGGCAGACCGAGAGAGTTAACCATATTCTTGAGGATATGCTTCTGTGTTGAGTACTAGATTTTGGAGGCAGTTGGAAAAGGCACTTGGCTCTGGTAGAATTTGCCTATAACAACAGTTTTCAGACTAGTATTGAGATGGCACCGTACGAAGCTCTGTATGGCAGAAATGCAGGATGTCTGTCTGTTGGTTCGAAGTTGGGGAACGGCAGATGTTTGGGCCTGAGATTGTGCGGCATACCTCTGAAAAGATTGATCTAATCAGGAAGAGGTTGGTGGATGCTCAGAGTAGGCAGAAGAGCTATGTAGACAACCGGAGGAGGGACCTTGAGTTTGAGGTTGCTGACTTTGTCTTTCTGAAGGTATCACCCAGCAAAGGCATGATCCGATTCGGTAAGGGTGGAAAGTTAGCCCCAAGGTTCATAGGCCCGTATAAGATAATGAAAAGGATCGGGAAATCTGCTTATCGGCTTGAGTTACCGAAAGAGTTATCTCAGGTGCACAATGTCTTTCATGTGTCTATGCTGAGAGGTTACATTCCAGATCCAGGTCATCATTTGCCCGAAGTGCCAGAGGGTTTGCAGTTGGATCTGAGTTACATTGAGCTTTCGGTTGAAATTGTTGATCGTCGAGAGAAAGTCTTGAGGAACAAGACGATACCGATGGTCAAGGTAGTCTGGAGAAACCAATTGGTTGAAGAGGCTACTTGGGAATCCGATGAGAGGATGATGAAGGATCATCCTGAACTCTTTGTTTGATTTGTATCTTCTTTCTTTTCTTTCATTCTTCTTGTTGTATTTCTGTTTCTCATCCTTTAAATGTAGTTCCGGGGACGGAACTATTCTAAGGAGGGAGTGTTGTAACACCCTAGTTTTCATTTATGAAATACTCTTGTGATTTTATGTGTTTTGCACGCATGATTTCATTTGTAAAAATTTTTGTATAAAATATTTTTATTTGTTCTCCCTTAATTTTCCAAAAATTAATTTATCAAGCCTATTGAAATCTAAAGCCCAAAATTGTCTTTTTAGCCCACTGTATTAATAAATTATTTAATTATTTGAGCCCATGGACTTTTGGCCCAATAGTAAGCCCATTTAGTTTAAATTCTCCTTTAATTAGCCCAACTTGTGTGGTAGACTAATTTAATAAACAATTAATTATAAGTACATGAACAAAATTTTGTGGGGGTACTAGTTTGCATTGCACTTGCACGTGCATGCAATAGGGTGTGCATTTCACACCTTACACCCTAGGCCGGATGGAATCAAGAGTGAGGGAGAGATGGGAGTAGTGGTGAGGTGGTTAACTCATTCATGGGTGGTTATAGCAACTTCCAAACTAATCCTAACTCTTGATCTAATCCTAGCCATTCAATCCACCTAAAATCTTGTATAAATACCCCCTTTTTCCTAAGTTACTATTGCACCTATTTTTCATTATAAGAGAGACTTATACTAGAAAGTAAAAGATTGAGAGTTTGAGTGTGTGCTAGTGTGTGTGTGTGTGCATTTTGGAGGCCGGCCAAATCAACAAGAAGAAGAGGGTGCTCGGGTTCCATCAAGCACAAGGAAGCAAAGGCAAATTGCGGCTCGATCTAAGAGGAGAATGATCGTTCTTTGTTCAAGGAGATTTATAGGAGTTCTTTCTTGTTTTATTCAAATAGGTGGGTGTTTCTCAAGACTTCTAATTTAAATACCATGCTAGGTTTTGTGCTAATCATGCAAGAATGAATAAGTGAAATTATTGCTCTTTGATAATACTAGGATTAAACTAAAAATGGAAAACAAGTGAAATTGCATGAAATGAATGGGTGAACTTGATTGAATGATATAATTGATATTGTGATATTGATCTAGCATGCTAAATTAGAATAAATGTTTATCCATGTAAAAGAATTGTGGTTATGAGAAAAGTTCAAATTTTAGAAGTTGCATTTGTGTGAAAATTACTAATCGTAAGAAACTCTATATTATTAAGATTGGCTAGTAAACTATGCATGTTGTGGTTGTTGTTAAATGAACTCTAAAGCTGTGTGTTAGTTTTCGGGGAAATGAACATATTGTAATCTAAACCAAGTTTTTGTGTGTTAATCAAAAAGAAAGAAGAAATGATCCCAACTTTCGATTTTTGTTGCTGATCAGTCGACCGAATAGGTGTAGATAGTCGACTGTCCTAAACATTTAGTTCTTCGAGTTGTAATTCTCATAGAACAGTCCACCATATACGTTAAACAGTCGACTGCCCCGTCCATTTTATTTTCAAAGTCTTAAAACATCGCAGAACAGCCGACTAGGTCTTGTTAACAGTCGACTGCCCTGATCCTTTTCGAGTTTTTTTTAAAATCTTTACAGAACAACCGACTGGCCAAGCTTTAACAATCGACTATTCCGACTATTTATTATTAATTTTTTTGTCTTTTGAATTCTTACTGAGCAGTCGACCGACTATACACCGAGAGTCGACTGTTTCGACTATTTTGTTCCTCATATTTTTAAATCGTCTCTTGATAAAAATAATGTACTGGTTAAAAGAGTTGGAAAAGATATGTGATAATGGAAAGAATGCAGATTGAATGTGACAAATTAGAAAGTGATTTTTATTTGGTCTTATGCATGAAAATTGTACATGAAAGTGAAGTTCAGTATTCTGATGAATTATGAAAAGTCTTATGATTATGAATACACAAATGCTATGGACATGAAATGAGATTTTTGAACTAGATGGGTAGCTAAAATCCTATTACCAACAATTGAATGAATAAAAATTGTTAAGTTGAATTATTGAGATGAAAGACCATGTTGGCCATGTTGTTGATTAAGACCGGTATAGAGGAAAAAGCTAACTCTATGGGTTGATTTTATTCATGATTCAAATAAACTAAGGACTTAGACACATAGTGGTGATGTGACAAAAGTGATAGAAAAACACGAGTATGAGGGCCATCGGATTGGTGGTGTGAGAGTAATTCACAGACTGCCTGCTTGATGCGTCATGACATGGCATGAGCACTATTCCAGAATTATCGTCCCGGTGGCAATGCTTGTGGGGTGTTTGGTGATTGCGGGTGGTGCCATCGTTCCATGGCGAAGGTTGAATTGTCCATAGTCTACCTGCTTAATGCTTCATGTCAGTGCATGGGATTCCCCTCCAAACTGCCTGGACATGGGCTCGTAGATCACAGAACATCTAGGATACTTAGTGTAATTACCGTAGTAGTGTAAGTCATGACGAGGGATTGAACCCTATAAGATGAAGTACGATTAAGGGCTTGCCCTCGGACCTATGTAGTATGGGATGCATAGAATCCGAATAAGTGCACGTTAGTGTCATATAACATAACAACTGCATTAAGGGCTAAGTGCACAGCACAACACGACATCAATAGGATAGTCTCTTTAGATTTGTTTGTGAACAAGTATGTTGTTTGCTAAGTATTGAGAATCGTTATACTATTTCCGACATAGAGAGGATAGCCGTGTATAATATTTCGTCAGTGAATGAACTGACGCGCCCACAGTTTTACATGCAGGGTAAAGATGCTTGACAAATTGAAGTATACATGCTGCTTAAGGATTGATTAAAGTGTTGTTTTATGTAATCATTGTAAAATTACTTCCGGGGTAATGATGTAAATGAGTAATATAACTATGATGTAAGAAATGTTTTTTTTTCTTGTAAAATTGTACGAAAGAAGTGTAAAGATCCTGTGGAACTTCGAATTCAGTTGTATTTTGGAATTCGGGGTGTTACACGTTCATATGCTCATTTCAAGCTTAGTTAAAGCTTGATTAAGCTTATCTTTAAAACTGTAAACAAGCTCTTTCTATGATCAAAATGGAGCTAAAATGAAGCTGTGATTGAGCTAATTTAGAGCTTGATTATAGCATTAGTATACATTTTGTTTAGTTGTACTTAATTTGTGTGGGGAAAGAAATTTGTAACTGAGGTATTAAGGGATATGCTATATTGTGTAGTAACAAATGTATCGAATTTGTGCACCATCTATATTATATCTAAACAAACTTAAATAAATACGAGTCTAATCGAGAGCTCAAACACAAGTCAAACTCAAACAAGGTTTATTTATATTTGTTCATTTATCTAAATGAAAGAAGAAGAAAAAGTTGTTCAAGCTTGTTCAGTTATTAGTTAGACAAGTTTGAACGACCTTTCATTGAGTCGAACCAGTGCTAAGCTTCGAGCTCACTAGCTTTTCTTACGGCCCTAGATTTAGGCATATGATTCGAGTCAAATTGTTAGGGTTGTGGCTCAAATAATAATCTCACATGAAAAAAAATAAAGAAATGGTCGGATAGTTAAATTAGTCTAGACCTTATACTTCAACAATAGATTTTTCCTCCTTCGAGAATGTATATATATGTGTGTGTGTGTGTGTGTGTGCGACTTCAGACTAATTACCAAAAACAAATATTCATCATAATTATTAGCCCTAAATTAATGGACCTGATACTCTACAGTTTCTTTGGTGAAACAGTCCTTACTCCTTAGCTGCAATTGATTAGATTGGGGATTTCTCCAGAGGCGGCAGATCCTCCCTCCGGTACCGCTTTCCCCTCAAAGCTTCAAACTCAGGGAAGATCCTTTAATTCGGTAGGGGGAGTAGTAATCCTCTGAAAGGGAATGAGACCAAAATTCCGAGTAGTGGGAGGTAAGGTAGTCGAGAAAAGGCGGAGGAGTTGGCAAAGATGCAATGCGCAGTTTCTGAAACCCTATAGGTTGAACCTGAAAGGCTTGCAATATCGAATGATAAATTGAAATCTGCCTTGTTTGCCAAGTTTCTTGGACGAAAGTCTGATGTGGAGTTTGTATGGGAAGGTTCTTGGTAGGATCTGGAATTTGAAGGGAGAGTTTGACATTATTCCCATGGCTAAGGGATTTTTCTTGTTCAAATTGAGTGGTGGAAAGTTGTTCCCACTAGAGGACCATGGGTAGTAGTCGGCTCAGTTTTGGAAGTAAAATGGCGACTACACTTTAGGCCATCTATTGATGTTATCCAAAAGGTAGCGTTGTGGCTTCGCCTCCCTGAGTTATCGACATAGCACTGGGAGAGACATATAGTCCTGGATATTATATTTGATTACCACACTCCTTTAGAGATCGATGTGCGTACGGATGCTATGTTGAGAGGTGATTTCGCTCGTGCATGTGTAAAGGTTGATATTTTTCCAAACCATTGGGTTTAGGTTGGTTCATTGGGCCAAGGGGAGGGGGGAAGATAGATTTGGCAAGAACTTTTCTATGAGAACGTTAGGGTGTTTTTCTTCAACAGTGGTTTGATTGGTCATGCAGTATACTCGGGGTGATGTCCTAATGGGAAAGGTAAGGAAGTTTGTGGGGCAAGTTGGCCGCAATTACAAATGGTTGTCAAGCAAGGGCAGTATGGATATTGTTGGGAAAAACTCGATATTTTCCCGCTTCGTGAAGTTAAGATGGACACTTGAAGATATAGATAGAAATAGATGCAGGAGAGATTTACATCTCAAATGGAGATTCTTCTACTATACAAAGAGTAGTAGGATTACAAGAATTTGACTCTCTATAACACACTCTCACAATTTTGTGGCTCACTCAAGCTTGAGAATTAGAACTTCTCAAGTTATCTTACTTTCTCTCAAAGTGGCTCTCTAACTCTCACTTTGGATTACAAGAACTTGTTTTTGGAGTGAGTAGGAATGAAGACTGCCACCCCTATTTATACTACTCCACACCCACAATGAACGGTGGAGATTAATTTGATCAAGGGTGGAGATTAACTCTCTAGAATTCTCCATTTCTAGAGATCTCCATGAAACTATACCAACTCTCTAGAATTCTCCATTTCTAGAGATCTCCATGAAACTATCCCTTTCAACTTCCTTCCACACTCTTCCATGAAGCTCTAGGATACTCCACATCTCTAGAGAATTCCATATTATTCTTAATTAAGGAAGGAATCCAACAAATCTCCCCCTCCTGACTTAATTAGGAGGTAGTAGCAAACCGGCACCTTGACAACAATCCTCAAATTTATTTGTCGGTATTACCTTGGTCATCATGTCGGATCAGTTTTCTTCCGTGTGAACTTTCTCAAGGTGTATGCGCCTTTCTTCGAGAGCTTCTCGGATCCAATGATACCGTGTATCAATGTGCTTTGTGTGAGAATGAAAGGTAGAGTTCTTTGCTAAGTAAATTGCACTTTGATTGTCACACTTCAAGACATACTTGTCTTGGACTACACCTAGCTCTAGCAGCAAATTCTTCATTCACAACATCTCCTTGCAAGCTTCAGTAGCTGCGATGTACTCAGCTTCGATAGTGGACAAAGCAACACACTTTTGCAACTTTGATTGCCAAGAAACAGCTCCCCCTGCTAGAGCAGTTAGATATCGCGATGTTGATTTCCTAGAATCAACGTCGCCAGCTAAATCTGCATCTGTGTATCCTTCTAACACAGGTTTTCCATTTCCAAAACATAAACACTTTTTGGAAGTACCTCGTAGATACCGAAAGATCCATTTGACTGCATCCCAATGCTCTTTCCCCGGATTGGCCAAGAAGCGACTAACAACACCAACTGCATAGGGTCTTGTGCATATCATTGCATACATAAGACTACCTACCGCAGATGAATAAGGAATCGTCTTCATTTCCTTCTTTGCTTCCTCACTTGTTGGACTTGGCTCCATACTCAACTTGAAGTGTCTAGCAAGGAGTATGTTGACCGGCTTCGCTTTGTGCATGTTGAATCTTTCCAACACTTTCTCAATGTACTTCTCTTGTGATAGCCACAATAACTTTCTTGATCTATCACGAGTGATCCTCATTCCAAGGATTTGTCTAGACGCTCCCAAATCTTTCATGGCGAAGCTCTTGCTTAGATTCTTTTTCAAAGCATCAATTTTTGCACGATCTAGTCCAACAATCAACATATCATAAACATAAAGTAAGAGTATGAGGAGATCGCCACCTCCATACCTCTTTATGAAGACACAATGATCGCTTTCCGTCTTCTTGAAGTCATGTTCTGCCATGAAGGACTCGAACTTCTTGTACCATTGTCTTGGTGCTTGCTTAAGGCCATATAGACTCTTCGTTAGCCGGCACACCAAATTCTCTTTGCCAGGAACTTTGAACCCCTCTGGCTGCTCCATGTAGATCTCCTCCTCTAGATCTCCATGGAGGAATGCTGTCTTGACATCGAGTTGTTCGATTTTCAAGTCTTGTACTGCTGCTAAGCCAGGAACAACACGAACGGATGACATTTTTACCACTGGAGAAAATATTTCTTGAAAGTCAATACCTTTCTCTTGACTGAATCCCTTAACAACCATCCGAGCTTTGTATCAAGGCTTCGAGCTACTATCTTCGGTCTTGATTCGATACACCCACTTATTCTTCAAGGCTCTTTTTTCCTTTTGGAAGCTCCATTAGTTCGTAAGTATGATTCTCATGCAAGGATTGCATCTTCTCTTGCATGGCTTTTATCCACTCTTCTTTATGAGTGTCAGTTATGGCTTCCTTATAACTTTGAGGCTCCCCCTCATTGGTGACCGTCACAAACTCCTCTGTGGGATAACGAGTAGATGGTCTTCGGTCTCTCGAAGATCGTCTCAACTCTAGTGGAGAGCTAGGCTGAGGTTCATCTTGAATTGACTCATCTTGAGTCTCTAGATTATTTGGCTCTAGGATAGGCTCGAGATCTTCAACTTCATTGTTTTCTGGTGTGACATTCTCCTCCTGATGAGCCGGTGTAAGGTCTCTACTACGGTTGCTTCTCAATCTTGGCCTCTCAAATTTCTGGATATCTTCAATTGTTTGGTCCTCGAAGAATACCACATCTCGGCTACGAATAATCTTCTTGTTGATTGGATCCCAAAGTCGGTATCCAAACTCATCCTTTGGCGAGCGAAGGTAGATGCATTCCTTTGTCTTTACATCTATCTTGGCTCGCTCGTCTTTGGGTATGTGAACAAATGCTCTGCATCCGAACACCTTGAGATGATTGTAGGTAGCCTTTTTGCCTGACCAAACTTCCTCTGGGATAGCTCCGTCCAAAGGTACCGATGGTGAAAGGTTGATGACGTCAACAACGGTCATCACAGCTTCCCCCCAGAATGACTTAGGCAATTTGGCATGAGAGAGCACACATCGAACTCTTTCCTCGATAGTTCGATTCATTCTCATAGGTAATCTATTTAACTGCGGTGTCTTGGGTGGAGTCTTCTCTAGTCTTATCCCATATTTCCTGCAATAGGCTTCAAAGGGACCTCTATATTCACCTCCATTGTCTGATCAGACACATTTGATCTTCCTTCAAGTCTCGCGTTCCACTCGGACATGAAACACCTTGAATGCATCAAGCACTTGATCCTTTGTTTTTAATAAGTGCAACCACACCTTCCTTGAATGGTCATCGATGAAGGTGACAAAATATGATGCACCGCTAATGGACGTCTCGAACATTGAGCACACATCGGTGTGTAAAAGATCTAAGATATTCTTTCTCCTTGTGGGTGGAGAAGACCTTTTGAAAGCAACTTTATGTTTTTTTCCAGCCAAGCAATAAACATAAGGATCAAGTGTTTTACCTTTCACATCAGGAAGAACTTGGTTACGAGCGAGTATGTGAAGACCTTTCTCGCTTATGTGTCCAAGTCGTCTATGCCATATATCCATATCATCGGTGGTGATATTCACCTCCCCTTTGTAGAGCTTGGCTTGCATCACGTACAATGACTCCTCCTTCTTTCCTCGAGCCACGACTAAACTTTCTTTGGTGAGCTTCCACTTTCCTTCACCAAAGTAATTTACCAGACCCACATCATCAAGCTTTCCAGCAGAGATAAGATTGAGACGCATAGCTGGGACGTGTCTCACATCTTTTAGGACAAGCTTGCATCCAGTGCTTGTTGTAAGGATGATGTCACCAATCCCGACAATTTTGCTCCTATCTTGATTTCCCATTTGTACTGTACCAAAGTCACCGCTTTGGTAGGATGAGAAGAAACTTCCATGGGGAGTGACATGGAAGGAAGCACCAGAATCGATAATCCAAGAACTATCATCATAGACAATGTTTAGGATATTGCCTTCTCCAATGAGATAGATCAGTTCTTCTTTTACAGCAACAGCGGTAGTACTCTTCTCTTCTTGCTTCTTGATTTGGTCTGGCTTCACATCACCCGCCTTTTGATCTCTCTTGAAGGATCGACACTCTACTTTCCTGTGGCCCGTCCTTCCACAGTAGTAGCATGTAATCTTTGATCGTGATTTGGATATATCTCGAGATTGGTTTGATTCTCGGCCCTTGCTACGTCCACGACCATCATTCTTTATCCAATTTTTGAAAACATTTGCCTCGGGCAAGACAAAATCGCCTCGTTCCTTCCTTCTTGCTTCTTCACCTAGAAGGCTATCACTGACGGTATCCATGGTGAGCTTTCCTTCAGGAGTTGAGTTACTAAGTGTAATCATGAGTGTATCCCAACTTTCAGGCAATGAGCTAAGGAGTAAAAGGGCTTGCAACTCATCTTCAATCTTCAATTCAGTTTTCATTAGCTGATTTACGAGCCCCTTGAAATTATTCAAGTGCTCAATCATGCTTTGACCATCCTTATACTCCAACTTCACCAACCGTCGAACTAAATTGGCTTTGTTACGAGGCGTCTTCTTTTGAATCATGGACTGAAGCTTTGTCCATAATTCATAAGCATTTGTATACGTAGAGACATGCTCGAAAAGAGATCGGTCGATGTACTTACTGATCATGGCAACGGCTTTTCGATTGAGCAACTCCCATTCTGCATCGCTCTTTCCTCCCACCTTGGTATTGTGGATGATGGGCTCATGCAAGTCTTTGCAATATAGATGATCTTCCATCATCGGCTTCCAATACGAGTAGTTGTTGGCGGTGAGTTTGAACATATCTCCATCATGGGTGACGATGTCCTCCATCTTAAACCGCACGAGATGACGACGACGGTGTGTGAACCTGGCTCTGATACCACTGTAGGGAAAAACTCGATATTTTCCCGCTTCGTGAAGTTAAGATGGGCACTTGAAGATATAGATAGAAATAGATGCAAGAGAGATTTACATCTCAAATGGAGATTCTTCTACTATACAAAGAGTAGTATGATTACAAGAATTTGACTCTCTATAACACACTCTCACAATTTTGTGGCTCACTCAAGTTTGAGAATTAGAACTTCTCAAGTTATCTTACTTTCTCTCAAAGTGGCTCTCTAACTCTCACTTTGGATTACAAGAACTTGTTTTTGGAGTGAGTAGGAATGAAGACTTCCACCCCTATTTATACTACTCCACACCCACAATGAACGGTGGAGATTAATTTGATCCAAGGGTGGAGATTAACTCTCTAGAATTCTCCATTTCTAGAAATCTCCATGAAACTATACCAACTCTCTAGAATTCTCCATTTCTAGAGATCTCCATGATACTAAACCTTTCAACTTCCTTCCACACTCTTCCATGAAGCTCTAGGATACTCCACATCTCTAGAGAATTCCATATTATTCTCAATTAAGGAAGGAACCCAACAGATATAATTTGTTGTACCACCTCCTCATCCAGTAATGAGACTTTTGGTCCATGGATGACGGTTTAATTGGCAAAAGTTCGTAATATGAAGAACTCCTCATGCCTGTAGAAATTGGAATCTTGTCAGCGTCCATGGTTGGCGGTGCTAATCAACAAGGGTGAAGGTGCTGTTTTTTCAAAGATGAGGATGAATCCCATGCATCCCGGAGCTCAATGCAAAAATCAAGGATTTGGGAAATATGTCATCCTTAAACATGATAATTCAGTCAAGTTAGGAGGTTCAAATCTTTGGCATGTTATTGCTGGTTCAAGTGAGAACGGGAAAAGTAAGTAAAAAAAAATTAAAGGGAGAATGAAGGTGGAAGTCCCACCTATCGATTCAGACCAAAGTGATAGTGTAGCACGTATGGGCCCAAGTAGGTTCGGTTTGCGATTGGATCGGGCCATACCTTTGCTGGATATTGTTTATTTGGATGGGCCCCATGACCATGCAAATGTTTTGAACGCACCACATGTACAGGGGTAAAAAAAATTCCTTGGTCTAAGCCATCGAACTCGAGTCTTCTCCTCCATGTTTCTTTATATCACCAGCACTAAGAGCATATGTAGTCGTTTGCTAAATGCGTATAATATGCATATTTTCGCAAAAAATGCGCTGTAGTCGTTTACTAAATATGCATATTTTACATATTTTGCGACAGTAGGTTACTATAAATGAGAGTGGATATGAGAATTATGCATAATTTAAATGACGCAGTTTCGAGTTCCGTCGCTCTAAAAAATATATTAATTTAATCGTCAGACGCAACTTATCCTTGCGTCCCTCCAAAAAAAATAATTTTTCGTAAATACAAAATTCGGAAAACCCCTCGGATGAAGTTGCATCCCTCACTTCTAGATTTGTCGGACACAACTTCAGGTTGCGTTCCTCAACATTTTTTTTCTCTTCCGACGCATTGTGAAGTTGCATCTATCAATTAAAAAATAATTATATTCCTCCGACGCAACTTCAAGCTCCGTATGATCTTAGATTTTTATTATTTTAAATTAAATTGGTAAAAAATACCATTCGACAACTGCAGCAAATGGCCAAATGTTATATGCATTTATGCATTTTTTAAACAATGACGACTGTGGATGCTCTAATGGGCTAGTGATCGCCAGTTTTATTCTCTCTGAAGCCAAGTGCTCTATCATCAGGTCACTTCATAGTATGGCTGGCAACGGGTCAGGTTTGGGCCAGACCCACATAGGCCTCAGCCTGAGCCCGAAATTTAAAATATAGGCCCGAACCCGATCTGAATTTTCTTTGGGCTTACAAATTTAAGTCCGAGCCCGGGTCCGAATTAGACCAGAAAATAGATTCGGATGTAGGTCCAAACTACTTATTCATGTTCTAATATATATATCTTTCTCATACAATAAAATTATATCAAGAATAATATACGATAAAAAAATAACAATAATATGAATACTACAAATTTTTGAGTAATCCACATCAAATTTGTTTATTTTCATTTAATTTTATATACAATACATAATTTCTCTATCTATAAATTTTAACACTAATTTCAACTTACTTACATGACTATTCTATATATATATATATATATATATATATATATATATATATATATATACACACACACACACATAAATATACATGATGTATACATAAATATACACATGCACATATAAAAATTTGATTTGAGTCCAGCAGGTATAAGCACTTGGGCCCGAGCCCGGTCCGAATTTTTTTTGGCCTAAAAATTTGAGCCCAAGCCCGACCCGAAATGAGAAATTTTAGCCCAAACCCGCTAATTATCGGGTCGGATCTAGGCGGACCCAGATCGGATTCGGGCCAATGGCCACCCTTACTTCGCAGAGATTCCATTCATGAGATTTGAAGGTTCTGTTACTTTTATGCCTAACTCTTTTGGCTCTAAGAAGAGAATAGCAAACAAAGCTGACCGAGTTGGAGATGCTAATGTGCAGTGTGATGAGACATCTAGTAAATAATTCATGTTTGGGCAATGAGTGCAACATTGTTAATGCCACGACATTGCAATGAAGTGCATCTCTTGGAATTGTAGAGGGGAAGTGAAGGCGCCTTCTCTATGTTACTGAAGTCCTTAATACGTTCTTAGTCCGGAGGTAGTAGTTCTTCTTGAGACCCATGTGACTGAATCACGCATACGAAGGGTTCGACGTAGATTTGGTTGGAATCTTTCTTATTATATGCAAGAAGCAGTATGGGTTTGTATTGTTACGAGTAATAATGATCATTGGGTTTTAGTTGGAGTCTATGGTAGTAACCACTACGAATATGGACACAAGTTTTGGGGGTGTTCTTCATTTCGAAGATATAGGTATACTTATTGCAACTATACGTGACTTTAATGTTACTCTCGAGGCCCTGGAGAAAGATGGCGGCTCATTTAATGAGAATGTCTCGGGTTTTCGGCCATGATACGTGAGTGTGGGTTTCATTACCTGTGTTATAATGGGCCACAATATATGTGGTGCAATAATCGTAGTGGAGCTGCTAGAATATAGGAGAGACTCGATCGTGGTCTCGTTTCTAGTCATTAGCTTGAGTTGTACCCTAATGCGGTGTTGCAAAATCTAGAGAGAGTTGCCTCAGACCATTGCCCTCTTTTGCTTGACATATGTGCGTCAGATAGAGGTGAGCCTAGTCATTCAGGTTTGAAAATTTTTGGCCCTAACTGCCAACCTCTGAGACGGTTGTTGGGAATGCATGGAGCTTACCATGTGATGGGGATGCAATATCAAGTATTTGTTCGATCAACTCGAGTCAAACATGCACTAAAAGTTCGAATTAAAAACAAAGTAGGAATGGGAGGAAGCTTGCCGGCCAAGTTCATGGCTTTCAAAATATTTAGAGTGTGAGAAGTATGCATGATGTTGAGTTTTCTAAAACTTTTTCAGTACTGATCCACTTTTTGAAAATATTGAACGACGTAACCCAGTTTCAATAATATTTATCCATCTAACCCAGTTTTGGACACGTCAGCATTAACCGTTATTGAAAATAACGGCATAGGTTAATATCATGTCGTTCTTCAAAAAAGTGGCATCGGTTTAATTTTTTTTAGCATGCCGCTGTTCGGAAAAATGATATCAGTGTATTTCTTATACAAGTGTGAACTTTCTGACTGGGAAAAAATTTCAAGTGCTGAAACAACTTATAAATAATGCATTTATCCCCAATAACGGCTTTCACATTACTGATGTCATTGTTGGAGATAACGACATCAGTTATAATACTCATTAAACTCTCTTCCTCCACAATTATCCTTCCAAAAACGACTTGAGATAACTGTTGCCGTTTTTAGAAACAATGACAACAGTTCACATAAATAGATTAGCCAAGTATAAGTAGTAAAATAAACTATTGTCACCACTCCAAATAATGACATCAGTTATCCCTAACAATGAATATTATAACTGATGTCGTTATTCCTAACAACGTCACCTGTAATGTTGTTGCCGCTGTTTCAAATAACGACATCAGCTATATGATTTTTTCGCACTTGCATTTTTTTCTAGTCAGGGAGAGTACATGATTGGAAATACAACTGATGTCATTACTCCAAATAGTGGTATGCGGATTTTTTTTTTACAGATGCCGCTATTGGAAACAACGGCATATAAATAACCTATGCCGTTATTTCTAATAACGGTTAATACTAACATGTCCGAAACTTGATCAGTTAGGTAAATATTTCCGAAAGTGGGTCAGATCGCTCATGTTTTTAAAAAGTGGGTCAGCACGGTAAAAAAATCGAGTTTTCTCAACTCTATGTTTTGACTAGTTCTTCGCATAGAGAGCATTTAGTTCCAAAAATCCAGGTTAAATTGGTTTAAGGAAGGAGATCAGAATACCTCTATTTTTTATCGTTCAACTGTTATTAGGCTGTATAGGAATTCAATTGACACATTCACTAATGCGGGAGTAGTCGAAGTGGAGGGTAGAGCAGTGAAAACTCATTGTTTTGTGTGTGTGTTTGTGTGTGTGTGTGTGTGAAAATTTTAAAGTTAAATGGGTTCCGGTAGTGGAACCAATGATGATAATTGATGTGGGGAAATAATTCAACTCGATCTGAACTGTCTGATCCCCTCAAGATCCGCAAACTTCTACAGAATCAGACCCTCAGACGATCTATGGACCTTCTGCTACTTCAGGCCCACATAAGAGGGACACCCGACCCATTAGGGTTAGGGTTTTCCCTCTCCCTCTCTGCCTATAAATTGCAGGCCTTCTCCCTCCCTTTTGAGGTAATGAACTTTTCTCCACCTGAACCCTAGGTTTAATTTATTGTAGAACCCCGTATATTCAAATATTTTTTTTAATTATTTGAAAATGAATTTAAATGAATTTTGAGGATTTAATTGATATTTTCTAAAAAGATTTATCTTTTGTACACGTGCAAAACACGTGCAAATGACTTTTGAGATGTTTGAATAATTAAGTTTTCTTTATGAAAAATCATTATTTATGATTTTGGAATTATGTAGTATTTTTCCAGATTTTTCTGAAATTAATTTGATCTAATTGCAATTTTTGATAAAAGAAGGACCTTTTTGCAAAATTGACACTTTTAAGGGTTAAAGTGCAAAACTGGCATTCTAGACGTTTTAAACAGTATTGGTTAAGATTTAGAAGTATATTTGTTTTTAAATCCTAATTTAAATGAATTTTAGATGAATTTCCAAGAGAAGATATATATATATATAATCGTATTTTGGAGGGATGGTTTTGCAAATGTATTCCTAAACCCTAAAAATGATATTTCCGGCCTATATAAGGGAGTTTGCAGCCGTCATTCGCTGCACAACTCAGATATCATACTATTATTTTCTTGGTGATAAAAGAGGATTTTGGATCTCGCAAGAAGGAGTTTGGATCTAGCAAAGGAAGGCTTTTTGTGGATCTTCTTGCTTCTAAAGGTGAGTGATATGAACTTAGTTTTGTTAGTGTGTATGATGGTGTGCTGTTTTGTTTGATGTATCCGTATCTTGTATGTGATCGATGCAATAGTCGTTATTCGTTTTATGCATTAGAAATCCACAAATGTTTAGTAGATCTTGTTTAACAAATTCTTTATTGATCGAAAACATGTTAAGATTCAAGTATGGTTTGATCGGATGTATGAACATCTGGATCTGGTGTATATAATCAGATCTTGGTTATTTTTGGTGGAAGAATTAAGTATTAAGGAAACCCTAATGTAAGATTTAGGAATTTGAGAACAAGAGAATTGAGTTTTGAGTTATTGAATGATTGAATAATGGATCCGCAATGAAGAAGTATTCGAGATTGTCATTTTACCTGAATAAGAATCATTTCATGAACAATGAACCTTTAGAAAACACCAGACTTGTTTTTCGTATTCAGACCTAATTTATGAAAACTGTAGGCCGACAGTCGACTGGTCTACTATTCAGTCGACTGGTACGACCCAGCTGCTGTATCTTTAGTTTTTCTCGAAAATCCGTTCTGGACAGTCGACTTAGACCCTTCTCAGTCGACTGGTACACTTAGAATTTATTTTTCAAAGTTATCGTAGAATTTCTCTCGGGTAAGTCGACTTATGTTTTTATAAGTCGACTTATGTTCTTATAAGTCGACTTATGTCTCCTTTAAGTCGACTTATGTTTTGATAAGTCTACTTATGATTTTTATAAGTCATCTTATGTTTTGATAAGTCTACTTATGATTATTATAAGTCATCTTATATTGTTGATAAGTCAACTTATGTTTTTATAAGTCATCTTATACTGTTAACACTTGGAATGTTCTTGAGAATTATTGGTAATTGTCCCGGGTAAGTCGACTGATGGTTTATTAAGTCGACTTATAGCACTTGTTATAATCTTGGATATTGGTTCTCGGGGCAGTCGACTTACTATCGCATAAGTCGACTGGTCCTGAGGAGTTCTTCATAATCTTGAGTGTTCTTTCAGTCTTTAGTTTGTTTGTAGATGAATATGTTCGTCGGTGTAAGAGTCACTACAGTGATTGCATACCGGGTACGTATTCGATCTATACCCTTTTAGTTTGTTTGTAGATGGATATGTTCGTCGGTGTAAGAGTCACTATAGTGATTGCATACCGGGTACGTATTCGATCTATACCCTCTTAGTTTGTTTGTAGATGGATATGTTCATCGGTGTAAGAGTCACTACAGTGATTGCATACCGGGTACGTATTCGATCTATACCCTCTTAGTTTGTTTGTAGATGGATATGTTCATCGGTGTAAGAGTCACTATAGAGATTGCATACCGGGTACGTATTCGATCTATACCCTCTTAGTTTGTTTGTAGATGGATATGTTCGTCGGTGTAAGAGTCACTATTAGTGATTGCATACCGGGTATGTATTCGATCTATATTATCTTTAGTTTTTTTTGTAGATGGATATATGGGTATCCGATCTATGGCATTATTGGTGATCGATTGATTGGACATACATCGTGGTATTGAGATTTATTGATGGTTGGACACATTCTGAGATGTGAGGATTACTGTTAGTTCAGAACAGTCGACTGGTTCGTTAAACAGTCGACTGTACAGTGCAGTTGAGCTGTACTATTTTGAGAGTGATTGATACTTGATCGTTGGTATTGTTTCTCGACTTGACTTCACGCTTGTACTGGCCTATCGTTTCTTGTTGCACATTACATGTTCAGTTTATGTATTTTTGTTCAGTACATGTTGTTCGAGAATTTATGTTTATTGTTTATTTATGTTTGTCGTTTATATCACTCACACCATTTATGGCTGACCCCTTTAGTTTGGGGGTTAGGGTTCAACTCTAGCCTCATGTGTTACAGGTAGCTGCTTAGAGTTGGGAGCTTGGATGCTTGGGGTAGCTTTGGATTTTATGAGTGTTATAATAGAGCCTTGGGTAATTTTGTAAGGAGAAAGGGTTGTAACAGTTAAATGTATTTTAAGGTGTTTTGTATTTCCGCTGCAATTGAAAAAGAATATTGTAATAAGAATTTGGAATAAAATGACTTGAGTTTTTGGTCTATGTATATTGTTACATTGAAGTGGATCGCTGGGAAAGTGCCACGTATTTTCTAAATTTTATATTGAAAATTCGGGACGCTACAGATTGGTATCAGAGCATGCTTCAATAGTAATAATAGACATAGTATGAAAACCAACCTAGGTGTGGACACTAGAGAGTGAGTACCTAGGTGTGGACATTAAAGTGTGAGTATCACATAGAGTTAAAAGATGATGTTTGGTTTGGGGTATGGTTATGGTTTTGCCATAGGATTTTGATGTGAGTTTGAATTGCGTGTGTGATGCTCTAACTTTTCCCTCGTTTTGCAGTATTCAAAATGGTTGCACCCAGGGGCAGGAATGGAGGCAACAATGAGGACGGATCGGGTAGTTCTCGAGGAGCGGGAATTGACCTTGAGGCTGAATTCGCCAAGGTATATCAGACCTTGAATGCGCTGATGGCATTCAACTTGGTGCAGCAGCAGGCTCAGCAGCAGAATCCGCCGCCAAATCATGGAGCTGGTCAGGGATTGGTGAATGCCGACCCCATCAAGCAGATTGAATCCTTTAAGAGGATGAGGCTGTAGCGCCCCAAATTTCTAATATGAGAGCTTAGAAAATAAGTGGCGAAATCCCAGTAATCCACTTCAATAGAACAATAAACACCAACAACACTACTAAAATTTTCTTTCTTTATTACAACAATTATTACAAATCACAGCGGAAGTCTAAACATCTCAACCCAAATATTTCTTTACATTTACAACTCAATAACCACACAATATGTCTTTACAAATTTTACACAACACTAAATAGTCCAAATAGTCTCAAATGCAACATTAAGCATCCAACCTCCCACTCTAAGCAGTAACCTGCAACAAGTGAGGCTAGAGTTGAACCCTAACCCCCAAACTAAAGGGGTCAGCCATAAAAATGGTGTGAGTGGCAACTAATCAAACAAATAACATAAATGAACATAAAACATAATATTCAAAAAATAATAATCAACACTAAAGTATGAAGAAACAACAAAGAATAAGGGGTGATACCAAAACCAAAAGCCAAGTGTGTGCCGAAAACAGGAAATCCAAATGCATAAAAGTGATTCAAGAAAACATCATGACTACATGCTGACAACGATGACTACTAAGAGATGAAGATAAACTATGATAATTTGCCCATGCTTGATCATTCCGGAGATTGATCCCACATCACAGGTATTTTCCCTGGATAATTCAGGAGATCATCCCACATCTAAACATAGACTCATAATCACAAGGATACCCCAAAAGTGTCGCCTCGACTCCGATCATTCCGTAGTTCAATCCCACATCTCAAGATAATTACTTGGATAATTCCGGAGAAATACCTCACATCTCAGGTTAACTACCTGGATAATTCCGGAGATAAATCACACATCTCAAGTTAACTACTTGGATAATTCAGGAGACTAATCCTACATCAAAAGTCATACTGAGGTGCATAACTCAAGTTCTCGTTCGTCATGACACTACTAATGCCTGTCCTTATTAGTTTGGGTTACTGAACAAATCTCCTAGAGTAGTGCACCCTACCGGACTAAAAATCTGAATAACTGAAAATTCGCCTCAAAGGGCCTCAACAAATGACTGAACAAATACCGGTATACTAGGGCCACGTACCTCTAGAGACTCAAAACAAATATCTGAACAAATTCCACTTAACAAGTGGCTCAACAAAATATTTCCAAAAATCATGTTCTTAATTGAACATCTCAAAACCAATACTTAACTGAACATCTTAAAATTAAACACTGAACAAATATCTCAACATCAAGTACTGAACAATATCTCAGAATCAAGTACTGAACAAATGTCTCAAAATCAAACACTAAACAAAATATCTCGAATCAAATACCAAGATCCTACAGGACCAGTCGACTGCATAAAGGACCAGTCGACTGTCCAGAGGACATATCCCAATATTTTGCAAAAGTAATCTAAGGCATGACCAGTCGACTTGACAAGTCATCAGTCGACCGTCCCGAAAGAACTGAACAAAAATACAACCAGAGGACCAGTCGACTGACCTCAGTCTAGGTCGACTGTCCCGAACAAATCTCAAGACTCAAAATATACACAGTAGGCTCGTACCAGTCGACTGCTCTGTAGACCAGTCGACTGTCGGCTACAGATTCCCAAACAGAATAGATCTGAACACAAATCAAAACTAAAGTTTTCTAAAGATTTACTGATCACCAAATTAACTTGTATCCAGGCAAATAAACAACTCTCAATAATCTCCATCATGGATACATTTCTCAATTAATCAAACACTCAAATCTCATGTTCTCATGATCTCAATTCTTAATTCTCCCATTAGGGTTTTCTCAACAAAACTCAATGTCGTCCTCAACACATAAACAAGATTGGCTTGCAATCACTAGATCCAGATGTTTAATATCTGATCACAACATAATCAGTTCTAAATTCGCTTTCTAACAACATGATCTCATAAATCCACATATCCTCAACAAATCTACATCTTTTCTCATCATGGTCCAAATATCAATTAAAAGTCCTAATCATCCATATCAAATAAAGGATCCATGTCATATATACAATGGGACTAACAAATTAATAGCATAACGATCATAAACAAGTGAAACAAAGGTCTCATGGCATTCATCAATCAAACAAACAAACAAGACAAAACAAACAAACCACTCACCTTGTTCTTGAAGAAAAATCCACAAAGCTTCTCCTTGTCAGATCCAAGAATCCTCTTTTGCTCCTCAAAGAAATCCCAATAAATCTGAATATATTTTTGTGACGGCTGGGAATGGGAAATCCCTTATATATGCCGAATTAAAATATTAGGGTTTTCACCCAATTTGCAAAATACTCCTTTTCAAAATACATCTTGCATATATAATTCCTTTCTTTGAAAAATAAACCAAATATCATTTAAATTAGGATCTAATAGAAAAGTATGTTTCTAAACTTCAACAAATACTGATCGGAATGCCCAGAAATTATAATTTGCATTTTAACCCTTGAAATTGTCAATTTTGCAAATAAGTCCTTCTTTTCTCAAAATTGCAAATAGGCATAATTAATTTCAGAAAAATCTGGAAAAATACTAAATAATTCTCAAATAATAAATAATGATTTTTCATAAAGAAAACTTAATTTTCCAAACTTCTAAAAAGTCATTTGCACGTGTTTTGCACGTGTACCAAAGAATAAATTTCTTAGAAAACATTTATTAAATCCTCAAAAATCATTTAAATTCATTTTCAAATAATTAAAATAATATTTGAAAATACGGGGTTCTACATCACTCCCTCCTTAGAAGAGTTCTGTCCTCAGAACTACTACTAATGAGTTCAAACACATACCAACAAAAGGAAACAATACTTCATAAATAGATCATCACCCAAACAGTTTCATATAACATCACAATCAAAATAAAGGAATACATCATTTGTCAATCAACAATACAATCATCCAAAGAATTCCATTCACATACAAGAAGTACATTCATACAAACAATTCAGGAAAATCCTTCAGCATGCGATCCTCTGGCTCCCAAGTAGCCTCCTCGAACTGCTGATTCCTCCACAATACCTTGACCATAGGTATCACCTTGCTCCTAAGGACTTTCTCCCTACGATCAACGATCTCAACAGGCTGTTCCTTGTAACTCAGGTTCACCTGTAGATCTTCGGGGACTTCCACCAACTGGTGCCTCTGATCGGCCACATACTTCCTCAGTAGCGACACATGAAACACGTCATGTACTTGTGCTAACTCCTCTGGAAGTTTCAATCTGTAAGCTGTCTTGCCAATCCTCTCCTCGATCTTGTACGGACCAATATATCTCGGCGCCAACTTGCCACCCTTACCAAATCTGATTATTCCTTTGGTCGGAGAAACCTTGAGAAAAACTGCATCCCCAACCTCAAACTCCAAATCTCTTCGTCGAGTGTCAGCATAACTCTTCTGCCGACTCTGAGCTTCAACCAATCTCTTGCGAATCAGCTCAATCTGCTCTGACGTCTGCTGTACGATCTCAGGACCATACATCTGCCTCTCGCCCACCTCATACCAACAAACAGGTGTCCTGCACCTCCGCCCGTACAAAGCCTCATACGGTGCCATCCCAATACTTGCATGGTAACTATTGTTATAGGCAAACTCAACCAATGCCAAGTATCTCTCCCAACTACCACCAAAGTCCATAACACAAGCTCTCAACATATCTTCCAGCACTCGATTCACCCTCTCCGTCTGACCATCTGTCTGCGGATGAAATGCTGTACTGAAATCAGTCCTGGTGCCCAAAGCTGCCTGTAAACTTCTCCAAAACCTCGAAGTAAACCTTGCATCTCTGTCAGACACAATCGAAACAGGAACTCCATGAAGTCTCACAATCTCTTCAATGTATAACTCAGCCAATTTCTCCATCGACCAAGTAATCTTCATGGTTAGAAAATGTGCCGACTTAGTCAATCGGTCCACAACAACCCAATTCGAGTCATTTCCCTTCGAACTCCTCGGCAAACCCGTGATAAAGTCCATGCTGATATTCTCCCACTTCCACTCCGGAATGGGTAAAGGCTGTAACAAACCTCCAGGTCTCTGATTCTCTGCCTTGATCTGCTGACAAGTCAGACACCTTGCCACAAAATCTGCTACATCTCGCTTCATGCCAGACCACCAAAAATGCGGTTTGATATCCCTGTACATCTTCGTACTTCCAGGATGAACTGACAATAAGGTACTGTGTGCTTCCTGCAAGATACTCTCCCTCAACTCTGCGTCATCTGGAACACACAACCTCTCACCCAACCAAAGAACTCCATCTTGGACACGAAATTCTGATAACTTGCCCTCAGCAACCTGCTGCAACATCTTTTGGATCTCTGAATCTGATCTCTGACCTTCCACAATCTTCTCTCTCAAAGACGGCTGCAGCCTCAACTGAGCCAAAGATGCCCCTAAACCTCGCAGTACAACCTCGATACCTGCCTGATCGATCTCTGCTGCCAACTCTCTTCGAGTAGTGATCAACCTTGCCAAACTACCCTTTCTGCTAAGTCCATCAGCCACTACATTCGCCTTGCCTGGATGATACTTGATCTCAGGACGAATGTCTTCCAAAACTTCCAACCATCTTCTCTGACGAAGATTCAAATCCCTCTGCTGATAGATATACTTCAGGCTCTTGTGGTCAGTGAACATGCTAACTTTCTCACCATAGACATAATGCCTCCATAGCTTCAAGGCATAAATGATAGCTGCTAACTCCAAGTCGTGCGTCGGATAATTCTTCTCATGCGGACGCAACTGCCTCGAGCCATAAGCAATGACCTTGCCTTCCTGCATCAAGACACATCCCAAACCTCTGAGAGATGCATCACTGTAGATATCAAAATCCTTCCCAGCTTGCGGCAATGCTAGAATGGGTGCAGTAGTCAACCTCTCCTTTAACTCAAGGAAACTCTCCTCGCACTTATCTGTCCATACAAACGCCACACTCTTCCGGGTCAAACCTGTCAATGGAACTGCAATCTGAGAATACCCCTGAATAAACCTCCGATAGTAACCAGCTAATCCCAAGAAGCTTCTCACTTCCTTCACTGACGTCGGCCTGGGCCAATCCTTCACTGCTTCCACTTTCTGAGGGTCAGTAGCCACTCCCTCCTTAGAAAGAATGTGACCAAGAAAAGCCACCTCAGACTTACCAAATTCACACTTCGACAATTTGGCATACAAGCTGTGCTCTTGCAATGTCTGTAATACCGCTGTCAAGTGCTTAGAATGATCCTCCTCCGACTTCGAATATACCAAGATATCATCGATGAAGACCACCACGAAGGAATCAATGAATGGCCTCAACACCCGATTCATCATGTCCATGAAAACTGCTGGCGCATTCGTCAACCCGAATGGCATCACCAAAAATTCATACAACCCATGACGAGTCCTGAAAGCTGTCTTACTCACATCTTCCTCCTTGACTCGTACCTGATGATATCCTGACCTCAAGTCAATCTTCGAAAACACCGCTGCTCCTCGAAGCCTGTCGAACAAATCGTCAATCCGCGGCAATGGATACTTGTTCTGAATAGTCACCCTATTCAACTCCCTGTAGTCAATGCACATCCTCATCGACCCATCCTTCTTCTTAACCAACAACACTGGCGCTCCCCACGGAGATGAACTCGGTCTGATAAGCCCCTTGCTCAAAAGCTCTTCAATCTGCTTCTTCACTTCATCCTGCTCTACAGGTGCCATCCTGTATGGAGCCTTGGAAATCGGCGCACTCCCCGGCTGAACATTGATGCAAAACTCCACATCTCTCTGCGGCGGTAATCCTGGAAAATCATCCAAGAACACCTGAGGAAACCTTCGAACCACCGGAATGCCCTGGACTTCATCTGCAATAGACTTCTTAGATACCATTGCAGCCACCTGCGGAAACTTCTTCTTCCCCTGAAAAATTACTGCGGGTCCACCTGGTGCTTTCACCAACACCTCCTTCTGCTTGCAATCAATCGTGGCATCATAAATAGCCATCCAATCGATGCCCACTATGACATCCACTCCCAACACTTGTAGCTCGATCAAGTCGATGCCGAACATCCTTCCACCAATCTTGATATCACAGCCCTCGTAATATCGATCCGCTACCAGCTCCTCACCTGACGGCGTTGCCACCGACAAAACTCTGCCTGGAAACAATTTAGGTTCCAAACCTAAGCCCTTTGCAAAACTTGGCGATACAAATGTATGCGATGAACCAGTGTCAAACAAAACCTTTGCTTTTATTCCATTTATTAAAACAACCCCTGTTACAATAAGAATGATACTCAATCTTGAATTATTCTGAAAGAAAAGCTTTTATTCATTACACTGACTCAAAAATGAAAGAAATCAAAATTCCTGCATACCCTGAATTACATCTTCCGAGTTTCTCGCATCCTCCTCGGTCAATGCAAATACTCGCCCTTGCCTCTTCGGGACTTTGCTTCTACCCGAACCATCATTCTTCAGTTGTGGACAATGGGGCTTTGAGTGTCCAGTCTGCCCACACTGAGAACAAACATGCTCTGCCAACTTCGGACATGCTGACTTGTAATGTCCTACTTCCTTGCAGTAGTAGCAGGTCACTCCCTGAGCTCCAGATGCCTTCTGCACCGGTCCACTGAACTTTGCCTGCTTCGCGGGGAATCCCTTCCCACTCTGGCCTGATGCTGGCCTCTTGTTCCGGTTCCAAGAATCCTGCTTCTTCTGAAACAAGTCCATATCCTCTTCAGTCATCGCTGCTCTTCTGACCAGCTTCTCGAATCTTCGGATGCCCAACGGAACCATCCTTGACCTCAAGTTCGGCCTCAAGCCCTGCTCAAACTTTTTGGCCTTCTTTGCTTCATCCATGACCAATTCTGGTGCATACCTCGAAAGTTGAGCGAACTTCGTCTCATACTCCCGAACAGTCATGCTCCCCTGCTGAAGGTTCATGAACTCAGTCGCCTTCTTCTCCTGAACATCAAGAGGAAAGAAACGATCTCTGAACTCCTCCAGAAAAGCTTCCCACGTCAGCTGCTGATCTCCCAAGTTCCTCTTCAATGACTCCCACCATACACCAGCATCTTTCTCCAGCTGCATCGAAGCCAACTTCACCTTGCTAGCTTCAGGAGTCTCTGACACTTCGAAGATCGTCTGCATCTTCCGAATCCAATCGTCTGCTGCTGTTGGATCAGCTTGCCCCTCAAAGACTGGCGGCCTCATCCTCTTAAAGGATTCGATCTGCTTGATGGGGTCGGCATTCACCAATCCATGACCAGCTCCATGATTGGGCGGCGGATTCTGCTGCTGCGCTTGCTGCTGTGCCACATTGAGTGCCATCAGCGTATTCAACGTCTGATATACCTTGGCAAACTCAGCTTCAAGGTCGATCCCATTACCTCGGGAACTACCAGAACCATCCTCATTGTTGCCACCATTTCTACCTCTGGGTGCAACCATTTTGAATACTGCAAAACGAGAGTAAAGTTAGAACAACACACTCGCAATTTAAACTCGTACCAATGTCCTATGGCAAAGTCAAACCATAATTTCAAACCAAACATCATATTTTAAATTCTATGTGATACTCACACTCTGATGTCCACACCTAGGTACTCACTCTCTAGTGTCCACACCTAGGTTGGTTGTCATACTAAGTCTATTATTACATTGAAGCGGAGCTCTGATACCAATCTCTGTAGCGCCCCAAATTTCTAATATGAGAGCTTAGAAAATAAGTGGCGAAATCCCAGTAATCCACTTCAATAGAACAATAAACACCAACAACACTACTAAAATTTTCTTTCTTTATTACAACAATTATTACAAATCACAGCGGAAGTCTAAACATCTCAACCCAAATATTTCTTTACATTTACAACTCAATAACCACACAATATGTCTTTACAAATTTTACACAACACTAAATAGTCCAAATAGTCTCAAATGCAACATTAAGCATCCAACCTCCCACTCTAAGCAGTAACCTGCAACAAGTGAGGCTAGAGTTGAACCCTAACCCCCAAACTAAAGGGGTCAGCCATAAAAATGGTGTGAGTGGCAACTAATCAAACAAATAACATAAATGAACATAAAACATAATATTCAACAAATAATAATCAACACTAAAGTATGAAGAAACAACAAAGAATAAGGGGTGATACCAAAACCAAAAGCCAAGTGTGTGCCGAAAACAGGAAATCCAAATGCATAAAAGTGATTCAAGAAAACATCATGACTACATGCTGACAACGATGACTACTAAGAGATGAAGATAAACATTGATAATTTGCCCATGCTTGATCATTCCGGAGATTGATCCCACATCACAGGTATTTTCCCTGGATAATTCAGGAGATCATCCCACATCTAAACATAGACTCATAATCACAAGGATACCCCAAAAGTGTCGCCTCGACTCCGATCATTCCGTAGTTCAATCCCACATCTCAAGATAATTACTTGGATAATTCCGGAGAAATACCTCACATCTCAGGTTAACTACCTGGATAATTCCGGAGATAAATCACACATCTCAAGTTAACTACTTGGATAATTCAGGAGACTAATCCTACATCAAAAGTCATACTGAGGTGCATAACTCAAGTTCTCGTTCGTCATGACACTACTAATGCCTGTCCTTATTAGTTTGGGTTACTGAACAAATCTCCTAGAGTAGTGCACCCTACCGGACTAAAAATCTGAATAACTGAAAATTCGCCTCAAAGGGCCTCAACAAATGACTGAACAAATACCGGTATACTAGGGCCACGTACCTCTAGAGACTCAAAACAAATATCTGAACAAATTCCACTTAACAAGTGGCTCAACAAAATATTTCCAAAAATCATGTTCTTAATTGAACATCTCAAAACCAATACTTAACTGAACATCTTAAAATTAAACACTGAACAAATATCTCAACATCAAGTACTGAACAATATCTCAGAATCAAGTACTGAACAAATGTCTCAAAATCAAACACTAAACAAAATATCTCGAATCAAATACCAAGATCCTACAGGACCAGTCGACTGCATAAAGGACCAGTCGACTGTCCAGAGGACATATCCCAATATTTTGCAAAAGTAATCTAAGGCATGACCAGTCGACTTGACAAGTCATCAGTCGACCGTCCCGAAAGAACTGAACAAAAATACAACCAGAGGACCAGTCGACTGACCTCAGTCTAGGTCGACTGTCCCGAACAAATCTCAAGACTCAAAATATACACAGTAGGCTCGTACCAGTCGACTGCTCTGTAGACCAGTCGACTGTCGGCTACAGATTCCCAAACAGAATAGATCTGAACACAAATCAAAACTAAAGTTTTCTAAAGATTTACTGATCACCAAATTAACTTGTATCCAGGCAAATAAACAACTCTCAATAATCTCCATCATGGATACATTTCTCAATTAATCAAACACTCAAATCTCATGTTCTCATGATCTCAATTCTTAATTCTCCCATTAGGGTTTTCTCAACAAAACTCAATGTCGTCCTCAACACATAAACAAGATTGGCTTGCAATCACTAGATCCAGATGTTTAATATCTGATCACAACATAATCAGTTCTAAATTCGCTTTCTAACAACATGATCTCATAAATCCACATATCCTCAACAAATCTACATCTTTTCTCATCATGGTCCAAATATCAATTAAAAGTCCTAATCATCCATATCAAATAAAGGATCCATGTCATATATACAATGGGACTAACAAATTAATAGCATAACGATCATAAACAAGTGAAACAAAGGTCTCATGGCATTCATCAATCAAACAAACAAACAAGACAAAACAAACAAACCACTCACCTTGTTCTTGAAGAAAAATCCACAAAGCTTCTCCTTGTCAGATCCAAGAATTCTCTTTTGCTCCTCAAAGAAATCCCAATAAATCTGAATATATTTTTGTGACGGCTCGGAATGGGAAATCCCTTATATATGCCGAATTAAAATATTAGGGTTTTCACCCAATTTGCAAAATACTCCTTTTCAAAATACATCTTGCATATATAATTCCTTTCTTTGAAAAATAAACCAAATATCATTTAAATTAGGATCTAATAGAAAAGTATGTTTCTAAACTTCAACAAATACTGATCGGAATGCCCAGAAATTATAATTTGCATTTTAACCCTTGAAATTGTCAATTTTGCAAATAAGTCCTTCTTTTCTCAAAATTGCAAATAGGCATAATTAATTTCAGAAAAATCTGGAAAAATACTAAATAATTCTCAAATAATAAATAATGATTTTTCATAAAGAAAACTTAATTTTCCAAACTTCTAAAAAGTCATTTGCACGTGTTTTGCACGTGTACCAAAGAATAAATTTCTTAGAAAACATTTATTAAATCCTCAAAAATCATTTAAATTCATTTTCAAATAATTAAAATAATATTTGAAAATACGGGGTTCTACAGAGGCCGCCAGTCTTTGAGGGGCAAGCTGATCCAACCGCGGCAGATGACTGGATTAGGAAGAAGCAGACGATCTTTGAAGTGTCAGAGACTCCGGCAGCTAGCAAGGTAAAGTTAGCTTCGATGCAGCTAGAAAAGGACGCAGGTGTCTGGTGGGAGTCGCTGAAGAGGACTCTGGGAGATCAGCAGTTGACTTGGGAAGCTTTTCTGGAGGAGTTCAGAGATCGCTTCTTTCCCCTAGATATACAGGAGAAGAAGGCGACTGAGTTCTTGAACCTTCAGCAGGGTAGCATGACCGTGCGGGAGTATGAGACCAAGTTTGCTCAGCTTTCGAGGTATGCGCCAGAGTTGGTCGTGGACGAGACAAAGAAGGCCAAAAAGTTTGAGCAGGGCTTGAGGCCAAACTTGAGGTCAAGGATGGTTCCGTTGGGCATCAGAAGATTCGACAAGCTGGTCAGGAGAGCAGCTATGACCGAGGAAGATATGGACCAGTCCCGGATTAAGCAAGAGACTTGGAATAAGAAAAAGAGGCCAACAGATGATCAGGATGAGAAGGAATTTCCCGTGAAGCAGAGCAAGCCTAGTGATCCAGTGCAGAAGGCACCGACAACTAAGGAAGTGACTTGTTTTTACTGCAAGCAGGCAGGACATTACAGGTCAGAATGTCCGAAGTTGGCAAAGCAGACTTGTTTTCAATGTGGTCAAGTAGGGCACATTCGACAACAATGTCCACAGCTGAAGAAAGAGAATGCAGGGAAAGACAAGGATCCGAAGCAGGGGCGAGTGTTCGCATTGACTGAAGAGGATGCGGGCAATCCAGGAATATGATCTGTGTGTGCAGGAATTTATTCTTTTGTATTAAGTAAGACTTTATTTTGGAAATAATTGAAGATTGAGTATTTTCTTCATGTAACAAGTTTATTTGGGTTAATGGAATAAAGACAAAGTTTTATTTGATAGTGTTTTCTTGCATGCAATTGTGTCGCCCATTGATTACTAGTCTTAGTGTGGATCTTAAGGTGTCTCCAGGCAGGTCTTGAGGTGGCTATCCTTAGTCATGTCCTTTTCTAAGGAGGGAGTGGCCATTGATTCTTGGAAGGATGAGCAGATGGTCAGAGTGGGATGCAGGAGTTCGGTAGTTGTTGCCGCGTGGCTTCTGATGGCAAGTTATCAGAGTTGCGTAGCGGAAGTTTGATTTTCTGAATTTCTTGCATGATTGTGATTGTTTGGTGTGATGTAATGCATTCTTTGGTGTGACTGTATTTCCTAAAGATTTATGTTTCTAGCCATGAGTTTTCAATCATTGTTAGTGGGTTGTTCGGACCTCATTAGCCGTAGTTCTGAGGACAGAACTCTTCTAAGGAGGGAGTGATGTAGAACCCCGTATTTTCAAATATTTTTTTTTAATTATTTGAAAATGAATTTAAATGAATTTTGAGGATTTAATTGATATTTTCTAAAAAGATTTATCTTTTGTACACGTGCAAAACACGTGCAAATAACTTTTGAGATGTTTGAATAATTAAGTGTTCTTTATGAAAAATCATTATTTATGATTTTGGAATTATGTAGTATTTTTCCAGATTTTTCTGAAATTAATTTGATCTAATTGCAATTTTTGATAAAAGAAGGACCTTTTTGCAAAATTGACACTTTTAAGGGTTAAAGTGCAAAATTGGCATTCTGGACGTTTTAAACAGTATTGGTTAAGATTTAGAAGTATATTTTCTTTTAAATCCTAATTTAAATGAATTTTAGATGAATTTCCAAGAGAAGATATATATATATATATATAATCGTATTTTGGAGGGATGGTTTTGCAAATGTATTCCTAAACCCTAAAAATGATATTTCCGGCCTATATAAGGGAGTTTGCAGCCGTCATTCGCTGCACAACTCAGATATCATACTATTATTTTCTTGGTGATAAAAGAGGATTTTGGATCTCGCAAGAAGGAGTTTGGATCTAGCAAAGGAAGGCTTTTTGTGGATCTTCTTGCTTCTAAAGGTGAGTGATATGAACTTAGTTTTGTTAGTGTGTATGATGGTGTGCTGTTTTGTTTGATGTATCCGTATCTTGTATGTGATCGATGCAATAGTCGTTATTCGTTTTATGCATTAGAAATCCACAAATGTTTAGTAGATCTTGTTTAACAAATTCTTTATTGATCGAAAACATGTTAAGATTCAAGTATGGTTTGATCGGATGTATGAACATCTGGATCTGGTGTATATAATCAGATCTTGGTTATTTTTGGTGGAAGAATTAAGTATTAAGGAAACCCTAATGTAAGATTTAGGAATTTGAGAACAAGAGAATTGAGTTTTGAGTTATTGAATGATTGAATAATGGATCCGCAATGAAGAAGTATTCGAGATTGTCATTTTACCTGAATAAGAATCATTTCATGAACAATGAACCTTTAGAAAACACCAGACTTGTTTTTCGTATTCAGACCTAATTTATGAAAACTGTAGGCCGACAGTCGACTGGTCTACTATTCAGTCGACTGGTACGACCCAGCTGCTGTATCTTTAGTTTTTCTCGAAAATCCGTTCTGGACAGTCGACTTAGACCCTTCTCAGTCGACTGGTACACTTAGAATTTATTTTTCAAAGTTATCGTAGAATTTCTCTCGGGTAAGTCGACTTATGTTTTTATAAGTCGACTTATGTTCTTATAAGTCGACTTATGTCTCCTTTAAGTCGACTTATGTTTTGATAAGTCTACTTATGATTTTTATAAGTCATCTTATGTTTTGATAAGTCTACTTATGATTATTATAAGTCATCTTATATTGTTGATAAGTCAACTTATGTTTTTATAAGTCATCTTATGCTGTTAACACTTGGAATGTTCTTGAGAATTATTGGTAATTGTCCTGGGTAAGTCGACTGATGGTTTATTAAGTCGACTTATAGCACTTGTTATAATCTTGGATATTGGTTCTCGGGGCAGTCGACTTACTATCGCATAAGTCGACTGGTCCTGAGGAGTTCTTCATAATCTTGAGTGTTCTTTCAGTCTTTAGTTTGTTTGTAGATGAATATGTTCGTCGGTGTAAGAGTCACTACTGTGATTGCATACCGGGTACGTATTCGATCTATACCCTTTTAGTTTGTTTGTAGATGGATATGTTCGTCGGTGTAAGAGTCACTACAGTGATTGCATACCGGGTACGTATTCGATCTATACCCTCTTAGTTTGTTTGTAGATGGATATGTTCGTCGGTGTAAGAGTCACTACAGTGATTGCATACCGCGTACGTATTCGATCTATACCCTCTTAGTTTGTTTGTAGATGGATATGTTCGTCGGTGTAAGAGTCACTATAGAGATTGCATACCGGGTACGTATTCGATCTATACCCTCTTAGTTTGTTTGTAGATGGATATGTTCGTCAGTGTAAGAGTCACTATTAGTGATTGCATACCGGGTATGTATTCGATCTATATTATCTTTAGTTTTTTTTGTAGATGGATATATGGGTATCCGATCTATGGCATTATTGGTGATCGATTGATTGGACATACATCGTGGTATTGAGATTTATTGATGGTTGGACACATTCTGAGATGTGAGGATTACTGTTAGTACAGAACAGTCGACTGGTTCGTTAAACAGTCGACTGTACAGTGCAGTTGAGCTGTACTATTTTGAGAGTGATTGATACTTGATCATTGGTATTGTTTCTCGACTTGACTTCACGCTTGTACTGGCCTATCGTTTCTTGTTGCACATTACATGTTCAGTTTATGTATTTTTGTTCAGTACATGTTGTTCGAGAATTTATGTTTATTGTTTATTTATGTTTGTCGTTTATATCACTCACACCATTTATGGCTGACCCCTTTAGTTTGGGGGTTAGGGTTCAACTCTAGCCTCATGTGTTACAGGTAGCTGCTTAGAGTTGGGAGCTTGGATGCTTGGGGTAGCTTTGGATTTTATGAGTGTTATAATAGAGCCTTGGGTAATTTTGTAAGGAGAAAGGGTTGTAACAGTTAAATGTATTTTAAGGTGTTTTGTATTTCCGCTGCAAATGAAAAAGAATATTGTAATAAGAATTTGGAATAAAATGACTTGAGTTTTTGGTCTATGTATATTGTTACATTGAAGTGGATCGCTGGGAAAGTGCCACGTATTTTCTAAATTTTATATTGGAAATTCGGGGCGCTACATTTATCCCAGTGACTGACTAGATCATTGGAGGGCCTGTCAACGGGACCACCCCTAGTGTCTCTAGGCATTTTTGCAGGTAATTAGTGCGTCCAGCTATTAGCAATGCCCCTTCTCCTGCTCCTCACCAAATTCATATCTCAGATCCAGACTTGTGGCTAAGATCTATCTCAGATCTGTCCCTTCCACTATAAATAACAAGAACACACACCTGGTCCCCCCACACTTAAAAACACAGCATCAAGTTGGTGCCATATGTGGGAAACATACAAACTGATTTGATCTCAAGCTCGGATCCGACCCCGAGACCGCACCCTTCCATGACACCAAAGGCCAAGAAAGCGTAACCGGCAGGACATCAAGCCGAAGCTCCCCATCACTCGCGTAGTCACGCCACCACACAGGGGTCCCGAAAGCAACAAGCTGAGGGCCAGTCGATGCTCAGTTCAAGTGCTTAATGTTCGGTCACCGACGACCCCCGACACGTTCTCAATAACCGACAACCCGCGAATGACCTCCGACATCAGCTCAGCCGATCGAAGAGAGGGTCTGCACCCTCTAACTAGACTCCGACCCACAACACCTATCTGTCTCAGGTACGAGAGCATAGCCATGCCTGCTCTCCGAGAGAATACCTGCCCCCGCGTGGCCAAGGCGAAACGGCCCCGGTCTCAAGGGCCGAGTTCCGGGATTTCTGGAAAAAGGTCCTTCAGGCTCTCCGAGGCGATGTCAAAACCGAGCGTCCCAACAACAACCCTTGCCGAGAGGAAGCCCAGGGCAGCAAATCACATGGTTCAACATGGCAGGCAGGACGCGAGGAGGCTGTAACACCTTGAATTCCATTTACATGTAATTCTTAATACAAGTGGATCGTTTACATCAATTCGTACAATTTTACAAGGAAATTAAAATTTTTATTTTTACACATGGTTTGTTTTAGAATTACACAGTGGAAGTTAGAATAAGAAACAACATGAAATACAAATACAACTTTAACATCAGCAGCTTTAATTTGAATACAATCATCAATCTTCTTTAAGTCTTTGCCAATCCAATCAAGCCCTGCACTGAAAATCTGTGGGCACGTCAGTTGCTTACAAGTGACGCATTGTTATAAACAGCGATCCTCTCTATGCTGTATTATAACTAAGTCTCTTACTTTAACAATCAAAAACTTGAATGCACAATAAAGTGTAAAAGAGTGACTATCTTAAACATGTCACGGTATGATATGACTTAATACTTAATGCAGATGTTATACTACAATGAAACTAATGCATACTTGTTCGGATTTTATGCACCTCATCCTACATAGGTCCGAGGGCAAGCACCTACATACTCTACATTAAAGGGTTTAATCCCTCGCCATGAAAAACTACTGGGTAAGAAATCAAGTTTTAGACATCCCACGAGTACAGATTCCATCCCTGGAGTCCACCGTCAAGCTTATACAGAAATCCTCGTCGTGCAAACATCCCGCAAGTGTCCCTCTAGCTCCGATATACGCATATACATTGGAGAACGGCCTCCCATCCGCCTGACTATTCATGATCCTGGAGTCCTCCGTCAAATCGATAATAGCCCCGGATTTAAGTATGGCTCGTTTCCATCGCAAGCAACCACAATACCGGAGCCACCGTCAAACTGGGTCTATAGTCCACTCCACCGTCAGACTATATAAAGGCAACCCACTTACGTTTGCCCAAGTTTTATTACATCACTACCTAGAGCCTAATCCTTAAGTTTAAACGTGAATAAATAATACTATCTAGAGCTAGCTTACTCTCCTACCGGTCTTACTCAAAAATACCGAGAACGACAGCAACGACAGCCCATATTGGACCACTTCTCAACTCAATTATTCATTTTCAATACTTTTCGGTACCTGAGTCTCACTAAGCCTCTAGAATCAATGTCTTTTCATCTTTAACATATGGGGTATGCATACTCTTATAATTCATATTCACAATTTCCTTTGTTCATGTTTCATTCAATCTTCTAATTTATTCTTATTCACCAACTATGGAGTAAAATTTCTTGGTTGATCACACAACCAACAATTACAAGTCTCTTCGATTAAAAATAAAAGTTACTTCTTCACATTCAATTATCCTTCACGTATAATTGTCAAAATACAATTTCTTTGAAATTTAAAAGCATCAACTTTTACAATTACCCTCTAGAGTTTCTTATAACATCCTTTAAATTACACTATATTTAACTCTTTAAAAACATACTCATATATAATTCCTTCAACATACTCACTCATGTAAAGTTACGGGGAGCCCAAATAATGAGCGGTTTAACATCACTATAACAATATCCTATCTTCGGATTTTGAATTATTTGAACCCCAAGATATAACCAAATAGGTATATTGTAATCCATACCTATACATAAATGGACGAATATTCGATTCATTAACTACTTACAAGCATAACCTATGCAAATTACACAAAATATGGTTATAGGAATACCTTTAAATTAAACCGTAAGTTAGAGCATGGAGAATATGTCGTGGATGATGTATAAGATGACCGAAGATAATGTTGAAGATTTAGCAGATTGGGGGAGTTTTATTTCAGAGTGGAAGGAGAAGGATGTAGGAGATATGAACTTTGAGAGTAAACATAAGTGGGCTTTATGATCTCGGGGTTTTAGGATTTTGGATTTCGGGAGTGGAAGGGGGGAGGGGGGAGAGAGAGAGAGAAAGTGAAAGGGGAAGAAGATGAGGGGGTTACTATTTATACGTAAGAACTACTATAACTGATGTCGATATTCTTAATAACGGCATCTCGCATGCTATTGTCGTTATTGGGGATAGCGGTATCAATTATACGATGCTTCCACACTTATAATTTTTCTCAAGGCAGAGTTCACAATTGAATGCGAAATGTACTAATGTCATCACTCCAAAAAGCATATGAAAATATTTATGGGTGCCGCTATTAGCAACAACGACAGTCGTTATTGTCAATAGCATTTTATGCTAACGTGCCCAAAAGTGAGTCAGTAAGATAAATATTTTCAAACGTGAGTCAATTTGGTAATTATTATCAAAAAGTGGGTTAGTACGGAAAGAAATTCTCCAAAGGCCAACCCATCTCCATTACCATTAGGTTATACAATAGATAATTCCCCGTACCCATCACACAATTACACAACCTACAAAACTTCGAGAAAAATTTCAAAAAAATAAACCCAGAAAACATCAAAAATAGCATGAATCCAAGATTCCGAAGATCTGGAAAAAATTGTCGTAATAAGCCACTTTATAAAAATATTTACGATTATGGGCCAGTTTTGAAACTATTAGCGCTCATGGACTACTTTGTGCCTCGTCAGCAGCGGTCGCTATTCTCATTAGCGACATCTTCATTTTGAAAGTCGCTAATGGAAATAGCGGCATATGTTTTAAAATATTTGAAATTTTTCGTTTGCTGTCGTTATTCTCACTACGACTTTAGTATATATGAAGTCGCTAATGGGATTAGCGACCTCAAATGAATGTATCGAGACACTTAGCGATTTCTGGAGAGCTTTTGCTCTATTGGAAGAAAAAAGTTTTAAAACTGAGGTCGTTATTGGGATTAGCGACCTTAATATACCTCGGTCGTTATTCGCAATAGCAACCTCAGTATGAAACTCAATGTCCTTGTTCTTTGTAAAATTTGCAAAATAGTCACACAACAAAGGTCTCTATTTGGAATAGCGACCTTAATACAATAAAGGCTTCTATTCCGAATAGCGACCTTTGTATAACTAATGTCGCTATTCCGAATAGCGACCTCAGTTACAAAAATAAATTAATTTTTATTTTCTCAGAGAACAAAAACTCTCTAGATTTTACTGAGTATTAGAATACAGTTCATTAAAGGTCGCTAATCTCATTAGCGACTTTATATATGCTTTGGTCGCTAATAGAAATAGCGACAGCAAACAAAAAATTTCAAATATTTTAAAACAGAAGTCGCTATTCTCATTAGCGACTTTCAAAATGAAGAAGTCGCTAATAAGAATAGCGGCTGCTGCTGACGCGACATAAAGTAGCCCACGAGCGTTAATAGTTTCTAAACTAGTCCATAATCGCAAATATTTTCAAAAAGTGGCCTATTACGGCAAAAGATTCCATCTGAAAGCCATCGTCACAATAGTTTTGGTGAAGTCACACTTGCATTAAGATCTGTAACGTATTTGGAGCCGTCATAACACTTGCATTATACGCTGTTGTAACTTTTTTCTTAAGCTAATTTTTTTTAAAAAAATACCTACTGAAGTATTTGTCATTTAAAAAAAACCCACTGAACTTAGGCCGTCGCAAATGACATTTTGGTGTGGTGACACCACCCCCCCCCCCCCCCCCCCCCCCCTCCCCTCCCCCTCAAGTTTCTCAATCCCCTCTTGCTTTAAGATCTGTGCACCTCTTGATCCAAAGGTAAATCCATCTCCATTAGGCCAGCTAATAGATATTTAGTTCCCATAGCATATCAATCACACAATTTCACATCCTACCAAAACTTTTTTTCCCCAAGAAGTGAGGAAACAAACAGACAGTCCAACCAGAAGATCAGAATGGCAGAAGATTCCGAAAACCCAAAATCCCCTCTGCTCCATCTCCGACCAGTACACGTGGCACCCCGTGATTCGTTCGACTTGGCGTACACCATCCACTTCTTCCTGGGCGCCGGCTTCCTGGTCCCCTGGAACGCCTTCATCACCGCCGTCGACTACTTCTCGTACCTTTACCCCTCAACCCCGGTCGACCGCGTCTTCTCCGTCTCCTACATGACCTCCTGTCTCCTCCCCCTCCTCCTCATCGTCCTCTACGGGGCCCACAGGACCAAAGCTCCCATCCGCATCAATGCCGGCCTGTTGCTATTCGTGATGTCGCTCGTCCTTGTGCCACTGATGGACGGACTGGTGGTCAAGGGGAGGCAGGGGGTGGAGGGCGGCTTCGGGGTCATGGTCGGAGCCGTGGTGCTGGCTGGGGTAGCGGATGCGCTGGTGCAGGGGGGTGTTATTGGGGCCGCAGGGGAGCTGCCGGAGAGGTACATGCAGGCTGTTTGCGCGGGGACCGCCGCGTCTGGTATGATCTTTTTTTTATTTAAGGTTTTTACTATTTAATTTGGATTTAGATATAGAGGCAGTGTTAGACTATGCTGTGCATTAAAAAAAATTTTAAAAAAATAATAATAATAATAAACGGATCTTTTAAGTGCAGTGAATTTTAGAGATAACTAGTAATGGGTATTGGATCGAAGAAATTGAGATGGATGAGGATTTGATTTGAATAAGATAATGGCTAACCCTAAATTATGTTTTTTTTTTTATTGGGATAATAAAAAATGATTTTGGCGAATTCGATAGCGTTAAATTTTGAGTTGTGTTCTTCTTCTACTTTCCCATTCCGTTTTTTTTTTCTTTTCCCGGGGGGTACTGTTCATCTCTTCGTTTCAATTAAGTTAAACGGAGCATGGGGATGAGGACACGATCGATGTTTGACATATCAAAGTAATTAATCAAAGTTCAATAGCAGATTTAGCATAATCTCATTGTATTTTGTTAAATGCTGGGGAACTTTCATCTTTTTTACCCAGCAGTGATTTTGTTTGCCAACTAACTGTATATGTGTCATTTCTGCAAATCAATATGTGAGCAAGGTACGTAGGAGTAGTTAAACTTAGTTTGGTTTTTGATACTACGTACATAAAATACTCAGTACTTGTCAAATATGGTAAGGGTCAAGGGCTTTACACTTATTAACACTGGTAAAATGTGGAATATACATATAAGTCTTTTATTGAAGACGTAATAATGAAACAAAAAAGAATATTATCAGTGGTGAAAAATGTGAAGGTAAACTACCCAGCCCCAATGTCTTGTTGGGTTCATCAGTACTGTAGAAATGAGTTTTACTGCCACTCACACTCATTAATAATATAGCAGTAATTAAATTATGAGGATAGATTGGAAGATATTTTCTCACAGATTAGGAAAAGCTGAATATATTCATTTTTAATGAATATAATAATTTGGTGGGAACATAGCATATGTATACCTATATGTCCTTTTTTGTTTAGAATGTGGAATGTAGAATTTAATTCTAAAAGGTTCTGTATTAAATCTCAACCAATACCATTAGCCCTTAGGCTCTAGCCACAGGATATGGTGGGCAACAAGCCAAAACTTTAAAGCAAAGTGGAATATGACTTGTTATTCTCTGCCGACATGGTAATATCAAAGGGAGAAAAAACAACTCAAAATTCAGCATGAGTTGCCAAAGATTTTTGCCATATGCTTCTTCAACGAAAAAGAAAAAGCTTTTTGTAACATGTGGTTCTCAACTTGATACTGTCTGATCTGGGGCCAAATTTGCTAGTGAAATTGTGGTTGCTAAATATAAAAAAACCTCATCCAACTATTGTGCATTTTAAAAAATCACACCGAACTTTTTTAAAAAAAAAACCTCACCCAACTATGTTTTCTAGGCATGGGTGAGTAAGGGTTTTTTTTAAAAAATTTGTGTTAAAAACATAGTTGGGTGAGGTTTTTTTATAAAAAAAAGTTGAGTGTGGTTTTTTAAAATGCACAATAGTTGGGTGAGGTTTTATTATATTTAGCCTTGCTATGTGCCTAACACTTTATCATAATTGTAGAGAATCTGATATCACATAGCTGATCACACACCACAAGAAACAAAAACGCCCAAAAACTAGATGCACCACCACAATAATCGCAAGATCACTAGAACATGAACACAGTAATATGCAGGGATAACCAATACTTCTTAATTCTCAAGAAATACAAATATTACAAAGAGATCAAAATTATTAATCTCTCTCTTATCTTTGAAGCACTCGGCACTCACCCCTCTTGAAGTTGTACAATGATATGATTCACAAATTCAGAGTTGTAAACCCTAAAGTCTACAACCACTTATATAGCCCTCAAGTAAATCCTAAAAGATATACACAAATACAGCTTATTCGACCCAAAATCCGTCAGTCCAAATAACATTCAGTGCCGCTCGCGGTCGACCGCACTTTTGGTCGGTCGACTGCATGAGTCTCGCCAAGCCCCGAGGACTGGACAGTCGACTATCTCACTCTCTGGATGTCAGCATCCCAAGTCGGTCAACTGCACAGTCGACCGCAACCCCTCCAATCGCCTTGTTCTCTTGCTGTGTTGTTGTCTTCTCCTCACTGCTTCGTGTCTTCTCTTCTTCTTCTCCAACTTCAACTCGTGTCTACGTGTATTTGAGGCCACACTTGCATTATAGGGTGTTGTAACTTTTTCTTGGGCTAAATTCAGTCGTGTTCTAACAATTTTTCACTTGGACCATACACAACGCTTCAAAGTTATTGTATCTTTACCTTGCATTATCTTTGTCATTCTCCCACAATTATGAAAGACCCAAGTACTCCCCACCTTCATGAAGAGCATCTCCGCCACTCCACCACGTGGAGTACACCAACAATCCCTCATAGGCTCATGAAGGATGTGCCCCACCAATCGCATAGGGTACGAACAACGGAGAAACAACATCCCGTATCGGATTCCATGTTATAAGACTCTCCAATTCGCAGAATCTCCATTAACACCGGACATGATTTAAAATCTCTCAATGCACCCTCTGCACTAGAAGTCTCCGTGGACGACACTTGTACAAAATTCGCAGACTGTTCAACTTCTATAGTCCCATTTCAATTAGACTCATCGACATCACCACGCATATCGATACCAGTACTTTCTACATCAAAATAGCGACTTGAAGCTTCTTCTGTCATATCACAAAGAACTATCATCGCAACAATGTTTTGCTCTCTAAAATCTATTTCATGGTCAGTAGCTCTCACTAAATATACAACATTCTTTGAATCAGCCCCACAACTGAAAGAACTCGGTTGCACCCCACGACTTACTTCTCGATCCCGACTGAGAGTCAACTACATGGGAAACACCTCTTACATCTCTAAGCAAATACAGTGTTCCCTCACGCTTCCATCTTACTATCACCCTTAATCTTGCAGCTATACACCACTACCCACTACCACATGTTGACAAAATCTCTTTGTCTAGTCTTCCTATCGAGATAAGATTTTTCTTCAAGTCTAGAATATATCTTGTCTCCCACAAAACAATACTCTGATCATCACTGGCTTGCATGCTAATAGTACCAATCCCACTTACAGGACACCTCTGACCATTCTCCACGATCATATTTCTGAAAGAATCCTCTCTGTAGTCATCATACATCTCTCACCTCGAAATGCAATGAAAAGAAGCTCCTGAATCAATACACCAATCTCGTGTGCCAACCCCACCCTAGCTGATCAGCATAATTTGTCGTTTTCAATAGACACCACATTGGCTTCTTTGGTTTGACTTCCTTCATTTTTTTTTTGTTTCTTCTTTATATAGGCCTTACAACTGTGCAACATGAGACCCCTCTTGTGATAATACCAATACTCAGGTCCATGTCCCTCGTCGCTGTAATTAGATCCACTCTCAAACGAACTACTCTGATCCTTTTTTCTTCGACTGCTCTTAGATCTTTCACGTCTCTTCTCAACTGACTTTGCGGAATCCTTGGAAGATGATGAAAATCCAACATTTCTCACCCTTCTCACCTCCTCGTTCAGAATATTATTTACCACATTCTGTATAGTCGTCAAATCTATCATAGTGTCTGTAATAGTCTGTTTCACCGTACCGTAACTATCGGGCAAAGTAGATTAAAGTAACAATGACTGTCCTCTCTCTCTGAAAACTTCAATCATGCAACTTCCATCTGGTTGTAAACCATAGTAATTGTTCGCATGCTCTGCTACTGAACCCCCATCCCTCAACTTCACATTAACCAACTTCTTCAACTAAAGAATTTGATTAGTTATCGACGGTTTCTCATACATATCCATAAGAATCTTTATAGCCTCTTTTGTGGTCTTTGCCTTCGAGATATGAAACAATGTCTTTCTGCTCAGCCCAACTGAATCTGTTCTAGCACCTTCTTATCCAAACGATTCCAATCATTAAGATCTTTGCATCCTTGTTTGCACCTTCTGGTATCAAACAATGGACCATCTAAATCTTTCTGATGAAGATTACTATAATCTGAATCTTCCACATCGCGAAATTACCCTCATCGATTCTCTCGACTTTCGACTTGCTATCGGTCATCATGAACCTTTGCTCTGATACCACTTGTAGAGAATCTGATACCACCTGTAGTGCTAATAGCGACACATACACCACAATAAACAGAAACGCCCATAAACTAGATGCATCAAGAGCAAGCCACCACAATAATTACAAGATCTCACAAGAACACGAATACAATAATATGCAGAGATAACCAATACTTCTTAATCTTCAAGAAATACAAAGATTACAAAGAGATCAAAACCCAGTCTCTCTTTCTCACCTTTGAAGCACTCGGCACTCACCTCTCTTGAAGTTGTACAATGATATGTTTCACCAATTCAGAGTTGCAAAACCTAGAGTCTACAACCACATATATAGCCCTCAAGTAAACCTTAAAGATTTACACAAATACAACTTATTGGACTCGAAATCCATCAGCCCAAATAAAATACAACGCCGCTCGCGGTTTGCCGCACTTTTGGTCGGTCGACTGCAATTAGTCTCGCCAAGACCCGAGGACTGCACAGTCGACTGCCCCACTCTCTAGAATGTCAGTAGCTCAAGTCGGTCGACTGCACAGTCAACCGCATTCCCTTCAGCTGCATTCTTCTCTTGCTGCGTTGTTGCCTTCTCCTCACTGCTTTGTGTTTTCTCTTATCTTCTCCAACTTCAACTCGTGCCTACGTGTATTTGAGGCCGCACTTCCTAACAATAATCTCTTTTTCTTTCTTTGTTTCTTTCTTTCTTTCTTTCTTTCTTTCTTTATTTGTTGACTGAAGGTGGGAAATTCCACCCCTCTCCCTTTTCGGGTGAGGATATTCTTTTAAGATGTTTTTCCATCTTACAAGTCTATTTCTCGTTACAGGTCCGGACCCTTAGTTCCTCTCGACTAACCAAAAGAAGTTCGTTTTGCTTGGTTAAGTTGTCCAAATTGTTATGAATCTCAACAATGTAGTGATAATTAATAAATTAAATAAGTGATTAGTCCCAACTTGGGCTCGGATCGAAGGCCTTGCAACATGTTAGTGAATCTAATTTGACTGACAATCCAAAGATTTTACCCCACTCTAATAATTACAAATGTGTTCTTATGATATCCATCATTATCTCAAGATAACAAAGCCTTTATCACAAATTTATCCTTCTATTGTTGTAGGGGTACTCGTTTCAGCTATGAGGGTTATTACTAAATCCATATTCCCACAAGATGCTTCTGGTTTACGGAAAAGTGCAAACCTTTATTTCGGCGTGAGCATTGCAGTGATGGTAATCTGTCTTGTTTGCTACAACATATCAGGCAGGCTTCCAGTCGTACGATACTACAAAAACCTCAAGCTTCAGGCTCTTAAAGAAGAGAGTAGCGAGAAAGGAAGCAGTTTGAGTGGATCGGAATGGAGATCAACCTTATTCCACATTGTGGGAAGAACCAAATGGTTTGGCTTCGGAATTCTCCTTATCTACATGGTTACCCTTTCTATTTTTCCTGGATACATTACCGAGGATGTTCACTCCGAGCTTTTGAAAGATTGGTACCCGATTATACTCATTGCTGGATACAATGTTTTCGATCTTATTGGGAAAACTCTACCTGCAATTTATCTCTTAGAAAATGCCAATGTTGCTGTTTCTTCTTGTGTTTTGAGACTACTGTTCTATCCCTTGTTCTATGGATGCTTGCATGGTCCTCACTTTTTCAGAACAGAGATTCCGGTGACTATTTTGACATGTCTACTTGGGTTGACAAACGGGTATTTCACTGCGGTATTGATGATTCTTGCTCCGAAAGCCGTGCCAATACAGCATTCGGAGACGGCTGGGATTGTGATTGTGGTGTGGTTGGTTATCGGATTGGCTGTTGGTTCTGTTGTAGCTTGGTTTTGGGTTATTTGATTGTGGAATTGTGTTCATATATACTTCAAAGTAGTGCAATGATTCAAAGTTCATGTTTATAGTACCAGTGTGAACCTTTGATCTGAAAGTGTTTGCTATGTTGAGTGAGTACTGTATCAGATTATGTTGATGAATGTATGTGTTTCTTGAAATAGGATGAATATGAGGGATGGTAGCACAGTGTGTTTACCTGTGCAAACACTGCTCAGTTCAATTACACTGAAGAATGCATATTCGTGGAACAGTTTAACAGTGTTCTTCAGTACTATCAGTCTTCATCACCTTGTTCAAAGAAATCAAAAACTGCATGTACGGCACACTTCTCCAATTATTACAGCTACTCAGTTGTAACTTGTTGAGGCTGGATTGATTCGTGGTAGTTGGGTTGGAAGTAAAAATTGGTAATTTGGTTTTAAATTATCAATATTTTGTTTTTTTTTATCTCATTCATCAATTATCTCTCTCTCTCTCTCTAATCTACTTGACATGGATCCCGTCAAAGACTACTTGATCGAAATTCAAAAATAATACATCCAATTGTTTGTGGTTTGTTTTTTTGTCGTACTTTTCTGGAACAGAGGATTGAAGTGCAGGGCCGAAAGACTGAAAGGTAATTCTGATTGTGGTTGTAGAGTATGGTCATTAACAAACACTCAAATGGTACGTACCGTGTGCAATTTTGCATACATGAGGAATCCCAATAATTACTACAAAACTGCAAATATGAAGAAATGCCGTAAAAAGCTATGAACAAGCTTGATGAGTTCATGGAATTTAGTGTCCCAGTGTTTTGGCCCTTGAATGCAAATTGGGACACACATCCGAAATAGTGCCCGACATGATCCCATCCCCATCGAAAAAAGTTTTTGAAGGGGGGCAGCAAATGATACCTACATGTTAGCGTTCACTCCATTCGGAGCCAGGATCAAACTCAGATGTCCGGCTCTAATTGCAGTGGGGTAGAATTTTGTGAAATCTTACCTACTACTCGACATTGTTTCTCTCTACTAATAACGGGAAAAGAGCACAAATCCACCACACGAGGACGTTTATCTCGAATTCAATGCGGGAGATCCAACCACCACCAACTGTCTGCAACTAGATAACAGCCACAAGTTGAGATATACAAGATGTGAAACCAGTGAAGACGGACAGTCAAGTTCCTCACTCCGCCAAGTCCCCGCGCAGAGTCAGGATTTTCGAAAATGAATTTACTTCTTGCATCCCCAGTTTATGAACTCTTTAACAGATAGGGATAATAGCAAGGTTTATGATACCCTGAACTGAACTGTGAGCATACTAAGACAACACCCTGCAAGCACACAACTCCAGGAACTGACATCTTAAATCTCTGCATGCAGTCATATGAGGATGATACCCAGCATTATACTAAGATTCCATTACGGGCAAATATATCCCCGATGACCAGATCAATCAATGCATTAAAAGACAACGAAGGTGGTCAATTACAAAATCTAAATAAGCACAGATGAATACTTGATACAATTTTATAATACTTAAAACTAATAAGACAATGTCGGTTATAATCCTTCGCGAAAATAATAAACATATACACAACTCTCCATCACCATCTTCCACCACAGTACACCCAGATAAACCTCGTCATAAAGAACTTGCCGAATTTTGTCAGTATCAGAGTTTGCTGTGCCTAATCTTAGCTGTAAAAAGAGTACGAAATTACAGGAGTACTATTGATTATCAAAAAATGCTCGAATACATCTCTGTGAAGGAACAGCTTTCGGACAAACCTAGAAAATTTTCATATCAAGGAACTGTCTGTCCATCATCCAGTAAGTACAACTCAGGGAGTTGATGACCCGATAGTGTTTTCGTCCTGAAAAGTGAAGAAAGCCAAATAGCAATGTTAAGACAAACTCCAAACATACTTTGACAACTAATATAAATAAGTTATCATAGTTGGTTATACATCATGATTCAGGACCAAACTAGGTGTCTGTTCTTTTCCTTTGGATCTCAGCTTAACTTTAAAAGATATGCAGATGCAACTTAGCTAACTCACATGTTTTGGCTTCATATAATGCAATTCAAATTCAATTTAAAACATTTCAAACCAAACAACAAAAACAAAAAACATGAAAAAGATATCTCCCACAAATACGAAAGGAAAAGGAACGGGAGAAAATCCTAAAAAGAACAATGCTTCGAGTAGGGGAGTGCACTGACCAGACCAGGAAGGATCTATCAGTAAATTGTTATCTAAACGAAATTACGAGTAAGTTTCAGGCAATTTTGGGTTCAGACTTCAGATCGGATTTCTTCTAAAGGGTGGGTTCAGCAGAATGTGCAGGTTAATCCTGTAATTTCATAAAAATTTGCATTCCATTCTTCCTAGATACCATAGAAACATTTAATTGTTTACAAATATGGGCATTCATCAAGAAACCAATGGTTCCTATCTTATTCTTTACATATATGAAACAAATGGGGTATAGAAACAATCTTCTTTTCTTTCAAAACATATATTAATATATTTTTAAAACTTCAGTTGTTGGTCGGGTTTCAGGTTTTCCAGGTTTGGTTTGAGCATAATTTGGAAAAATACTAATTAAACCAGATATACTTATGAGTATTAAAAACCTCCAGAAGGCCCTATTTTTCCCAATATGGCACTCTTCAAGAAACCCACGGTTCCTATCTTATTCTTTACATATATGAAACAAATGGGTATAGAAACAATCTTCTTTTTCCTTTCACAACATATATTAATATATTTTTCAAACTTCACAGTTGTTGGTCAGGTTTCAGGTTTTTCAGGTTTGGTTTGAGCATAATTTGGAAAAATACTAATTAAACCAGATATATTTTTAGTTTTAAAAACCTCCAGAAGGCCCTATTTTTCCCATCTGGGCAGGTCTGGTTTGGTTTGGTGCACAGCCATAGGCTTGAACATAACTAAGGAATAAATAGTCTTGTCAGAAACAAAGTAGCACCTGTTCAATTGGCACAGCTTCATCATTTTGCTCTGGCTTTTGATCCTCTTTGCTTTCAGTTGGACCATCAGTCTCCATTTTGTCATCTGTGGCTGTTACCATCTTGTCATCTTTTGCTGATGCCATATCTGTATCGGTGCCTGGCATCAGAAAATCTACAGGAAGTTGGCCTGATTGCAAAGCCTGCTCAAGCCAGATCAATCTTTAGTTTTAAAAAAGGTTTAGACTAATGTATTTGAGAAGCAGACAAGTGACATATGACAGCAATCTTCCTTTTTTAGATGAAAAGCAAGCTGCTTTGTTCAAAATAGAGTACCTTGTCCAGTCTAGCAACTTCTTCAAGTGTTTGAGCATTTATGATGGCAGCCTAACGACATAGAAAACAAAATTGTCATTATCCTTCATAGATGATATGAAGACTTCTAACTGAACGTACAGCTGCAGTCTGCATTTCGCTCACAAATCAAAAATGCATGATAATTAGCATACATCAGACAAAAGATATGACTAGTATCGGAAAACATGGGGAAAAATTCCTTTTTTTCAAAGAGACTACCAAAACGAATCACCAAATCATTTTACGAATAAACAGTAGTTCGAGATAAATATATCAATTACACAACCATTTCGATTTCATTCAGATTTTCCACAAATTGGGAGTTGCTTCTGAAGCCCAATTATAGCACTGGCCATGCAGTGTTTACTAAATGTAAGATGCACCAAGAGTCCAAATAACTCAAACCTTAAAAACGTAAGCATAGTCACAGGGACACTTGTTTTAAGTCATGTCTATCACGATTCATGAAGCCTTATCTATGTTTTACACATATCTGACCATTCTTCATGAATATTCTGTGAATGCGTGCTGATCTTGTGTAGTCACTCCAGTATATTAGTTGCATATTACACCTGATGTGGCCATCTTATCACTTGCCTCTCATGATCACGCCTCTTTCCAGTGGGAAGAAGCATCCACAAATTCTTTATTTCACCATCAGAATCTCTGACCAATACAGCGAAAAGAAATTTTCACCTAGAAATCTAAAAACCCCATACTTTCCAATTGTGAACAAGACTGTGTAGGCCAAGTTATAACCATGACACACACCAATATTGGTAAGAGGTCTCCAATAACTACTATCTATTCAATAATTCTATTAACTTACTAACTAATATAACCTATCACAGATGCAATAAATACCTAAACTACTGTAAAATGGGCGATGGGTTTGCTTGGTTGGCTGATCTTCTCGAGAATAATTGAGGTAAATACATGTGCAATATGTGTGCCTTTCTATCTCTATTTGTTCAATTTGAGCAACATCTGAAACCAGTGGCGGAGCTAGGAATTTTCCTTAGGTGGGCGAAGTACTAGTAACAAATTTTAACAGAGAACCAAAATTTCAAAACAAAAAAAAGTTCACATCTATTAGAGAAACACTCAAGTTAGAGCGCTAAGATAATCACATACACTTCAAAGAGTAATTAAGATTGAGCTGGGTAAAGTAGACGTACTATTAGATTTTTTTACCTTTTGATGGATTATACTTAGTTTTCACTTGTTGATTATTAACCTACCCCTTTTGGTGTAACATTATTTATAGGGAGTCACTTTTCATATATACATGTATGTGTTCGTGTTTGAACGTGTAAGTCTATTATTGGCAATGAATTATGTTATATATATGGTAGCAGTTCTACTGATATTCATGTTTTTTTTTTGCCGAGACTTCTCCGATTTATTGAATACCTAGATTGAGTCGTTGGATCATATTTTGCTGTCTGTTGAATGACTAACAGAGTAATCAACGTTGCTCCTGTTCTCAATTGAGGACAGATATCCTCACTTTTAATCACAAATTAGTTCTTTATCTTTTGACACTTGCCAATTATTTCTGCAGTGTTTCTTCAGTAATTTTTTTAGAGATACCTGAGTATGCAAGTTCATGTCTATATCATGGTGCGGGATGGAAGTGCTATACAACTCATTGACCAAAGTGTTTTCTTTGATTTTTTACTGAAAGTCAAGATTGAACCTTAATCCAGTTTAACCGTCAATTAGATATGTTTATGGTATATTACAGCACTTTTCCACTATACTAAAAATTTAGGACACTTCTCAAAAAAAAAATAGGACACTAATTGGTATATGAAACCGAAGAAAATTGTAATATAGCAGTAGAGAACAAATTCAATGATGTCAAACTTACACACCGATGAAGATAAGAAGTTAATAAAAAACAATAGAGAACATAGGTACAACGGATTGTGCGAACGTTGCAAGAAAAGAAAGAAAATGGAGAAGGAAAGGGGTGACTAAACAGTTGATCTGTCCATATATTTAACAAGTAGGAATACCATTTAATAAAGACAATTAACTGACCAAACTAGAAGCTTGTTATATTATTGATAAGCGGGACATGTGTCACAGTGATGTGCCTAAACTCATAAAGGACTGGAGGGGTATCACATTTAAAAGTTAAACCCTGAAATATGAGTAAAATAAAAATTAGCATGCATCCAAAAAATCTCCCCTCCAGTGTAATACACTTTGATCATGAAGTGGTGTTGATGAGGACATCGGTTCCAGACGATTTGGGCGTTTCTATCAGCGCAGGCATCGTCTTCATCAGCTGTTTTATTCAGTTTAGGACTTTTATTTTATTTCCATTTTTATGTAATCTTTTTTGTAATTTTTAGATTTTGAGAATATTTTGGAGATGTGTTTCAAGATGTAATTGAGCCTATTTAAAGGCCCTGAGATGAATGAGAAAGGCATGCCATTATTGATAAAAAAACTGTGTTGAGTTTTGCTCTTCAATTTTCTCCTTGTGTGATACAATCGAGATACAAATTAGGGTTTGTGATAAATCCTAATCTAGTTTTAGAACTAGTGATTAGTTCTAATAATTTATCCCCAATTAAAAATTCCCAATACAAAACCCTAATTCCCAAATTCCCACACAAAACCCTAATCCCTACCATATACCCGCCGCCACCTTCACCATCTCTTCTCCTCCCCTCCCGTACCAAATCCAAATCCCCAGAACCCACACCCTCATCGACCAGACCACAACCCCCCCCCCCTCTTCCGATCGACACCAACACCCGACAACCCATCAACCTCCCTTCACAGAATCCCCAACCCCGTCACCACCCAGCTCCACTACCGCTGCCTTCACCATCATCGTTCACCACCATCAACGACGACCCCAACCTCCTCCGCTCCCGCTCCTCTCTTCTTCTTCCTCCCGATCCAGATCCCCCCATCCACAGCCATCCCGAATCCTTCCCTAACCCACCACATCACCTCCTCCACTCCCGACCCCTTGCCATCAGCGCCAGCTCCTCGCCATCCAGACGACGACCACCCCGTCGCCCCTCGCCGTCGACGCTGCCCCCGCTCGCCGTCAACTCGCCGTCGGCCAGATCTGCTAGCCTTCTTGGCTTTGTGGCTGCTATTCGTTCACTGCGGTTGCTGAGATTCTAATCGCTGCCCAACTTCGAGATCGTCGCTGGTTGTCTACGTATTCGGTATACTCTTTCCATCTCTTCCGTATTTATGTTTTACTGCCTTATCATCTAGTTTATTATCTGATTTATCTGTCGACCACAAAATAATTGAGATTGAGTGATCCACATGCTAGATTAGAGTACAAATCGATATTGGATTTATTACTTGCTAACATATAGGAATTTAATTGTTGATTGAGGTTGAATTATTAATTGGAATTGTTAGCCTAATTCAGTTCTTGAAAATCCATCAAATCCGTTGACTGTTTTAAATTTCTAACTTAGATCAGAACTTTCATGTTGGTAAAATTAACCCATTAAAATTCTTGGAAAATTCTCTATTTTAGGGTTGGTTTTACATCATTTTGGTATCAGAGCAAAGGTTCTTAAAACCTTAGTTCTTGCATCGTAGGCATCATTTTTTGCATTCATTTAGTATCGTGTAGTCTTTTATTTTATTTTTATTTTATTTTAGTTTAGTCTAGGATCATTTAAAAAAAAAAAAAAAAAAAAAAAAAAAAAAAATTTAGGACACACACGGCCCCTAGCTTCCACTTTTGGTGAATGCGTCTTCGCAGCACCATCACAGACCCTGAAGAGCCTTTTCTATCCCTTCCCAATCACCCTATTAGGAACCCTAGACTCCCCAGACCTGAAATGGACAACCCTGATATCTCCACTACCCTAGCTGCCATCCAAGCAACTCTTGCCAATATCAATGAGAGGCTTGAGAAAGTGGAGCTAAATCAAAACATTGTCCCTGAGCTTCATGGCCATCGTCAGATCCCTCAAGGGAATGTTCATGACGATCGACGTCAAGAACGTGACCCTGACGAACAATATAAAAAGAACGTTAAGGCTGACGTTCCCCAATTTGAAGGCCACATGGAACCCCAAGCTTACCTTGATTGGGTCCGTGCCATGGACCACTATTTTGTGTGGTTCGACATGAGCGAAGCCCTTAAAGTTAAATTTGCAACTATGAAATTAACGGGTAAAGCTCAACAGCATTGGACCAATCTTGAACATGCCCGCAGAGGCCGAGGCCTGGCACCCATAGCCACTTGGGAGGCCATGAAAGAGAAGCTCACTGAGAGGTATGTACCGTTGTCGTTCCACACCCGATTGTTAGATTCGTGGAACCAATTGTATCAAGGAAGTAAATCCACCCAAGAATACATTGATAAATTCGATGACTTCCTTATTCGGTGCAATGCGCTAGGAAAAGAGAGTGAAGAACAAACTCTCTCTAGGTTCAGAGCTGGACTACGAGCTGACCTTAGGAACGAGCTAATCTATAGAAACGTGGACTCAATAGCGGCAGCCTACGCCCTAGTCCTCGACATTGATTCACTTAAAGCTAGTTCTCATTCTAGGTCCAGCGACTCGAGAGATCATTCCTCTAGAATGACCTCTACTGACCCACCTAGACCTAAGCCTCCCTCTCAGTACCCCAACAAATCTTACCCCAACAAACCTAATTCAAACTTTAATTCACATAGAGATGAACATAAGGGTAAGAACACTGGAAAAGATTACAGTAAGATTGACCCTCTCACTAAGTGCTATAAGTGTAAGGGCTATGGTCATGTTGCTAGCAACTGTCCCAGTCCTAGTAGGATAAACATAGTAGAGGGTACCGCTGTCATTGCTGACGACTCAGACAATGAGTTTTCTTATGAGCCTATCGAAGGCGATGACTTCGGTGAAGAAGAGGATGACCAGTATCTCCACTGTATTCGGTCTATCCAATCACCTCACTTGAATGTAGTTAGATGTGCTTTGTCCCAACCAAAAGAGGAAGATGATTGGAAGCGCACTGCTATATTCCACACCTTTACGACTATAGGTGGCAAAAACTGCAAGGTGATTGTTGACAGTGGGAGCTGCGTCAACGCTGTCTCTTCTGCGGTCTTAGCAAAGACCGGACTTAAGGCTGAACCCCATCCACGCCCATACAAAGTATCTTGGATTGATGCAACAGCACTCCAAGTAACACATCGATGCTTAGTCCCTGTGGACTTCAAAGCTTACAAAGAGGAAATTTGGTGTGATGTGCTTAAAATGGATGTGGGTCAAGTCATTTTAGGGAGACCTTGGTTATACGATCACGATGTGACTATATATGGTCGATCCAACCAATGTGTGTTCCAGCACGATGGACTAAAAATAAAGCTCATTCCCGTGAGGCCACGAACTAGTCCAGCTGAAACAACACCGGCTCCCTCGAGAAAGGGCAAGGAGGTAACGTATATGGGTGAAAAGGAACTTACAAATGAAATTGAAAAGGGGGCTACCATTCTTTTACTCACAGCGAGAGAAGTCCCTAAAGATCCTAAGTCACTCATCCCGCCCCAAGTTACTCCTGTCCTTCAGGAATTTGCAGATGTGTTTCCTGCTGACCTCCCCAACCAGTTGCCCCCATTGCGTGACATCCAACACGCTATTGATCTGGTTCCGGGAGCGAGTCTTCCCAACTTGCCACATTATCGGATGAATCCGACAGAGCATGCTGAGTTGAAACGGCAAGTTGATGAGTTATTGGCAAAGGGCTTCATCAGAGAAAGTTTAAGTCCTTGCGCTGTCCCTGCCCTATTGACGCCAAAGAAAGATGGAACTTGGCGTATGTGTTTGGACAGCCGTGCCATAAACAAGATCACGGTGAAATACCGTTTTCCCATTCCTCGTTTGGATGACATGTTGGACATGATGTCTGGTGCCACAATTTTTTCCAAGATTGATCTTAAGAGTGGCTACCACCAAATACGTGTTCGTCCTGGTGATGAGTGGAAGACCGCCTTCAAGACGAAGGATGGCCTGTACGAGTGGATGGTCATGCCATTCGGAATGACAAATGCCCCGAGCACGTTTATGAGAATCATGACGCAAGTACTCCGTCCCTTTATGGGCAAGTTCCTTGTGGTGTACTTTGATGATATCCTCATTTACAGCCGATCCGTTGGGCAACATCTTGACCATTTGAGACAGGTCTGCGGTGTTTTGAGGAAGGAACAGCTTTATGCTAATCCTACCAAATGCACCTTCCTCTCCGATCAGACTATCTTTCTGGGATTTATTGTGTCTTCCAGAGGAGTATCTGCTGACCCAGAAAAGATACGAGCTATTACAGAGTGGCCTGAGCCCCGCAATATTCGTGATGTGCGGAGTTTTCACGGCCTTGCCACCTTTTATCGTCGGTTCGTGCGAGGATTTAGCACGATCATGGCTCCGATAACCGACTGTTTGAAGAAAGGTGAGTTTGTCTGGTCGAAAGAAGCCACGAATGCCTTCGAAGAGATCAAGAAGAGAATGACTCAGACACCTGTCATGAGGTTGCCTGATTTCACTAAAGTCTTCGAAGTAACATGTGATGCTTCTGGTATTGGTATAGGTGGAGTCCTCAGTCAAGAGAGTCATCCTGTTGCTTATTTCAGTGAGAAGCTGAATGAAGCAAGACAAAAATACTCCACCTATGACAAGGAGTTCTATGCGGTCATTCAGTCACTTCGCTATTGGCGACATTATCTCCTGCCGCAAGAATTCGTTATCTTCTCAGACCATGAGGCCTTAAGATTCCTTAATTCTCAACAAAAGTTAAATCCGAGACATGCTAGATGGGTAGAGTTCCTACAAGAATATTCATATACCATTAGGCATACAAAAGGGATTGATAATAAGGCCGCGGATGCGCTAAGTCGTTGTTACATGATCTTGTCTGCTCTGCGCACCGAAATTATTGGTTTTGAGAGATTGAGAGATGAGTATGCCTCCTGCCCAGATTTTCACAAGATCTACACCTCTTTGAAGGAAGGCATAACTCGAGTGATAGATGATTATTTCTTGAAAGATGATTATCTCTTCTATCGCTCCAAACTGTGCATTCCTAGTACATCCTTACGAGAGTATCTTGTTTGGGAATTGCACGCTGGTGGCCTTGCTGGACATTTTGGGCATAGCAAGACCATTGATGCTGTGGAACATAGGTTTTACTGGCCGAAGCTAAAGAGAGACGTTGTGAGACTTGTTAACAGATGTCACACCTGTCAACTTGCCAAGCAACAAAAACAGAACACAGGCCTGTACACTCCCCTACCTGTTCCCAGCCGCCCTTGGGAAGACGTGAGTATGGATTTCGTGTTAGGCTTACCGAAAACACAAAAGAAACACGACTCCATTCTTGTCGTCGTGGACCGTTTTTCTAAAATGGCCCACTTCCTCCCGTGCTCGAAAACTTTTGATGCATCCCGCGTGGCTCAGATCTTCTTTGATAATATTGTGAAGCTACATGGATTGCCAAAAACCATTGTGTCTGATAGGGATGTGAAATTCACGAGTTATTTTTGGAAGACCCTATGGCACAAGTTAGGTACAAAATTAAAGTTTTCGTCAGCGTTCCACCCACAGACAGATGGACAGACTGAGGTTGTCAATCGGAGTCTTGGCAATCTCTTACGTACTCTTGTGGGAGAGAACTTGGGAACATGGGATTTGAAATTAACGGTTGCTGAATTTGCATATAACACATCTAGGAATAGAACCACTGGCATGAGTCCACACGAAGTTGTACACGGTTATCGTCCTAGGCAGCCTATAGATCTTGCCCCCATGTTAGAACATCACCGAGTCTCTGAGTCTGCATCAGCATTTGCATCCCGCATTCATGACTTGCATAGAGAAATTTCCAAGAAAATTAATGAAAATAATTTTAACTACAAGTTAAGAGCTGATATTAGAAGGAAATTTAAAACTTTTAATGTGGGTGACGAAGTGATGGTTCGGATTCGTCCGGAACGGTTCCCAGCGGGATCCGTTAAGAAATTGAACGCACGTGCTGCAGGTCCATTTAAAATTCTTCATAAAATCAATGACAATGCCTATGTTGTTGACCTCCCCGAGGGCTTTGGCATCAGTAAAACTTTCAATATTGAGGATCTAGTACCCTATGAAGGCCCAGAATTTAACCCTAGAAATCCTCTTATAGATGAGCCTACCCTGCAGCCTACTGGTGAGATTCCCCCATTACCCCCACTACCAGATACTACTTACCCATCGACAGAAGAGTTGGATAATATTTTAGATGATCAGATAATCTCTACTAGAGATGGTGGTATTCATAGATATTTGGTAAGTTGGAAAGACAAGCCGGAGTCGGAGAACACTTGGATAGATCGCGGAGAGCTCCAGCGCTTGGATCCAGACCTCTTGGAGCACTATGACAGGAGGACTGGTTTTGACTCGACTGGGTCGAGCCTTCTCCCACCCGGGGAGAATGATGAGGACATCGGTTCCAGACGATTTGGGCGTTTCTATCAGCGCAGGCATCGTCTTCATCAGCTGTTTTATTCAGTTTAGGACTTTTATTTTATTTCCATTTTTATGTAATCTTTTTTGTAATTTTTAGATTTTGAGAATATTTTGGAGATGTGTTTCAAGATGTAATTGAGCCTATTTAAAGGCCCTGAGATGAATGAGAAAGGCATGCCATTATTGATAAAAAAACTGTGTTGAGTTTTGCTCTTCAATTTTCTCCTTGTGTGATACAATCGAGATACAAATTAGGGTTTGTGATAAATCCTAATCTAGTTTTAGAACTAGTGATTAGTTCTAATAATTTATCCCCAATTAAAAATTCCCAATACAAAACCCTAATTCCCAAATTCCCACACAAAACCCTAATCCCTACCATATACCCGCCGCCACCTTCACCATCTCTTCTCCTCCCCTCCCGTACCAAATCCAAATCCCCAGAACCCACACCCTCATCGACCAGACCACAACCCCCCCCCCCCCTCTTCCGATCGACACCAACACCCGACAACCCATCAACCTCCCTTCACAGAATCCCCAACCCCGTCACCACCCAGCTCCACTACCGCTGCCTTCACCATCATCGTTCACCACCATCAACGACGACCCCAACCTCCTCCGCTCCCGCTCCTCTCTTCTTCTTCCTCCCGATCCAGATCCCCCCATCCACAGCCATCCCGAATCCTTCCCTAACCCACCACATCACCTCCTCCACTCCCGACCCCTTGCCATCAGCGCCAGCTCCTCGCCATCCAGACGACGACCACCCCGTCGCCCCTCGCCGTCGACGCTGCCCCCGCTCGCCGTCAACTCGCCGTCGGCCAGATCTGCTAGCCTTCTTGGCTTTGTGGCTGCTATTCGTTCACTGCGGTTGCTGAGATTCTAATCGCTGCCCAACTTCGAGATCGTCGCTGGTTGTCTACGTATTCGGTATACTCTTTCCATCTCTTCCGTATTTATGTTTTACTGCCTTATCATCTAGTTTATTATCTGATTTATCTGTCGACCACAAAATAATTGAGATTGAGTGATCCACATGCTAGATTAGAGTACAAATCGATATTGGATTTATTACTTGCTAACATATAGGAATTTAATTGTTGATTGAGGTTGAATTATTAATTGGAATTGTTAGCCTAATTCAGTTCTTGAAAATCCATCAAATCCGTTGACTGTTTTAAATTTCTAACTTAGATCAGAACTTTCATGTTGGTAAAATTAACCCATTAAAATTCTTGGAAAATTCTCTATTTTAGGGTTGGTTTTACATCAGGTGTCCTTGAAAACAACACTCTTTGTCATGCCCCTACCTTGTTTACTAATACTTAGAATTTTCCTTGTGCCCATGTCATGTTGTTTCTGCTGGGATGTCCATGTATATTACTCACCCCTCAAATAGAACCTCAGGTATCAATAGACACAGTATAACAGAACAGTAATCTCCCCTCAAAGTTAATTAACACTATCCTTAAGCCAAAACGAGAAGCATAGACACGAAGACAACATAGCTTGGAACTACTCAGTAGCGACAGCTATTCATATATATATATATATATATATATATATATATATATATATATGAGCAATGCTCCATTGCAAACCACGGAAGCCGTTGTTCTGAACAACGGCTTCATTTATTTTGAACCTAAGCCGTTGTCCGAACAACGGCTTAGGTTATATTCGGAACAACGGCTTAGGTTTATAACCTAAGCCGTTGTTTTGGAACAACAGCTTAGATTTACAACCTAAGCCGTTGTTTCCAACAACGGCTTAAGTGGTTTTGTATACCCCGTTTGCACGGGACCCGTGTGCAATGGAGCATTGCTCTATATATATAAATTCAATGATGTCAAACTTACACACCGATGAAGACAAGAAGTTAATAAAAAACAATAGAGAACATAGGTACAACGGATTGTGCGAACGTTGCAAGAAAAGAAAGAAAATGGAGAAGGAAAGGGGTGACTAAACAGTTGATCTGTCCATATATTTAATAAGTAGGAATACCATTTTATAAAGACAATTAACTGACCAAACTAGAAGCTTGTTATATTATTGATAAGCGGGACATGTGTCACAGTGATGTGCCTAAACTCATAAAGGACTGGAGGGGTATCACATTTAAAAGTTAAACCCTGAAATATGAGTAAAATAAAAATTAGCATGCATCCAAAAAATCTCCCCTCCAGTGTAATACACTTTGATCATGAAGTGGTGTCCTTGAAAACAACACTCTTTGTCATGCGCCCCTACCTTGTTTACTAGTACTTAGAATTTTCCTTGTGCCCATGTCATGTTGTTTCTGCTGGGATGTCCATGTATATTACTCACCCCTCAAATAGAACCTCAGGTATCAATAGACACGGTATAACAGAACAGTAATCTCCCCTCAAAGTTAATTAACACTATCCTTAAGCCAAAACGAGAAGCATAGACACGAAGACAACATAGCTTGGAACTACTCAGTAGCGACAGCTATTCCTATATATATATATATATATGAGCAATGCTCCATTGCAAACCACGGAAGCCGTTGTTCTGAACAACGGCTTCATTTATTTTGAACCTAAGCCGTTGTTCCGAACAACGGCTTAGGTTATATTCGGAACAACGGCTTAGGTTTATAACCTAAGCCGTTGTTTTGGAACAACAGCTTAGATTTACAACCTAAGCCGTTGTTTCCAACAACGGCTTAAGTGATTTTGTATACCCCGTTTGCACAGGACCCATGTGCAATGGAGCATTGCTTTATATATATAATCGTTCTACACTTGCTGGTGGGAGTAGAAAGCTATTAAACAGAATAACTAGTTTCAACATGTCAGCATATGCATCCACCTCAACAACACCAACATCAAACCACAAAAACAATTAAAAAAAGCGACAAACAAACAAATAACTAAGAAAAAGAATCCGAGCTAATATGTCAGATGGAAGGTAAGACTAAGAGTTAACGGCAAAACCATTGGACGAAAGTGTTTTTCAAAAGATAAATAAACAGAATTTTGTAACCCTAATACTTATATTAGAGGTCCCAGAATTAAATAGTTTGTTTTAAGGGGAACATATAGAGCACTAAAATTCAATCTCCGCTACTGAAATTCAGGATCCACACCATTCAAGTTTATCTTCATACCATAAAACATAGAGTAGCATGTTTTGCCCGTTTATCAATGAGGGTGCAAAATGAACGGTTTTTTAGCAATAGAACAATTGTGACCACTTAATGTATGGGCAAAACTTATTCAACTTTGATAATATTTCATCCTCTTCTGCTTTATAATATGTTGAACACTTTGAACGATGTGGGTCATGCGGAGAGAGAGACAGAGTTCCCTTCCGTTGTGCACTAGGCCTCCGTGTGCACTAGGCCTTCCCGCCTTCGTATTGGCGATCCGAACCGTTCACATTGATCAAAACATCTAAATTAGTCTAAATATGTAAAATCAAATCATTTGAAATTCATTTACCCATCCATTGAAGTGTTACAAATCAGCCATACAATTTTGTAACACTTCAATGGATGGACAAATGAATTTCAAATGATTTGATTTGACATATTTAGACTAATTTAGATGTGTAGATCAATGTGAACGGTTTGGATTGTCAATACAACGGCGGAAAGGCCAAGTGCACATGAGTGCACTATATATATATATATATATATATATATATATATATATATATATATATATGTGATCCCATAAGACCCTACCTTTCGAGGCCTCATAGGTGGACCCTATTAATACGAAACCCCCATGAAAAATATGAACTGTTCATTTTGTTCTACATGCCTTAGGTAGCCTAAGGGTGTAAAATCAAGTTATTTGAAGTTCATTTGTTTATGTTTTACAACGTGACAAAATTGTATGGGTACAAATTCTTTATTTTTCTAACGACATGATGGATGGGGAAATGAATGTCAAATAAATTGATTTTACACCTTAGGTTATCTTATATCTATATAATAAAACACAAAGAAAGCTATCAAGTGGCTCTTCTCCAATCCCCTAAAAATCAAAGGTCCAGATCTAACCTCACAAAACATATTCCCCCCCCCCCCCAAAAGTTCCCCTCCAAAACTCAAATTCAAATCCCCACCCAAAACAACTCCTATATTTATTTAATTATTTTTTTTCTCTCTTTTTCTCCCTCCCTCTTCTATTCAAAAAATTAAGAAAATAAAAAATTTTAAAATTTTTAGAAAATAAAACATTAAAAAACTAAAAAAATTAAAATTTTAAAAACTTTAAAAATTATTCGAAAAAAATAAAAAAATCATATAATATGTTTTTGCTGGACCCCAAATGTTTCTCATATAATATGTTTGCTACTTCATTTAATTTGCTGGACCTTCAAAACTATTTTATATGATCAAACAAGGTGCACCGTTCCGAAGACGTGCCGTAGGCACGTGTGAACCGGCAAACCTAGTATATATATATAAGATGATCCACTATGGCCTTATCTCGCCGCATATTTTGAGGCCCTCCATTATATGAACCCCTATGAAAAATCCGAATTGGTCATCTTGTTCTACATGCCTAAGATAACCTAAGGTGTAAATTGATATATATATATATATATATATATATATATATATATATATATAGGGAAAGCTTCGGTTGAGCACTACTCTAGTGCTCACCGCGTGAACACTAGGCCTTCGGGTGTTCATATCGAAAATCCGAACCGTTCACATTGATCTACACATCTAGATTAGTCTAAAAATGTAAAATCAAATAATTTGAAATTCATTTGCCCATTCATTGAAGTGTTACAAAATTGTATGGCTGAAAATCATTGTTTTTATATTCACATGATGGATGGGCAAATGAATTTCAAATGATTTGATTTTACATATTTAGACTAATTTAGATGTGTAGATCAATGTGAACGGTTCGGATTTTCGATATGAACGCCCGAAGGCCTAGTGTTCACGCGGTGAGCACTAGAGTAGTGCTCAACCGAAGCTTTCCCTATATATATATATATATATATATATATATATATATATATATATATATATATATATATATACGATGATCCACTATGGCCTTATCTCGCCCCATATTTTGAGGCCCTCCATTATATGAACCCCTATGAAAAATCTGAATTTGTCATCTTGTTCTACATGCCTAAGATAACCTAAGGTGTAAATTGATATATATATATATATATAAAGAAATGGGAGGTGGACTGCTTTCCTGCAATGCAGTGATGTGGAGTAACTACAGCCAATCATGTTTATTATGAGCAAAACCTCTTTTATTTTATAAATATATGCAAATAAGTCCTATTGTTTTATTTGAGCTAGCTATTCATGTTCCATCTTAGAGCTTTATTTTTCCACCGTCCTTTCTAGATCAATAAAAAGAAATTGCCATGCTTGTTGATGAGGAACAAATCAACCTCAAATTTCTATCTTCTAACTTTTCCAGTCTTCCCAATTCAAAAAATAAATATCTTTACTTTCAAAGACACAAGATTTATTGGGGATGGAAAGATTTTTAAGAGGCGAACAAAATTGGAGAAGAAAATTTTCATGTTGCCTCGTGACATGGAGAAAATAGAGATAGTAATAAATAAATTGAGACTTCTCTCTTCTCTTTGTTTGCTTCTCTCTTCTCTTCGTTTGTTGTTTACTATTTCCCTCGTAAGTATAGCATTGACCATCATGATGAAGACGGATATCACAGGGAGAGACATGAGTATTTGGATTTTTTCTATTAGAATTCTATTTATATGATATATGTGTTAGGATAAAGAGAGAGATCCATGGGTTCTGCTACTAATCTAAATGAAGACAGAGAGAGATGGGTTTTGCATTTGATATATTTGGATGGAATAGGGAAGGTGAATTTCCAATTGACAGCTCAGCATTGTAGGGGCCGTAGGGGTTTGGTGCATAATTTGTTTAGAAGTTTGCAAACCCATTCATGTCAATGATAAACATGATTGGCTGTAGTTACACCACATCAATGCAGTGCAGGAATTTTCCTGCACTGGAAGCACACCTCCCGTTTTCTCATATATATATATATATATATATATATATATATATATATATATATATATATATATATGGGTAAAAGGGATATGAACAACTTGCTCATTTAGTAAATGAGCAATTGATTATGTGGCATGCATGTGATACAATGGACAACTAACCCTTTAAAGATTTTTCAATCACATGTATGTCACATCATCAATTGCTTATTTACTAAATGAGCAAGTTGCTCATATCCCTTTTCCCCCATATATATATATATAGAGAGAGAGAGAAAAAAAAAGTTCCGTTGTGCACTAGGCCTCCGAGTGCACCCGGCCTTCCCGCCTTCGTATCGACGATCTGAAACGTTCACATTGACCTACACGTCTAAATTAGTCTAAATATGTAAAATCAAATTATTTGAAATTTATTTGCCCATCCATTATGTGACTATAAAAAACAACGATTTTCAGCCATACAATTTTGTAACACTTCAATGGATGGGCAAATGAATTTCAAATTATTTGATTTTACATAGACTAATTTAGATGTGTAGATCAATGTGAACGGTTCGGATCGTCGATACGAAGGCGGGAAAGCTGAGTGCACACAAGTGCACACGGAGGCCTAGTGCACAACGGAACATTACTCTATATATATAGAGCAATGCTCCATTGCAAACCACTAAAGCAGGCTTAATATAACTGAACCCGTTGTTCCAACAACGGCCTGGTTATAACATAACGGCTTATGTTTATAACCTACGGCCTAGGTGATTTTCACGCATTTTCACAATATTTGTATTTGCAATGGAGCATTGCTCATATATATATATATATAGGGTAAAAGGGATATGAGCAACTTGCTCATTTAGTAAATGAGCAATTGATTATGTGACATGCATGTGATACATTGAACAACTAACCTTTTTAAAGATTTTTCAGTCACATGCATACCACATCATCAATTGCTTATTTACTAAATGAGCAAGTTGCTCATACCCCTTTTTCCCATATATATATATATATATATATAAGGATAATGTGTTGTATTTTTTTATTTTTTCTGATAATCTAGGAATAAATTTCCTTCCATAATTTAGTAATCCCAAAGCTTGTAATTGCTTTAGAGTAGTAATTTCTTCAGGAAAAAGTTGACTTTTTCATATATATGAGCTTGTAGCTCAATTTTTCCTTTTAATATCTTTTTTCCCAGAAAATTTACTTCTTTAAATAATTCAATTTTTTTACGACTCAATATGACTCCATTGTCCAATAAGAATTTTACTATTTGTAATAAATGATCCTTATGCTCTTCTACTGAAGAAGAGAATACTAATATGTCATCTATATTGACAGTAAAAATGGAAAATGACCAAACATATTGTCCATCCATTTATGGAATATTTGTGGTGCATTTTTAAGCCAAAAAACATTACCAGCCATTCAAAGTGTCATTGGGGACTACTAAAGGTTGTTAGACTTATGGATAAGTCATCTTTTAGTTTTACTTGCCAAAATCCTGATTTGGCATCAAATTTTGAATATATTTTCGAACCGTGCACTAAACTCAATAATCGTTCTGCAGTCGGAATATAGTATTCGTCAAACGAGCATGCATCATTTTTTTTTGACTGAAAAAGGTAGGTCATGCCTACCTCAAAATCTATATAAATATATACGCAAAATGACCAGTACAAAAAACTGCAGTAGAGTGATGCTCAGGTTATGAGAGGGGTTAAGTTCGAGATGGCACGATAGTGGACCGTAGAGAGGGCAGCGGACGTCTGTCGTACACCTCAACTAGGGCCACTGTCGTGATCTCATCCCCCTTCCCCTCCCTTACAAGCAACCGAGGCATTCAAACCCCTTACGAGCATGCATCATTAATTTTTCTATAGTTGACAACCAATCCAGCTTTTCCTTTTTTTCTCAGTGTCAATCCGGAATAAAAAGGCAGGCGAGCTATGATTGCTATGACCGGAACAAATAAGTGTTAGATCCAATAACTCTTTTATTTGATTGGAAAATTCTAATTTATCCTCTTGATTTACCATTATACTTGGAGTTCTAATATTCTTTTTTGAATATTCAGGTAAGAGCTTTGAACTAACAAAATCGTGGAGCTCTATCGAAATGCTTTTGAGGATTATTGTTGTATAATGGCTCTAACATATTATGTATGATTTGTTCTGTTGTGTCTATGTTTCTAAGAATATATGTATATTCTTATTTTGAATTTTGTAATTGCCAATGGTTTTTATCTACCAAAGGATTTTCAATTTCAATATTACCACATAGTGTTGCATGTATATTTTTAAAAAGTCATGAATATGACCTTGAATGGTATCCTAGGAATTCGAACATTGTTTAGTGAACTTAAGTGTTTCTCTATTTGCAGTGGCAAAAGTTTGCTTATATTGTCAATGCCAAAAATACAATCTTTTGCAAGGTCATTAAGCAATGCAAAAGTTATATTTTTACAGTTATGTTTATGATTTCTGAATCTTCTAGTGATATTTCAATATTTTTATATAATGCGTAATCATAGAATTGGAGCCATTAAACATCATATTGATGCTTTATGGGTTAACTATAATTGATATTGCTTTGGTATAAAACATGAGTGTATTAAACTGATTTGTGCACCAGTATTCTACAATCTACTAGTGTATGTATATTTATTTCCTTATATTCAAGGAAATTTATTGTATTTGGGATATAAATATTAAAATCAGTTTTTCACCGTAAATTTATCATGTCTACACTAGATTTCTTTTTTTGATATATAGATATTCGTGTATTTGAACATTGTATTATTCGAGTACCCATTTGTCTCCAATTTAGGAGATGATCCTTATATTTTAATTTTTCTAATAAGTTACCATATCTGGCAAATTCTCAGGATTTGATAGTTGAAAATCCGGATGCGGTTTTTCTTCGTGTCCTAATGGTCTTTTTGTACCCGATGTTGAAGCTTCACAAGCTTCAACCATTTGTTGGTCAACAACACTTTCTTGGACCATAATATACTTTATAAAAGTTTTTTGAATTTGTTAACTCGATTTTTTTTCTTGCTCAAAAGAGCTATTTGAATTTGAGACGACTCATCTTTTTGCTCAGTAGAGCTATAACTTTTTTGCTCAGTAGAGCTATTAATTTGAGTCTGTAGACTTTGATTCTGAATCTGTAGAATCAGATATATCTTCTTTACACAAAGTATCTAATTGCATATTCATGTTTTTCAAAATATTCTTGAACACCATTACAAGAAATTTCTCCTTTCAATTTCTTGTCTTAATTCTAGAAAACAAACATAATATATCAATTGGAATAGTATTTTTTTCTAGATAAGAATATTTAACCATATTGACATAATGCATCCATTAAAAAGTGATGGTCTTTTTTAGGAGAAGATGGTTCTTGTTTTGATATGGATTGTAGAAGTAGCTTTGATTGACCATTAAGATCTATGTTATCTACTTCGGGGACTTTTATATTATCATTTTTTTTCTTTAATATTATTTTCCATACCTAGTAGACTAGACTGGATACCAGTTAGTTTATCTATTATGGTATTTAACATTCCCATTATACAACTTTTACTATTGATTTTTTGATTATTTGGAATATGAGCATAATGATTGTAGTCGCTTGTATTACAAGTGATTGTACACTTATCATTAGTAGTGTAAATAGGATTTAGGTGATTCAGACCGTTTTCATAATTTGGAGGTTCATGTTGGGCAGCTAAACCTTAATTGTAGTAAACAAGCAAAATATTTCTTTAACTATTTCTGATTTTTACCCTATCATTTCCGGCTAACCGTTATACCCCCATCTTACTCGCTGTTCAGTTAGTTTTACATGGATTTATGGCAGGGTTAAGCCTCAAACTCATACCACAAGCCTATATAACTGTTTCAAAGATGCATAACACAACTTCATTACGTTTCCTACCAGGAGTGTAACAGAAACAGTTAAAGCCTAAGAGCATTAGTCTACTACATGGTTAGCTACTCATTCATCCTAACTATCCTAACTACAAGATAGTTAGAGGTTTACTTGAGGAGGTTCTCAACTAGGCTCAACCAAGCTCTGCAACTAAGCTCTGATACGAGTTTACCCATCCATCATGGTTGCCATCACCATCATTATCCTTCATTCCACTTCCACATTGCCACCAATTCAATATGACATATATCTTTCCCTTTACTCTCCATTAAGTGGTTAATTCTTGATTAAGCTATTACTAATTAACTCACCACCTGCTTGTGTTGGTAGATTATATTTAAAGTAAATGAAGCCTGCAGAAGAAAAATGTGTGATCAGCTAAAATTGGTTCAAAAAATCTGGCCTCACATCAAGAACTTTCTGTACGACGAATAGCACCAGTTAAAGCATGATAAGCCCAACACAAGTAGGTGGTGACACAAGCAAGTGGTGAGGGTTAATTAATTACTTATCAATTAATTACAAGCAGTTAGTGACACAAGCAGGTGGTGAGAGTTAATTAATTACTTGAATTAATTATTATGATGAAGATTGTAGGAGAAGAGAGAAGGAGACTACGTGAATATTGAATGGAGAAGCAAAGGAAAGGGAACATGGATAAAGATGATAGATGGCATGATAATGGTTGGCATGACAACATAGAGAAAGAAGGAAATAAAGATAAAGGCAACGGCGGAGAAGAATACTAAAAGGAGAAATCAAAGGAATAAAGGAGAGCGACATGGCGCATTAGCCGAACAACTTAGTACATTAGTTGTATCCCATTTGTGTGTGATGTTTGTTTTAATTATATTGTAATGTAGTTTGGAATCCACCCTCTATAAATAGAGGCAATGTAAGATTGTAAGATATCGAAGTTTAGTATTATATGAAATTGAGTGATCGTGTTGTGAGTCTTGCACAGGCTGTTCTCTAGGCTCAAGCAGGGTCTGCAACAAGGCTCTGATACCAGTTTATTCCAAGTACGCAGCTCTAATGCCAGTTTTTTCGAAGTACACAGCTCTATACTTCGTTGCAACGGAAGAAAGGAAACTGAAATACTTTTATTGATCACACAAACATTACACAAAGATTCAGAACACGATCACTGAACTAGATATAATATTAAACTTCAATATCTTACAATCTTACATTGTCTCCCTATTTAGAGAGGGCGGACTCTTAACTATATTACAATCTAATTAAAACAAATAGTACACATAAATGGGATACAGCTTATGTGTTGTGTTGTTCGGCTAATGCACCCTGTCGCTTTCTCCTTTATTCCTTCGCTAAGCAACCGTTGATTTATCCTTTTATTATTCTTCTCCTTCATTCTCCACCGTTGTGTTTATCTCCATGTTGCCATATCAACCATCATGATGTCAGCCAACATCCTTATCTGTATTCTCTTTCCTTTGCTTCCCCATTCAACATCCACGTAGCTTCCTTCCATCTCCTTCTACATTTTTCATCATAATAATTAATTTAAGTAATCAATTAATAAGTAATTAACTCTCACCATCTGCTTATAATTAATTAACTCTCACCACCTGCTTGTATTGGGTTTGCTATGCTTCAACTAGAGCTATTCGTCATACAGAAATTTCTTAATGTAAGGCCATATTTCTTGAACCAATTTTGGTTGCTCACACATTTTCCTTCTGTAGGCTTCATTACTTTAAACACGATCTCTCCTTCAGTGTGTATCAGAATTTCGAAATCAACATCGCCTGAACCAATAAAGCAATTGCTTTTATTCCATGGTAGGCTCTTATTGGAGAATCTAAGGATCTCCTCCGTTATGTCAAGGACTTTTTTGTCGCGAGGTTTAGGATTGATGTAGCGCATGCTAGCACATTCACAACTCATTCGATTTGGGCACCATGAATCACCAAACATTATGTCATTGTGTTGGTTGCATTCTGGGTATCGCATATAATTTTTATATTTGTCATGCCTTTGCTTAGGTGGCTGACGACTGCCGCTCGCCCTATTAGGATTGAATTCAATTGAACTGCTAAAGTCTCAAGATTGATAAGGATGAATCATTTTTAGTATTCATGTTTACTCTATATTCATATGATTTTTCTTTTCTTGATACAGATATTGGTGTACTTGAACTTTGTTCAGATTCTTCTACTTTTTGAATCTTCCAATATGAAGTTCTTCATATTTTAATACAAACAATTGTGCTATAATATCTCCTTGATTTATTTCTATTCCAAAATTATTCAAACATTTAAAAAAATACTAAAACTTTATTTTTATTTTCAGAAATTAGTATTCCATTAACCACAAAAAAATTTGCATCGGCAATAGTGTTTATTATTTGTCCATAATATCCTCCAGAGATTATTATGTGTTTAGTCCAGTGGGACATCTAAGATATCTGTCTATTATCATATTCCTAGTTGTGTAAAGATTTGAGCACGGGGGAATTTATATTATATTTAGATGGTAGAATAGCGTATGGAGATAATGTTTCTACCCAAATAGTAATAGTAATCATATAGATTTTTAATGATTCTATTTCCAATGAAGAATCAGAATCTTGATTGGAATCTTTATTACTTATAGAAGATAATTCATATAATGATGAATCTAGTCAGTATTAATTTCTTCTAGTGTTTGAGTATGTATACCATACTTATGTAAATCATTTATAATGACTTCATTGATCTTTTCAGAACATTAGTTAGCAAAATGTTCTTTTTGTGACATTTAAAACATTTGCATCCTTTTCGGAATTGACTTCTCTTTACAAACCTTTTAGGTTTGGTACAAGTACTCTTTTGCCATTTTTTCTTAAATTCTGGTTTCCAATTTTTCGTGTAATTTTAAATTTCTTTGTATATTTGTTTTTTCTTTAGAATCTTCTAACATCAATATTCTAAATTTATATCGGGAACATATTTGGGACAGCATTGCATTCCCAATTTAGAGTATTTTACTTTATTTTTTTTATTTTTTATGTGCTTCAGCACTCGATGTTTTCATGGTTTCCATACAAGCGCTTTTAAGATATCATGTACTTTGACCATTTAGAACATTTGTTATGAGACCAGCCGAATTACTTGTCATTAATTTACTATAATGATTTTTTATTAAATTTCCCCATGGTTCTTTCTATTTCTTTGAGTTTAAAAATATTTTCGATATAGCCCGTGACAAATGTATCTAATGCACATGTCACATAATTTCATCATTAATAATTTGTTTTCGTCATTAATGGTTTTATATAACTAATCTATTAAATAACTATAGAATGTTGATAGCAATCTATATATCATTTCTTCACAAGTCTTCTGAGATTCTATATTTTGTTATTCAGTTAGGTTTGTTTTTCTAGACTGTTAAGCCAGTAGGCTGAATGCCCTTCCGACAGAGAACATACATATGTAAAGAATTCTTTTGTATTCATTCCCTTAAAAAATGCCTTACTCCATGCATATGTTGACCCCAATCTTTAAAATATTTTTTAAAGCTATTATGAGGTACTCTATCTATTAAAGTAGGTGCTCATGTTTGTATTTTGTTTTCCATATTCTTCATGTATTATTCGAGTACTCATTTGTCTCCAGTTTAGCGGTTTAGGAGATTATCCTTATATTCTAATTTTTCTGATAATTTACCATATTTGGCAAATTCTTCGTGATTTGAAGGTTGAAAATCCGGTCCGGGTTTTCTTCGGGTTCGAATGGTCTTTTTGTTCCTGAAGTTGAAGCTTCACCAGCTTCAACCATTTGTTGGCCAACAGTACTTTCCTGACCATAATATACTCTATAAAAGTTTTTAGAGTTTGTTAACTCTATTTTTTCTTGCTCAGTATAGCTATTTGAATTTGAATATGTAACTCATCTTTTTGCTCAGTAGAACTATAATTTTCTTGCTCATTAGAGCTATTCGAATTTGAGTCTGTAGACTCTAGACTATAATTCTGATTCTGTAGAATCAGATAAATCTTCTTTAGTCATAAGGTATCCGATTGCATATTCACGTTTTTAAAAATATGCTTGAACATCATTACAAGAAATTTCTCCTTTCTCATCTCTTAGTTCTAGAAAACAATCATAATATATTTTATCTATTTCATCAACTGGAATTTTATTTTGTTCTACAGAAGAATACTTAACCATATTGACACAGTTTATCCAAAAAAAACCAATTTTGTCTTTTTTAGGAGAAGATTGTTCTTCTTCTTGTTTTGATGTGGATTGTAAAAATAGTTTTGATTGATCATTAAGATCTATGATATCTACTTCAGGAATTTTTATATTTTCAACTTTTTTCCATAATATTATTTTCCATACCTAGTAGAAACTGGATACCAGTTAATTTATCTACTATGGTATTCAACATTCCCATTATATAACTTTGATTGTTGGTTTTTAGATTATTTGGAACATGAGCATAGTGACTATAGTCACCTGTATTTGAAGTGATTGTACAGTTATCATCAGTAGTGTAAATAAGACTTGGGTGATTTGGACTATTTTCCACAACTTTGAGGTTCATGTTGGATAGCTTAACCTTATAGTTGTAATAGACTATATAAAATGTTTCTTTAACTATTTTCATTTTGACCCTATCATCTTCGGCTAACCGTTATCCCCCTCTAACCATTTCTCAGTTAGTAACCGTTGATTTATGGCATGGTTAGGCCTCAAACTCATACCACAAGCCTATATAACTGCTTCAAATATGTGGGCACAACTTCGTTATGTTTCTACCAGGAGTGTAACAAAAACAATTAAAGCCTAAGAACATTAGTTTATTACATGGTTAGCTAGCCAACATGAAGAATTTAATCCACCATTCTAATTATCCTAACTATATATATATATATATATAAGATAAAGAGATGGCGAGATTTGTGAAGATGTTATATATAGGATCCAAACAGGGTGGCTTAAGTGGAGAAGTGTCAGTAGTGTTTTGTGTGACAAACGTATACCTTTGAAGTTGAAGGGAAAATTTTATAGAACAGTTGTTAGACCATCAATGATGTATGGAGCATAGTGTTGGGCAATAAAGAAACATGTCCAAAAAATGAGTGTAGCGGAGATATGGATGCCAAGATGGATGTGTGGTAAAACCAGAAATGATAGAATTAGAAACGAGCATATACGAGACATGATAAAGGTAGTTCCAATCCAAGATAAATTAGGAGAGAATCACCTCAGGTGTTTGGACATGTCACACGTAGACCTAGTAGTGCCCCCGTTAAAAAGAGTGATTTGATAAGTATTGAGGGTAAAGTTAGAGCTAGAAGAAGACCTAAACTTACTTAGATGAAGAAGGTGAGAAAAGAAATGATAGCGATATTGCCCTAAACCGAGCAGAAAGGAAAAACGTTGTTGTTGTTGTTGTATGGGGTGATCACGTGCGAACCGTTCACACCTGATCACATGCGAACTCGCGTGCGCAACCGTTGAACATGATCATTATCAGATGATCAATCGATCATGATCATGATCAACAGTTGCGCGGCGAGTTTGCAGGCGATCATGAGATCGCCATCATATATATATATATATATATATATATATATATATATATATATATATATATATAGGAAAAGGCTCCGTTGCACACTACTTGTGGTGCTCACGGCGTGAACACTACGTCTTCGGGCGTTCAAATCGAAAATCCGAACCGTTCACATTGATCTACACATCTAAATTAGTCTAAATATGTAAAATCAAATCATTTGAAATTCATTTGCCCATCCATTGAAGTATTACAAAATTGTATGGCTGAAATTCATTGTTTTTATAGTCGCGTGATGGATGGGCAAATGAATTTCAAATGATTTGATTTTACATATTTAGACTAATTTAGATGTGTAGATCAATGTGAACGGTTCGGATTTTCGATTTGAACGCCCGAAGACGTAGTGTTCACGCCGTGAGCACCAAGGTAGTGTGCAACGGAGCCTTTCCCTATATATATATATATATATATATATATATATATATATATATATATATAGAAATCTTCGGTTGCACACTACTTTGGTGAGCACTCCGTGAACACTCACGAAATAGAGCACCTATGAAAAATCCGAACCGCTCATATTGTTTAATATACCTTAGATAGTTCATTTGCCCATGATTTACATCATCACAAAATTGTATGGCTGAAAATTCTAACAGCATGATGGATGGGCAAATGAACTTCAAATTACTTGATTTTTTATTGTTAGGCTATCTAAGGTATGTAGAACAATATGAGTGGTTTGGATTTGTCATAGGTGCTCTATTTCGTGAGTGTTCACGGATTGCTCACCAAAAGTAGTGTGCAACCATCAGGGACTCTCTCTCTCTCTCTCTCTATATATATATATAGGGTAAAAGGGGTATGAGCAACTTGCTCATTTAGTAAATGAGCAATTGATGATGTGGCATGTATGTGATACATTGGATAACTAACCCTTTTAAGGCTTTTCTAATTACATGTATGCCACATCATCAGTTGCTCATTTACTAAATGAGCAAGTTGCTCATACCCCTTTTTCCCATATATATATATATATACCATCAACAACAAAAACAACAGTTGATACAAAAAAAATACCCACACATTTGCAAAAAGTAAAGTGGACCCCCGTCGTGAGTTTTCTCTATTATTTCTTCTGTCTCCTATGACTCAGCATTGATCACCTTTGACCTTGATGACTATATTAAAAAAAGGTAAAACCCTAAACCACCCCTCCATTTCATCATTAATCTTTCATCTTTAACCCTAAGAAAAACCCTAAAAGGCATGGGTAGTTTGGGGTTTTTCCTTTTTTCTTAATCTTGTCAGCAAGGTTAAACGTGGTGAATGTTGAGTCACATGATAGAAAGGAGAAATAATGGAGAAAACTCACGGCGGGGATCCACTTTTGTACTTTTTACAAAAGTGTGGATGGTTTTTGTATCTAAGTATGTTGAGGGTGTTTTTTTTTGTATTTTACCTAATATATATGTATATATGTGTGTGTATATATATATATATATATATATATATATATAATGGGAGAGTTGGAGTTGTCATTTATAAACAAACCAACTTACGTGTTTTGCACGTACATAGCTAATAAGAAGGAGGTCTCAGGTTCAAGGCAAACTACGTCGCATTTTTTACTTTTTAAAAAAATATTTATTCAGACGTCCATCGCACATGTAAATTACTAGTCTATATAGAAAACGCTCACCCCTTTCCTTGTCAACCCCCCCCCCCCCCCAATCCCTCCTCCCAATCTCTCAAAAAGTAAGAAGGAAAAGAAAACCAAAAAAACAAAGAACATAGGGTTGAACTAGGAATAAACTGGTGTCAAGTTGTGAGCAGGCAGGACTACAACAAAGCATGAGGAAACAAAAACTCTTGTGAGACTCCTTGAATTTGGACAAACTCATAAGTAAAAGGAGTTAAACCTTTACATCCTCCACTCTTTTTTGCATCCTACCACCAATAAATGAAAAGAGAGTTTAAAGAGAGGGTGACAAATATAAGAAAGAAGGAATGGAGGAAACGAGATTTAGGGAAAAGTAAATGCAAACAGTACTCAAAAACCAAGTTACTCCTGTCCTACAGTAATTCGCAGATGTGTTTCCTGTTGACCTCCCCAACCAGTTGCCCCCACTGCGTAACATCCAACACGCTATTGATCTGGTTCCGGAAGCGAGTCTTCCTAACTTGCCACATTATCGGATGAATCCGACAGAGCATGTTGAGTTGAAAAGGCAAATTGATGAGTTCTTGGCAAAGGGCTTCATCAGAGAAAGCTTAAGTCCTTGTGTTGTTCCTACCCAATTGACACCAAAGAAAGATGGAACATGGCGTATGTGTGTGGACAGTCATGCCATAAACAAGATCACGGTGAAATACTGTTTTTCCATTCCTCGTTTGGATGACATGTTGGACATGATGTCTGGTGCCACAATCTTTTTCAAGATTGATCTTAAAAGTGGCTACCACCAAATACGTGCTCGTCCAGGTGATAAGTGGAAAACCGCCTTCAAGACGAAGGATGGCCTGTACAAATGGATGGTCATGCCATTTGGAATGGCGAATGCCCCGAGCACGTTTATGAGAATCATGACGCAAGTACTCCGTCCCTTTACGGGCAAGTTCCTTGTGGTGTACTTTGCTGATATTCTCATTTACAACCGATCCTTTGGGCAACATCTTGACCATTTGAGACAGGTTTGCGATGTTTTAAGGAAAGAACAGCTTTACGCTAATCCTACCAAATGTACCTTCCTCTCCGATCAGACTATCTTTCTGGGATTTATTGTTTCTGCCAGAGGAGTATCCGCTGACCCAGAAAAGATACGAGCTATTACTGAGTGGCCTGAGCCCCGCAATATTCGTGATGTGCGGAGTTTTCATGGTCTTACAACCTTCTATCGTCGGTTTGTGCAAGAATTTAGCACAATTATGGCTCTGATAACCGACTGTTTGAAGAAAGGTGAATTTGTCTGGTTGAAAGAAGCCACAAAAGCCTTCGAAGAGATCAAGAAGAGAATGACTCAAACACCTGTTATGAGGTTGCTTGATTTCACTAAAATCTTCGAAGTAACGTGCGATGCTTCAGGTATTGGTATAGGTGGAGTCCTCAGTCAAAAGAGACATCTTGTTGCTTATTTCAGTAAAAAGCTGAACAAAGCAAAAAAACTACTCCACTTATGATAAGGAGTTCTATGCAGTAATTCAGTCACTTCGCTATTGGCGACATTATCTCCTACCGCAAGAATTCGTCATTTTCTCAGACCATGAGGCCGTAAGATTCCCCAATTCTCAACAAAAGTTGAATCCGAGACATGCTAGATGGGTAGAGTTCCTACAAGAATATTCATATACCATTAGGCACACAAAAGGGATTGATAATAAGGCCGCGGATGTGCTAAATCGTTGTCACATGATTTTATCTACACTGCGCACCGAAATTATTGGTTTTGAGATATTGAAAGATGAGTATGCCTCCTGCCCAAATTTTCACGAGATCTACTCTTTGAAGGATAGCATCACTCGAGTGATAGATGATTATTTCTTGAAAGATGATTCTCTTCTATCGCTCCAAACTGTGCATTCCTAGTACATCATTACGAGAGTATCTTGTTTGGGAATTGCACGTTGGTGGCCTTGCTGGACACTTTGGGCATAGCAAGACCATTAATGCTGACGAACATAGATTTTACTGGCCGAAGGTAAAGAGAGACATTGCGAGACTTGTTAACAGATGTCACACTTGTCAACTCGCCAAGCAACAAAAACAGAACACAGGCCTATATATCCCATTACATGTTCCGAGTTGCCCTTGGGAAGATGTGAGTATGGATTTCGTGTTAGGTTTACCGAAAACACAAAAGAAACACGACTCCGTTCTTGTCGTCGTGGACCGTTTTTCTAAAATGGCCCCACTTCCTTCCATGTTCGAAAACTTTCGATGCATCTCGCGTAGCTCAAATCTTCTTTGATAATATTGTGAAGCTACATGGGTTGCCAAAAACCATTGTGTCTGATAGAGATGTGAAATTCACAAGTTATTTTTGAAAGACCCTAGACACAAAATGGGTACGAAATTAAAGTTCTCTTCAGCATTCCACCCACAGACTGATGGACAGACTGGGGTTGCCAATCGGAGTCTTAGCAATCTCTTACGTACTCTTGTGGGAAAGAACTTAGGAACGTGGAATTTAAAATTAACGGTTGCTGAATTTGCTTATAACACATCTAGGAATAGAACCACTGGCATGAGTCCACACGAAGTTATACATGGTTATCGTCCTAGGCAGCCCATAGATCTTGCCCCCATGTTAGAACATCACCGAGTCTCAGAGACTCAGAGTCTGCATCTGCATCCTGCATCCTGCATTCATGACTTTCATAGAGAAATTTCCAAAAAAATTAATGAGAATAATTTTAACTACAAGTTAAGGGCTAATATTAGGAGATTTAAAACTTTTAATGTGGGTGACGAAGTGATGGTTCGGATTCGTCCGGAACGATTTTCAGCTGGATCCGTTAAGAAGTTGAATGCATGTGTTGCAGGTCCATTTAAAATTCTTCATAAAATCAATGATAATGCCTATGTCGTTGACCTTCCTGAAGGTTTTGGCATAAGTAAAACTTCCAATATTAAGGATATAGTACCCTATGAAGGCCCAGAATTTAACCCTAGAATCATCTTATAGATGAGCCTACCCTGCAGCCTAATGATGAGATTCCCACATTACCCCCACTACCTGATACTAACTCATCGACAGAAGAATTGGATAATATTTTAGATGATCAGATAATCTCTACTAGAGATGGTGGTATTCATAGGTATTTGGTAAGATGGAAAAATAAGCCAGAGTCGGATAATACTTGGATAGATCGTGAAGAGCTCCAACGCTTAGATCCAGACCTTTTGGAGCACTATGACAGGAGGACTGATTTTGACTCGACTGGGTCGAGCCCTCTCCCACCCGAGGAGAATGATGAGGACATTGGTTCAAGACGATTCGAACATTTCTATCAGCGCAGGCATCGTCTAGGACAACTACTTTATTAACTTAGGATTTTATTTCAGTACCATATTTATTTTTGGCAATTATAGCCATATGTAATCTTTCTTTTATGCATTAGAATATTTTTGAGATTTTTAGAATATTTTGAGATTTGTATCAAGAAATGTTTTGAGCCTATTTATAGGCCTTGAGATTAATGAGAAGTCGTGTCATTCTTGATATATAAAAAATTGTGTTGAGTTTTGCTCTTCATCCCTCTTTTGTGTGATACAATTGAGATCAAATAATTAGGGTCTGTGATAAACTCTAAAACTACCCTACATCCCCAAATCAATTAAACCCAAACCCTAATCCCTCTTCATCTTCTTCCTCTCCCTCCATCAATTCCCGAACTCCTCGCCACCTGCCACCCACACCACCACCACCACCCTCATCCTCTTCCATCGCCGTCGCCTGCCACCCGCACCACCACCATCCCCCTCATCCGCTTCCATCTTCGCCTGCCACCCACACCACCACCATCCCCCTCATCCTCTTCCATCGTCGTCGCCTGCCACCGCACCACCACCATCCCCCTCGTCCTATTCCATCTTCGCCGCCTTTTCCCTACCACCCGACCAACTCCCTCAGCCCCTACACCAACCCCGAACCTCCCTCCTTTCTACCCCGACGCCAACACCACACCCTGTCACCGCCGGCGCCATCGCGGGCCGACGACGTCTCCCCCCCCCCCCCCCCGCAAGCAACCGACCCAACATCGACCCCCTTCTCCTTCCCCAGAGTGCACAGCGATAGGTATATCAAGTCAATCTGATTTGAGTCATTCTACTTTTGGTTGGATAGCTTTAGTGATTGGTGTTTGGAGCAAGGGATTGGATCTCTGTGTGAGAAGCAGAACACGTGGTACCACATTCTTTGAACCTCAGTATACTCTTTCCACTTCTCAAGTATTTGTGTTATACTGCTTTATTATCTCTATTATATTATTCAATTTAAATGTCGACCACAAATATTGAGATCGAGTGTTCTACTTGCCTAATTAGACTACGAATCAATATTGCATCTTTTACATGCTAAGAACGCTTAGGGATATAATTATTGATTGCTAGAACTGAATTATTAATTAGGCTTAATAAACTTAATTCAATTCTTGAAAATCCATCAAACTGAATAACTATTTAAAATTCTAACTTTGATCCGCACTACATGCTGGAAAAATTAATCCTTTAAGATTCTTGGAAATTCTCTATTTAGAGTTAGTTTTACATCAGGAGAATATTCTAAAGCCTTGTAGAATAGTTTCTCAGAAAACCTAGAACTAATAATTGTAGCTCAACTACCTATATGAGTACAAAGAATAGGCAATAAAAGTAGCCCTATAAGCAAACAGGTAAATACAGGTCCAGCTGTAACTCATAGGGGTAAACCACTTCACCGAGAAATAGCATACATTCAACAAAGTATAATATGATGCAATCTTCAAACAAACCTTAATTGCTGTAATTTGCTCTGGTGTGGGTGCAACAACTTTGGGAGCCTGTTGTTCTTTTGCAACATCCTTGGCATTTGGAACCTCACGAGGAATAAATGTCTTTGCAGGTACTTTTTTGGCCTCCTCTTCTGCTTCCTTTGAAGCAAATAAATTCGCTGCTTCAACTCTCTCCTGTAATAGATAGCAGTTTCGTCATTAGAGAATTATTCTTGCAGTTACAAATTGTAATAAATGCTAGATGAAAATGATCCATCAGACTGCATTAACATATCCATTCACCAATATAGATGACTGATGAAATCATGCTATGAAATCTAAACTACTTTACTTTTATCTGAATAAAACACTTACGAGAATTCTTACTATGGATTGTTTTCAAAGTTACCTAGAATGGGCTAGTAGAACAAGGAGATAGAAGTGCTTGTACACTGAGAAATAAAGAAAAATACACCTGCTAAATTTTGTGTTTTGGGTATCGATCTATTGCAAATGCCAAATGTCAAGCTGAAGAAGCGAAGAGAACAGAGTCAAAGTATAAATGTCAAAAAGATTCCAAACATTATATAGATTGATGTTGGGGAGAACAATAAAGGAACCAACATTTTTCACATTCACTATACAAGAAAAACAAATTAGCAGACACCGGGAAAAAAACATTATCCTCAATGCTTCATGTTTTAAAGTAAGAATTATTTGAAAACAATATAAGTATATAATAGGATATCTCATTTAGAGTTTTTGGCAAGCTAAGAGTACTTTTTTAAATAGCATATACATTTAGCTTTCTTTCTTCCAGTGTCTTTTTGCCAATGGTTTTTCTTTATAGATCTACAGAGTTGATTTCACCATTCATTACTTTAATTGCTGAGAAAATCTTATAAGTGCTTGAACATCATTTGTAAGTCCATGCACATGTTGCATTCTGCCAAATAAAACTATGAGAGTTTGGTTTCAGTTACTGCTTTAGTGTTGTCGTCAAATAAATCAATGCAGAAAAACTAAACATAACCCAGGGCAACCAACAAATAGCACCATGATTTTTTATGGAGACAATGGAATAGTCAAAGCAATGGAAGTAGCCTATGAAGCATAGGTACGGGTACGGGTATGGGAGGGTATGGGAATACAACAAACATGTAAAAAATAGAGTACGGGGGTACGGCTATATTATTTTAAATATAACATAAATTATAATTTAATGTATTCAAATCAACATAGAAGAGAATCCAATATACTTAAAAGGAGGGGGAAAAAAATCGAAATTCATTCAACACTAAAATTTTGAGCTATTGAAAAAAAGTCATCTAATTGTAACAAAAGTTTTGTACTCTTAGTCATGTCTGTTTTAGTTACAAAATATGGCACACTTCATAATCCATACATAAGTATACTAATAAGATTTTTTAATGATCGGGTATTGGTCAGACCGTTATTTATTTTTCAGACTCAATAAGGTTTTTTTTAAAAACCAATACTTGACAGCCGTACCCAGTATGGTACCCATGCTGATGGGTACGTGTACACCACCCGGTATGTACCCAAGCAAGGTACAGCTAGTAACATCAGCTAGTAACATCAGGTACCCATGCTTTGTAGGAAGTAGCTTAAAAATATACAATTAGTTCAATTCGGAATTTCTTTGTTTGCATGCTTAAATTGTTTTCTTTTTTGCATTCTTAAATTATGAATTTTACCATAATTTGAGAACTCGGGATCAGATTAAGGTATATGGAACTCAAATGAAAACCCAAAAATAGTCTCTCCAAAGCATTTAAAACATTGTTTAATATACTGGTCAAGTTCAAGGCACAATGGCCTTATTGGATAGGGATTTGCATACCAACACTTCTGATAAGTGCAATGTTACAGGTAAAATGGTAGGCCATTACCATCCCTATGCCGAGTTTTCAGAACATGATTTAAAATGTCAATAAACAACAAAATATTTTATATAAGCAGTCAAAAATAATAATTTTGCACATTTTCTGAAGTACCTAGTCAAAAGCACCAGCCTCTGCTAAAAGCATTGGGTTTTTTTTCATTCTTGAGCAGTATAGGTAGCAGAAAACAAATTACACTGTTTAGCCTCCATTTAGTGGGTCAATTTTGCAATACAGAGTACGCAAAAGGAGTAAGAGGCTATGAAAACTATTAGAGGTATTATACAATTCATATGAAAATAATGATGGGCGTGTAATGGACACAGAAAAAAGAATAGTAGAAAACTACTACTTATGCGGTATCTCCAAAAAAAAATTATCACTGGAATCTTTGGATCAAAACAAGAAAGTTATTCAGCATGGTAGTGCTCGAGTAAAATGCATGCTCTCCAGTAACCATTCTATATAAAAATAATAGCAATACTGGGATTGTCTAGCACGGAAGGTTTAAGATCACTATTTGGTCAGGTAATACAAAATTTTGAACAGCTATTGCAGCTTGAAAAAGATATAAACAGCCACATTCAGCATCCGTATAGTCACATGCATAAGAACCACAACAACCAACACCATTACAACTACTATACTAGTAATAACAGAATAACTAGCAACAACACCCACAAGGCAACAACATTAAATAAACAGTAATACTATTAGTCGTAGTAACGTAGTATAAATTCATTTCTTGGAAGAAAGATATTGAAGATATACTGCACCAAAGAAAATTTACTAAGAATTACAATAGCCATCACAAAACAATTTACAAAAAACCATACATAGAATATAGTGCAAATCATTACCTAGCATACAATATAAGTAGTATAAAATGTAACAGACATCTAAAACGAATACAATCTAGAAACAACAAACAAAAATACGAGTCCTATTAGTGCAATGAAATCCTCGAGTTGAAAAAAACATTATGCACAAGAAAGTCATTATCGCATACCACAGAAAATCAAAAAAAAAACTTATGAATGATCCAGTGTAACATGTAGGTCACATACTTAATAAAAGATCAGAAAAACTACCAGCAGTGAATATATCCACACACACAAAAAAAAAACATATTCTGTAAACATTAGGGTATCCATCAAGATTTAAAAACATACAAAAGTATCAATTTAATTTCTTAAAGTGCAATAGAAGTAATGAGATATGTGAAGATACTAGTGGTCATAATAGAATTCTCACCTTCTGTTTAACTTTCCTGAAATCTAGCAGACGCAATTTTTTGAGTTTGTGGATCACATACAGACGATAATTTGGTTTCTTGGTGATGTTATTATCGAGTAAACTAAGAGTTTGTAGCTTTGGGAGAGATGAAAGGGGGTCGATCTCCAGTAAGTTCACAAAACGATTGTTCGTAAGGATCAAAGTGTGCAATTTAGGTAGGTACTCTGCAAATTCCACAAAAAGAAGTATTAGAATCTCTCTATGAAGAAAATATCTTTTTCAAAATCATAGACAGCAAATTTTCTCACCTCCAATGTTAGGGTTGATACGTGTAATTCTGTTATTATTGATCAACAAAGTGCCAAGACGGTTCAAGTAAGGAAAATTTTCAAGCTTAACAATCTCATTATCAGACAAATCTATTGTATCAAATTGATCCTGCAAATGACAACCGTAAACAAACAAATTGTCAATTTATATGACTTATATACAAAGCCTATAGATGGAACATGTATTCTAAAATGTGATATATCTAGTTTACTAGATAATGTATGTCTTCTGGAAAACTCCAGTTAGATTATGTCTATAAATTTTGTCCAATGTAGGAACAGAAAAATATTTGGTTAAAGACTTTGACAAATATAGAAAGAACCATGGGTACTATATTACTTTATTAATGTAGCTTCACATCTCTCAAATTTATCTTACCGAATTTTATCTTTCGTAACTTTGAGTTATTTTTCCCACATCATTTTTTATATTATCTTTAAATATTTCTATAATCATATATTCATTGTATAAAACGGTTTTGATGAAACTGTGTTGCATGTGTCAATAACTAGATATAGTATGATATATACAGAGCTAACATTTGTGTGTGTGTGTTGTTAGGACAAAAAACAATATTGTATAACCCTCAAGCAATTTGGTGCATCCACCCTCGCTAAAAGCATTGTTTTAAATTTCCTCCGATACGGCCGAAATTTCGTTTCGGCTAGCTTGCCGATAAGAAATCACATATTTATATTCTACATCGTTTTGGACCGAAATGTGTAGATTTCGGCCGAAATATCAACCGAAATATTGCCGAAAAATATCAGCCGAAATAGACAAATGTTATTGTGAATATATTAAAAAATATTGTTTTACTTTTTGCATATATGTCTTTCAATATAGGACCTTAAGCTAAAATAATTGAAGGATTTCGTATCGCTATTGTCTGTATATATGCAAAGTCAAGTAAGTTTATTAACTAATACATTTTTCTAATCAATACAAATTCAATTTAGTTATATGCTTATATTACATTCTCTTCTATATAATTGTTAAATTATGCGAAGATTTACCGTAATTGATTCATATCATTGGTTACATTATACAGTATTTTATATAATAAACGACATGTAGGACATATAATATCTTATTTAGTAACAAAAAAAATATTTATTGAGTATAGGAAATGAACATCCGATATGATCACATTTTTCCGAGATCTCCTCCGATATCTCCGATCTGAGATAAAACACCCCTTGCCGAGATGAGTCCGAAATCCGATATTTAAAACCATGCAAAAAAGTACACACAGAATTCACAACAAATCTGCTTGGTATGTAAAAAGGCAAGACTGGAAACTACATAAGGGAGAGGGCTGCATAATCAACTATCAATTACCATTACCTTATTTTGCTATGTGAATGCCTCTATTCCTTAAACTTAAGTATTCCTTATGACAAGAAACATACAGGATCCAGGTGAGTTCACATCTTCAATCGATCATGATGTATAGTTTTTAAATAACACTAGCAAAAAATAAAGAGAACTCATTCTTCATGAGATGACATCAATTTTGTCCTTGGGATCTTCATTGGCAATTGGTGTTGACCTTAATAATGTCAATGCATTTCACTCAAAACATGTATGCTAGGAAGTTTCCAACTGAAACTTACATGGAAATCCCCCACTCTCAAATTAACAGATAAATCTGTACTTAATATAAATTCATATGCCCTTTCCACATCCAAGAACTCCATTATTGATGATTTCTTTTTCTTCTTTTAGTGGAGGATTGCTTTTTAAAACTTAAGGAAGACCTCTGAGGAACCCCCAGACTTCAGTTCATTTCACTAACAAAAAGATCTTGGATGCTCAACACTTTATTTTGCATATATGGTTTTCTAGATACTTGTAACTCCCTGTCCCAGTTGTACGTATTTTGCTACGTAAATTTTTGTACTTCAATTTTCAGATCAGTTTTATTTTTCTCTTTGGACTCTTTATCTAAAGCCAGAATATTTTTCTGATCAATTCTATAATTTTGTGATTTTTCGATTAGAGTTTAAATACAAATTTTAAACCGTGATTAATCCTAATCCTAATACTAATCCTAATCCTAATCCTGCCTAACCCTACACCTTATTTTCCACCACCACATTTTTCTACGCCTAACTCTTGACTTCTCCTTGTTCATTTTTTCCACACCTAACCCCTTTGATTTTTCTACACCCCCTATCACTTCCTTTCTATATATACACACACACACACATGCAGAGCTCCCACTTCTTCTTCTCTTCTCTTATCTTCATATTCCCTTCTTCTCTTCCTCTGCCTCCTTCATACCCGAGAGCAAGCAACGCCCAAGCTCCACTTCACCTTCCACCTTCGAGCCAACGACTCCGCTTCTACGATCCCGTGAACCCCGAAAAATAACCCGACGCCGCGCCACCTTGTTGTTGTCGTCGCTCACCGTTGCTACCGTTAGCTACCGTCTTGCCGCCATTCTTATCGCCGTTGTGCCGCCGTCCGTTGCCGACGTCGCTTCTTTCCGTAGTTAACACTACCACCAAAATCGTCACGTTATAAGGCAAGTACCTTGTACACTATTTTTGTTCTCGAACAAGCGTTTTCCTTGGACTCGTGGCAAGTAGTCTAGTTATCATCATATTTTATTGTCAAACTCCATTTTCTAGTCACTTGTTCCATGCTATATCAACTCAAGAGTGAACCGTTAACACATTTCGAATCGTGTTATCGAATATCGAATATTCAACCTTACTATCTCTAAAATTTCTTGACCTTGCACTAAGAAGTCGACCATTCTCCCGATACTGGATTGAATATTTTCTACGTGAAAATCGTAGCCCATCGAGTCCCGAATCCAGAACATCTGACGGTTTCTCAATCGGATGTATAGATTGTGAGATATCGCGATTTTAGTACTGACATATTATGAATTTCTGAACCTGCACGGATTACGAACGGTATCTTGTACTGAGAATTTGACCATGTTCCCGACAATGGATCGAAAAACTTTCTACATGAAAATCGTAGCCCTTCGAGTCTAGATATCCGAAACATCCAAAAGTTTCTCAATCCGATGTATAGATTGTGAGATATCACAGTTTTAGTATTGTGACTCCGAATTTCCAGAATGCGCGCGAAACATCGAAACCAGCGAAGAATGAATTTGTACGCATCGCTAATGTCTTTAGAATGTATCGTGTGAATATGCGTTAGAACCGGAAGAGAGTCTACTTTCTAGAATCTCTGGCGGAATTGGATTTGCTTTTCTGTAACAACGGGAAAGTGAATTTGAATGCAGATATGTCAAGTTGTCTGAAAATTCATCTATACATTTTTTCATATAAACCCGTTATTTTTTTTATATTTAATGAACTGAATGTATTATTGTTTTTGTAATAATAACTTGCATAGATATAATAGGTTGATAGAATGTATTTTATACCACTTGATAATTCCATAATAACTACTACCGATATATGTACTCGTTTTACGTCTCATGTCCATGATTACTGTCCCTGATATTTTTCTTGATTAAACTATTTGATTACACCGTTCCACTAGTCGTACCAACTGCATGTTCATAATTAATTATAAAAGAATAACAAGCCGGAGTTATAAGTGTACGGCTTAATAGTGGACAATATAGGAGAGTATACTCGGAAGGGGGCCCGTGTTTCCCGAAATAGTGATTCTTGATTCTTGATTCTTGATTACACAATTCTTGATTACATAATTCTCGATTACATGATTCATGATTACATGTCTTGATACTATCACTGGAAGACCCGAGTACATAATCCTATAGAATTCACTACTTAAGTCTAAACGTCACATGATTGTTATGCATCGAACTTGTGGTATGGGACACAGGATTGTGTGCATTAGATAAGTTAATAAAACAGATAAACCCGAGATCTTCACTAAGCATGATTCTTGATTACATAACTCTTCGTTACATGACTCTTGATTACACGACTCTTGATTACATGATTCTTGATTACATGACTCTCGATTACATGACTCTCGATCCTTGATTATATGATTATCGATTAACTGAGCCTAGGTTATCAATTGCTTATATCTTGAAGTCTAGAATACACTAATTACCGTTATTACTTACATGATCATATTGTCCCAGTTCCTTGCTTACTTCCATATTATATTTGTACTTCTACTTCTTGTTTCTTCCATATTATATCTTGTTATATTACCCCTTTTTCTGCTTGTTGCTACTTGCTGCCCGAAACTTGCTCTAACGGGAACTTTTCTATTTTTCTTTGACTTAATAATTATACAGGTACTGATGGACCCGATGAACAGACTCTCTAGATAATCGTTGCTGCTTTGTTACTACTTCATGTTGTTTTTCTTTCAGTCGCTATTTTATCTAGTTGTTATAGCGAACTGCTTATCATATTATTTTAATTATAGCACCTTGTATTCCCGGGCATTTTGACCCGATGTTGATGTATTATCTGGATGATGGTTATTTTATTTTCAACTCATGTGATCATTATATTTGTCTGCGTAAATGTGTTATAAAGATCTTGTTGAGCTTATAATTGCACAGCTTATGGATGATGTATATCATTCGCTGGACCTCAGTTGCGTGCCTGTATTTCCGTATAGTGGGAAGCGGGGCGTGACAATACTAGACCAATATCTTGCATTAACAGAGAGAATCTTTTTACCGATTGACAAGCAACAACAGTACCACCCACACATTATGATTAAAGAGTTATACAGCTCAAAGGTCCTAGAATCTGCTCAAAGACAGACTTAATGAGCTTCTTGAACTAAGAATGGTGTATTTCTTTTGTCACGGACTCCTAAATTTCCATTGCATTGAAGGTCAAATTATTTTCTAGTTTGGACTTTTGAGGCATAATACACCAACCATAATGAGGTACTAATCCGTTCATCTATAAATTTTAGTTTTAACTTCTGCATTTTCTACTACTTGTACTCTTTGGTTTCACTTTTAAGGATTTATTTGGCATATTGAACTAGAGCATAATTAGAGAATGTATGATTTTGACAGATACTAGAAACTAGAGATTCTTCTTAACTCTTACGTTTGCCAAACAAATTTTGGAGATGAGGAGTTTGAGATTCAAATATAAAAATGGGGTTACTACTACGCAGTGCCCCCACTTGATTTGTTTATTTATTTATATGAGAGAGATGAAATAGGGAATGACATTAGATGAACAGGGGAAAAGAGCTGGGCACCCATGCATTTCCTCCTCTAAAGGTCGAAAGTCATTTGTGCAATCTCGCGTAGGGAAACAAAACACAAAAAAACAAGTTGCTATTTTTCATTTTTCATTTTTCATTTTGCCATTTTGCCATTTTGCCATTTTTCATTTTGCCATTTTGCCATGTTTCATCTTTCATCTTTCATCTTTCATCTTTCATCTTTCATCTTTCATCGTTTCATCATTTCATTTTTCATTTTTCATCATTTTTCATATGCCAAACATGGGATCACTTTTAAGGATTTATTTGGCATATTGAACTAGAGCATAATTAGAGAATGTATGATTTTGACAGATCATTTCATCATTTCATCATTTCATGTTTCATTTTTCATCATTTTTCATTTTTCATACAGATCATTTCATCATTTCATGTTTCATTTTTCATCATTTTTCATTTTTCATACAGATCATTTCATCATTTCATGTTTCATTCATCATTTTTCATCTTTCATCTTTCATCATTTTTCATCATTTTTCATTTTTCATTTTTTATCATTTTTCATCATTTTTCATTTTTCATTTTCCATTTTCCATTTTTCATCATTTTTCATATGCCAAACATAGAATCACTTTTACGGATTTATTTGGCATATTGAACTAGAACATAATTAGAGAATGTATGATTTTTTGATTTTGACAGATACTAGAAACTAGAGATTCTTCTCAACTCTTACGTTTGCCAAACAAATTTTGGAGATAAGGAGTTTGAGATTCAAATATAAAAATGGGGTTACTACTACGCAGTGCCCCCACTTGATTTGTTTATTTATTTATATGAGAGAGATGAAATAGGGAATGACATTAGATGAACAGGGGAAAAGAGCTGGGCACCCATGCATTTCCTCCTCTAAAGGTCGGAAGTCATTTGTGCAATCTCGCGTAGGGAAACAAAACACACAAAAAACACGTTGCTATTTTTCATTTTTCATCATTTCATCATTTCATGTTTCATGTTTCATCTTTCATCTTTCATCATCTTTCATCTTTCATCTTTCACAAAACACACAAAACATAGGATCTCCAATCCTCCAATCTCATGGAATTTAAATTAAGGTTTCACAAGTTTCTGTTTTCCCCTCCTAATTTCATTAGCCAAACGTTGTCATACACCCTAAGAGTTTGTTTTCCTCATGGAATTTTGTGGGGAAAGTAGCAAGAGTGGAGAATTCATTGTCTGTACAAGTACTGAAAACTTGTCACTCTTTTCAAAATGTGTTCGCCAAACTGCTTTTAGATAAAAGGAACCCAGGTGCCAAATACCTGGTGACGCTCACCACTTCAACTATATGTTCTTTTATTCGAAAGACGAAGAAGTTGGGAGATTCTATAAATTTCCACCACCAGATGAGTAAATTCATTTGTGGAATCTCATGCAAGACACCTCACAAAAATGTAAGCTAAATTTCTAGTTCGTTCTTTCAACTCATAATATCATTCCGGAAACTCGTCTAACCTCAAACTTACCACAAAACACTTCAACTCGAGTTTTCATTCTTTTCTTTGTCCTCTCCAGACTGAAATTCCACAAAAATATTTTCACCGAATCACCTAACTCTTCCCCCTTTCTCACCTACAATTCTTCCCATTCACCAACAAAAATATCTATCATCAAAACTAGAAAACCTCACCTGCGTATTTGCAACGCATTTCTTTAAGAACCCATGTTCCAATCAACCCTAATAACTTGAATTAACAATACCACTAAGAAATGAAGGTATACCTAGTACAGTTATAGATTTAGCGTTTAAGTTACCTCTGTAGCACCTAAGTTCTCGATAACTGCGATCTTGTTCCCTAAATCAAAAGAACCACGCCATTAACGGCTGAATATTTTCTACAATGATATTTTAAAAAAATTAAAAACTAATACCTCGGAGGTCTAGTTCGCGTTCTTTAATGGCATTGAAGAAATGAGGGCTCTTCCAAATCAAATCCGCCGTCAACCTCACCATTGCTAGGGCTTTGGCGGCCGCAGCTTTGGGGAAGAAGAAGAAAAGACAGAGGGGGAGTGAAGCTAGTATTTGATCGATGAAGAGTCGAGACGCTCAAACCCAGCTTAGGCCAGAGTAAACCCTAGTCAAGGCGGAAATCACTTTGGGCCAAGCTGGGTGGGCCGGGTCTGAAATTTTGGGTAAATGCGAAAAAAATCCTAACGATGACATTTAGGCCTTTGAGACTGTTTTCAGCCCAACAATAAAACTCGCTTATTTTGGCCCACTATCCTAGATGAATATTTGGCAAATCTCAAATCTCTAATCTCTAATATTATAATAGGGGAAGATCTTAGTGTCATTTGTAAATCTACCGATGTGTGCAGCACATGTACATAACTATTATAAAGAAGATCTTAGATTCAAATTTAGACTAGATCTGAATTTTTTATTTTAAAAACTCTATTTATTAAAACCTACATCACTATTACTTTAAAGTCCATGCTTCAACAACTAAAAAATCCCATGTTGGGTCACATAGATTTTAGACTAATTTACCAGATATTCATCTCAACTAGTGGGCCCAAATCAATGGATCTAAGACTATACGAGCAAAGTATACTTTGAAGATACTTGGGATGATGTTGAATATTAAATCGTGTTGTCATGTCAATTCAATAACGATGAAATGTTTGTCAAGTCAATTAAGGTTGTAGGAAGGCATGGTTTTGTCCTGTAAGGCTGTAAACAAGGTTGATTAATGAAAGATATAGGTGCCAAGCAACAAATGATGAAGGTATGTGTTTTGTTGTGTCAGTATCGATTAACGAAAGACATAGGCGTTCGGTCAAAGTTGTGAAGGTGAAGCCGAATCGAACATATTAGCATTGAGGTTCTCCAGGGTTTAGGTAGGGTTGTAAATCGTGTCGAACATGAGCCGAACTTTGCTTAGCTCTTCTATGTAAAAACCTTATTCAAGCTTGACTCATAATCAGCTAAAGTTTTTGCTCGTTCATATGCTCGTTTGAAGCTTAGTTAAAGCTTGATTAAGCTCGTCTTTAAAACTCCAAACAAGCTCATTCTATGATCAAAATGGAGCTAAAAAGAAGCTGTGCTTGAGCTAATTTAGAGCTTGATTATAGCATTAGTATACATTTTGTTCAGCGGTACTTAATTTGTGTGGGGAGAGAAATTTGTAACTGAGGTATTAAGGGATATGCTATATTGTGTAGTAACAAATGTATAAATATTTAAATATCTATACTAAATTAACCATGATCGAATTAGTGCACCATCTATATTATATCTAAACAAACTTAAATAAATACGAGTCTATTCGACAGCTCAAACACAATTCAAACTCAAACAAGGTTCATTTATATTTGTTCATTTATTTAAATGAAAGAAGAAGAAAAAGTTGTTCAAGCTTGTTCAGGTATTAGTCAGACAAGTTTGAACGACCTTTCATTGAGTAGAACCAGTGCTAAGCTTCGAGCTCACTAGCTTTTCTTACGGTTCTAGATTTAGGCGTATGATTCGAATCAAAGTTGGGATTGTTAGGGTTGTGATTCAAATAATAATCTCACATGAAAAAAATAAAGAAATGGTTGCATAGTTAAATTAGTCTAGACCTAATACTTCAACAAAAGATTTTTCCCCTTCGCGAATATATATATATATGTGTGTGTGTGATACTTCAACAAAAGATTTTTCCCCTTCGAGAATATATATATATGTGTGTGTATGTGTGTGTGACACTTCAGACTAATTACCAAAATCAAATATTCATCTTAACTATTAGCCCTAAATTAATGGGCCTGATACTCTACAGTTTCTTTGGTGAAACAGTTCTTACTCCTTAGCCGCAATTGATTCGATCCCTCTGGTAGCGCTTTCCCCTCAAAGCTCAGGGTCTGTTTGGTTGGAGGGGAATGGAGGGGAGGGGAGGGGAGGGGAGGGGAGGAAAGGGATTTTTTAAAACATTTCTTATTTGGTTCATTTTTTAGGAGGCGGGGAGGGAAATTGAGGGGGTGCAAAATCCATCCTGAGCCAGTTTTGGCTTCCCTCCAATATTGGGGAATTTGGATGCGAGGGAAAGTAGGTCTAATTTTTTTAAAGTGATTGAACTAAACTACCCTTTTTAGATCTAAATCCCTAAAATAAAAAAGATATAATCTCTCTCCCGACTCTCTCTCTTTCTCTCCCTCCTAGTTGCGGAGGTGAGGAGCAGATATCCTCTCTCTCTCGACTCGTCTCTCTCCCGACATTTCCAATTTTATTTTATTTATTTATTTATTTATCTTTTTTAAGCAAAATAGCTTTAGCATGCAATGCAAGAGTCTGAATAATACTCGGTCTCTCTGTTAACAGTTGGGGATACATTGCATAGTTTGAACTTTGATCTCCATTTCCGTCCACATAGGCAGGGAGAAGTCCTCCCTCAATCACGAAAAGTGAATTGAAAGAATACAAATTAAAGTATTTTTTTCTTATGAGCTAGATGAGTTGAATATTGTTACTAATTTTATTGATATATAATATTACATAAATATTGGACTTACAGTAGTGGTTTAGCTAACTGGTGGTCTCAGAGCATGTAGCATTTGGGATCAGAATCTGATTTAATTTGTTTAAGTACTATCAATCAATCTGCCTTCATTATTTTGTTTATTGGTCTTCATTATTTTGTTTATATTACAAAATTATAATTAGAAACAATAATACATAGGCTCTCCTAAAATATGAAAGGGTATAAAAGTAATTTAATTATAAAATTTCTTCCCTCCCCTTGTGAACCAAACAAGAAAATAATTATTTCCCTTCCCCTCCCCTCCCCTCCCCTCCTTTGAACCAAACAGAGTCTTAATTAAAATCTCTCCCTCCCTTTTCCTTCCCTCCCCTCCCCCTCCATTAAAATTCCTCCCCGCCCCTCCCCCTCCCCTCCCCTCCCCTCCCCTGAACCAAACAGAGCAAACTCAGAAGAGATCCTTTGATTCGGTAGGGGGAGTAGTAATCCTCTGAAAGGGGATGAGACCAAAATTCCGAGTAGTGGGAGGTGAGGTAGTCGAGAAAAGGCGGAGGAGTTGGCAAAGATGCAATGTGCAGTTTCTAAAACCCTATAGGTTGAACCTGAAAGGCTTGCAATATCGGATGATAAATGGTAATCTGCCTTGTTTGCCAAGTTTCTTGGACGAGAGTTTGGTGTGGATTTTGTATGGGAAGGTTCTTGGTAGGATGTGGAATTTGAAGGGAGAGTTTGACATTATTCCCATGGCTAAGGGATTTTTTTTGTTCAAATTGAGTGGAGGAGAGTTGTTCCCACTAGAGGACCATGGGCAGTAGCCGGCTCGATTTTGGCAGTAGAGTGGCGACTGCACTTTAGGCCATCTATTAATGTTATCCAAAAGGTAGCGTTGTGGCTTCGCCTCCCTGAGTTATCGACATAGTACTAGGAGAGACATATAGTCCTGGATATTATATTTGATCGCCGCACTCCTTTAGAGATCAATGTGCGTATGGATGCTATGTCGAGAGGTGATTTCGTTTGTGCATGTGTAAAGGTCGATATTTTTCCAAACCATTGTGTTTAGGTTGGTTCATTGGGCCAAGGGGAGGGGGGAAGATAGATTTGGCAGGAACTTGTCTATGAGAACGTTAGGGTTTTTTTCTTCAACAGTGGTTTGATTGGTCATGCAGTATACTCGGGGTGATGTCCTAATGGGAAAGGTAAGGAAGTTCGTGGGGCAAGTTGGCCGCAATTACAAATGGTTGTCAAGCAAGGGCAGTATGGATATAATGTTGTTGTACCACCTCCTCATCCAGTAATGAGACTTTTGGTCCATGGATGCCGGTTTTGCAAAAGTTCGTAATATGAAGAACTCCTTCATGCCTGTAGAAATTGGAATCGTGTCAGCGTCCATGGTTGGCGGTGCTAATCAACAAGGGTGATTGGGTGAAGGTGCTATTTTTTCAAAGATGAGGACGAATCCCATGCATCCCGGAGCTCAATGCAAAAATCAAGGATTTTGGAAAGATGTCATGCTTAAACATGATAATTCAGTTAAGTTAGGAGGTTCAAATCTTTGGCATGCTATTGCTGGTTCAAGTGAGAATGGGAAAAGTAAATTAAAAAAAAAATTAAGGGAGAATGAAGGTCAAAGTCCACCTACCAAAGTGATAGTGTAGCACGTGTGGGCCCAAGTAGGTGCGGTTTGCGATTGGATCAGGCCATACCTTTGCTGGATATTGTTTATTTGGATGGGCCCCATGACCATGCAAATGTTTTGAATGCACCACATGTATAGGGGGTAAAAAAATTTCCTTGGTCTAAGCCATCGAACTCAAGTCTTCTCCTCCATGTTTCTTTATATCACCAGTAGTAAGAGCATCTGTAGTAGTTTGCTAAATATGTATAATATGCATATTTTTTTTAAAAATGCGCTGCAGTCGTTTGCTAAATATGCATATTTTGTATATTTTGCGATAGTAGATTGCTATAAATGAGAGTGGATATGAGAATTATGCATAATTTAAATGACGCAGTTTCGAGTTCCGTCGCTCTAAAAAATATGTTAATTTAATCATCAGACGCAATTTCTCCTTACGTCCCTCCCAAAAAAATAATTTTTCGTAAATACAGAATTCAGAAAACCCCTCGGACGCAACTTCAAGTTGCGTCCCTCACTTCCGGATTTGTTCAAGTTGTGTCCCTCAATTTTTTATTTTTTTCTCTTCCGACGCAACGTGAAGTTGCGTCTATCAATTAAAAAATAATTATATTTCTCCGACGCAACTTCAAGCTCCGTCTGATCTTAGATTTTTATTATTTTAAATTAAATTGGTAAAAAATATCATTCGACGACTGCAGTAAATGGCCAAATGCTATATGCATTTATGCATTTTTTAAACAATGATGACTGTGGATGCTCTAATGGGCTAGTCGTTGCCAGTTTTGTTCTCTCTGAAGCCGGGTGCTCTGACATCAGGTTACTTCGCAATATGGCTGGCAGCGGGTCAGATTTGGGCCAGACCCATATAGGCCTCAGCCTGAGCCCAAAATTTAAAATATAGGCCCAAACCCGATCTGAATTTTCTTCGGGCTTACAAATTTAAGTCTGAGCCAGGGTCTGAATTAGGCCCGAAAATATATTCAGATGTAGGCCCAAACTACTTATTCATGTTCTTATATATTTCTCATAAAATAAAATTATATCAAGAATAATATACAATAAAAAAATAACAATAATATGAATACTACAAATTTTTGAGTAATCCATATCAAATTTGTTTATTTTCATTTAATTTTATATACAACACCTAATTTCTCTATCTATAAATTTTAATACTAATTTCAACTTACTTACATGAATATTCTCTTTTATATATATATATATATATATATATATACATAAATATACACATGCACATATAAAAATTTGATTCGAGTCCATCAGGTCCACGCACTTGGGCTCGAGCCCAGGCTGAATTTTTCTTGGGCCTAAAAATTTGAGCCAAATCCCGACCCGAAATGAGAAATTTTAGCCTAAATCCGCTAATTATCGGGTCGGATCTAGGTAGACCCATATCGGATTCGGGCCAATGGCCACCCTTACTTCGCAGAGACTCCATTCATGAGGTTTGAAGGTTCTGTTACTTTTATGCCTAACTCTTTTGGCTCTAAGAAGAGAATAGTAAACAAAGTTGACCAAGTTGGAGATGCTAATATGCGCAGTGTGATGAGACATCTAGTAAATAATTCATGTTTGGGCGATGAGCGCAACATTGTTAGTGCCGCGACACTGCAATGAAGTGCATCTCTTGGAATTGTAGAGGGGAAGTGAAGGCACCTTCTCTATGTTATTGTAAGTCCTTAATGCGTTCTTAGTCCGGAGGTAGTTGTTCTTTTTTAGACCATGTGACTGAATCACGCATACGAAGGGTTCGGCATAGATTTGGTTGGAATCTTTCTTATTATATGCAAGAAGCCGTATGGGTTTGTATTGTTACGAGTAATAATGATCATTGGGTTTTAGTTGGAGTCTATGGTACTAACCACTACGAAGATGGACACAAGTTTTGGGGGTGTTCTTCATGTCGAAGATATAGGTATACTTATTGCAACTATACGTGACTTTAATGTTACTCTCGATGCCCGGGAGAAAGATGGCGACTCATTTAATGAGAATGTCTTGGGTTTTCGGGCCATGATACGTGAGTGTGGGTTTCATGACCTGAGTTATAATGTGCCACAATATATGTGGGGCAAAATTTAAAAAAACGTCAAAATAGTTTGGCGCTGTTTAAAAAAACGTCACAAAACTTTGACTTTTTAAAAAAACCGCACAATGTTTAACTTTCAACTCACGGAGTTATCCAACCGTTAACTGGGATAATAGTTATGTGATGTTTTTTAAAACAAATGGGAACTTTTGTGATGTTTTTTAAACAGAATAATAGTTCTGTGTTGTTTTTTTAAACAAAACAATAGTTTTGTGATGTTTTTTTAAACATTACGTATAACCCAGTTAACGGTTGGATAACTTCGTGAGTTGAAAGTTAAACATTGTGCGGTTTTTTTAAAAAGTCAAAGTTTTGTGACCTTTTTTTAAATAGTGCCAAACTATTGTGACGTTTTTTTAAAGGGTTTTTAACATGTGTACCCCTAACAAATAAGCTAATATCATATATACCCCTCACAAATCAATATTATCACATTTGCCACTAACAATGTAAATTTTAATCATATATATCCTTCAGGTTACAAGACATCCAATAGGGAAGGAATATTCTGTTTTTCTTAATGGAATTAATGGAAAATGACTAAAATACCCTTCTATCATTCCTCCTTCAATTTCTCCTAATAAGTCAACTCTTTTATAAAAGATCATGTCTATTTTCTTTTATCAGGAGGACCATAGACCATACAGTTTCTTGGCATTCGGAGTTGGAGGAAGGACTTGCCTGGGAATGAACCTAGCCAGGGCTATGATGTTAATCTTTCTCCATCGTCTTGTTACTTGTTACAGGTAGTACATAACTCCTAACAACAATTTCATTAGTGTCATAATCTATAATAAAATTTATTGTAGCTTAATTCTTTCTTTTACATGAAGATCGTTGAAAGAACTTGAAACTGTAACAACTCTCCAGCAAAATCTTCTATTTTGAATTTTAAACTGGCCTATATCTGCATTCTGCAAGCTTAGGATTCATGTCAACCTATTGGCTAACCTTAACAATTAATGGGTTGAAAAAGCTATTAAGCTAGTATAATAATCTTTGTTACAAACTGCGTTATCAATCTAAAGCATTAACAAAATATCTGAAACTTAATTATGATCAGGTGGAAGATCACAGACCCAGACTCAAGCCTAGAAAAGTGGGCCCTCTTTCCGAGGCTACGGAGTGGCTGCCCTATTCACGCGACTCCATTGGTTCCTCCATGTTGTGATAATTAGGAGAAATATTAGGAGAAATTGAAGGAGGAATGATAGAAGGGTATTTTAGTCATTTTCCATTAATTCCATTAAGAAAAACAGAATATTCCTTCCTTATTGGATGTCTTGTAACCTGAAGGATATATATGATTAAAATTTACATTGTTAGTGGCAAATGTGATAATATTGATTTGTGAGGGGTATATATGATATTAGCTTATTTGTTTGGGGTACACATGTTAAAAACCCTTTTTTAAATTTAGCCTATATGTGGTGCAATAATCGTAGTGGAGCTGCTAGAATATGGGAGAGACTCGATCGAATTTTTTCCCAAACTGTCCCATTTTTTGAAAGTTTTTCTCAAACTGCCCTACTTTTTTTTTAAATTCCCAAGCTGACTCACTCGGTCGTTGAAAAATCGAGTTTAGTTAAAACTAACACGGTTTTTCGAAGACCAAGTGTTAGTCTTTGATTTTTCGAAGTCTAACACTTGGTTTTTTCGAAGACCGAATTAGTTTTAACTAAACTCGGTCATTCAAAGACCAATTGTATCGTTTTGGTAAATACTTTCGAAAGTGGGTCAGTTTGGTAAATACTTTCAAAAAGTGGGTCATTTTGGTAACGAAAATGAAAATGACTGATTGAGCATTAAAATTGAAAATTCAACCTTAGATGTCATTGACGTCATGAGAATTAGTCAAAAATTAATGTTCATAACTTTGTCAAACCATAAATTCAACGATCAACATTTAAATCGATCCAAAATTACATAATTCGCTATCACTTGTATAAAATTCTTAAATTTTTATATGGAAATAGATTTTGCGGAGTATATCACATTGAACAATTGAATTTTTAGGAAAATTTTGGGTCATGATGAGGCAGGTCTGAAAGGGTTTTAAGTGAGTTATTAACTCTATATTTACGAGTTAGGTTCCGGTAAAATCCAACTCCATGAATAACCTATAGCAAAATGTAAGATTCTAGTTTTATATTTTTTTTTGTTGAAAATATTAAGATTAGAGTTGCATCTTAAAGATCGCTTGCAGATCTACTAATATAGCTGTCTGGGGTGTCTGGGGAGTTCAGACTGTCCTCAGTCGTGTTCAGATGTCTGGGGAGTTTACAGAATAAATAAAATTAAGAAAGAGAATTGAGAATCGTGGGACATTACTGTAGCTGCAATCTTGTGGGGATTGTGGCTTGATCGTAATAAATTTTGCTTTGATAAGATTGATCATAGACTTCCATTTTTTATGCATATTTGATAAGATTGATCGTATGAAAGATAATCCTAAACAATGGTTTTCCAGTGTCTGATATCCAAAGAATATTTTCTATCTTAAGGTTAATGTCGTGTTAACTAGATTAAAAAAAACAACAAAAAGTGACACGCAACTATAAATAAAAGGGAACATCCTTGAAGAATACATGGATTTCATGATAATCCCGAAGGCCGTAAAGAGATTATGAGAAGCTCTGCATGCATGACCAGATTGAACAATAATGTCATATTGTTATATATAATACAAAATTTAAACAGTTTCGTGGATCTGTTGACGAGCTATGATGTAACGGCTATCACTCCAAAGAAGGCAATTGCATTGGCATTGCTGAGAACGTGGATTGTTTGGTCAAGCAACGAAACATATATCCTATTAATTATATCGGCATTGCTGAGAACGTGGATTGTTTGGTCAAGCAACGAAACATATATCCTATTAATTATATCATTATTATTTATTTATTTTTATTGTGTAAAGATGACTTCTACTTTCGTATTATTGCTTTTAACATCTATATTGTTTAGAGGCAAACCTTCACTAACAAATGGAGTAACATTATAGGGAACAAGTGAGTCATACAATCATGAATTTCAAGGAGATAATACGTGGAGGGACATTACTTGATCATGGTTCATCGGATTATTTGTCCAAACCTATTTTGAAATCTTTCAGGTACTCCATAGAAGGAAGAAGAGTGGCTTGCAATTATAATTCTTGATGGGCCAAGCCATCTCAAAAGTGCTGATGTAGATGTGTTATTATTACTCTTCCTAGAACTTGTTACCAAAATGACCCACTTTTTGAAAGCATTTACCAAACTGACCCACTTTCGAAAGTATTTATCAAAATGGCCCACTCGGTCTTTGAAAGACCGAGTTTAGTTAAAACTAACTCGGTCTTTCACTAACACTCGGTCTTTGAAAGAGTTTAGTCTAACACTCGGTCTTTTAGACTTCGAAAAATCCAAGACTAACACTCGGTCTTCGAAAAACCGAGTTAGTTTTAACTAAACTCGGTCTTTCAAAGACCAAGTGGGATTGTTTGGGAAAAACTTTCAAAAAGTGGGACAGTTTGGAAAAAAATTCGACTCGATCATGGTCTCGTTTCTAGTGATTAGCTTGAGTTGTACCCCAATGCGGTGTTGCGAAATCTAGAGAGAGTTGCCTCAGACCATTGCCCTCTTTTGCTTGACATATGTGCGTCGGATAGAGGTGAGCCTAGTCATTCAGGTTTGAAACTTTTTGGTCCCAACTGCCAACCTCTGAGAAGGTTGTTGGGAATGCATGGAGCTTACCATGTGATGGGGATGCAATATCAAGTATTTGTTCGATCAACTCGAGCCAAACATGCACTAAAAGTTCGAATTAAAAACAAAGTAGGAACTTTATTTGAGAATGGGAGGAAGCTTGTCGGCCAAGTTCATGGCTTTCAAAATATTCAGAGTGTGAGAAGTATGCATGATGTTGAGTTTTCCGAATATTTTCAGTACTGGTCCACTTTTTGAAAATATTGAATGATCTAACCTAGTTTCGATAATATTTATTCAACTAACCCAGTTTTGGACACGCCAGCATTAACCGTTATTGAAAATAACGACATAGGTTAATATCATGTCGTTCTTCAAAAAAGTGGCATCAATTTAATTTTTTTTAGCATGCTGCTGTTTGGAAAAACGATATCAGTACATTTCTTATACAAGTGTGAACTTTCTGACTTGAAAAAAATTTCGAGTGCTAAAACAACTTATAAATAATGCCTTTATCACCAAGAACGGTTTTCGCATTACTGATGTCATTGTTGGAGATAACGACATCAGTTATAATACTCATTAAACTCTCTTCCTCCACGATCGTTCTTCCAAACAACGGCATGAGATAACTGTTGCCGTTCTTAGAAACAACGGCAACAGTTCACATAAATAGATTAGCCAAGTATAAGTAATAAAATGAACTGTTGTCGTTGCTCCAAACAATGACATAGTTATCCCTAACAACGTCATTTGTAATGTTGTTGCCGCTATTTCAAATAACGATATCAGCTATATGATTTTTTCGCACTTGCAATTTTTTCAAGTCAGGAAGAGTACATGATTGGGAATACAACTGATGTCATTACTCCTATCACGCCCCGCTTCCCAAAAACATGGAATACGAGCACGTGACGAAGCCCAACGGATGATTTTAATATCATCCATAAGCTGTAGGATCGACTCAGCATCATAACAAGAATATAACCAGATTTATATATAACCAAGCATGCATGAATAATTTATTAAGCAACAGAAAACAATTTAGACAAATAATAATATTCAAATAGTTCCCATGTCTGGATCAAGTGTAAACTCGGAAACAAGTCTTATACAGCAGAAGAAATAAATACCTCAAGGAAAGCAATTATCTAAACAAATCCTTGCTCCAAGCGAAACCTCAAATGTCTGCTCGCCAATTCCAGCAGGTAGCTCGTTTTCCCAAGTCTGCTTAATAATTATAAAAAGGAAAAATCGGGAAAAATAAGAGAAAATGCCCTTAGTGCAAGCTAGGGCCACAAATAGTGAAAACAAGTACAAGTAATGGGGAATTGGAATTGGAATCAAGAATGTAACAGGGATACAACAAGTAGTGGAAATCTAAGAACTAGCTAGCAAGAGGGACATCCTAGTAAACAGGCTAGTTAACAACTGCTAATGGTAAAACATATGACATGTGAACTTGTAGGGGTAACTAACATCAAGTATCACGTTTCATGTGTCAGGTTTCACGTATCAAGTTCCATGTATCAGGTTACAGGTGTCATGTTCAGGTGTCATGTTCAGGTCTTGTTGTTATTACTATCTAGGTAGCACGACATGCATCCATCTTTTTACTACATGGTTGCTACAGTCAAAACAATTTCGTTTAGACCTAGTAATGGAGTCTATAGGACGGTGTACTCAGGTTTCAGGTATCAGGCAGGCACAGTTCATGAATACGGAATTTAATAACAGGTTCACGAAACGAGTTCGTGAATACAACAGATTCCAGGACCACACAGTGGTTCCATGAATACAACAGGTTCATGAGTCAAGTAACTGACTCCATGAATACATCACGTGCAACAGGTTCATGAGCCAAGTAACTGACTCCATGAATACATCACGTGTAACAGGTTCATGAGCCGAGTACTGGGAAATACGGGCCCCCTTCCGAGTACACTTACCTATATTGTCCACTCTATAGTCTTTCCCTTAACCCCGGCTTATTACATTTGTTATTTTATCAAGCCAGCATACATGTGTGCGAAACAGGTCAAGAAATCAGGGTCATGTACATGGGATGAGCTTAGGGTAATTATATAACAATTGAGGGTCGACATGAATGGATTATCCAGCTAAAATGTTCAGGCAGAATTTGTGTATTTGTATTCATACATATGAAATAGTGTTTAAGGGGTAAAAGAATCCAAACAGTTATAATTTAATACAAGAAAATTTTGTGACTCTTAGAATTATAAATTGTGGAGGTTCAATATTGATCAACAACGATATTCAAGGAGGAGTCACAATTCTAACTATTTGTAGTATTTTCAAGGGATGCTTGTACTAGAACAAATAAATTGTACAAGGATACTTGCCTTAACTTGACGACGATGAAATTGAAGATAGAATAACGGGATCAGTATCCCGGACAGTAGAATATGTGCAAATATTTGTGGCAGCCACGCCAAGGTCCAAGATAGCAACTCCAATAGCAATAAACAGAAACCAAGGCAGTGAACAGCAGCACACACCAAACTCCTATTCACGATCGGGTCTCCCCACAACACCAAACACCAATACAACAATCCTACACCAACTCCAATAAAATACTCCAACAGCAAAGCACCCAACACCAAATAGCAACAATACAAACATCAACTTCAAAACCAATATAACACTCCAACTACAACCCAAAACACCACCAACTAATAAAATACCCAATCTCACCCCAGCCAATCAACATCTCCAAATCCAATCATCTTCTTCTTCTTCTTCTTTTACAACCCAGAGGGAGGGAGGGAGAGAGCGAGCGAGCGGGGAAAGGAATGGCAATGGGGTGTAGCTCCAGGCGGGCGGTGCGATTGGAGGGGGAGTGGCGAGCGGCTGGCCGGAGGGTGGAGTTGACGGCAAGGCAAGGAGACGGTCGCGATTGTGGGAGGCTCGACTGGTGGTGTCGAGGCGAGGAGGAACTTCGACTGGGTGGACGAATGGGAAGTCGAGGTTGAAGACGACGGCAGCACGCTCAGGGAGAGGTGAGCGACAGAGAAGAGAGAGTGTGTGTGGGGCTTCGGGGGTGCTGGCGATGCTGGCGGAGGTCGTTGGCAATGGCGAGAGGGAGCGAGGGGTCGACGGCGAAGTTCAAGCGACGGGGTGAACGGGGTTGGCGACTGGGCAGCGACGGCTTCGACGGTAATGGTGAAGGTCGGTGACTTCTACTACGGCAATGGTGGAGAGCAACGGTCCGATGGAGCGGCAGCACTTCGATGAGGAGTTTCTCGGAGGTTGAAGATGATGCAACGATAGAGGAAGCTCGAACGGGGAAGGCGAGCAACGGCAGAGGGCCTCTGAGTTGGGTTCGGGGGCTGCCAAGGCGGCAGGAGGCGCGCGGGGATGTCAGAGGGAGTGGCGAAGCTTCAGGACGGTGGGGTGCGACTGGATGTTGCAGTGCTGGTGGCGAGGCGGCGAGTGGTGCGGTGACTTCGGGGTTCGAGGTGAGCAGCGTGAAGCTTGATGGGGAAGATGAAGGGCAGCGGTGGTTTTGCTTTGTTTCGAATATAGGGGAAGGGAGAAGAGAGGAAGAAGGAGTGGGTTCTGTCGTTTTTGGTTTCTTTGTTTTGGATTGAAAAACAGAGAAAGAGAGATAGAGCATGGGAGAGAGAGTAATAACGGGAGAAGGGTATTAATAATATAATAAAGAAAGTAACTGGGTGATTGAGAGAGTGGGGAAGTTACGAGGAGTGTGGGGGAAGGTGCATGCAAAGTGGGGAGAAGTTAGAGTACTGGAATCAAGAGTGGGGAAAGTAGGAAGAAATTGTATACGGCTAGATGTAGGGTTAATCTGTATAATCAAATGGGTTCTGGGTTAATGGATTTGGGCTTGAGCTTAAAATGGTTCAAAATATTTAAATAAAATAATTAGCATGTTGGGCTAAATTTTGGGCTCAAATTAATTTAATAAAATTAAACACGAATTTGGGCTTAGAATAAATAATTGGGTTTCATATTAACAAATAATAAAATCAAAATACAACCTGAGCTCATATTAGTTAAATAATAAAATCAGAATACAAACTTGGCTTTTAATAAATAGTCAAACTATTGGGTTCATAAAATAGTTAAAATAATAAAAATCAATTAAGGAAAAATAATCATAAGATACTGAGAATTTAAATACGGAAAAATACTTTGAAAATACGTATTAATGAAAACAGGGGTTACAACTCCAAATAGTGTTATGCGAATTTTTTTTAACAGATGCCGCTATTGAAAACAACGACATATAAATAACCTATGTCGTTATTTCTAATAACGATTAATGCTAACATGTCCAAAACTGGATCAGTTAGGTAAATATTTTTGAAAGTGGGTCAGATCGCTCATGTTTTCAAAAAGTGGGTCAACACAGCAAAAAATTCGAGTTTTCTCAACTCTATGTTTTGACTAGTTCTTCGCATGATACCCTTGCACTCCAAGAGAGCCTTTGGTTCCAAAAATCTAGGTTAAATTGGTTTAAGGAAGGAGATCAGAATACCTCTATTTTTCATCGTTCAACTGTTGTTAGGCTGTATAGGAATTCAATTGACAGATTAACTAATGCGGGAGGAGTCGAAGTGGAGGGTAGAGCAGTGAAAACTCATTGTTGTGTGTGTGCGTGTGTGTGCGCGCGCCTGTGTGTGAAAATTTTAAAGATAAATAGGTTTCGGTAGTGGAACCAGTAATGATAATTGATGTGGGGAAATAATTCGACTCGATCTGAATTGTCTGATCCCCTCAAGATCAGCAAACTCCTACAGAAACAGACCCTCAGACGATCTATTGATCTTCTGCTACTTCAGGCCACATAAGCGGGACACCCGACCCATTAGGGTTAGGGTTTCCCCTCGCCCTCTCTGCCTATAAATTGCAGGCCTCCTCCCCCCTTTTCGAGGTAATGAACTTTTCTCCATCTGAACCCTAGGTTTCATTTATCTCAATAACTGACTAGATCATTGGAGGGCCTATCAACGGGACCACCCCCGGTGTCTCTAGGCATTTTTGCAGGTAATCAGGGCGTCCAGCTATTAGCAGTGCCCCCTCTCCTGCTCCTCACCAAATCCCCATCTCAGATCCAGACTTGTGGCTAAGATCTATCTCAGATCTGTCCCTTCCACTATAAATAACAAGAACACACACCTGGTCCCCTGTAGAATCCCGTATTTTCAAATATTATTTTAATTATTTGAAAATAAATTTAAATAATTTTTGAGGATTTAATTGATGTTTTCCAAGAAATTTATCTTTTTGTATACGTGCAAAACACGTGCAAATGACTTTTCAGAAGTTTGGAAAATTTAGTTTTCTTTATGAAAAATCATTATTTATTATTTGAGAATTATTTAGTATTTTTCCAGATTTTTCTGAAATTAATTAGTACTATTTGCAATTTTTGAGAAAAGAAGGACTTATTTGCAAAATTGACGTTTTGGGGGTTTAAAGCGCAAAAATGTATTTGCTGGACATTACGATCAGTATTTTTTTTTGAGGTTTGGAAGTATATTCTTCTATTAGATCCTAATTTAAATAATATTTGATTGAATTTTCAAGACTAAACCTATGTATGTAAAATTGTATTCTTAAAAGGATTATTTTGCAAAGTGGGAATATAACCCTAATATTTTACCCCGGCATATTTAAGGGATTTTCCCATTCCCAGCCGTCATTTACAATATTCAGATTTTGAGATTGTTTGAGGAGCAAGAGAGGATTTTTGGATCTAGCAAGGAGAACGCTTTTGTGGATTTTTCTTCAAATCAAGGTGAGTGGTTTGTTTTGTTTGCTTTGTATTGCTTGTTTTGATTGATGAATGACGCGAGATCTTTTGTTATGCTTGTTGTGATCGTTATACCATTGTTTTATTAGTCTCATGGTATGTATGATATGAATCTTTTATATTGATATGGAGGATGAGAACTTTTGTTGATATTTAGACCATGGATGAGAAATGTTAAGATTTGTTGAGGAAATGATGATTTATGAGATCGTATTGATGGAAGACAAATTAAGAACTGATTATGTTGTGATCAGATAGTAATCATCTGGATCTAGTGATTGCAAACCAATCTTAATTATATGTTGAGGAAAACATTTAGTTTTGTTGAGAAAAACCCTAATGGGAGGATTGAGAGTTTAGATCATGAGGATATGAAATTTGAGTATTTGTTTGATTGAGAAATGTATCCATGATAGAGATTATTGAGAGTTGTTTATTAGCCTGGAAACAATTAATTTTTATGATCAGTGAATCTTTAGAAAACCCCTGTTTGATTTGTGTTCAGACCTATTTTTGGGAATCTGTAGCCGACAGTCGACTGGACTGCGAAGCAGTCGACTGGTACGAGCCTACTGTGTATTTTTAGTCTTTGAGATTTGTTCGGGACAGTCGACCTAGACTGAGGTCAGTCGACTGGTCCTCTATTTGTAATTTTGTTCAGTCCTTTCGGGACAGTCGATCTATGACCTCTCAGTCGACTCAAATACTTAGATTATTTTTCGTAAAATGTTGGGATATGTCCTCTGGACAGTCGACTGGTCCCTTAGGCAGTCGACTGGTCCTGAAGGATCTTTGTATTTGATTGTGAGATATTTTGTTTAGTGTTTGATTTTAAGATGTTCAGTTAAGTAATTGTTTTTGAGATGTTCAGTTAAGAACATGATTTTGAGATATTTTGTTGAGCCACTTGTTTAGTGGAAATTTGTTCAGATATTTGTTTTTGAGTCTCTAGAGGTAAGTGACCCTAGTATACCGGTGTTGAGATATTTGTTCAGTTATTTGTTGAGGCCCATTGAGGCACATTTTCAGTTATTCAGATTTTTAGTCCGGTAGGGTACACTACTCTAGGAGATTTGTTCAGTAACCCAAATTGATAAGGACAAGCATTTAGTAGTGTCATGATGAATGGGAACTTGAGTTATGCACCTCAGTATGGCTTTTGATGTAGGATTTAATCTCCTGAATTATCCAAGTAGTTAACTTGTGATGTGTGATTTATCTCCGGAATTATCCAGGTAGTTAACCTGTGATGCGAGGTATTTCTCCTGAATTATCCAAGTAATTATCTTGAGATGTGGGATTGAACTACGGAATTATCGGAGTCGAGGCGACGCTTTTGGGGTATTATTGTGATGACGAGTCTATGTTTAGATGTGGGATGGTCTCCTGAATTATCCAGGGTAAATACCTGTGATGTGGGATCAATCTCCGGAATGATCAAGCATGGGCAAATTATCACAGTTTATCTTCATCTCTTAGTAGTCATCGTTGTCAGCATGTAGTCATGATGTTTTCTTGAATCACTTTTATGCATTTGGATTTCCTGTTTTTACACACTTGGCTTTTGGTTTTGGTATCACCCATTATTCTTTTGTCGTACTTCATACTTTAGTGTTTGATTATTATTTGTTGGATATTATGTTTTAAGTTCATTTATGCTATTTGTTGATTTGTCACCACTCACACCATTTATGGCTGACCCCGTAGTTTGGGGGTTAGGGTTCAACTCTAGCCTCACATGTTGCAGGTTATTGCTTAGATGGGAGGTTGGATGCTTGAGTGGACAGTTTGAGATAGTTGGATTATTTAGTGCTTGGTGTAAAGATGTAAAGACTTATCTGAGATTATCTTGGGTTGTAAATGAAAGATTAATTTGTGTTGAGATGTTTAGACTTCCGCTGTAATTGTAACATTTGTTGTAATAAAGAAGAAAAAAAAATTTAGTGGTGTTGTTGGTGTTTATTGTTCTATTGAAGTGGATTACTGGGATTTCGCCACTTATTTTCTAAGCTCTCATATTAGAAATTTGGGGCGCTACAGAGATTGGTATCAGAGCACCGCTTCAATGTAATAATTAACTTAGTATGACAACCAACCTAGGTGTGGACACTAGAGAGTTGAGTACCTAGGTGTGGACATCAGAGTGTGAGTATCACATAGAATTAAATTACGGTTTGGGGTATGGTTATGGCTTCGCCATAGGGTAATGATTTGAGTTTGAATTGTATGTGTGCTCTAACTTTAGCCTCGTTTTGCAGTAATCACGATGGTTGCACCCAGAGGTAGAAATGGTGGCAACAATGAGGATGGATCGGGTAGTTCTCGAGGAGCGGGAATTGACCTAGAGGCTGAGTTTGCTAAGGTTTATCAGACCTTGAACACATTGATGGCACTCAATGTGGCGCAGCAGCAAGCGCAGCAGCAGAACCCGCCGCCGAATCATGGAGCTGGGCATGGATTGGTGAATGCCGACCCCATCAAGCAGATTGAATCCTTTAAGAGGATGAGGCCGCCAGTCTTTGAGGGGCAAGCTGATCCAACAGCAGCAGACGATTGGATTCGGAAGATGGAGACGATCTTCGAAGTATCGGAGACTCCAGCAGCTGGTAAGGTGAAGTTAGCTTCTATGCAGCTTGAAAAAGACGCTGGTGTCTGGTGGGAGTCACTGAAGAGGACTCTGGGAGATCAGCCTTTGACATGGGACGCTTTTCTGGAGGAGTTCAGAGATCGCTTCTTTCCTCTGGATGTTCAAGAGAAGAAGGCGACTGAGTTCATGAACCTTCAGCAGGGGAGCATGACTGTTCGGGAGTATGAGACGAAATTTGCTCAACTTTCGAGGTATGCACCAGAGTTGGTCATGGACGAAGCAAAGAAGGCCAAAAAGTTTGAGCTAGGATTGAGGCCAAACTTGAGGTCAAGGATGGTTCCATTGGGCATTAGAAGATTTGACAAGTTGGTCAGGAGGGCCGCGATGACTGAAGAGGATATGGACTTGTTTCAGAAGAAGCAGGATTCTTGGAACCAGAACAAGAGGCCAGCATCAGGCCAGAGTGGGAAGGGATTCCCCGCGAAGCAGGCGAAGTTCAGTGGACCGGTGCAGAAGGCATCTGGAGCTCAGGGAGTGACCTGCTACTACTGCAAGGAAGTAGGACATTACAGGTCAGCATGTCCGAAGTTGGCAGAGCATGTTTGTTCTCAGTGTGGGCAGACTGGACACTCAAAGCCCCATTGTCCACGACTGAAGGAAGATGGTTCGGGTGGAAGCAAAGTCCCGAAGAGGCAAGGGCGAGTATTTGCATTGACCGAGGAGGATGCGAGAAACTCGGAAGATGTAATACAGGGTATGCAGGAATTTTGATTTCTTTCATTTTTGAATCAGTGTAATGAATAAAACTTTTATTTCAGAATAATTTAAGATTGAGTATCATTCTTATTGTAACAGGAGTTGTTTTAATAAATGGAATAAAAGCAAAGGTTTTGTTTGACACTGGTTCATCGCATACATTTGTATCGCCAAGTTTTGCAAAGATCTTAGGTTTGGAACCTAAGTTATCTCCAGGAAGAGTTTTGTCGGTGGCAACGCCGTCAGGTGAAGAGCTAGTAGCGGATCGATATTACGGGGGCTGTGATATCGAGATTGGTGGAAGGATGTTCGGCATCGATTTGATCGAGCTACAAGTGTTGGGAGTGGATGTCATCGTAGGCATCGATTGGATGGCTATTTATGATGCCACAATTGATTGCAAGCAGAAGGAGGTGTTGGTGAAAGCACCAGGTGGACCTGCAGTAACTTTCCAAGGGAAGAAGAAGATCCCGCAGGTGGCTGCAATGGTATCTAAGAAGTCTATTGCAGATGAAGTCAAGGGCATTCCGGTGGTTCGAAAGTTTCCTCAGGTGTTCTTGGATGATTTTCCAGGATTACCGCCGCAGAGAGATGTGGAGTTTTGCATCAATGTTCAGCCGGGGAGTGCGCCGATTTCCAAGGCTCCGTACAGGATGGCACCTGTAGAGCAAGATGAAGTGAAGAAGCAGATTGAAGAGCTTCTGAGCAAAGGGCTTATTAGACCGAGTTCATCTCCGTGGGGAGCGCCAGTGTTGTTGGTCAAGAAGAAGGATGGGTCGATGAAGATGTGCATTGACTACAGGGAGTTGAATAGGGTGACTATTCAGAACAAGTACCCATTGCCGCGGATTGATGATTTGTTCGACAGGCTTCGAGGAGCAGCGGTGTTTTCGAAGATTGACTTGAGGTCAGGATATCATCAGGTACGAGTTAAGGAGGAAGATGTGAGTAAGACAGCTTTCAGGACTCGTCATGGTCTGTATGAATTTTTGGTGATGCCATTCGGGTTGACGAATGCGCCAGCAGTTTTCATGGATATGATGAATCGGGTGTTGAGGCCATTCATTGATTCCTTCGTGGTGGTCTTCATCGATGATATCTTGGTGTATTCGAAGTCGGAGGAGGATCATTCTAAGCACTTGACAGCGGTATTACAGACATTGCAGGAGCACAGCTTGTATGCCAAATTGTCAAAGTATGAATTTTGGAAGTCTGAGGTAGCTTTCCTTGGTCACATTCTTTCTAAGGAGGGAGTGGCTACTGATCCTCAGAAAGTGGAAGCAGTGAAGGATTGGCCCAGGCCGACGTCAGTGAAGGAAGTCAGAAGCTTCTTGGGATTAGCTGGTTACTACAGGAGGTTTATTCAGGGGTATTCTCAGATTGCAGTTCCATTGACAGGTTTGACCCGGAAGAGTGTGGCATTTGTGTGGACAGATAAGTGCGAGGAGAGTTTCCTTGAGTTAAAGGAAAGGTTGACTACTGCACCCATATTAGCATTGCCGCAAGCAGGGAAGGATTATGACATCTACAGTGATGCATCTCTCAGAGGTTTGGGTTGTGTCTTGATGCAGGAAGGCAAGGTCATTGCTTATGGTTCGAGGCAGTTGCGTCCGCATGAGAAGAATTATCCGACGCACGATTTGGAGCTAGCAGCTATCATATACGCCTTGAAGCTATGGAGGCATTATGTTTATGGTGAGAAGGTCAATATGTACACTGACCACAAGAGCCTGAAGTATATCTATCAGCAGAGGGATTTGAATCTTCGTCAGAGAAGATGGTTGGAGGTATTGGAAGACATTCGTCCTGAGATCAAGTATCATCCGGGCAAGGCGAATGTAGTGGCTGATGGACTTAGCAGGAAGAGTAGTTTATCGAGATTGATCACTACTCGAAGAGAGTTGGCAGCAGAGATCGATCAGGCAGGTATCGAGGTGGTACTGCAAGGTTTAGGGGCATCTTTGGCTCAGTTGAGACTGCAGCCGTCCTTGAGAGAGAAGATTGTGGAAGGTCAGAGATCAGATTCGGAGATCCAGAAGATGATGCAGCAGGTTTCAGAAGGCAAGTTATCAGAATTTCGTGTCCAAGATGGAGTTCTTTGGTTGGGTGAGAGGTTGTGTGTTCCAGATGATGCAGAGTTGAGAGAGAGTATCTTGCAGGAGGCACACAGCACATTGTTATCAGTTCATCCAGGAGGTACGAAGATGTACAGGGATATCAAACCCCACTTTTGGTGGTCTGGCATGAAGCGAGATGTAGCAGATTTTGTGGCAAGGTGTCTGACTTGTCAGCAGATCAAGGCAGAGAATCAGAGACCTGGAGGTTTGTTGCAGCCTTTACCCATTCCGGAGTGGAAGTGGGAGAATATCAGCATGGACTTTATCACGGGTTTGCCTAGGAGTTCGAAGGGCAATGACTCGATTTGGGTTGTTGTGGACCGATTGACTAAGTCGGCACATTTTCTAGCCATGAAGATTTCTTGGTCGATGGAGAAATTGGCTGAGTTATATATTGGGGAGATTGTGAGACTTCATGGAGTTCTTGTTTCGATTGTGTCTGACAGAGATGCAAGGTTTACTTCGAGGTTTTGGAAGTTTACAAGCAGCTTTGGGCACCAGGACTGATTTCAGTACAGCATTTCATCCGCAGACAGATGGTCAGACGGAGAGGGTGAATCGAGTGCTGGAAGATATGTTGAGAGCTTGTGTTATGGACTTTGGTGGTAGTTGGGAGAGATACTTGGCATTGCTTATAACAACAGTTACCATGCAAGTATTGGGATGGCACCGTATGAGGCTTTGTATGGGCGGAGGTGCAGGACACCTGTATGTTGGTATGAGGTTGGCGAGAGGCAGATGTATGGTCCTGAGATCGTGCAGCAGACGTCAGAGCAGATTGAGCTGATTCGCAAGAGATTGGTTGAAGCTCAGAGTCGGCAGAAGAGTTATGCTGACACCCGACGAAGAGATTTGGAATTTGAGGTTGGGGATGCAGTTTTCCTCAAGGTTTCTCCGACCAAAGGAGTGATCAGATTTGGTAAGGGAGGCAAGTTGGCGCCAAGGTACATTGGGCCATACAGGATCGTGGAGCGGATTGGCAAGACCGCGTGCAGATTGAAACTTCCTGAGGAGTTAGCGCAAGTACATGATGTGTTTCATGTGTCGCTATTAAGGAAGTATGTGGCCGATCAGAAGCATCAGTTGGTAGAAGTTCCCGAAGATCTACAGGTGAACTTGAGCTACAAGGAACAGCCTGTTGAGATCGTTGATCGTAGGGAGAAAGTCCTTAGAAGCAAGGTGATACCTATGGTCAAGGTATTGTGGAGGAATCAACAGTTCGAGGAAGCTACTTGGGAGCCAGAGGATCGCATGCAGAAGGATTTTCCTTGATTGTTTGTATGAATGTATTTTCTTGTATGTGATTGAAATTCTTTGAATGATTGGACCATTGATTGATACATGATGTAATCTTTAATTTGATTGTTATGTTATATGAAATTATTTGGATTATGATCTATTTATGAAGTATTGTTTCCTTTTGTTGGTATGTGTTTTGAACTCATTAGTAGTAGTTCTGAGGACAGAACTCTTCTAAGGAGGGAGTGATGTAGAACCCCGTATTTTCAAATATTATTTTAATTATTTGAAAATGAATTTAAATAATTTTTGAGGATTTAATTGATGTTTTCCAAGAAATTTATCTTTTTGTACACGTGCAAAACACGTGCAAATGACTTTTCAGAAGTTTGGAAAATTTAGTTTTCTTTATGAAAAATCATTATTTATTATTTGAGAATTATTTAGTATTTTTCCAGATTTTTCTGAAATTAATTAGTACTATTTGCAATTTTTGAGAAAAGAAGGACTTATTTGCAAAATTGACGTTTTGGGGGTTTAAAGCGCAAAAATGTATTTGCTGGACATTACGATCAGTATTTTTTTTTGAGGTTTGGAAGTATATTCTTCTATTAGATCCTAATTTAAATAATATTTGATTGAATTTTCAAGACTAAACCTATGTATGTAAAATTGTATTCTTAAAAGGATTATTTTGCAAAGTGGGAATATAACCCTAATATTTTACCCCGGCATATTTAAGGGATTTTCCCATTCCCAGCCGTCATTTACAATATTCAGATTTTGAGATTGTTTGAGGAGCAAGAGAGGATTTTTGGATCTAGCAAGGAGAACGCTTTTGTGGATTTTTCTTCAAATCAAGGTGAGTGGTTTGTTTTGTTTGCTTTGTATTGCTTGTTTTGATTGATGAATGATGCGAGATCTTTTGTTATGCTTGTTGTGATCATTATACCATTGTTTTATTAGTCTCATGGTATGTATGATATGAATCTTTTATATTGATATGGAGGATGAGAACTTTTGTTGATATTTAGACCATGGATGAGAAATGTTAAGATTTGTTGAGGAAATGATGATTTATGAGATCGTATTGATGGAAGACAAATTAAGAACTGATTATGTTGTGATCAGATAGTAATCATCTGGATCTAGTGATTGCAAACCAATCTTAATTATATGTTGAGGAAGACATTTAGTTTTGTTGAGAAAAACCCTAATGGGAGGATTGAGAGTTTAGATCATGAGGATATGAAATTTGAGTATTTGTTTGATTGAGAAATGTATCCATGATAGAGATTATTGAGAGTTGTTTATTAGCCTGGAAACAATTAATTTTTATGATCAGTGAATCTTTAGAAAACCCCTGTTTGATTTGTGTTCAGACCTATTTTTGGGAATCTGTAGCCGACAGTCGACTGGACTGCGAAGCAGTCGACTGGTACGAGCCTACTGTGTATTTTTAGTCTTTGAGATTTGTTCGGGACAGTCGACCTAGACTGAGGTCAGTCGACTGGTCCTCTGTTTGTAATTTTGTTCAGTCCTTTCGGGACAGTCGACCTATGACCTCTCAGTCGACTCAAATACTTAGATTATTTTTCGTAAAATGTTGGGATATGTCCTCTGGACAGTCGACTGGTCCCTTAGGCAGTCGACTGGTCCTGAAGGATCTTTGTATTTGATTGTGAGATATTTTGTTTAGTGTTTGATTTTAAGATGTTCAGTTAAGTAATTGTTTTTGAGATGTTCAGTTAAGAACATGATTTTGAGATATTTTGTTGAGCCACTTGTTTAGTGGAAATTTGTTCAGATATTTGTTTTTGAGTCTCTAGAGGTAAGTGACCCTAGTATACCGGTGTTGAGATATTTGTTCAGTTATTTGTTGAGGCCCATTGAGGCACATTTTCAGTTATTCAGATTTTTAGTCCGGTAGGGTACACTACTCTAGGAGATTTGTTCAGTAACCCAAATTGATAAGGACAAGCATTTAGTAGTGTCATGATGAATGGGAACTTGAGTTATGCACCTCAGTATGGCTTTTGATGTAGGATTTAATCTCCTGAATTATCCAAGTAGTTAACTTGTGATGTGTGATTTATCTCCGGAATTATCCAGGTAGTTAACCTGTGATGCGAGGTATTTCTCCTGAATTATCCAAGTAATTATCTTGAGATGTGGGATTGAACTACGGAATTATCGGAGTCGAGGCGACGCTTTTGGGGTATTATTGTGATGACGAGTCTATGTTTAGATGTGGGATGGTCTCCTGAATTATCCAGGGTAAATACCTGTGATGTGGGATCAATCTCCAGAATGATCAAGCATGGGCAAATTATCACAGTTTATCTTCATCTCTTAGTAGTCATCGTTGTCAGCATGTAGTCATGATGTTTTCTTGAATCACTTTTATGCATTTGGATTTCCTGTTTTTACACACTTGGCTTTTGGTTTTGGTATCACCCATTATTCTTTTGTCGTACTTCATACTTTAGTGTTTGATTATTATTTGTTGGATATTATGTTTTAAGTTCATTTATGCTATTTGTTGATTTGTCACCACTCACACCATTTATGGCTGACCCCGTAGTTTGGGGGTTAGGGTTCAACTCTAGCCTCACATGTTGCAGGTTATTGCTTAGATGGGAGGTTGGATGCTTGAGTGGACAGTTTGAGATAGTTGGATTATTTAGTGCTTGGTGTAAAGATGTAAAGACTTATCTGAGATTATCTTGGGTTGTAAATGAAAGATTAATTTGTGTTGAGATGTTTAGACTTCCGCTGTAATTGTAACAATTGTTGTAATAAAGAAGAAAAAAAAATTTAGTGGTGTTGTTGGTGTTTATTGTTCTATTGAAGTGGATTACTGGGATTTCGCCACTTATTTTCTAAGCTCTCATATTAGAAATTTGGGGCGCTACATCCCCTACACCTAAAAATGCAGCATTAGGTTGGCACCATCTGTGGGAAACATACAAACTGATTTGATCTCAGGCTCGGATCCGACCCCGAGACCGCACCCCTCCATGACACCAAAGGCCAAGAAAGCACCAACGACAGGACATCAAGCCGAAGCTCCTCATCGCTCGCTAAGTCATGCCATGACACAGGGGTCCCGAAAGCAACGAGCTGAGGGTCAGTCGGTGCTCGGTCCGAGTGTTTAACGTTCGGTCACCGAAGACCCCCGACACGTTCTCAATAACCAAAAACCCGCAAATGACCTTCGACATCAGCTCAGTCGATCGAAGAGAGGGTCTGCACCCACTAACTAGACTCTGACCCACAACACCTATCTGTCTCAGGCCCGAGAGCATAGCCGCACCTGCTCTCCGTGAGATAACCCGCCCCCGCGTGGCCAAGGAGAACCGGCCCCGGTCTCGAGGGCCGAGTTCCGAGATTTACGAAACGAGGTCCTCCAGGCTCTCTGAGACGGTGTTAAAACTGAGCGTCCCAACAACGACCCTCGCCGAAAGGAAGCCCAGGGCAGCAAATCCCTTGGTTCAACACGGCCGGCAAGACGCAAGGAGGCTGTACCACCTCGAATTCCATTTACATGTAATTCTTAGTACAATTGGATCTTTTATGTCAATTCGTACAATTTTACAAGAAAATTAAAACTTTTCTTTTTACACATGGTTTGTTTCAGAATTACACAGCGGAAGTTAGAATAAGATACAACATGAAATACAAATACAATTTTAACATCAGCAGCTTTAATCTGAATACAATCATCAATCGTCTTTAAGTCTTTGCCAATCCAATCAAGCCCTGCACTGAAAATCTGTGGGCACATCAGTTTCTTACAACCAATGCAATGTTATAAATAGCGATCCTCTCTATGCTGTATTATAACGAAGTCTCTTACTTTAACAATCACAAACTTGAATGCACAATAAAGTGTAAAAGAGTGACTATCCTAAACATGTCAGTGTATGATATGACTTAATGCCTAATAAAGATGTTATACTACAATGACACTAATGCATACTTGTTCGGATTTTATGCACCTCATCCTACATAGGTCCGAGGGCAAGCACCTACGTACTCTACGTTAAAGAGTTTAATCCCTCGCCATGAAAAACTACTCGGTAAGAAATCAAATTTTAGACATCCCATGAGTACGGATTCCAGCCCTGGAGTCCACCGTCAAGCTTATACAGAAATCCTCGTCGTGCGAACATCCCGCAAGTGTCCCTGTAGCATGACTTTAATGTTCCCAAAATATATCTTTAAATAACATCCGAGAATTATAGTGACATTAAAGGATATTCATTAGAAGATTTACAGTAACTCAAGATTTTCAAAAAACATTCAACTCTCATTTTTTTTTAATATAAAGTACCTCTTTTTTTTTCTTTTCCTACAACTGTACATGAAGAATCACACAATGTTCTATTAACAATTTCATGTTCATTTCTCTCAATAATTAGCATACAACTTTAGGATTATTTAGCATCAATCACACTAATCATGAATAAGCATAATTTACTAACCAAACTTAAATGTAGAGATTCTTACAATTAGCAATTTCCACATAAACACATTTCTCAAAATTGTACTTTTTCCATAAACACAATTGTTTCAACATGGAGAAACATTCATTCTATTTAGCATGCTAGATCAATATCCAAGTATCACAACAACAAACATATCATTCAATTAAGTTCACTTATTTATTTCATGTAATTTCACATATGTTCCATTTTCACCTTACTCATGGTATTATCAAAGAGCAATATTTTTACCTATTTATTCTAGCATGATTAGCACACAACCTAGCATGATATTACTTAGAAGTTAGAGAAAATTTCCCGCCTTATTGGAGAGAAAACGAAATGAACTCCTAAAAACTCCTAGATCGATCAAAAGAGGCCTCCTCCTCCTAGTTTGGAGCCACCACAAGTCGTCTTCTCCTCGGTTTGCAGCAAACCTGAGCCTCCCTTGCTTTCTTGAAGTAAATCGGGCACCAATGAAGAACACACAACACAACTCTCAATCTTTTGATCTCACTAGCTCTCAATCTTTTACTCTCTCTAATTGTATTTCTTCAACTTTCTCTTTTGATATAGATTACGTGTGAGTTTACTCATGTAGGGGGGTATTTATACATAATTTTGGGTGGATTGAATGGCTAAGATTAGATCAAATAGTTAGGGATAAAGGACTAGGATGAGTTTGGAAGTTGCCATAACCACGCATGAATGAGATAACCACCTCACCACTACTCTCATTCCCTTCTCCACTCATGCATAATCCGGCCTCCACTCAAGGGTGTGTTTTGCACACTCTTGTGCATGCACGTGTTACCCTGGTATCCCCCACTTACAAGTTGTACATATTAATTTAATTAATTGTCTACTATTTGAGTCTACACTACAATTTAGACTAAAATAAAAGAGAATTAAATTACATGAGCTCACTAATGGGCCAAGAGACTATGAGCTCTACTAATTTAATTAATTAATTAACTAATGTGGGCTACAAAGAGATAAATTAGGCTTAGAATTAAATTAGGTTTTCTAAAAAGAGAGAATAAATGAGGATGGACTATTTTATGAAATATTTTTAGAGAAATGCATGCATAAATTTGCACGTGCACAACACATAAAATTAAACAACTCCAAATATAAATAAGCCTTAAATTGTCAGTTAGCCACCTTGTTTAGCACCGTTTTGCAATCGAACTAGCGGGAGACATTTTGAGAAGTTTTTCTGAATTTATCTTTTGTCTACTGTATGTATGCAATGATAATGTAAGAAAAAATGTGCTATTACAGGAAGCATCATGTGATATTTTTCCAGAATAAGGTCATGGCTTTTGTTATTTGAGTTACATTTCTTTTGAGAAATAGATACTAAATTAGGCAATTAAATGAACAACTTGGTCTTAAGTCCGTCAAAATGTAAGATTTGTAGCACAGAAAGTGAAAACAGAGAAAAGAAAAGGAAATTAAAGAAACCAAAAAAGATGAATGTAAACCAAAATCCAAAACACCTGCGTGCTCAAAAATAAGATGAACACAAAATCCAGAAAATAATTAAACACAATCATTGCCATATAAAAGTACAAAACGATCTCCAAAAGATTTGCGGGGATGGCAAGAATGTTCGTTTTTGGACGGATATATGGATTGGCAATTGTAGTTTAGCATCTGCCTTTCCTGATCTATTTAAAATTGCTACTCTGCCTAATGCATCTGTTTTTTTTCTTTACTCTACTAATAGATATGGAAAAATTTGGAACATTGGTTTTCGTAGAAATCTATCTCTTCAGCAATCCCATGATTTTAGTACTCTCCTTCATTTGATTAGTAATTATGACTGGAATCCTAATAATAAGGCTAAATGGAGATGGTCCCATTCTGGTCTGTTTACGGTTAAATCTTTCTATAATTTTTTGAATGCAGGTGGGGAAATTTGCCCATTCTACAAATTCATTTGGCAAAATGTAGCTCCCCTTAAAGTTAGAATCCTTGTTTGGCTTACTATTCATAACCGCTTACTTACCGTTGATAATTTGAATAAACGGAATTTAGCCATAGGCCAAAAATATGTTCTTTGTGATAATGCTAATGAATCTGCATTCCATATCTTTCTTAAATGCTCCTTTGTTAGACAGATTTGGAATATTGTGAAGATGACTTTTAAATTTAGAGGTTTTCCCCCCTCTGTGAAAGCCTGGTGGGGTTTATGGAGGAAAAAGAGGATTAAAAAGAAAATTTCTTTGCTTTGGGATATGATTATGATGGCATTGATATGGGTCATCTGGAAAGAAAGAAACAATAGGATTTTTGTTAAAAAATCTATGTCTATTGTTAACATTCTAGATTCTATATGTTTTTTTGTCTCCTCTTGGACAGATATTTTGCCTCCCTCTAAAAAAGCAAAAGTGGATGTCAGCGGCTTTGTTCAATCATGCAATTCTTTTTCACCAGTTGCAAATATCAATCCAAGGGCTAACAACTCTCCTACCCAGGTCATGAATGCGAATAATGTGATTGTGATAGAGGATGATGATGATGAGACTTCTGCTGAGGATCAAGACTCCACCTCTGCTTTACTTACACATCCTGTGGAAGGAACTCCTATGAATGTTTATCCTTCAGATGCTGAGGAAGATTTGGTTTCGCATACTCTCTCCACCATCGCGGCAATGTCTACTCATCATCAAGAACTGGTCACTGGTATTCTACTGATTCATAATTTGCAATCTTCTCAGGTCGATAATGAGTCTTCTAGTGGTGCTGACTCTAGTGGTGCTGACTCTGGTGGCGATCTCTCGAGTGATTCTTCTTAAGGGTTTTCTTTAGCTTAGCTTACTATTCTGATGTTCTTGTCCTGTTTTGTGCTGTTGCTTTGAGTGGTTATTTGGATGTTTGGGGTGTTTGGTTCTGATCCTCCTTTTGAGGATGTTTTGGGGCTTGTTCTGAATCTCTTTTATGTAGCTTCTATTCTTTCTGGAGTCTGTATGAACTCTTATTTTGTAGTTTTGTTGGCTGGAGTCGTTAGACTTCATCCCTTTTATCCAAAAAAAAAAAAAAAAGTACAAAGCGAGCATAGAATCGAATCCCACATAGAAGTCAGTCTAAACCATCATATATATACACTCTTGATGCTACTCGATGTGGATGACTACAGGTGGAGGACTAAGTAATTTGGGGTCCCTGAATCTGACGGTCCTAACAAACTCATCAACTGAACAGAAGCTGTTCTCATATTTCGGATTGGGCTATTGCCTTAGCAGTCTTTGAGCATATTTCATCACAAATGAGTTGCATCTCTGTGCAACGCTTCGGGCCTGATTTGGCTGAATGCAAAAAAAAAGAGATAATGTTAGGTTCTGGTAATCCCTTTCTTTTGGTAGTAGTTTCTTTAAACATGAACCATGTACCCCCTTCATCATAAGTGAGAGTGCGAAAGTGAGAGGGGTGTCGGAGGAGAGCTGAGGTGGGGGTTGAATTTGACGGGACGAAGAAGACAAAAAAGGTAGGGTTTCAGGATTTTTTTATTTTATTTTATTTTATTTTATTTTTGGGCGGGGGGGGGGGGGGGATTTCGAGAGTGGGAGAAATGAAAGGAGCATTGGGATCATCGAGGAGGGGGAAATTAGAGAGAGATTTAGGATTTAGGGGTTGGATTTGGAGCTAGGGTTTGAGAAATGAGAGGAGGAGCGTCAGGACGAAGAAGGGAAAGAAGAAATGAATGGGTATGTTGTGAAATTCACAAAAGGCCCTCCAATACTTAGCATTTGGACAGAGAAGATCTCAGCCATCAGATCACGATCTAACAATTGAGATCTTTTGCTCATAATAATGGTCTTTTCTCACAATCTCATAATAGACTCAATATATATATGAGAGATAGAGAGAGAGAGAGAGAGAGAGAAGAGAGAGAGAAAGAGAGAGAGAGAGCACTGAAGCCGTTGTTGAGGAACAACGGCTTCAGGCTTAATACAACTTAAGCCATTGTTGAACTCCAACAACGGCTTAGGTTTATAGTGGTTTGTATACCCGTTTGTACAGACCCGTTTGCAATGAAGCATTGCTTATATATATATATATATATATATATATATATATATATATATATATATATATATATATATATATATATATTACGAACGGGTCTGTTTGCATAGATCCGTTGCAAATGACGATCTGAGCGGTTGGATCGATCAAGATCCGATCCAATGGCTCAGATCGCCCCTGCCCAAACTCCCCCCATCTCACTTAAGTTTTGGAGGGGTAGAATGGGTATTTTACTACATTATAACCTTTCAACGCTTAACTCTCTTTGACACTTACTCTCTTTCTCGTACAATGTTAAGTTTTTTTTTACAAAAAATTAACTTAGCCCCGTTGTTCGCAACTTAATCATCAGAAGTTGAATTTTGTACAAATTTTCATCCACAAAGTGCAAATACTCTAGAAAAATCATTCAACCTAACCCCATTATTGGCGATTACAGGTTAAGTTGACAAAAATAAAAAAAAATAAAACACACACACAAAAGCTGTGAGTTGCACACATACTCACAAAGTTCACAAATTTCAGCATATATATACCGTCTCAAAGCAATTACAGCAACAACATTCTCATCTCATTCACATTACCATTCTCATCCTTCCCTCACATTCTCATCTCATTCATCTTTAAAAATAGCAACAATATGATACACAACTTTGTAATTACATACACAAAAATATACTTATAACTTCTGTAACCCCTGTTCCTGTTTATACGGATTTGTATTTTTCTTTTCTCTGTATTATTGTATTTTAAAATTTTTCCGTAATTCTTTCTATTCTACTAAACTCTATTGCACATATATGAATAATCAATTATTTGTCAAAACCCAATCCATCCTGTAGTTTGTAAGCCCCATTTACTTTAATTGCAACTATTTTTATTTATCCTAGCACATTCTATAATTTTTCTAAAGTATTCATTTTAGTAAGCCACATTTAATTCCAAGTCCATACTATAATTATTTTATTATCTTATTATTGATTTAAGCTCAACCTTATATTCTTTCTATTTGTATTATTTATTAATATGGAAGCCCAAGTCTATTAAACCAAGCCCACACATTTTAACCATGAACAAATCCTATTGGATCCTAACCCAAACACACATTTTAAAATCCACTACCCAAAACCCAACCAGATCCCCTCATCTCCATAAATGGTCTCCACTATCTCATTATTTCCCCCATGATTTAATCCCGTAACCTCACACACCCACTATCTCAACTAAACCCTAATCAATACCCATTATAATACTAAGTTATTAATTCCCCCCCCCCCCCCCCGGTTTTCTCTAGCCACTCATTCTTTTTCCCCAGCTCTCTCTCTCTTCCCCCCCATTCTCCTCTTCCTTCTTCACTTCAGAAATTAAAAACCTTGTCACGCCCCGCTTCCCAAAAATACAGAATAAGAGTACATGATATTGGCCCAGCGAATGACTAATATCATCAATAAGCTGTTTATCCGATCAACTCAATAATATAATCAAAACAGAACAATTGTGCAGGCAATAATAATAATCTCATGAACAATAATACTTGGAATGAAGCAATATGAAATATCCAATACAATAAACTAACGTCTCGAAACAAATAAAAGCAATATTCGGGTCAAAAGCCCACAATACAATGAGATAACAATAGTTCAATAATTAAGCCTTTATGACAAAAAAATAATTTATCGAACGGCGATGATATCAATTTCCTTCACCAATGTTGTTTTTCCAATCCATCAGGCAATTCTCTATTAACACCTGTAAACACTTCATCTAAAAAAAGAGGAGAAAAATTGTCCTTAGAGCAAGTCGTGGACTGCAAGTAGAGAAAGCAAAGAACAATGAAATAACGGTATAACAATGGATTTAATGGATCAATAGGAATCAATAACATGATACGATAGCAATAATCATAATCGATGCAATTGGTATAAACAATGATTCAATATTCGGTAACAATAACACTTAACCAATATTCGATATCAATATAAACAATTAGGGAATAATATGCAGTGTCGATGTTGTGTCAATTCTTAAGTCTATTAATAATTTTAATCCTAACTAATGCATGTACTACTGCATCCCATTCTACATGTTCGATGCATACAATCAAATGTCGTTTTAGACTTAAGTGGAAGATTCTATAAATCATGTACTCGACAACGATAATCAATATTCAATGCACGATACGGTCTTCGCCAACGATACAATGCACGATAGATTGGGTTACAGCTGTAATCCACAATCACATGATAAAACAATAGCCAGAACAATATTTAGGAAAACACGGGTCCCTCCTCCGAGTGCAGTCACTATATCATCAACTACTCTAGTCAATTCCTTAAACCCTAGCTTATTAATTATTTAATTAATACAACAATACAATATGCATTGGGTGAACAATAGTAACAATAGAGGAATAATAAGATGGTAATATGAAGTAGGACAATTAGAATGGTGACATTATGACATTCGATCATGCAATGCAACACACACACTTTAATTCATGCAATACTACGATGTAGGAATAATTAAACTATTAAAAACCGAAATAAAAAATTCTGGACATAAAGATTAGTCTGCATAAAAATGCAGTTTCCTGCTGTTTCAGAAATCAAAAACTGAATCTGTCAGAAATTCTAGAAACTAGACTTCCACATGGTTCCAACACATATTTAAATTTCTTGACAACAGTAGCTAGGTCAGACACACAATTCTTTACAGATTTCATGTTAAGCTAAAATTTCGACTTCATATTATTTTATTTTTAGAATCAGCGAAAACTCAATATTAAATTCATTAAAAATATTTTCTAAACTCCTAAACATGTTAAGCAACAATCTGGAAATTTTCAGAGTAAAATTGTATCATTTGGTCAGCCTTTTTACTTTTTAAACATGGAATGTACAATAATCTGAGAATCTTAAATTAAAAAAACAGCTATAGTAAAACAAACATAACTTTTGCTACACAACTCGGAATTTAGAAATTCAAGATTTTATGAAAACTAGAAAGATAAGGCTACAATTCTTGTTCAAAAAACTATTCATTTTAAGATCATTTAATGAGTCGGAAATAGCAGGCAACGTACAGCCAGCAAGCAAGATACAAGTTTTAGGGTATATTTCATGAAATAATTTAATTAAACATGATGAGTATCAATTCTATGGGTCGATAATTTATATAATCAGCATAATGAGTGTAATAACAAGAAGAATAAAAATAAAATCACATACGTACACTAATTTAACATCAATCAAACAACAATCGATCAATCAAACATACAACCTAGCAATTCTCTCTACAATTATTTATTTGTGTGACAATTATATGAACAATCCTATTATGAATTATATATGCACACATGAAAGATTCAATTTTTGGAGTCAAAAGTGGCACGATGTTAAGTAAATTGAGATTAGCTTGTGTAAACCCTCAATATACCCAACGAAAGAGATGAATAATGTATAATACGATAACAAAGGGATCTACTTACAATAGTTTCAACAAAACTTGAATTTGATTCAATTAAAAATTCAAGAGGATAGTGACTTGCCTTATAAATGGTGAAAACGAATACCAAGAATAACAGGATAAGGATCCCGAAGTAACGAACCCACAAACTAGCACAACTTTAGCACGTGCAATATACGTGCACAAAACCAAAGCAATAACAGCAAAAAAGAGACAGCAGCAGCAACAGGGAAGGGAGCAAGGTAGCAATTATGGGCTTCGATCAGGCTCACGGCGGGGCTGACGGCGAGTGGGGGCGGCGTCGATGGCGGCGACGCAGGGCAGCATCGGGGTGGTTTCGATTCATGGTTGATGGGAAAGGGAGGCACAGCAGGGGTTCTGCTGTTCGACATCGATGCCAGAGGAGGAGGTCGTTGGGGGTTTTGGTGTGGTGGCGGCGCTTGAGTTGGGCGACGGGAGGGGCTACGAGGGAGGTCGCCAGAGGTGGGGTGGACGAAGGGGGCCAGAGATTGGGTCGGGGAAGATGGTCGGAAAATTTGGGCGGGACAGTTTGGGGGTCAGGGAGAGAGAACGAGGGAGGAGAGAGAAAGAGGAGAGATTAGAGAGAAATTGTGACTGCTAGGAATTGTATTTTTGGGTTCTTAGGGTTTGTATTAGGGTTGTATTTATAGAATATATGTAGATTGTTGGGTTAATGGGTTAGGATCCAATAATAGTGGGTTTGGGTTGATAACAAACTTCAATTGGGTTTTAGGGTTCACAAGAGATGTGTTTGATGACAATAGGGTTCAAATAAAATATCCACAATCCAATAAAATGAAATCCACACGATAGATAGCCCAACAAAAGAGAAAATAGTTCATGAATCGAAAACTTAAATCCAATTAGATAAATAAATAATACAAATGAATAGAATTTAAATTGGCTTGAAAATAAATTGGAATTCGCCAACAAAATCAGATCAAGTACAAAAATAAAATAATTCGATAAAAGAACTTTAATTAAATAATCAAGAATTAACATTTAACAATTATAATCATGATAAAATAAAATTATCTAACAAAATAGTATCCGGGTTTAACAATTTTATTAAAATAACCCAATAATAATAATATATTTAGTTTAGGCTCAAATATAATTAACCAATCAATAAGAAATAGGAAGTAAAATTAAAATACACCATTATTCGAAATAAATAAAATTTTCGATTAGAAAATACTTTAATAAAAGATACGAAACAAATTTAGCACAAAATAAATTTATAAAAATCAAATTATAGAAAAATACGCGAAAAATACTTATTGTCGGGAATGTGGGTTACATCAGAAAAACCCATCCATCGACTGTCGCGCTCTCAACCTCCATCACCATCGTTGCTGTCAACCGCCACCGCTCGCCCACCTCCTCTAGCTCGAGCCTCCTGCTCGTTGCTTCGCTAGCACCAGCACCGCAACCAGCCTTCGCGATCCTCTTCCTCGACCTCGCTCTCATCTCATCATCGTCTCCATCCCACCGAGCTCCTCCTCGTCTTCAACCACCGAAGCCACCGCTCGTATTCGACCTCGCCATCCGCCTTTGCAGCACCACTGCGACCGCCGCCGGTCGTCTCCCCACTAACGGCCATCGCCAGCCACTGCTGTGCCTCCCGCTGCAGCCAACACAGAGCGCCACCTCTTCGTTGCCGTGCCGACGCAATTGCCGCTGGCTGTTGTTGCTGACCCTAGTGTTCGTTGCCGTCGTCTCCTTTTGTTGTTGTTGTTGGCCCTACCACGGTTGTCGCTGTCGCTTGTCGTTATTGCTGTCGTCGCGCTGTTGCCGCCCTATCGCTGCTGCCTCTCGCTATGCATGTGGATTGCACGTGCTTTCGTTGTTACGTTGTGTGCGCATTCTTTGAACATGTCTTTGTGAACGTTTGCCCGTGTATTTCACGTGTTACAGTGCACGTTGGTTGCGCGTGTGTTCGCCGTGTCCGTTGTTTACATGTGTTGCTACCGGGACTCTCGTCCTATTATTTTTTTACGTTCAAAGTCATCATCTAACAACAAGCGTCTCTTGAACTCATTTTTATTGTTCTAGTTCAAGAAAACACTCTTTGAAATCCAGAAAGTAGTAATAGAATTGAATATCGCATCTAGTTAAATTCCATTATTGATTCGTTGTTGTTTAACATACCATGTTTATAGATTCATAGTCTTCTTATCATGCCATTGTTATTAATTAAATTCTTGAAACGTTAATTTATTCTATTATGGAACATTTCACCTTGCTGCCCTGTCAATTTTTTGACTTCGTACTGAGGTTTTGACCCATTTCCTGACATCGAAACTTAAAACTTTGTACATAGAAATTATAGTACAGTGAGTCCTGAACCTGGAACATCTTACAGATTCTTGATTCGATTTATGGATTGTAAGTTATCGCTGTTTTATTACTGGCATGTTATAATTTCCAGAACCGAGACTACGCACGAAATCCGTAAAGAATTGATTGATCGACCTAGTTACTATGACTGTAATGTATCGTGTGTATATGCGTTGGAACCGAAAGAGAGTCTAATTTCTAGTTACTCTGACTGAATCGGTTTGCATTCCCATAGCAGCAGGAAAGTGAATTTGAGTACCATGAGGTGCTGCTATCCAGAACTTGTATTGTTATGTTTTTACATATAAACCCATATTTTTATATTTAATGAATTGAACCATGTATATTTCATGTATTGTACAACCTTGATATCTCCTTGAAATTTTATTGATACCACAATTCTCATTGTTCATATTGATTGCATGTCCATAATTGATCGTAATAAAATGATAAAAACCGGGGTAATAAGGGTAAGATTTAGTAGTGGATAATATAGGAGAGTGTACTCGGAAGGGGGCCCGTGTTTCCCGTATTGACATTTTATTGTTTTATCGATTGATTGTGGATTATTGACTACAGTATCCCAATTCTCCGTATATTGGTCATTGGTCATTGGTCATCGGTCATCGGTCATTGGCCATTTATAGTGCAAGACCCGAGTACAGGACCCTTTAGAATTCACCACTATAGTGTAAACGTTTACTTGATTGTATGCACCCGAACCTGTGGTATGGGATGCAGGATTTCTTGCATTAGTTCGGATTGATAAAAGATAGTTAAACCTAAAGATTTACACTGAACATCGATTATTGGTTTATTGTTATTGATTATTGGTCATCGATTATTGATTATTGGGTATTGTTTATCGACTATTGTTTATTGGTCATTGACTATCGCATATTGTTCTTGTTATTGACTATTGTTTATTGATTATTGACTATTATTTATTGACCCTCATACCATTGATTATTGACCTTTGATCTTGTTATCGCTTATCATTTATTCACTCCGATATCGTTCCAATTTATGTACTTGTTATATAGTCCTTTACTTCCTTCAGTACTTGCTACTACTTGTCGCCCGAAGCTTGCTCTAACGGGTACTCTCCATCTTTCATTTGAGTTATTATTTTACAAGTACAAATGATGAGATACTGAAGAACTTGACGTACTGCTATTGCATTATGTATTCTCTAGCTAATTGGTAAGTTCTTGTATCTCAGATATTGATTATTGCATTTTATTCTTGTTTATGTGATTATTATTGTATTGTTGAGCTTATCAGCATTGTACAGCTTATGGATGATATAAGTTGACATACTTATATCATTCGTTGGGGCTCGGTTACGTGCCCATGTTTCTGTATAATGAGAAGCGGGGCGTGACAACTTCAAAAATAATCCTCAACTCTTAAGCATTGCAGAAATGCCTTTACATGTGCATATATATATATATATATATATATATATATATATATATATATACATTCAGAAATTTAAAACTTTTTTAAGAGAAACGCCTTCCTTCAACACGATCATGTTCCAATAAAAACCTGCAACAAAAAACTTGTTGAAATTCATAATTTTCTTTTCATCAAATGAAATTAGTAATAAAGGTTTCAAAGTTAAATTTCACATACATAATACGAAATTTACCTCAACACGAATCTTCACCTTCTTCGTCATCACTTTCTTCACCGCTTGGATCTTCTTCATATGCTTTCAACCCGCTAAGTAAATAAGAAGAATGCGATAGTCAGTAAGAACAAGTCAAGTTTGAGCCACTCAAAGTAATATAAACGAAAAGCAAATATATTACCTAGCCTGTTTGGACAATTTATTGAATCGTGTAGTACGACATGAAGGCATGCCCTGCACCGTCTAGGTTTTTTGTATTTTTGCTCTCTTATCGGCTTCAATCTCTTCCCTCTAGGCCTTTCCTTTGTAATGCATTGTTGAGGGTCCCCCACCGGTGCACGTGCATGTCAACCAGTCTTGGGTTGTGCACTACCTTTGTGAAGTGTGTTAATTTCGGGTTGCATATGAGAAATGCCTTCAGTGCCCTTAAGCATGTGGTCGAACATGTACTTGTAAGTTTCTTCGGAAGCACAACCAAGATCAAACCGTCTTGAGTGATGACTCAATTCACAATATCGAGAGACAAAATTGTCGCAAATACTATTGGAAATAGATATATAGCTTCTTCTCAACTGATCCCGGGTCCATCGTCTACGAATATATTGCTTCGGTCGTACGGTGTAATTAGTTAGTTAGGATTGATAAAAGATAGTTAAACTGAAAGATTGACACTGTACATCGATTATTGATTTATTGTTATTGATTATTGTTCATCGATTATTGATTAATGAGTATTGTTTATCGACTATTGTTTATCGGTCATTAACTATCGCATATTGTTCTTGTTATTGACTATTGTTTCTTGATTATTGACTATTATTTATCGACCCTCGTACCATTGATTATTGACCTTTGATCTTGTTATCGTTATCATTTATTGACTCTGATATTGTAATACCCTGATTTTTCAATTAATGAAAAATTATTTATTTTGCACGTAGTGTGCACGTGCAATATTTTGTTTGGATTATTTTATTGATGTGTATAAATATTTAAATATTTTCTCACATTATTTTGTACAAAAAGCTTTTTTTTTAAAACAAATAGAAAGCCTTATTTTAATTTAATGAAAAAGCCTTTTCTTAAAAAGCCCAAATGTATTTTAGTTTAATTATTTTAATAAACCATTTTGGCCCAAAAAGAAAGCCCATGGATTAATCTCTTTTAATTAAACTTGTCATGTAGAAGATTTTTTTTAACTAATTTATTTTTATACAAAATTAAAATGTACAAATTTTGGCCTAGTTGCATGCATGTGCACTACACGTACACGTGCAATGCACACTATTTATGTGGCCGGTTTGCACACTCTTTTGGAGGGAATTTTGAAATTGATCATGGTGTTCATGGAGGTAGTTTTGTGGATGTGGGTAGTTTTTATAACTCCTACTTTAATCTAGGTCCTTCATCTTTCAACCACCTAATCAATCTTGGCCCTCCATTTCACCCATTCTCTAGTATAAATACCCCCCTCTCATGGCTATTTTCATATGCTATTTTATATTTCCAAGCTATTGTCTCATTTTAATATTAGTGTGAGTTATAAAAGATTGAGAGTGTGTGCATATTTGCTTGGAGAGGCCGGCATCATTGAAGGAGGGAAGCATTCGGTTTTTGCTTGGAGGCTTGGAAGTGCTCGCATTTCGTCTAGGAGGTGGTGCTTTCATTCGCAAGGCTTGTGTTGCTAAATTTGTTTAGTTCTCTCCATTCAAGGTGGGTAAACATTTCATATTTCTAATATAGATCCATGCTAGTTTCAACTATCAAAAGATGCATGAAAAATACTAATAAGAGCCCACTTTAATTGAGAAGTTAGTGTATGAATTGATTGAAATGTGGTGATTAATTTGTATATGGCTCTAGTATTAAAATTAAATTGTGTGTAAAATGCTCCATGATTATTAGTATGAAGTTATGATGGTGATTAAATTTATTTAAGAATGTTGTTAGAATGATTTGAGACATGGTGCATGAATAAAAACGCTTGTTAATTGTAAAGTTGAAACATGGAATTTATTAAGAAAGAGTACACTTTATTTTGAAAAAAAAATGAATTTCTTGTATGGTTGAGATGTGATTTATGCAATTGATAAGTGAGTATATTTCATTGTGACATAGATTGATTAATGAAAGTACTACTCATAAAGTTAGTAGTTGAGTGTGATGAATAGACCTTTATGTTGATATGGATATGGACTATTACAAACATATGTATTGGTTGAATAAAGAGTTAATAACAGTAAATTGTCACAAGAAAATCTTTGAATAAAAAGATTAGTAGATCAATTATTTAGCAATGTCGAAAATGCAATATATAGTAGTTTTAATAAATGACTCATTGATTTGTGTGTGAAAAATATATTTTATTAGTACAAAAATTATTTTACCTTACTGGTATGGACTTTAAATGAATGGGGATTAATCTGGAGATTTTCAGTAATTTCTATAAAAGCAATAAGAAACAAGGTTTAAATGAACATCGAGTATGTTTGATAACAGTGGCAAATTGATTCAAAAAGATTTTAGTATGGACTGTAACAACCTGAGCTAGTAGCTCAGGCGGTCACTGTGTGCGTTGGCTTCTCTGGGCTGAACGGATCGAATCCCTGTGGCTGTAAAACATTTTCACAATTTTTGTAAGGCTATAACCTACCGAGCCGAGAGTAATAAATACTCTTTAAATCCCTTCTATATCGCTAGCGGCAACCGGCCTAGCGGCCTGTGCTCTGTGTTGTGTCGGTGTTGTGCCTGGGTTCGAATCTTGCTATCGGCAAGATGAAAAAATATTTTTTTTGGGAGTTTCATGTATCAAAAAATTATGAAAAAAATATGGTAATTCTCAGAAAAATGTAAGGAATTTTATAGGAATGATTTGGGTATTATTTGAATGAATTTAACTAAGGTTTGTAGTTAAATGCACAAATAGACATATGAGTTTATATAGATTATTGATATGAGATTATAATTTGAAAGAATAAGTGAATTGGAACATTAAGTATGAATTTGGTAAAAAGAAATGTGGTTATGATGCAATTATTTCCTCACTTGTGGAACAATATGAAGTGTGTACATTATTTAGTAATGTGAAATTATCGTGATGTGACAATTAATAAGTATATGCAATTTTTGTGCAATGATGGACTTGTGAACAAAGTTAGGAATCATGAATTGAAAGAGAATGTACATGTGAGTTTGAGAACTCGACATGGAAAATTTTATGAGTTGAAGATTGTGAAATGAAATTTGATATAGAGTAGCTAAGTCTCCTCGGCATCGAGAAATGAAATAAAATGAAATTAGACCAAGGTTGGTCAAGATGAAATGAATGAATAAGTCCGGTTGATGGAGAGGCTAACTCTAGAGATTAATTTTGTTCATGATTTTTAATAAAACTAAGGACTAGTGCATAATGAAGATGTGATGAAAGTAAGAGAAAAACACTGAGTATGAGGGCCATGGGTAGCGGCGAGATCGTATCCCAGGAATTCCCATGACGAGTCTGGGTGAGGATACTGTTCCAGAGTACCGTCCCAGTGGCGACGCTCGTGGGATGTTTGAAGACTACGGGTGGTGTCATGTTTATGGTGAGAGCGTATCCCAGGAATTCCCATGATGCGTCTGGGTGAGGATACTACTCCAGTGTGCCTAGACATGAGTTCGTAGGTCAGATAACATCTAGGATACTTACTGTAATTACAGTAGTAGATTAAATCATAACGGGGGATTGAACCCTATAAAGATGAAGAACGAATAAGGGCTTGCCCTCGGACCTATGTAGTATGGGATGCATAGAATCCGAACAAGTGCGCATTAGTGTCATGTAACATAAATAAATGCATTAAGGATTAAGTGCACAATCACAACACGACATCAATAGGGTAGTCCCTTTAGTTTGAATGTGACAAGTTTGTGTTTGTTAAATATGGAAAGTTAAGTTATACTATTTCCGGCATGGAGAGGATGGCCGTGTATAATGTTCGTCGGTTGAATAAACTGACGTACCCACAGTCTTATATGCAGGTAAATGTCATGTTAAAGATTAAAGAGGAATGGATGCTTAAAGATTATATCATGCTGTTGTACTTGTATTTAATTGTTGTATTTTACTTCCGTTGTGTAAAAGAAAGATGTAATTATGATGTAAACTCTGATGTACGATGAAAAGTTTTAATTTCCCTGTAAAATTGTACTAAAGAAAGTGAAAAGATCCTGTAGAACATCTCGAATTCAGTGTATTTGGGATTCGGGGCGTTACAGATATCGTTCCAATTTCTATACTTGTTATATAGTCCTTTACTTCCTTCACTACTTGCTACTACTTGTCGCTCGAAGCTTTCTCTAATGGGTACTCTCCATCTTTCTTTTAAGTTATTGTTTTAAAGGTACAAATGGTGAGATACTGAAGAACTTGACGAACTGCTATTGCATTGTGTATTCTCTGGCTATTTGGTAAGTTCTTGTATTTCAGATATTGGTTATTACATTTTATTCTTGTTTATGTGATTATTATTGTATTGTTGAGGTTACCGACATTGTAGAGCTTATGGATGATATAAGTTGGTATACTTATATCATTTGCTGGGCCTCGGTTACGTGCCCGTGTTTTTGTATTATGGGAAGAGGGGCGTGACAGGATTTTTAGTTGTATCAGAGCTAGGTTAAGCCTAATCAGGTTAGGACTTACCCGGGTTAGGCTAATGTGTTAGCCAGGTTGGGTTAGGCCCTAACCGGTTAGACTTTAGCCAGGTTCGAACCATGTTTAGCTCAACAATTTGCACACTGCAGTTGATCACATATATGTATTAACCAACTTGAATCTGGATACTTACCCTATTCGATCCATTTTTTATCCTCCATATTCAATTCTTTGATTCTAATGCGTCTAATTTTTATATAATTATTTGCACTCATTTACATATAAAATTGTTTGTATTCATCTATCTTTTTAATAATTTATCTTATTTCCATAGATTTCAGTTAATTAATTATTTTTGAAGGAATAAGATTTTTGATGCAAAAAGGTGAAGATTTTTGGTAAAAATCAACAAACAAAACAAACAGAATGATTTATTAATTTTTATTGTTTTGTTGAATTTTAAATTTTACAATTTGGTTGTGTGAAAAGCAAAATATAAATTTTAAATTGCCAATATAGGTGAAAGTGCAATAAACAATTTTAAAAGAGTTTTAATTGAGTTAATATGATTATTAGTGAGTTTAATTAATTTAAACTAATTAATTTTATTTTTATTTTTAAATCCTAATTTCTGAATTTATTTTGTGTGTGTGCAGCAAGTGTTTCAAGAAAAAGAAAGAGAAGAAAAATAAGCAAGAAATAAAGATGGAATCAAATAAGGAAAGAAATAAATAAAGATGAGAGGGTTTTCTGCAAAAATAAAGCCTAAATCTCCCTTCCATGCTCCTGTAAATACAACTCAAAGAGAAGCAACAGGGGCAAGCCATACGAGAGAGGTTGAGCGACAGCTACCTCGATTTAAAAAAAAAACGTGACAGAAAGACACATAGAGAGAAAGGAGGCGTGTGCTTGTAAAGTGGGCTGACGTGGCGTGGGAAAGAGACAAAGCAATAGAGAACATAGGGAGAGAGAGTATTTGGCTGTGGGTTGCGGTGACGTCAGCAGGTGCTGACGTGGCGAGGGAACGAATTAGAGCACGAGAGAGGGTCAACTGTCTGTGGCTTGCGGTTCGAAGCGGAATGGAAAACGACAGGCGCGCATGTAGCGCCCTGATTTCCATACACTGGAAAACCGTGACATAAGCCAGAATATTTTCCTTCAATTATCCACAATACACAGAAAAATAGAAAATTTTAAAACTTTTTATTCAACACAAATGTATTACAAGTCCGAATGTTATAAAACTGCAATACATTACATCAGTGTTACAATAATGCCATACAAGCCCAAGTGTTACAAACTTTAAATAAAAATTAAATCAAAGTACAATGAATAATATATAACACTTGGTACTTTCACTTGGATCCTTCTCAACATAAATAAATTACACATATATTACAATTGAAATAAACTCAACACTTTGCTTCTCTTGCCTTGAGTCCACCTGAATCCTGTACCTGTAGCTCTGCAATCCAGTGCCTATTGAAGTGGGGACGTCAGTACATATACTGACGCTTTAAGGCCGATGACTAGCAGCAATTCTCAACTTTAAACAAACAGATTGATGAAAAGAGAAAAGTGTATATATAATTGATGGGTCGGTGTATGCTATGACTTAGACTCTAATGCAAGACTAACTAATGCAATGTGCACTTATTCTAATGCAAGCAAGTCTCCAGAACAGTATGCAGCTCATATCTACATACGCCCCATATCAAGCCGTTTCTTCGTATATAGGGATTTGAACCAGTGCCATGAATTCTACTTTTGTACCATTCCTATTCCTGACAGATACAACGTGACTGGTGAGGTTACAGATACGGTCTAGTTCCGTTACTGTGGTACAATAATGGTGTCTATGTTTGCAGGCGAACCGGACCTCACTCAAAAGCCAACACGAACCCTAAGACACTAGACAACCTTGAGCCATGCCCTCAATTCATCATGAGAAGGCATAGAACCTGACGGAATAGTAAGGTCTATTTCCCTAGGAAAACCTCCCGTTCTTATCATGGCACTTCAGGAATTAGCAGCCGAGATACGGATCCTGTGCTCCCAACTAATCATGAAAAAGCATCGCCCATATCCCTTTGACAGGGGGATACATCCCAATAACACAACCTAGTGTTGGCCTATAGGAGAAGTCGGATTATAAGGTATCACCCCTAACACCAACTCTCACCCTTCGGCAATTTATAGAAAAAAAATGGTTAAGTAATAGGTACTACCCTAACGATGTCACTAACCCTAACCAATCAAATGGGGCCGTACAAGCTACAAGGTACTCTCAACCTAGAGTCATACTCTCAACTTACCATGAGACGGCACCAAAGGATTCAAACAAGCGAGACATGCCATGGTGCTTCCAAATTATCATGAATAAGCACCGCACGTGTCCTTCTTCAAGAGAGTGTACAATTGTTGACACAATCTACCAAGTCTCAACCTAGACTTCACAAGATTTCCTCGGATCCACTCATAGCCTATCTATTCAAGATAATTACTCCATACGAGCCCAATGAGCTACGCATGAACAAACAACTACGAACGAGCTAGGTGAGCTACGTATGCGATGGACCAATACTTATTACATGTCATATGAGCACAAGGAATACTTATTACTCATAATCAAGTGCATGATTCAAACTACTAACAATTCACAACAACTCTAGTTAACATGAACTAGAATTTTGTGTATAAGCTTACTAACAAAAACTTGATCTTTTAAACATAAAAGCAACATAAAAAGTCTTCTAACAACTTAGAAGCAATTAAACATGCTACTCTTTTCGGAATTCAACGAAATTAGACTTTTTAGAAAAGTGAGAACATCTACTACAACTTTGTAGTTGACAACCTTCTCAAATTCAGTCAATAAGAGGTAGAAAAATCACGAACAACCTAAACAGCGAGCTTCAGCCAAAAAAGCCAGCTGCTGTGACTTTGTAAAGGTCATAACTCCTACTCCGCTTATCGGAATCTAACCAAATATGACATTTTGGAAAGGTAAGAAACTCTACTACAACTCTCTAGTTGATGACATTCTCAGATTTAGTCATTAAGGGGTAGAAAAACCTCGAACAACCTAAACAGCGAAGCTTCAGCCAAAAGGCTAGCTGTTGTGAATTGTAAAGGTCATAACTCGTACACCGCTTATCGGAATCTAACCAAATAGGACAGTTTGGAAAGGTGAGAAACTCTACTAAAACTCTCTAGTTGATGACTTTTCCAAATTCAGTAAGTAAGAGGTACAAAATCTTCGAACAATCTAGATAGCGAGCTTTCAGCCAAAAGGCCAGCAGCTGTAATTTTGTAAGGGTCATAACTCTTGCTCCGCTTATCGGAATCTAACCAAATAGGACATTTTGGAAAGGTTAGAACATCTACTACAACTTTATAGTGAACAACTTCCTCAGATTCCTTATGGAATTCAATTCCTCACTCTTTGAACACAATTCAAAACAAGAAAAAGCACAGCCAAAAGCTGAAACTTCCAAAGCTTATAACTTTTGCTATACTTATCGGAATCTAACAAAATTATACTTTCTGGAAAGAGGAGAAAATCTACTAAAACATTCTAGTTAACAACTTCCTCAGATTCCTTATGGAATTCAATTCCCCACTCATTGAACACAATTCAAAACAACAAAAAGCACAGCCAAAAGCTGAAACTTCCAAAGCTAATAACTTTTGCTACACTTATCGGAATCTAACAAAATTATACTTTTTGGAAAGGGGAGAACATCTACTACAACTTCCTAGTTAACAACTTTCTCAGATTCCTTATGGAATTCAATTCCCCGTTCTTTGAACACAACTCAAGAACAACAAAATGTACAGCAAAAGCTGAAACTTGTAATGCTCATAACTTTTGCTATACTTATCGAAATCTAATAAAACTGGCCATTCTGGAAAGGGGAGAACACTACTACAACTTTCTAGTTGACCACTTTTTCAAATTCCGTAAGGAACTCAAAATCCAGTCCATTGAACACAATTCATAAACGACAAAAGCACAGCAAAAGCTGAAACTTGTCAAGCTTATAACTTATGCTATACTTATCGGAATCTAAAAAAATTGGCCATTCTGGAAAGGGGAGAACATCTACTACTTTCTAGTTGACCACTTTTTCAGATTCCGTAAGGAACTCAAAAATCCAGCCCTTGAATACAAGTCGAATCAACCAAAACAATGATTTCTTTTTTATGCTCGCTGTTTTGGGTAAACAATTCGTTTCACCCATAAAATTAACCCAGAAAATTCTATAAAAGTTAGAGCTTGATAATAACACATATGAGAAGCTCCCAAATTAATTTGGAGTCAAAACTTCAACTTTAACACAAGTAATTAATTCTAACTACATACTAGTTTAAGGTTGATTCTTTAGTGTCTTATTTATGTTCTAATCCTTCAATCTTTATATGCATTTTATTCTAGTCCACAATCACAAATATGCACAAGATTCTTTAGTCCAAGTTGTTTAACCACATACAACATAAGAGAACAAAAATCAATATAAACAAAAGGTAGAGAAACCCCCACCTAACGATTGGAAGAACTTGCTAGTTTTTCCTTCTCCTTCCTTGCTCCTTGTTCCTACTCCTCTTCAAGAACACCCTTAAGAAATGAACCCACTCTATTTTGATTTTGATCTCTCTTTCTTCTCTATTTTTCTCAATTTTTTTCTAATTAAAAACAAGTAAAGAAGGAGTAGAATGAGATGATAGAGATGGAGAAACAAAAAGGTTTCTTGCCCTTTTGGAGTGTGGTCGGACAAGGGTTGGGGGGGGGGGGGGGGGGGGGGGGGGGGGCGGGGTTGGGGTTTGTGGTTGAGAAGAGCCCAAGTATCTTTCTCATCTGTGGCTCAAACAATTATGGATCAATTTGCAAATTAAAATTGCAATCAACACCCTAATCCAATCTTAACTCTTCATTTGATCATGATTGATAAAAATAAGAGACATATTTCCAAAATCACATACTACATGATTTCGTACAAACGTATGAAATCGATACAGTACATATACGTACAAATATCTGTCTATACAGATAATTTTCATTCGTTAAAACGAATAATCTCTACCAAAAATATTTTAATTCAGAAGTAATAATAAAAATAATTTTATTACCGGCTCGGAAGATTCCAGTATCAATTTGATACAATACAGATATATACGAACTAGTATATACATATAGATAATGTTTATTAACAAAACTGGGTAATATCCAAAAAATATATCTCAAGTCTGAAAATAAAAATAAAATAACAATAAAATAATAATTTTTAATATCAGCTCGGGATTTTTACAGATATTTTCTCAAAAACACTTTTTAAGGATTTTGTACAAGTGCATAAAACTGATACAATACATATATATACTTACTAGTACATATGTACAGATAAGTTTTTATTAATAAAACTAGATAATTTCCATAAAAATATTTTAATTTTAAAAATAATAATTATTCAAATATAATATCCGACCGGGATATTACAGCGAACTCCAAGATGTGGCTACTGCGGCGCGTGAAACCCGAGGACAGGTTGACGTGGCGTATTTAGGTGGGTCGGGACACAATGCAACAGACAGAGAGAAAGAAAGGGTTCAACTGTTGGGCACAAAATTCGAGGCTTCGGTTTGCAATTTTTTTTAACAAAACAGTTCTTTTTTGTCTTTCTTTTATCTTTCTAATTTTTTATTATGCAATCTAAGACAATATTTGTTAGTTGCAATTTTATTATGAACTAAAATTTATTTTTCTAGGGCTTCGATTAGCCTAGTGTTGATAACACAATTTTTAATTCCATATTATTTTTCTATTTTTCTATGGTTGTGTGTTTGATTTTTGGTCTTAATGCTTATAATTGGTTGACCGACTTTTGTATGATCTATTAAATCATGGAGAGACCGAAGTGGTAATTTGTGATTTCGAATTTATAAAATTAAATACTGTTACAAGAGAGAACCACTGTTAATGTGACCATTAAGAAATCCATAGATCTTAATGAATTTTCAATTAGTCATTTGAGCATGAACTCTGACAAATAATTACTTGAGAATATTTTTGATATTGCTTGAGAGAGAATATTGAATAATTTGGGGATTTTGGTCTACAACTTGGAAAAATAATCTTTTTATTCAAATGGAATTATAAATTGTGTGAGATAAACTAGGTGAAATCAAAAGCCCTAAAATTAATTTTGCCATTAACAAATCACAAAATTTTCAGATTCCGCTCCTGTTAATTAATTTAGTTAGTTCTTTAGATTAATTTAATTTTGTTGCTTTATTTATTGAATTTCGATTTTCCAAATAGTAATTAATCTAGTAATTTCGGTACTCGATAAAATAATTAGTCCTTGTGGATTCAACACTTTTTTCACTTAACTATACCACTTGTTGCGATTCTGTGCACTTGCAAATAATTCACATCATGTTTTTGGCGCCGTTGCCGGGGACTAGTTATTCTTTTATTGATATTGAAAATTGCTAGATTATTAATAGTTTGGATTTTTATTTTTATTTTTGTTTTATTATTATTTTACCTCTTATTTTCTTTTGACTTACTTTTATTTTCGTTTTTTTTTAGTTTTTCTATTTTTTTTCAATACTTATATTTCGGGACATACAAGTACATTATTATGGCGAACGATGAAAACAGGGCTTTGAGAGACTATGCTATGCCCTCAATTAATAGAGCAACATCAAGCATAAAGAATCAGTTATTGAAGCTAACAATTTTGAGAATAAACCGGCGATTATTCAAATGATTCAACAGACTGTTTAATTTTGGGGACTATCGCACGAGGATCCTTATGTTCACATTGCAAACTTTCTAGAATTTTGTGACACTTTCAAGCACAACGGAGTATCAGATGATACAATCAGATTGAGACTCTTTCCTTTTTCACTACGAGATAAGGCGAAGGCTTGGCTAAATTTTCTTCCACCCGGTAGTATTACTACTTGGGAGGGACTTGCACAGCAATTTCTAGCTAAGTATTTTCCGCCGGCAAAGACAGCGAAGCTAAGGAATGATATTACCACCTTCATTCAATTTGAAACCGAGTCATTGTATGATGCTTGGGAGAGGTACATAGAGTTATTGAGAAAGTGTTCTCATCATGAACTACTGAAATGGCTGCAAATTCAAATATTCTACAATGGTTTGGGAGTTACAAATCGATCAATGATTGACACAGCAGCTGGAGGTGCACTTATGAGCAAAACTCATGAAGCAGCCTATGAACTTTTAGTGGAGATGGCATCTAATAATTACCAGTGGTCTTCAGAGAGAACAATGTCAAGAAAAGTGGCTGGAGTTTTTGAACTTGATCCTATTACTACTTTAACTGCACAAATTGCTACTTTATCTAAACAATTAGGCAATATGAATTTTAATGCTATTCAAACTAATATTATTTATAATTTTTGTGCAGGAAATCATTCAAGTGCAGATTGCCAAATGGGAAACCCTTTTGCTCCATCAAATGCCGAACATGCAAATTTTGTGTTAAACTTTCAAAGGCAAAGCAATCATTATGCAAACACATACAATCCAGGATGGAGAAATCACCCCAACTTTTCTTGGAACAACGATCAAGGAGGAGCAATTAGACCACCTTAAAATTTTCAGCATCAAGAAAAGAAGCCGACACTAGAAGAGATGTTCATGAAACACATGCAGAAGACAGATTTGCAATCCAAAATATTGCAATTTTAACTTCAGCTTCAATTCGCAATCTTGAGGTTCAAATTGGTCAAATTTCAAATATTCTTAACGAAAGAACGACAGGAACATTTCCAAGCAACATAGTGGTTAATCCCAATGAGCATGTCAAAGCAATAACACTAAGAAGTGGGAGGACAATTGAGCAACCACAAGAAGAAAATGGCAAACAAAATGTGGTTGAAAAGGAAGAAGAGTACGAACCAATTGTGGAGGAACAAACGCAGTATGAGCAAGTAACTTTTGATGTCTTTAAATCCATGAAGTTTCCTACCGGAGATTAGTCATCTTTTCAAGTAAGTAAAACTGATTTAATTGTGGGCGAGAAACATAGTGCTGAAATTGAAAAGTTACCAATCAAAGTATGTCCAAAAAGTTTAGCAAGTCTTGAATCTGAGAAAGAAAATATTTTGAAATATGTTATATATTTGGATGCTGCACCATCTATTCATTCATTTTCTCAGCAAAAATTCAAAGAGGTGGGGATATCAAAGACGTCATCATCAAGGAAGAAATGACTCAAACTAGAGCTTGAACCTAATCCACACGTGAAGAGAAGTATTAGAAAAGTTGTTTTGATGTTGTTGGATCTTGGCGTCATATAACCATCGCAACTATCATGTTTGGCTGAAGACTTAAAACTTAGTGCTTTTTGGGAGACAATTCATGTTTTCTTTTACTGAATTTAGATTATCCTTTTCTTTTAGTTTATTTTAAATTTTAGTTTTTGATTTTATTTTGTAGGATTGCATAATTTTGGAAGTGGCCGAGCAGAGCTGTTTTCTACACCTACATTGATGGCTATTTTTGAGTAGGATGGAGTCAGAATCTAGAAAAGTGTTTCAAAGAGAGATTGTAGGCAATTGTCTTAGCTTTCCAGGATAAAAAGAATTGGGCCATTTGGAAACCTACAGGTCCAGATATCGCTGAAACAATGAACGTCGCGCGTGCAGAATTTTAAAACGAATCAGGAGAGAAATTCTAAACTTTTTGCACTCTTTTTGTTTTTGTTATTCCTTTCCCATTAATGACAATGTGATATTCAAGTTTGGAGGAAGGGGTACAAATTTATTTTTATATATATTTGAAAAAAAACAAAACAAAATTGATTTCAATTTGGCTCACAATTACACTTTGGAGTTCTTTATTGTGCTAAGCATTGAAATAATTTTTTTAGGATTGACAATTTCTTATAAAGAAAGATTAAGCATACTTATTTACTTTTGGATTATTGAATTTCAAAATTATATACACAATTGTGAGAGTCATGTAATTATATATAAAAGAAAAATGTGATGCTTTTTGTGTGATTATCTGATCTAGTCCTAAACAGAGTTTATGTAAATAGAGTGATAATAATCAAAAAAAATATGAATAAATTCTGTCTACTCCAACGTTTTGAGTTTCTTAGTAACTAGGGGTATTCATCACCAATGTTTACTTTTACGTCAAACGACAACTTGAAATATGAGTATGCAAAGCACTTTAAGTTTGTGACTTGTTCAGTAACCGGGTGAATTCATCACAAATGTTTGCATTCACATCAAAAAGCAAGTGACAACTTAGAGAAGAGACAAAAAAAAAAACTCTAGTTTGCTACTCGATTTGTAGTAGTGAGAAGGGGTAATCACAGATGGAGTTATTACATACTATAATTACATTAATTGCATGACAAATATGATTGGGTTGGGAATTATGAATGAATAATTGCACTAGAGAAAGTGAGTATGCTTGGTTTTACTTTATTCGCTATTATTTATATATTTAATTGCAATTTTGATGCTTGCATGATGAGATCTCTTAGTGTGATGAGTTGAGCTATTATTGATTATTATTCCTTTATTCATGATTTTACTTTTTGCTCGAGGACAAGCAAAATATTAAGTTTGGGGGTATTTGATGTGTCTAATTTTTATATAAATATGTACTCATCTACCTATAAAATTGCTTGTATTCGTCTATCTTGTTAATAATTTATCTTATTTCCATAGATTTCAGTTAATTAATTATTTTTGAAGGAATAAGATTTTTGATGCAAAAAGGTGAAGATTTTTGGTAAAACTCAACAAACAAAACAAACAAAATGATTTATTAATTTTTATTGTTTTGTTGAATTTTAAATTTTACAATTTGACCGTGTGAAAAGTAAAATATAAATTTTAAATTGCCAGTATAGGTGAAAGTGCAATAAACAATTTAAAAAGGGTTTTAATTGAGCTAATATAATTATTAGTTAGTTTAATTAATTTAAACTAATTAATTTTATTTTTATTTTAAATCCTAATTTCTGAATTTATTTTGTGTGTGTGCAGCACTTGTTTCAAGAAAAAGAAAGAAGAGAAAATTAAGCAAGAAATAAAGATGGAATCAAATAAGGAAAGAAATAAATAAAGATGAGGGGGTTTTCTGCAAAAATAAAGCCTAAATCTCCCTTCCGTGCTCCTGTAAATACAATTCAAAGAGAAGCAACAAGGGCACGCCATACGAAAGAGGTTGAGCGACGGCTACCTCGATTAAAAAAAAACGTGACAGAAAGACACACAGAGGGAGGAGGCGTGTGCTTGTGAAGTGGGCTGACGTGGCGTGGGAAAGAGATAAAGAAATAGAGAACAGAGGGAAAGAGAGTATTTGGCTGTGGGTTGCGGTGACGTCAGTAGCTGCTGACGTGGCGAAGGAACGAAACATAGCAGGAGAGAGGGTCAACTGTCTGTGGCTCGCGGTTCGAAGCAGAAGGGAAAACGACAGGTGCGCACTCCAAGACGTGGCTACTGCGGCGCGTGAAACCCGAGGACAGGCTGTCGTGGCATATTTAGGTGGCTCGGGACTCAACGCAACAGAGAGAGAAAAATAGGGTTCAACTGTTGGGCACAAAAATTGAGGCTTCGGTTTGCAATTTTTTTAACAAAACAGTTCTTTTTTTCTTTCTTTTATCTTTCCAACTTTCTATTATGCAATCCAAGATAGTATTTGTTAGTTGCAATTTTATTATGAACCAAATTTTATTTTTCTAGGGCTTCGATGTAGCCTAGTTTTGAGAACACAATTTTTAATTCCATATTATTTTTCTATTTTTTCATGGTTGTGTGTTTGATTTTTTATCTTAATGCTTACAATTGGTTGACCGACTTTTGTATGATCTATTAAATCATGGAGAGACCGAACTGGTAATTTGTGATTTTGAATTTATAATATTAAACACCGTTACAAGAGCGAACTGCTGTTAATGTGACCTTTAAAAAATCCATAGATCTTAATGAATTTTCAATTAGTCATTTGTGCATGAACTATGACAAATAATTAGTTGAGAATATTTTTGATATTGCTTGAGAGATAATGTCACGCCCTGCTTCCCAAAAAAATATGGAATACAAGTACATGACATTGGCCCAGCGAATGACTAACGTCATCCATAAGCTGTTTATCTGATTAACTCAACAATATAATCAATACAGAACAAATGCGCAGACAATAATAATAATCTTATGAACAATGATACTTGGAATGAAGCAATAAAAATATTCAAATACAATAATAATAATCCAACGTTTGGAAACAATAATAAAATCCGGGACATAAGACCAAAACAATAATAATCCAATCCAAAATAATAACAAGTCTCAATACATTAAGTTTATTAAAGCAATAAGTAATTAGAACGCAATAGTCTTTAGAATATTTGTTCTCCAATTCCAGCAGGAAATTCTCCTTCATTATCTGTATACACTTCATCCAAAAAGAGAAGAAAATTTTTCCTTAGAGCAAGTCATGGACAGCAAGTAGAGAATGCAGGGAACAATGGAATAATGGTATAACAATGATTTCAATGGATCAATAGGAATCAATAACATGGAACGATAATCAATATCACGGTAATCGATGCAATGGCTAGAAACAATGATGCAATATTCGGTAACATTAATCAATGATCAATTCAATATCAATAGGAACAATGAGGAACAATATGCAGTGTCATTGTGATGCAACTTTTAAGTCTATTAATCATGTTAATCCTAACTAATATAGCACTTCATGCGTCCCATCTATTTACCACATGGTTGCTACATACAAACAAGTTACATTTTAGACTTAGTAGTGGGCTCTATAGTTCATGTACTCGGCAACGATATTCAATAATGACCGATGATCGAATCAATCGAGATACTGTAGTTAGCAATCTACAATTAATTGATGACCGGTATGACCGATAGACCGATAGACCGATAGAACGATAGACCGATAGACCAATAGACCGATAAATAGGGAAACATGAGCCCCTCCTCCGATTACAGTCCTTATATTGTCCACTACTAAAGTCAATCCCTTAAACCCCGGCTTGTTAATTATTTTATCAATGAAACAATATAATATGCAAAGATGAGACATGAGATGAACGATGGAAACAATAGGATGATAACTTGAAGTAGGATAATTAGAATGATGACAATAAGACATTAGGATCATGCAATGCAATATACATACATCAATTCATGCAATACTACTATATAGGAACAATTAATTCAAGAAAATCTGAAAAGTATAATTCTGGAAATAAAAATACAGCTGTAGTAAAACGGGCATAACTTTTGCTACACAACTCAGAATTCAAAAATTCATGATATTCCGGAAACTAGAAAGATAAGTCTACAATTCTTGTTCAGAAAGCAATTTATTTTAAGATCGTTTACTGGTTCAAAAACAGCAGTCAACATACAGGTCAGCAAGCAATATACAGGATTTTGGGTAGTTTTCATGATACAAATTAATTAGACTATATGGGTATCAATTTTACTAGTCGATAAACTTCTCAATCAGCATGAAGGGTATAAAAACATGGTAATTTAGATTAAGAATACATACATACATCAATTTATCATCAATCAACCATAAATCGATCAAACAACATACAACCTATCAATTGTCTCTACAATAATTTATCTGTGTATCGATTACATGAACAACCCTATTATCAATTCTATATGCACTAATGAAAGATCCAAACTTTAGAGTCAAAAGTGGCACGATGTTAAGAATATTGGGATTAGCTCATGTAAACCCTCAATAGACCCAACGAAGAGATGAACAATGGATAATACAATAACAAAGAGATCTACTTGCAAGAGTTTCAACAAAACTTGAATTTGATACAATTAAAAATTCAAGAGAACGGTGACTTGCCTATTAGACGGTGAATTGAATACCAAGAATAACGGGATAAGGATCCTGGAGCAATGAACACAAATCCGCAACAACACGATCCCATGAACATAATATAACACTTGCACAATATGTATAATATAGAACCAAATCAACCAATAGCAAAAGGGGAAATGGCAGCAACTGCAACTCGCTGCCAAGCCAAGGGGCGGTGGCGGTGGCGTCAGGTGTCAGGCGTCGAGGGCGGCCGGTGGTCGACTGGAGTCGACGGCAGGACTGGCGGCGTGAAGGGATTTGACGGAGGATTGGGCTTTGGCCTTTGCTAATTTTGAGGAGAGAGAAGAAGGGAGGTCGGAGGTTAGGGTTTTGGCCTGGTGGTTTCGAGGGTCTGCCGGTGCGCTTCAGGGGGCGCGACGGAAAAGGATGGTGACGGGGTTGGGAGTCGCCGGAGGTTACGGGGGAACGCCAGAGAAGATGACGGGATGGGTTGGGGGATTTAGGCGGGAAAACAAAGCGGAAGAGAGAGAATGAAGGAGAGAGGAGAGAGGGGAGAGAATAAGCGACTAGGTTTTGAAATTTGTGTAATTTTTAGGGTTTGCATTAGGGTTGTATTTATAGGGTATAATTAGGATACTGGGTTAGCAGTTTAGGGTCCAATAAAAGCGATTTTGGGTCAAGAACACATGAAATTGGGGTTTAGGGTTCAATTAAGAGATAGATCAAAATCAATAGGGTTTAAATAAAAATACCCACAATTCAATAAAAGAAAAAAATAGGATTAACAAGAAAATAGTTCATTTAAGAAAAACAAAGAATTCCACGAACAAAAATTTAAATCCAAATGAATAAATAAGTAATACAATAAATATAAATTGGCTTGAAAATAAATCGAAATTCGTCAAGAAAATTAGATCAAGTACAAAAACAAAATAATTCGTTAAATGTACTTTAATTAAATAATCAAGGAATAACGATTAATAGTTATAATTATAAAAATAATAAAATCATACAATAAAATAATTGTTCGGGTTTAACAATTTCTATTAAAATAATCCAATAATAATAATATATATGATTGGGGCCCAAATATAATTAACCGATAAATTAAGATTATAAAACAAGTTTAAAATACACCATCATTCGAAATAATATAATTTTCGATTGGAAAATATTTTAATAGAAAATCCAAAAATAAATTTAACACAAAATAAATTTATCAATAATCGAAATACAGAAAATATTAAGAAAATATGTATTTACGAGAATGAGAGTTACAAAGAATATTAAATAATTTGGGGATTTTGGTCTACAACATGGAAAAATAATCCATTTATTCAAATGAAATTATAAATTGTGTGGGATAAACTAGGTGAAATAAAAAACCCTAGAATTAATTTTTTCATTAACAAATCACAAAAATTTCAGATTTTTCTCCTCTTAATTAATTAAGTTAGTTCTTTAGTTTAATTTAATTTAGTTGCTTTATTTATTGAATTTCGATTTTCCAAATAGTCGTTAATATAGTAATTTCGGTACTCATTAAAATAACTAATCCTTGTGGGTTCGACATTTTTTTCTCTTAACTATACCACTTGTTGCGATTTTGTACACTTGCAAATAATTCACATCAGATTCCTTATTTCCTTCCATTTCTTGCAGTCGTTCTCATTCGTTGATTCCTTATAGGGCACAAATTCATTCTTTTCATACCCATATTCTTTTGATTTTGGTGCTATCCATCCTTTTATTTGTGCTCGTCTCATCAATTCTTTCATGTTTCAGTTCTTGTGACGTTCATTTCCTTCCGTGCCTTGCATTCATCTTTATTTTTGATTCATTATTGAGTATCATACTAGTTATTTCTTTCCTACCATGTTTTCCTCAAATTCCGATGCTACCATTATGTTATTCTTGCACGGTTCGTCGATTGGCGTCACATGGTCTACAACGACATGTCAACAGCTTGGATCATCACCACAACAGGAGGCATTGTCGTTCGCTCTAAGGTGTGCAGACAGATTGTTGGAGATAACGAACGCTGATGACGAAGTCTACCCGATCAATGTGGCGCAGCGGAAGCATGGTGGGCCCATAACCCACAGGTCCCAGGATTATCATGTTGTTTCTCCTTCTTGCATTGTTTGCTTCACTCTATCCCTTGCATTCATCTTCATCCATCGACTCATTGTTTGGTTCAATTCTTCCCTATCCATTCTTTCTTCGATTCCAGTTCTACCTACTCCATCTTCTTGGTTCAATATCTTAGAAGTCTTGTGCTGTTTCCTTCCTTCTGATATCGTTCACTTCTTTATTCATACATTCCATTCGTCATCATTCATCGATTCATTATTGGATATCAATCCTATCCATGCTCTTTCTTATTCCGGTGTTGTTACCACTTCATTCTCTCCCTCTAATTCCCTGCCTTTTTATCTTTTAAGCTTTGCTCTGGTTATATTCTATGCACCGCCTAAGAAAGTTTCGAGGACGAAATGTTTTTGTAAGGTGGGTAGGATTGTAACCCCCGTTTCCGTTTATACGGATTTGTATTTTTAAATTTTTCCGTAATTCTTTGTATTCTTCTAAACTCTATTGCACATATTTGAATAATCAATTATTTGTCAAAACCCAATCCATTAGTTTGTAAGCCCCTTCTACTTTAATAGCAACTATTATTATTTATCCTAGCACATTCTATAATTTTTCCAAATTATTCATTTTAGTAAGCCATATTTAATTCCTAGTCCATACTATAATTATTTTATTATCTTATTATTGATTTAAGCGCAACCTTATATTCCTTTTATTTGTATTATTTATTATTTGGGAAACCCAAGTCTATTAATCCAAGCCCACACTTTTTTAACCCTAAACAAATCCTATTGGATCCTAACCCAAACCCACATTTTAAAATCCACTACCTAAAACCCAACCAGATCCCCTCATTTCCATAACTGGTCTCCACTATCTCATTATTTCCCCCATGATTTATTGTCGTAACCCCACACCCCCACTATCTCAACTAAAACCTTAATCAATACCCACTGTAATATTATAATTTATTAACCCCCCCCCCCCCCCCCCCCCCGCATTCTCTCTCCCCACTCATTCTCTCTCCTCGACTCTCTCTTTCCCTCCCTCTCTCCCCCCTCCCCGTTCTTCTCTTCCTTCTTCACTTCAGAAAAACCCATCCATCGACTACTGCGTTCTCAACCTCCATCATTCCCCTCGCTTTCAACCACCACCATTCGCCTCCCTCTTCCCGCTCGAGCCTCCCGCTTGTTGCCTCGCCCGCACCAGCCTTTGCCATCCTCTTCCTCGACCCCGCTCTCATCTCATCATCGTATCCATCCCACCGAGCTCCTCCTCTTCTTCAACCACCAAAGCCACTGCTCGTCATTGACCTCTCCATTTGCCTTTGTAGCACCACTGCGATCACCACCCATCGCCTCCCCACTAGCGGCCATCGCCAGCCACTGCTGCTACCTTCCACTGCAGCCAACACCGAGCGCCACCTCTTCATTGCTGTGTCGACGCCATTGCCGCTAACTGTTGTTGCTGTCCCTAGTGTTAGCTGCCGTCGTCTCCTTCTGTTGTTGTTGTTGGCCCTTCCGCGGTTGTCGCTGCCGCTTGCCGTTGTTGCTGTTGCCACGCCGTCGTTGCTATCTCTCGCTGTGCACGTGGATTGCATGTGCTCTCGTTGTTACGTTGTGTGCACATGCTTTGCATGTGTCTCCATGCACGTAGTTTGCACGTGTATTGCATGTGTTAGGGTGCACATTGGGTGCACATTGGTTTCATGTGCATATTCTGTAGCAGCAGAAACTGAATTTGAGTACCGAGAGGTTCTGCTGTCCGGAACTTGTATTGTTATGTTTTTACATATAAACCTGTATTTTTCATATTTAATGAATTGAACCATGTATATTTCATGTAAATGACATCCTTGACATCTCCTTGATATTGTATTGATACCACCGTTCTCATTGATCGTATTGATTGCATATCCATTATTAATCGTAATAAAATGATAACAAGTCGGGGTAATAAGAGTAAGACTAAGTAGTGGATAATATAGGAGAGTGAACTCGGAAGGGGACCCGTGTTTCCCGTATTGACATGTTATTGTTTTATCCATTGATTGTAGATTACTGACTACAGTATTCCGATTCATCGTGTATTGGTCATCAGTCATTGGTCGTTGGTCATCGGTCATCGATATTACAAGACCCGAGTACAGGACCCTTTAGAATTCACACATTTACTTGATTGTATGCACCCGAACCTATGGTATGGGATGTAGGATTGCTTATATTAGTTCGAATTGATAAAAGATAGTTAAACCGAAAGATTGACACTGAACATCGATTATTGGTTTATTGTTATTGATTATTGGTCATCGATTATTGATTATTGGGTATTGTTTATCGACTATTGTTTAATGGTCATTGACTATCGAATATTGTTCTTGTTATTGACTATTGTTTATTGATTATTGACTATTATTTATCGACCCTCATACCATTGATTATTGACCTTTGATCTTGTTATCGTTTATCATATATTCACTCCGATATCGTTCTAATTTATGTACTTGTTATATAGTCTTTTACTTCCTTCAGTACTTGCTACTACTTGTCGCCCGAAGCTTGCTCTAACGGGTACTCTCCATCTTTCATTTGAGTTATTATTTTACAAGTACAAATGATGAGATACTGAAGAACTTGAAGTACTGCTATTGCATTATGTATTCTCTGGCTATTTGGTAAGTTCTTGTATCTCAGATATTGATTATTGCATTTTATTCTTGTTTATGTGATTATTATTGTATTGTTGAGCTTATCAGCATTGTACAGCTTATGGATGATATAAGTTGGCATAGTTATATCATTCGTTGGGGCTCGGTTACATGCCCGTGTTTCCGTATAATGAGAAGCGGGGCGTGACAACTTCAAATATAATCCTCAACTCTTAAGCATTGCAGAAATGCATTTCCATGTGCATATATATATATATATATATATATATATATATATATATATATATATATATATATATATATATATATATATATATATATATATATATATATATATTCAGAAATTTAAAACTAAGAGAAACGCCTTCCTTCAGCATGATCATGTTCCAATCAAAACCTACAACAAAAAACTTGTTGAAATTCATAATTTTTTTTTATCAAATGAAATTAGTAATCAAGGTTTCAAAGTTAAATTTCACATACATAATACGAAATTTACCTCAACACGAATCTTCACCTTCTTCTTCATCACTTTCTTCACCGCTTGGATCTTCTTCATATGCTTTCAACCCGCTAAGTAAATAAGAAGAATGCGTTAGTCAGTAACAACAAGTCAAGTTTGAGCCACTCAAAGTAATATAAACTAAAAGCAAATATATTACCTAGCCAAATTGTTTGGACAATTTATTGAATCGTGTAGTACGACATGAAGGCATGTCCTGCACCGTCTAGGTTTTTTGTATTTTTTCTCTCTTATCGGCTTCAATCTCTTACCTCTAGGCCTTTCCTTTGTAATGCATTGTGAAGGGTCCCCCACCGGTGCACGTGCATATCAACCAGTCTCGGGTTGTGCACTACCTTTGTGATGTGTGTTAATTTCGGGTTGCATAAGAGAAATGCCTTCACTGTCCTTAAGCATGTGGTCGAACATGTACTTGTAAGTTTCTTCGGAAGCACAACCAAGATCAAACCATCTTGAGTGATGACTCAGTTCACAATATCGAGAGACAAAATTGTGGCAAATACTATTGGAAATAGATATATAGCTTCTTCTCAACTGATCCTGGGTCCATTGTCTACGAATATATTGCTTCAGTAGTACGGTGTAATTGGTAAACCGAAAACTGCCAAATATGTTTGTATGGAATGCCAACAAATTCATAGAGGTAACAAGGGTATTTACTCATTTAACGAAGTTTGCAAAAATAAATCACCCTCCCCGGTTCTGAATTTTCACAAAGCGTCACAGAGAAAGCTGAACTATCTGGTGTTTCCACATTGGCAATGAAACTCACATTAAATAATAAGTTTTTTTGCACTTCTTTTTGGAATTTGTAGAAAATCTTCAATGTGTATGTTCGCGCCATTTGTTCCTCCATAGCCCATTTGGTCTTCAATTTTGGCCTCTACTCACGATTACGATGAATTTCTTTAAGTTCCTCATGTCTTTGTTTTACTAAGAGTCTGTCGAAGATGACGGCAAATTCATGTATGGAGTACTTCTTATGGGTATGTTGCTTTTAGGATGAATGCAGAGACTCGCTCCGTTTGATACTCAACATGCCGGCCCAAAATTACACTCTTGCATAGAAGGGGGGTCTATTCTCACGAATTTCAAATTTATCGTTCAACCATTTGTTATTCTCAACTATGTATTGCAAAAGCAATAATTCCTACTTCTCTTCAAAATCTTTATATTCTTCCATATAGATGATACAATTCAAAGCATCTCTAAACTTATCGATATTATTCGGCATACGCACCTCCTACAGTAACTTATCCAAAATATGCCAAATGCAATATCTATGCTCAGTCACGGGGAAAACTTTTTTCAGTGCAGTACCGATTCCACGATCCTCATCCGTCATGATGCCGATCGGCTCATGTACCATTGCTCCTCACAACTTTTCAAAGAACCACTCAAACGAAGATGTCTTCTCATTTGGAATGAACGCAAAACCTTAGAACTTTGATTGCCAATGATGGTTGACTCCAACAAATTGTACGAATAACATTCCTTGTCGGTTTGTGTTGTAGGTGGCATCAAAACAAACTACATCCTCAAATACTTTTACATTCTTCCTAGCGATACCATCCACCCGAATACAATGAGATAATCAACCTTCGTGATCTAATTGGTAATCATAAAAAAATAAATGATCGGTCTGCTTCTTCGATTCTAAGAACTCAATGAGCATTTGCCCGTCGTGCCCTTTTATACCTTATGTCGAGTCTCTCCAAGGATTTGTAATATCAGTTTCAGTGAATTCAATTTTATCATGACCTCCATTTGCCTTTCGAAGAAAAGCATTTGTTTGCATATAAGGACATTAGCTTCGGTTGACCAATCACTTTTTCATTGACTTTTGACACTTTACGATTTCGAGGCACCAAATGACTTCTTCCGGGTGATGTAAATTCGTGATTGTGTGGTTCATTAAATGAATAAATAACTCATGTATTACTTTGTTCATTTTTTTTTACAATGACGAAAGCTTTGCAACTCGTTCTAGAAGTAGTTCTCCATCTTACACATTAGGCCGACTCGATGACTCCCCAACTTTATTACATACATATGATTTATCGATTACATTGGTTTCCATGTATTTATTCCCACCCTTACGCATAGTGAAGCCGCACATCTAGAATATGATGCCTAAAATTTCTCCACTTCATCTAAAGTATGAAACATCATACCTATCTTTGGTTTTAGATGCTCGTCAACTTGCGGTCGAGATTCACCGCTTTCTTGTGCACGAACAAATTGATCACCAACAATGGAACTTCCTTCAACACTGTCCATATCTAACATAAAAAATAGTAGAACAATTATCAATACATTAATCATATAGACATAATTACACTATTTGCATATATAAAGACAAAAGACAACATACACAAATGGTATAAAAAAATTACGAAACTTTGCGAGTAGGTCAGACTCACCCCACACAAGCTAATGCAACTTGTAAAATTGATTTTCGACTCACAGTTTGCGATACGGTCGAGTATCACTTTATTTTAAGAAAATCCAAAATAAAGCGATACACGGCCGTATCTTGCAAACCGTGAGTTGAAACTCAATTCTAAAAGTTGCGTTGGCTTGTGTGCGGTGAGACCAACCTACCTGCAAAGTTTCAGAATTTTTAGTTTCCGTTTGTGAGGTTAGTCTGCGTTTACGTACTCAAATTAATAAAAAATAGTTAACTTAGTGGTTTTTGGTATGAAAATGTATAGAACCACACAAACGACAACAAAAATTTACGAAACTTTGTGAGTAGGTCGGGCTCACCCCACATAAACCAATACAACTTGTAAATTGAGTTTTGACTCACGATTTGCGAGATGCGGCCGAATATTGCATTATTTCAAGAAAATCCAAAATAAAGCAATACACGACTGTATCTCGCAAACTGTGAGTCGAAACTCAATTCTACAAGTTACGTTGGCTTGTGTGGGGAGAGCCCGACTTAATTGCAAGGTTTTAGAATTTTTAGTTTCCGTTTGTGAGGATCTCTACGTTTACGTACTCAAATTAACAAAAATAGTTGATTTACTTGTTTTTGGTACGAAAACGTATAAAACTGCACAAACAGCAATGAAAATTTTCAAAACTTTGCAAATAGATCGGGCTCACCCCACACAAGCCAGCACAGCTTGTAGAATTGAGTTTCGACTTATGTTTACGAGATACGGCTGTGTATCGCTTTCATTCATGAATAAGAATGGAAAGCGATACACAGCCGTATCTTGCAAATCGTGAGTCGAAACTCACACCAAGAAGTTGTGTTAGCTTGTGTGTCGTGAATCTGATCTATTTGCAAAGTTTTGGAATTTTTTTTGGCCGTTTCTGTGGTTTTACTAATATTGAATAATTAAAAATATCAACTAGATCAACAATTTGAGCGAACAATAACAACTATGTCTACAATTATACCGTCTACAATAATCAATTACTACATAATAACTATTACATCTACTTAATTACGAATCACAAAATTATATTCAAGTAATTAGTAAACATATAAATCTACATAAATACAACTACAAAGCATAAAAATCATCATAAATATATAAAATCAACATAAACACCTTGTGCAATTGAGATTTCTATAGTTTAGGTGTTGTCGACGACGTGTTCGAGTTTGATTGGCGAACTAGGGTTTTGAGTTCCCGATTTGCTTTCGAATATTGGAGGAGGAAGGGTTTCGATTGGAGGAGAGATTGGGAATGATAGAGTGAGAGAAAGGTAGTGGCAACAACAGTGGACAGAGGAGGGGTTTCAACTACGGGTTAGGATTAGGGTTTTTTGGGTTTTGAGAGGTCCTTCGGAAGAGAGAAGGGGAGAAGAGGGAGAGAGTGAGTGAGAGTGAATTGAAGGAGGATAAGGCGCCAGAGTGAGATTGGATTTGGGTAAGGTGGTTGGGTTTGGGTGTGAGTTTGAGAACGGGCAAGAAAAGAGAGCGAGTTGGAAGAAAGTGAGAGAGAGAAGATAGAGTAAGTAGGACTTTTTTAAAAAGTAACCTTATTATATACCTTTTCCCGTCGGGCTAGGTTGTATTTTTTTAAAAAATATATAGCTTAGCCTATCGCTGACAATGACGGGCTAAGTTGTATTTTTGCAAAAAAAAAATAATATAGAGAGAGAGTGTGTGAGAAAGAGTTAAGCATTGAAGGGGTATAATGGGGTGAAATACCTAATATACTCCTCCGAAACTTAAGTGAGATGGGGGTTGTTTGGGCGGAGACAATCTGAGCCGTTGGATTAGATCATGAGCGACATATATATACGGAGACAATCTGAGCCATTGGATTAGATCATGAGCGATATATATATATATATATATATATATATATATATATATATATATATATATATATATATATATATATATATATATATATATATATAAAATCAAACATTAATGAATGAAGACAGAGAAAGAAAAGAAAAGAAAACTGTTGCCGCTAAATCTGGTGTGGGGGCAAACATATAGTATTTGTGGATTCTTAGGAAAACTGAATAGCAAACTTGTGACCTGTTCCGCCGGAGTTTGACGCTGACTCTTGCCGTACTACTGCAAAAAGTGCGAGACACCGGGGATGTTCCCGGCGATGCACCCTCCGACGCTCAAGTCAGTAATCAGGAATGATTATGAGAGAGCGCAAAAACTGGAAAAAGATTGATTACCTATTAATGGAGATGGATGGGGGGTATTTATAGACGCTGCTGGGATCAGATTAGGAATGTAATCTCCCTGTGGTTAGATAAGAAATGTAATCCCTAATCCCCAGTGAAAGGATAGATATGAATCAGGGCCGTTGATTAAGATTTAATCAGAAACCCTAATTCTATCCCTTCTGGACTTGGTTTACTGCGGGTTGAAACCCGCACCCGGTTGAGGTGGATCCGTTCGCTGTTTAGTGGGTCTTCGTGGAGGAGATCCAGTACCCGCTTCAGACCCATCAGTAGGTGAAATTACCGTTTTACCCCCGGACTTCAAGATTTGTGCCCGATTTGGACGGTTTCGATTTATCTCCGTTTTTAGCCATATCACGAGCCCCCCACTCCCGAAGACTAAGTTTAATCAGCCTTTGAGGAGTAGTTTTATTGTTTTAATGGCTAATGGAGTTGTATCGGAGTCCAAATGGAAGGTTTTGAATCTTTGAAGGAGGTTGTGCGGTGATTTTTCAAGTTGGTTGCACTTTGAGTTGCTCCTGAGTTCTTCGGGCCATGCGGTGTTTTCGTTTATCTTTGCGAAGTGTCAATTCGTCGTTCGGGGGTCTTAAAAGTTTGTTCTTGGCAATAATTACTTGTTTGGGGATTAGGAAATGTTTCCCCAACTTTATAATTATTTTCCAGGAGTCCTTCCTTAAATTCTCGAATTTTTAATTGTTTTTTCGCAATTTTTTGGCGAATGGCTCAGTCGTTTTCCTTCGTTGTGCGGCCTACATGCTTGTATGGCATCACCGACCCCTTCCAGCGCTCGCTGCCCAGGAGGCCGAAGTCTGTGGGTGGTTCGGCACCTTTTTCCGAAGAAGAGAGGCGCCTCGGCCAGGTTGTGAGTGCTGAGAGGGAGTTCGGCGATGTCTGAGGTAGCTTTTTCCATGTAACATGGTCGGTGTCAAGAGCGCTCGGCAACTGGTGCCGAACCCCAACTTTTCCATGTAACATGGTCGGTGTCAAGAACGCTCGACAGCTGGTGCCGAACCCCAACTTTTCCATGTAACATGGTCGGTGTTAAGAACGCTCGGCAACTGGTGCCGAACCCTAACTTTTCCATGTAACATGGTCGGTGTCAAGAATGCTCGGCAGCTGGTGCCGAACCCCAACTTTTCCATGTAACATGGTCGGTGTCAAGAACGCTCGGCAGCTGGTGCCGAATCCCAAATTTTCCATGTAACATGGTCGGTGTCAAGAATGCTCGGCAGCTGGTGCCAAACCCCAACGTTTTCATGTAACATGGTCGGTGTCAAGAGCGCTCGACAGCTGGTGCCGAACCCCAACTTTCTATGTAACATGGTCGGTGTCAAGAGCGCTTGGCAGCTAGTGCCGAACCCCTACTTTTCCATGTAACACGGTTGGTGTCAAGAACGCTCGGCGGCTGGTGCCGAGGTCCAAGACTTGTCGTTTTTGGCGGAGCATGCCCTACGGAGTTGGTGGCTTCTGCGCTCCTGGCAGACGTGGCAGCCATTAAATGTGATGGCTTCTGAACTTCTGACAGCTCTGACAGATGAGACGTTCATTTAATGCAGTGACCTCTGAGCTTCTGTCAGATGGGACAGCAATTAATGCGATGTACGGCTTGGCGTGGTAAACAAGGCAACGGTTTGGGTCGCTTTTGTCGTTTCGTGTGTATGGGCCGGCAGTCTGGGCCCATTAACCTCGTTTTGTGCGCCTCTCTCTATAAAACCTCACCCCCCTCTCTCATTTTTCACTTCTCCTCTCTTTTGCTCAGGCGGTTATTTGTGCTCAGCGAGTGATTCCAGTGATTTCCGTTCGTTTTCCGGTGAAGTTTCCGACATCAAATCTTTTTAAGGTAATTTATACTTAGTTTCTTTCGAAGTATAAATATGTCTCTTCCCTCCATCTCCGACTCGTCTTCTTGGTCCGAGCCCTCCCTTGAAGTCGTCGAAGCCCACACTCCGAGTCGGCCAGATAAGGGCAAGAAGGTGTTCGGCAAAGATTGTCGGAGGAGCCGAAGCGTATGGGGGAGTTCGGTAGATTGCCGGGGCAACTATGGGACTTCACAGGGTTCGAGAGCTTCCGGAGGAGCACGCCGAGCGAATTGTTCACGGGAGGGGGAGGACTTTTGAGGAGAACGCGGCGAGGGAGACGACCGAGGCGGATGAGACGGTGTCGATCCTCCGCGAAGAAGACCTGGGAGTGATCCGGGACTGTTTCCACATCCCGGAGGAGTACGAGCTTATGCTGCCGGGTCCCGAGGTTAGGGCTAACTCGCCACTGCCAGTGATCATGTGTTGTTGGCCGGTCGATGCCTTTATCGCCGGGGCTCGGCTACCTCTCCATCCGTTCGTAATCCTCGTTCTGAGGTGGTTTGGGGCCAGCCCCATCCAACCTATGCCGAACGCGTGGAGAGTCATAAACGGCTTCGTACTTCTCTGCCAGGCCGCTGGGATCGAGCCGGAGCTGAATGTACTTCGGACGATCTACCGGCCTCACCAAGGGAACCGGTCGGAGTTCCGGTACTATTTGGCTCCGAGGCATGGTGGTAGGCTCGTTATATGCCCCGACTCCATCAAGCACTGGCATGAGAAGTTCTTGATAATGCGGAGTGCGGAGGCCTGGCCTACCCCTTCCAATTGGGTGGAAGGGGTGCCGAAGAGGTTGAAGGCGCTGCCCAAGCTTCGCCCTGAAGAAGAAGAAGCAGTTCGGACACTTCTCAATCGGCCGAAGTATGATTAGAAGGAGCTGACCGAGGACGTCTTGTTCAGGGGAGGGCTCTGCGCGTAGATCCCAGTACGCGGCTTCTTTTACGCTTTCGTGCTTTGTTTTTCGTACTTTATTTTTCATGATTTGTATTGTGCTAACTAACTTTGTCTTTAATGCAGAGGCGATGGACTACGAGGCGGTGTTGTCTTTGAGGGCGGGCCTCGCCAGTAAGGCGCCGAAGAAGCGCAAGAGGGTGGCCACTAAGTTGCCGACCGCCAAGCCTCCGAGGGTCATGGAGGTGGCCGAGGATGCGGAGACCCTCGGAAGCCCAGCCACTGCCGATGGAGGTGCCTCGGCGTCAAACGGGGTCGGCGAATTCCCTATCGCCGCAGCCCTCGGGATGGCGACATCCCCACTGACGGTGGTGGTCGAGGAGCTCCTAACCGAGGAGCACAAAAGGATCCATGTTCTGTACTGGCAAGTTCGGAAACATGACGGATTCCTCGGCAACTCCTTGGCGAGTATGCAGGCGGTCAAGCATCTGGCGACGCCGAAGGATCGCGCTGCCAAGGAGGCCGGGCAAGAAGGCGATGACGTCATCGAGATTGCTCGCTCGGCGGTCTCGGTAAGTGCTGAATTTTTGCTGTCCTTGATTCTCTTTAAATCTGATTTCTCTATATCTTTTAATACTTTTTTCCTTGATGCAGATCATCGTCCATTTTGGTCACCTCACAGAGAGGTTGACGGCTCTGGAGAAGGAGCTGTAATAGGAATCCGACCAAGCTCAGAAGGAGAAGGCTCGGATGGGGAAAGAGCTCGACAAGCTTAGGGTCGAGTTCGAAGGGCGGTCGACCAGGGTCGAGTACCTCGAGGCCCAGGTCGCGAGGCTGGAAGGCGACCTTCTTCACCAGAAGGAGGAGGCGACCAAGCAATTGGTCGAAGCGGTGGAGGCCAAGGCTACCGCGGTGAAGGAGGCAGAGGACGCGACCATGGTGAAGGCGCAAGGCTTCCTTGCCCAGAACATGGTCAAGGCCTACGCCGAAGCCCTTGCCCGGGTGTCGAAGGCGTACCCCGAGGTGGATTGCTCGGGATGGAGATTGTTCCCGGGCCATGTCGAAGGCTTCGACCCCGAGTTGGAGGGAGAAGAAGAAGAAGAAGGGGAGGACGAAGTCGAGGCTGAAGTCGAAGTCGTTGCCGAGGTCCCGGGGTCTGTGGTTACCCCGCTGGCGGTGGTGACCCCTTCAGAGACGTCGACCCCCACCCCTCCTCGCCGCCCTGGGAAAGAGGTCACGCCCTGACTCCGCTCGCTTTTTCTTTTCTTCTGGGTTTTATTTTTATTTTTATTTTTTAATTTTTTTTTTTGGTAATGCCTAATCGCGGACTGACCACCGCTGTTTCTTTTTGTAATGAATGAAAACATCTTTTTGGGCTCGACTTTCGCGTCTCTCTTTTCTAAAAAAATTCTTGAAATTTGGCTAAGTGTAGAAGTTCGGCAATGTGTTTGAAATTTGTTGTTTACTTCGACTTCTTTTCAGCTTGTGGTGGTGACTCAAGCCGTCGAGCCCACTCGCTCGAATGACAATGCTCGGGCTGAGGTTGGCTTAGGGACGACGAGGTTGTGCTTGGTGAGGTGCCGAGAGCGGCTCTATGAAGTCGAGCTAGGATTGCGCCGAGCCGAAAGTGAGCGGAACCACTTACAACTCATCCTGGGTCGGCGAGACATCGAGATCCGGTGACTGGAGAGTAGGATCGCCGAGATGGCCCCCTTAGGAGAGGATGATGGTTCGACAACCGCCTTTAGCTATGGCCTTCGGATCAAGTGCATCCGCCACACTTTATCAAAAATAACAGCGGAGAGGGACGATCTGCTTTCTGAGGTTCGTCACCTGCAAACGGTAGAGACAGAGCTTCGGACGGAGGGAGAGGGACTGACGACCGAGGTGGCCAAACTGACGAGAGAGCGTGACGAACTGACGGCCGAGGCCGACGCGCTGAAGCGAGCCACGGTGGACAAGAGCATCGAAGTCACTCATCTCCGCCGTCTTATCGCCAGTCGCTCTGGCGTGCCGAACTGCGCAATACCCCCTCGCTTCGAGGTCAATGTAAAAGACGACTCACTGAGGGAGCAGATCTCAGAGCTGGAGGCAGAGGTGGCTCACCTCAAACCGCGTTCGGGGCCAATCAACGTCAGGAGCACTTCGTGTACTCGCGCGGAGAGCGAGCGTGGCATTTCGTTTTATGAGCTCGCGATTCATTCGCCCATCGGCCAACCTAGTCCCGGGGACGCACAAAGTGCTGTTGCCATTTCGTCGAGCGGAGCGTCCGTCGGAGCGGCTGTAGGAGCAGCGCCGAGGATACGTCTTAATTCGTTGGTTTGGGGTCGAGTTCCGGAGGTAAACGTCGCCGCCCTCGAGTGTCCTTGAAGCGGAACATCCCTGCTCCACGGAGGCGTTGAAGAGATTTTTTTTGAAGTGTAACAGGTCGGCATTGTAACTTTTGCTTTTTGACGCCTTGTAATCTTGTTGTATGGAAGAGCCGCCTTGTACTGCGTCCCAACTCTTAATAATATTTCTTTCTTGGACTTGTACGTTTTTCGTTTCTCTGTGTGGTTACTTTGTTTGTGACGGTGTCTATTGTGCCGAGGTCATGGAACGGGACTTCCGCTCGTTTGGGGGTCGGCGCTGCGAGCGTTCGGCCAGGGGCGCCGACCGCCGAACCATCGTTAGAGTTGTTCAATGGTTGTGGGAGCAATTCCGAATGGCGAACTACTTCTTGCTCGCTTAGGAGCGAACTCGCGAAGTAGAATCGAGCCAAGTGTTGGACTCCGAACCATCGTTAGAGTTGTTCAACGGTTGTGGGAGCAATTCTGAATGGCGAACTACTTCTAGCTCGCTTAGGAGCGAACTTGCGAAGTAGAATCGAGCCAAGTGTTGGACTCCGAACCATCGTTAGAGTTGTTCAACAGTTGTGGGAGCCATTCCGAATGGCGAACTACTTCTAGCTCGCTTAGGAGCGAACTTGCGAAGTAGAATCGAGCCAAGTGTTGGACTCCGAACCATCATTAGAGTTGTTCAACGGTTGTGGAAGCAATTCCGAATGGCGAACTACTTCTAGCTCGCTTAGAAGCGAACTTGCAAAGTAGAATCGAGCCAAGTGTTGGACTCCGAACCATCGTTAGAGTTGTTCAACGGTTGTGGGAGCAATTCCGAATGGCGAACTACTTCTAGCTCGCTTAGGAGCGAACATGCGAAGTAGAATCGAGCCAAGTGTTGGACTCCGAACCATCGTTAGAGTTGTTCAACAGTTGTGGGAGCAATTCCGAATGGCGAACTACTTCTAGCTCGCTTAGAAGCGAACTTGCGAAGTAGAATCGAGCCAAGTGTTGGACTCCGAACCATCGTTAGAGTTGTTCAACGGTTGTGGGAGCAATTCCGAATGGCGAACTACTTCTAGCTCGCTTAGAAGCGAACTTGCGAAGTAGAATCGAGCCAAGTGTTGGACTCCGAACCATCGTTAGAGTTGTTCAACGGTTGTGGGAGCAATTCCGAATGGCAAACTACTTCTAGCTCGCTTAGGAGCGAACTTGCGAAGTAGAATCGAGCCAAGTGTTGGACTCCGAACCATCGTTAGAGTTGTTCAACGGTTGTGGGAACAATTCCGAATGGCGAACTACGTCTTGCTCGCTTAGGAGCGAACTTGCGAAGTAGAATCGAGCCAAGTGTTGGACTCCGAACCATTGTTAGAGTGAAGAGTAAAAGCAGAGAGATGTAAACAATAGTAGAATATGAAAAAGCTTTCTTTATTAATGACTTATAGTTGGCTGCTTCTAAAGTTGCGAGCCGTTATTACAAGAGAGAAAATAAAAGAAAAGCAAAACAAGTAATATGAGAGGAACGGTTCGACATCCCAGAATACTTAGAGAGGCGTTGATGCTCTCTCTTGGTATTTCAGGAGATGGTCGGCATTCCAGGTCCTGGGAATCTCCCTGCCTTCGAGGTCTTCTAGTCTGTAGGTGCCGGACTGAATGACTTTGGCGATCTTGTAGGGTCCCTCCCAATTTGAAGCTAGTTTGCTCTTCAGACCGGGGAAAGAGATGGCTAACTTTCTGAGGACCACGTCCCCTTCTTTGAGGTCGGTAACACGGACCTTCTTATGTATGTCAACTCGATCCGTCTATGTTTTCATGTGTCTAAGGGTAAAAGAGTCCAATGATTATAAATTAATTACAAGGAAATTTTGTGACTCTTAGATTTGTCAATTTGGAGGTTCAAGATTGATCTACAATGATATTTCAAAGAGGAGTCACAATCTAACTATTTGTAGTATTTCAAAAGTGCTTGTACTAGAACAATAAAATATACAAGGATACTTGCCTTTAGGGGAGAATACGATGAATCCGACGGATGATGGGAAACGGATCCCGACGACACGGCGAAGAGTAAACAATCACGATAATCACGATCGGGCACGGATCTCGATGATGATCACGATCCAGATGAATTCAACGGTCGAGATCGGAAATAAAACATATGAGAATTAGAAGAGTACCAAAATATACCATGATTGACAATTGATGAATAAGCACAAAAGTAGATCAAATATTTACTCACCAAGCAAAGGACGAACGAGACGATCCAAGGCCGAGATCAAGTTGATCAACCAATTGACGACCGAGATCTGAACTGGTGGTGATAATGAAGATCTGACGACGATGAAGAAGATCATGAAGATCCGCCGACCCATAATCAAAGTGATCATCAAGATGATGGATATCATGATCAGGAGGATGATCAACGGTCCACGATTGAGGAGTTCAAAGTCTGATCGAATGGACGGCCCAGAACGCTCTGATTGAAATCAAGTCGATCAGACGGTTGAAATGTGATCGGATGGCTGGATCTGCTTAGATCTGAGCTGAGAATCACGATCGGATGGATGGCTGTGATCCGATCTGGCTGAAAAGATCAGATCTGATCAAGATCAGATCTTGATCGAATCGACGGCTGAGATTCAATCCCGCACTCTCCCTTCTTCTTTACTGCAACAGAGGGGGGGCGCGTCGACTAGGGGGAAGCACAGGGTGGCGGGACAGCACGGAGCGATGCTGTCGGGATCGCGGTAGTGGGCGGCGGCCATGGGGACGACAGCCAAGGGGAGCCACCGCATGGGGGCGCTGCGATGAAGCTGGATGGCACAGGCGTCGAGGCGGCTGACGATCGCGGAGAGATTGCGAGGGCGTGCTGGCACTGGTGATGTCGTCGCGGGTTGGCGCCATGGGGCTGGGTGCTGCATCGCTAGGAGGAGATGAGAGGCGGGGCAAGAGTCCGGGGGTTGGCTCGTCGCGAGTGCGGCGGGAGCAGGCGGTTGCGCTGCATCTCCGTGGAAGGCAGGGAGGAGTGGAATGACGCAGGGTGGGCGATGTTGTTGCGACGGAGGAGGAAAGGCCAGCGGTTGCTGACGCGCGGCACGGCGGGATAGGGAGGACGTGCACATGGTGGCTGCATGGAGAGTAATGGAAGATGGGTGCCTGAAGGTAGGGGATGAGTTGGGGAGATGAACAGTGAGAATGTTTGGCGGCTAGGGTAATTAGCAATAGTAAAGATTTTAGGGTTAGGTTTTTGTAGAGTAGGTTTTTTTTTTAAGTAGGGTATTTAAATAGTGGGTTATTGGGTATGGGTAATGGGGTAGGATCCAATAGGAACTCATAGGATTTGGGTTTTATTAATGGGTTTGGGGAATTAGAATGGGTATTAAAACCCAATGAGAAAAATATACAACTAGAGAAAAATAAATAAATAAATAGATCAATAATAATATAGTAACCAAATAAATAAATTTTTGTGCATCAAATTATACTAAATGCAATAGAAGAAGATTTTTAATTCAATAATCAAATATAGTAATATTAATAACAACAGTAACAATTTTTGACATACATATCAAAAATGAGATTTGAGACAACCAAGTTCATAAAAATCCAAATAGTAATAAAATAAGGTACAAGTAGCCGATCACTTAGAAAATAAATATTAAAGTTGGAATATACTGTTATTCGAAGAAAATACAATTTTTGGTTCGAAAAGATTTTAATAGATGGCCCAATTCGAGTTTAAAATAATACTGAATTTATAATTAATCAAAATACGAAAATTATTCACAAAATACGTATTTAGGAAAACAGGGATTACACTTTGGCTAAGTATTTAACCATCATGTTATCACGTGCTTCATACTCGCCGAGGACCTGATTTACGACTAGCCGAGAGTCGCTAAAGATCCGGAGGTGTTGCGCCCCTGCATTGCGAGCCATTCCAAGGCCAGCTATGAGTGCCTCGTATTCTGCTTCGTTGTTCGAGACCTTGAAGTTGATACGGAGGGAGTATTGGAGGATGAAGTCATCTGGGCCTACCAGAATGACCCCGGCTCCGCTTCCCTCATTGCAAGAGGATCCGTCCACATAAACCGACCAGACAGATGGTCCCTTCATTGCTTGGCTGAACTCGGGGATGGTACTTTCAACTATGAATTATGCTAAGGCCTGAGCCTTGATCGCGGTCCGCGACTGATAAGTTATATCATGCTAGCTCAGCCCGATAGACCACTTCATAAGACGACCGGAGGTCTCCGGCTTGTGGAGCACTTGCTTCAGCGGTTGGTCGGTAAGAATGACCACCGAATGGGACTGAAAATACGGGCGAAGCTTTCTCACGGCCATCACCAGGGCATAAGCCATCTTTTCTATCTTCGGGTAGCGGAGTTCGGCATCCCGAAGTACTTTGCTTACATAGTAGATGGGCTTTTGAGACCGGTCTTCTTTCCTTACTAAAACGGCGCTGAGGGTCTGCTCGGAGGCTGCCAGGTAGAGGTAAAGGGGTTCACCAAGAATGGGCTTGCTGAGGAGAGGAGGGTTGACGAGTAAGCCTTGAGCTGGTTGAACGACTCCTGCTGTTGCTGCCCCCATTCGAAACCTTTAGCCCCCCTGAGGGCCTTGAAGAAGGGGAGGCATTTCTCCCCGGACTTTGAGAGAAAACGCCCTATGGCGGCTAAGCGTCCTATTAGCCTCTGAACTTCCTTAACATTCTTGGGAGGGGCCATGTCCAATATGGCCTTGATTTTCTCAGGGTTGGCTTCAATCCCTCGTTGGCTGACCATGAAGCCGAGGAACTTTCCTGACGAGACACCGAACACACACTTGTTCGGATTGAGTCTCATGTGGTGCTTTCTCAGAACATCGAACACCTCCTGTAGGTCAGTCACATGATCGGCTCCTCGGATGCTTTTTACAAGCATGTCGTCAACATACACCTCCATATTCCGGCCGATTTGAGCTTGGAAAACCTTGTTGACGAGACGTTGATATGTTGCGCCTGCATTCTTCAAACCGTAGGGCATAACCCTGTAGCAGTAGAGGCCCTGGTCGGTCACGAATGAGGTCTTCGGGATATCCGGAGGGAACATCCGAATCTAGTTGTAGCCTGAGAAGGCGTCCATGAAGCTGAGGAGCTCATGTCCCGAGGTGGCATCAATCAGAGTGTCAATACTCGGAAGAGGGAAGGGATCCTTGGGGCAAGCCTTGTTTAGATCGGTAAAATCGATACAAATCCTCCCAAGTCCCGTTGGACTTCTTCACCATTACTACATTTGACAACCACTCGGGATAGTTCACCTCTTGTATGAACTGGGCCTTTAAGAGCTTGTCCACCTCCTCTTTTATGGCTAGCTGGCGCTCGGGGGCGAACTTGCGCCTCTTCTGTTGAACCGGTTTGGACCCTGGAACAACGCTGAGGTGGTGGACCAAGAGCTCTTCGGAAATTCTGGGCATGTCTGCAGCTGACCAAGCAAAGAGGTCTCGGTTCCTTCGGATGCATTGTACTATGTCCGAGTATAGGGCAGACGGGAGGGTCTTGCTAACAAAGAACTTTCGAGTTGGATCTTGCTCAGAGAAGAGCACTTCCTCCAATTCATCCACCGGCTCGGACGTCGGTCGGGCAGCATCTTGGGGGATTTCCAGAGTTTCTAGGGATAGGACTGGACCGAGGGTAGAGGTCATGTAGCACTTGTGGGCCATTTCCTGATTGCCTTTTACTTCCCCTACTCCGGCCCGAGTGGGAAACTTCATTTTGAGGTGATAGGCGGAAGGGATGGCTTTAAGGGCGGCTAGGCCGGGCCGACCCAGAATGACGTTGTAAGCTGCAGGAACATCTACGACCATGAAGTCCATCGACTCCGTTCAGGTGGTAGGAGTTTTGCCAGCGGTTACGTCGAGGATGATCACCCCTTCAATAGTCACTGGCACTCCCGTGAACCCATGGAGTGTGTAGCCGGCGGGCTTGAGTCTGTCTCGGGAGAGCTTTAGGCCTTTAAAAGCGGCGAGGAAGAGGATGTTAACAGAGCTGCCAATGTCCACTAGGATCCTCTCCACTTTGAAGTTTACCATGTGGAGGTTGATAACGAGTGCGTCACAATGGGGGGGTGCGGACACCTTCAAGATCTTCGTCTAAGAATGTGACGGGCACTCCGAGGCCTTTAGGAGGAGGGGTGGCGCGAACCGAATTGACTTCCCTAATGAACGCCTTTTGGGAGGAGTTTGAGGAGCCCCCCATTGGGCCCCATGAATGAGGTGCAGGACACGCTCCTCCTCGAAGTCGGGCGTTTCATCGCATTCCGGACACTTATTAGCCCCCCGAGGCGGGGGAGGAAGGTCGGCTCGGTCCTTTCTCACGAACCTGGTCAGCTGGCCCCTCTGGATGAGGGCTTCTATCTCATTCTTCAAGGCCCGACAATCATTGGTGTTGTGCCCATGGTCCCGGTGATAACGGCACCACTTCTCTTTATCCCTCTTCTTGGCGGGGGTGTTCATCCTCGGAGCGGGAGGTATGATCCCTTCTTTCTCAACTTCCATTAGAATGGTGGAGACATTGGTGGTGAGAGGAGTAAATTTCTCGAATCTGGGGGGAGGTCAGCGCCGGCCGCCGTTATCCTTCTGGAGCTTCTTGGCTCCTTCCTCTTCTGTTCCCTTTCTCTTAGACCCGGAGGAAGACCCCTCCAAGTTGGGCCGGTGCTCGGCTTCTTCGGCCCGAATATACTTTTCACTTCGGAGTAGGAGGTCAGAGAAGTTCTGTGGGGGCTTCTTGGCGAGGGAGGAGCGGAGGCTGGAGTTGAGGACGTTGGACTAAAATGCTACTGCAGCGACCGACTGGTCGAGGGAGGCTATGGATCTAGCCTTAGCTGTGAACCTTTTCACATAGTCTCTCAGCTTCTCACCCTTCTTCTGGTGGAGGTAGAGTAGCGAGATGCTGGTCTTCTCAGTTCTGCGGCTACTCACGAAGTGGGTGACGGAGAGAGTCTCAAACTGCTCGAAGGAGAATATTGAGAAAGGGGCGAGGCGAGAGTTCTATTCTCGAGCTGGGCCCTTGAGAGTTGCGGGGAAGGTTTTGCAGAGCAAGGCATCGGAAGCTTGATGGATGACCATGAGGGTCTTGAAGCTTTCAATGTGATCGACGGGGTCAGTCTCCCCGGAATAGGTCTCAAATTGAGGAGGCTTGAAGCCGATTGGTACGGGTGCATCCATTATGGTTCGGGAAAAAGGAGGTCCACTAGGATGAAGGGTCCTTCCTCTGAGCTTTTCTCTCGGTCTAACTGACCCAAGCGCCTCTCCATCTCGTGGAGACAGCGATAGACATCGTCGTCCCTTCGACGGTAATCAGCTGAGCCTCTAGACTCGTCTTCGTACGAGGGAGAGCGGGGGCTACGACGTCGGTAGCCTCTGGAGCGATGAGGACTTGGCATATGCCGGGAGTTGCTAGGAGCAGGAGGAGGAGTTGGGGACCGTCGGCGAGGACTTCAGACCGGAGGAGGAGAGGGGATCTTTGGAGCATTGGTGTTGGGATGGAGGTTGAGAGCTTGCAGGACGGTTGCTTGGAACTACTGGAACTCGGCACGGGTGATGGGTGCCTCATCATCCCTAGTCTGTTGCCGACCTGCAGGGGAGTGTGGTCTTCTTCTGTGATGTTCGGGGGACTCTCTCCGCCTCCTTCGGATGGGGGACCTTCTGTTGTCTCGGCGGTGAGGAGATCGCTCATCCGGACGATGTTGGCGGGAGGCTCCCTCTCAGGCCCGCTTTTCATCCAGACGGCGGCGAAGATCCTCATCCATCTGCCGATTGAGGACGGTGTTACGAAGGTCGAAAACTTGGGGATTGTGGAAGGCCATCGAATCCGAAGAGGCATTGTGGATGGAGACGTGGTCCGGATGGAGAGGTTGTTTCTGCGGGTTGGGACCCTTAGGAGGTTGTTGATTCTGAGGAGGAGGCAGGTCCTGTTGAAGAGGGTCCATGGCCTGAGGAGGAAGTTGCCCCTGCTGTTGAGCGGGCTGAGGGAGAACTTCCTGTTGCTGATCGGGGTTGGGCCCTCGGTTGAACCCTCTGGATCTGACTTTCCTAGGAGGCATGGCTGGAGAAGATCTGACCAACGGGAAGAGGGGAGGTTGCTATTCGTTAGTTTCCCACAGACGGCGCCAATCTGTTGCCGCTAAATCTGGTGTGGGGACAAACAGATAGTATTTGTGGATTCTTAGGAAAACTGAATAGCAAACCTGTTACCTGTTCTGTCGGAGTTTGACGCTGACTCCTGCCGTACACCTGCAAAAAGTGCGAGATACCGGGGTTGTTCCCGGCGACGCACCCTCCGACGCTCAAGTCAGTAATCAATGATTATGAGAGAGCGCAAAAACTGAGAAAAGATTGATTACCTCTTAATGGAGATGGATGGGGGGTATTTATAGGCGCCGCTGGGATCAGATTAGGAATGTAATCCCCTGTGGTTAGATAAGAAATGTAATCCCTAATCCCAGTGAAAGGATAGATATGAATCAGGGCCGTTGATCAAGATTTAATCAGAAACCCTAATTCTATCCCTTCTGGACCGGGTTTGCTGCGGGTTGAAACCCGCACCCGGTTGAGGTGGATCCGTTCGCGGGTTAGTGGGTCTTCAAGGAGGAGATCCAATACCCGCTTCAGACCCATCGGTAGGTGAAATTACCGTTTTACCCCCAGACTTCAAGATTCGTGCCCGATTTGGACGGTTCCGATTTATCCCCGTTTTTAGCCATATCAAAAACAAAAGGCCTATAAGAATCATATAAAACGTGTAACTTGCCTTGGCAAGTCTATGAAGTGCCTATGAAGTGAATTCTTGTACCACAGTGTAGGTAAAATTAAGATGAAGAAAATTGTTTGTTTAAATAGAAGACCATGGAATGCAAGTGTCAAAACAAAAAATAGTTGATGAATAACCTTTTTCAGTAATCAATAACAAAAACGGAAAAAGATAAAAGAGGTCATACATATAGGAGAGAGAGGGCCATGAGAATTGGGCGGAGAATGAGCAGAAAGGGGTGGGAAGAATATCGCGGGTTAGTTGATAATATGGTGGGTTTGTTGTATGGAGATATATTTTAGAATATCTAGTTAGTTTTAAAAAGATGAGTAAATACTGATTATTTACAAAAAATATTAAAGAGTTATGGTTTTTTTTTTGGTCAAAAGAAGTTGTGTTAGTTGGAAGTTTGCATTCTAATTTTTTTTTAAAAATTTTGTTTTCTTAATATGGTGGAGTAACTAACTTGAGAACATGTTAGTTTTGTTACGTGATGTTGTGGTTTTTTTTTTCTGGATGAAAATATATGACTATTCGGCTGAAAGTTTTTTAAAATTCCTTTAAAATTCTATTAAAAATTACTTTAAATTTTCTTTAATGTTTTCTAAAAAATTCCTTAATTTTTTTTTCTAAATTTTTCTTTAAAATTCCTTAAAAAATTCTTTAAAAATTCCTTAAAATACCTTTAAAAAATTCTTTAATAATTCCTTCAAATCCTTTAAAAATTGAACCAAAAAATTCTTCAAAATTGTGTATCACACAATGGAATCATGAATTCAACAATCACATAGCATTAACATCAGATTTAGCATGAACAAATAAACAATTCAGAACCAACATAGCACAAAGAAGGTATTCAACAACATTTATATATACATGTTCATAAGTATCAAACAGATAGCAATCTCAAGAATTGGAGAAATAAAAACATATTCCCACTGCTGCTGCTGCTTCTTCTTCTTCCTCCACTAGTAAGCTGTTGCTGCTTCTTCATCTTCTTCCAGAAGATGTTGCTGCTGCTGCTGCTTCTTCCAACGCTTCTTCTACTATACAAGCTTCTTCTTCAGTTGACAAAAATAAAAACAAAAAAATTCAGCAATGGTTTGTATTTGTATCTACATAAATTTAACAATACTATGAAATAAATTACTAGTAGGATCAGAACACAATTGTCCGCAATCAAAATTACCAAATAATCATGAATCAGTTATCAAATGTGAAAATGTGGTGTCACTAGTGCTGCATTGCAATGTCATGCCAACTAGTTCAAATGCAAAAATAAAGATAGAACCCCAAGTTTTTAAACCCTCCTTCATATGTAGAGGGAGATAGCATAATGATCTCATGAATTTGTAAAGAGTATCTCATACCAACTGCACTCAATTCATACATCAAAATCCTTAATCAGATAATGGTCTCATGAATTTTCATTCACATAGCATTAACATCAACACTAGCATGAACAAAGAAATTGTGCAAGTTTTACTGGATGTGCATCTCTTTCACTTAGTGCATATTTTTTCTTTGTGCCTGTACATTTACATTTTGAGTTTTATTGAATGTGCATCTCTATCACTTAGTGCAATTTTTTTTTTGTGCATCTACTCTTCCATTCAAGTTTTATTTATTGTGCATCTCTTTCATTTAGTGCATCTATTTTTGTTTGTGCATCTGCTTTTCCATTCAAATTTCATTGAATGTGCATCTATTTCTCTTTTTTCACTTATTTCCATAGGGATTTGTCAAAGGGGGTACTTAATTATGGCAAGCTTCAACAACCTATGATGTTGTAGTGTATAAGGAAGCAATGCAGTTGATAGAATCAGTACATCGTAATGCAACAGCTTATCTGGAGAAAATATAAGTTGCAAATGGTCTGAAACGCATTTTAGTAATAGATGTCTGAGTGATTCATTGTACAAGAATGTGAGTGAAGGCTTTAACAAATACATCAAAGAAGCTAGAGGAAAACCCATGGTATCACTGTGTGAGGGGATAAAGAAATTAACAATGAAGACAACCACTAAAAGAATCTAAGATGGAAAGGTATGACGTAGTGTGTCATAAGATCTTGGAACAAATAAAAAAACTAGCAAGTAATGCATCATACTGTGAAGTTCAATCCAATGGGGTTAATGATCATAAGTGCACTCTGAGGGGAAGAGCAGAGGTTGTCAATCTAGTTAGGAGGAGTCGCACATGCAGGATTATGAGTGCACTCCGAGAGGAAGTACAAAGAAACTTATATCCTGTATCAAATTATAGCAACACTCATAATATAAATAACCAATTTATATCTAAGTGTGGCTCATCATTACCTACACACAACCAAAAGAAAATACAAGAAATTGAACCAAAATTTTAAAAGCAGTATGAGAATCAAACACTTCCCTAAAACATATTTTGAAATGACAGTTTGAAGATGAAGAACCCAAATTCGAGCTTGAAATTGCAGCTTGGAGATGAAGAACCCAAATCAGGGACTAGGGTTTCGAGATGGATAGGGGCATCGGGGGCATCAAGATCAACGGTGGAGAGGGGCGTCGGGGGAAAGCTGAGGTGGGGCTAGGGTTTCGAAGAGATAGAAGGAAGTTGCCGGATTTGGGGGTTGAATTTGAGAGGACGAAGATGAAGAAGAAGTTAGAGTTTGGGGAAATTGGGGGGGGGGGGGGGGGGAGATTCCGAGAGTGGGAAATGGAGATGTAGATTGGTGGTGGCGGCAGTGGTGAGGTGGAGCTGAGGAGGCTTGGGTTTGGAGGGGAGAAATGGGAGACATAGAGAGAGGGAGCTAGTTTGGGAGAATGGAGAGGAGGGGGATAAGAGATTTTTAGAGAGAAGGTATTTTGGTCTTTTCACATGTTTCTTAATGGGTATGAACCCGTTAAGAGGAATATTTGGAAAATATTCTACTACCTTAGAGCAACTCCAATGGGAGTCTCTATTTCTTCATCTCTATAATGGAATATTCCTGGGAATATTCCATTATAGAGATGAAGAAATAGAGACCCACTCCAATGGGAGATCTCTATAATTTTTAGGCTTTTGTAATTAGTTTTGTTATAAATAATTTTACATTAAATTGCTTATATTAATAATCTATTTGGGAAAATAAAAATTATGTTGTTGGAAATATCTCGCCGAATGCTTTAAAACGAGCCTAATATTAGTACTTTTTGGAACTAATTTTAAATTATGGAATTTTTACTTGTATTAACAATGTAAAATAATCAAGTGTAAAATTACGGATTAAATTTTAAATTTTCTAATTTAGTATATTTTAATATTAATTTTTGACAGAAATAGAAAATTTCGGATTATAATAATTAAAAATGAAAGTACAACATGAAGATGAAAAAAATACAGATAAGCTAATACAATAACAACAAACTATAATAACTGGAAAAACAAATTACATAATAGCAAATTACGAGAACATTAAAAATTAGATATAATTTAATATTCCGGTAAGTCATCTCCAAATCTATGTCCTCCCTGTCTGGTTCCTCCATATCCACTTGCTCCATAATAAGCTGCGGATGATCCACCTTCACATTGGTATCCAGTTTGATATTGGTTACAGTCAGGGAAATTATTATGCATAAATTGAGAGGATGACCCAAAGACTTCAGAATTACTACTCTTATTTAGAACTTGTTCTTTTTTCTTCCGAAAGTATTCTCGTTCGATGGGATCGGTTATAGAATTTAGGTCTTTCTCCATATAGAGCATATCTTGACGTTGAGCCTCTAGTTCTAATTTTTTTTTCTCATTTTCAGCATTCAACATTAAGAGATTGTAGCGTAACGATGTTTCTTTCTCCCGTTCTTCTTGCCCTCTTTTCAATGTTTTTAGAATTTCTCGATTTTCTTCAGCTAGTGATTCGATAAAAGAATTTTGCTTATCGAATTGTTTCTTTTTCATCTTTTCTTTTTTCCTTCCCGTAGGGCGGCTTGATGATTCATTGATTGGTGTTTGTTCCTCTTCGATTGACACTCGCTCATCGTCGTCTATATTCATATCAACGAATCGTGGACCTAACGGAGACCCTGTTTCGGATCCTTGCGACATGTTGGTTTGTGAACCTTTGGAGGCCGCAGGAGATACGGAATTTGTATTGGTCCATTTCTCAGCATCCTTGAGGATGAACCACACATGATCAAATATAAACCCTTTTTTTTCATCTGAATCTTGTGAAAATAGTACTTTGGCACGTTTAATCTACATGTAGAAACATGTAAAAAGTAATTAATACAAATGTAATAATATTATTAGAAGAACGATATGAATGAAATACTCACAATATCTAGCTCAGAAGCACCGCTTGGATTAAGGCACTCGACTTGACGAATACAACCACGGAACTTGCTTACAGCTTTTATGATTAGCATCATACGACATTGTAGAGACTTCGGTGATCGATATGTAACACAAAGAGAAGGGTTACGTTTACCGAAAGTTGCTGCAACTCTCTCCCATAACCTGTCTTTTTTTTTATTTTTACCCAATATAGGATCTTGAGAAATGTCAAGCCATATAGAGCACAAAGCTTGATCTTCTTCTATAGAGAATGATTTTCCACGAATAAATTTGACTGTATCCATAGGAGAGGAGGAAAAAGTTTTCAGCTCAGAAGATAGGAAAAGAGTTATGAGTTTGAAAAATGGTTACTGAATGATGTCAATATTTATAAGACAACCCGATGCCACAGGAGAAGACAAACGAATCAGCTGATGAAGACAGGGTATCCAATGCCACAGGAGAAGACAAACGACTTGACTGATGAAGACAGGGTATCCGATGCCATAGGAGAAGACAAACGAATCAGCTGATGAAGACAGGGTATCCAATGCCACAGGAGAAGACAAACGACTTGACTGATGAAGACAGGGTATCCAATGCCACAGGAGAAGACAAACGAATCAGCTGATGAAGACAGGGTATCCAATGCCAACACAGAAGACAAACGACTTGACTGATGAAGACAGGGTATCCGATGCCACAGGAGAAGACAAACGAATCAGCTGATGAAGACAGGGTATCCAATGCCACAGGAGAAGACAAATGACTTGACTGATGAAGACAGGGTATCCAATGCCAATTAATGCATTTATTAGCTATTCCAATGCTGGTTATGTAACTCAATATCTATATAAGCAACATATAACCATGAATACTACATCCTTCATCCCTAATCTATTCATATAAGATGACCAAAATCCAACATTCTCTAACAATGAGCTTTAGAGAAGGGTCATCGGATCTACCATCTTCTTCTTTTGACGATGAACAAATACCTCTTTCACCAACATCAGCCAATCTTCTGATTCCATCGGCGACAGAATGGGAGGAGAAAATGAAAGAATGGGAAGCAGAAGAAGCATTATTAGCTCGTTTATATGCATCTAACAAGGCAATCATGAGTGAATACCTTGTCGATGATGATGAACCAGCACATCGAGGAGCAATTCTGGGCCACATTGTGATCAACCGTGAAAGAGAAGATGGGAATTCTCGTCTATGGAATGATTATTTTTCTGAGAATCCTACATATGGAGAAAATTTATTTCGTAGAAGATTCCGGATGCACAGAAGTCTATTTCTTCGTATTGTCGATGCGGTAAAAGATCACGATACCTTCTTCGTACAAAAGAGAGATGGTATCGGAAAGCTTGGATTATCCACTTTGCAGAAGGTCACGGCAGCATTTCGGATGTTGGCATATGGATCAGCAGCGGATTGTACCGATGAATATATAAGAATTGGTGAGTCTACTGCAATTTTATGTTTAAAGAAATTTTGCAGGGCAATTGTAGAGGTTTACGGAAATGAATACTTAAGAACACCCAATGCCAATGATGTTGCAAGATTATTACAAAAGGGTGAAGAACGAGGTTTTCCAGGAATGTTGGGAAGTCTTGATTGTATGCATTGGGCATGGAAAAACTGTCCAACGGCTTGGGCTGGACAATACTCGGGTCGTCATGGTAGTCCAACTATCATTCTTGAGGCAGTGGCTTCTTATGACTTATGGATATGGCATGCATATTTTGGACTACCGGGCTCGAACAATGACATCAATGTGTTGCAAGCGTCAAATCTATTCGCTAACCTAACTCAAGGTATTACTCCTCCTGCTAAGTATACAATTCAAGGTAAAGAATATGATGTCGGTTACTATTTAGCCGATGGCATATACCCCAAATGGTCAACCCTTGTACAAACTATTTCCCAACCCCAAGGTCCGAAGAAACAATATTTCGCAATGATGCAAGAATCATGCCGAAAAGACGTGGAGCGTGCATTTGGAGTCCTTCAAGCACGATTTGCCATCATCAAAGGACCATCACGTTTTTGGAATAAAAGTGTACTACATGACATCATGTCTGCGTGTGTTATACTGCACAATATGATCATCGAGAATGAACGCGATGACTCTGAAAGACTAGTTTTGTCTACTCCTGCAATTATTGAGAATACTCAAGAGATTGATGACAACGAAGCTGAGCAATTCCAACGATTTCTTGCTCGACACAAGCAACTCAAAGACAAAAATGCTCATATTGCACTTAGAAATGCACTGATAGAGCATTTGTGGGCAAGACACGGCAATGAAATCTAATTAAAAGTTGGGGATTATTAATGTTATAAATTTTTTTTTTTTAATTATTCAGTTCTATGTATTTCAATGTCCACCGTTTGTATTTTCAATTAATGATTCTATGTATTTGTCGTTTATCTATTTCCAATTAATGATCACATTGTATGAGTGGGTAGTCTTTTTAAAATATGTTAAGCTAACACAAAATAACTAAATAATCTTATCTGTAAATATTGTATCAATTATTTTTTTCAAACAATAAAAAAATATTCAAAATTGGTATCATTTTAAAGCTAACGTCGAGACATTTCCAACTGTACCAAAAAAATAAAATTTTGTTTAATATTTTATAAGATACATTCACTACATATACAATACACATTTTAATTAAAGGATATGGAAGGAATTTTTAGAAAGATATTAAAGTAATAAAGGGTAAAATGGGAATTAAAAAAAGGGAATAGTAATTTGGAGATTGGATGAAAGGTCTCCAAATTTGGAGACCTTTTTCACCCATCTCCATATTTGGAGATGGAGATAGAGATCGGTGGGAGTGGAAACCATCTCCATATTTGGAGATAGAGATGGATTTAGAGATCGGTGGGAGTTGCTCTTAACGGAGAAGTGGACGACGGGATTCTTTTAAATTTTTTTCTTCATAATATGGTGGAGTAACTAATTTGAGAGCATGTTAGTTTAGCTGTGTGATGCTGTTTTTTTTATTTATATATGAAAATCATTGATTATTCTGCTGAAAGTTTCTTGCCATTTGAGGGGGTCAATTTTAATTTTCCTAATCTTGATAAATTTTGGACTAAGCATCTCCAATTTAATTTTTTCTCTTCAAATAAACTACTATTTAGCATTAGCACGATGCATGTTTTAATGAATATATAGTTATTAAAGTAATTTAATATAGCACGTGTGAGGCACGTGTTAATAAATATATATTGTTTAAAGTAATATCTAATAATATTAGGGAAAAAAACAAAGTACCCCGCATAAATACAAAATGCCCATATAATGCTTGAAAAAACTACATTATACCCATTCATCCGTTAACTTAGCTCATTCCGTTAAATATAAATTATTAAATTACGATTTTACCTTTAAATTTTTATAATTAATCCCTTATACTTTCTTCTCTTTCTTCATTCTCTCTCACCTATCCTCTAAAACTCAATTCAATTTTAATCAAAAGTTTCAAATCTACGATGACTCAATCAATTCAATTTCAACAAATAAGGCAAGAAATTACACTAAAATCGAAACACATTTGGCCCCTAGCTTCAAAAATGTTGAAATTGAGTGAGATAAAGAAACATTTCAGTGTTGGATCGATTAGAATGTTTTGTTAGTCATAAAAAATAGAATATAGTTATGTAGTGGAGAGCTAGAATAAGGATATTACAGTTATTGTTCAACCTTTCAAATAATAAAGTTAATAAATAATTTGAGATGAATGACTCATATAACTAAAAAAAAGAAAATGTAAAATATATTCTTTAGATTAGAAGTGTACAACTTTGGAAAATAAATATAAGAAATTAATTGATTAATTAATTAACTTAAAAAGACAAATTTAAGTCTTTGTTTCTAGTCAATTATTTTTGAAAAAAGAACAAGACTTAAGAAACAACATTGAAAAACATTAAGAAACAAAATGATATATATTTCATTTTAAGAAATTAAGACGTTAAACTTAAATCAAGAAAAATTAAAATAAAATCCAAATTACTTCCCACTATCGGAAAGAAATAAAAGAAAATTAAACAATATAGTTGAAGGTACCTTCATCTTTTCATCACCTAGAATAATGTCCATGTGATTTGCAACAATGTTTTCTTGAACGCTATCATTCTCATCAGTGGCCATGGAATTGGATCTTAACGAGTTCTAAGGTGGATGTGAACTGACAACTGCAGCCCTAACGTTTTTTTTTTCTTTTCTTGTTCTTAGATCTGATTCGACTAACGGTAGTGAAAATATAGGTCTGGGACTGAAAGTGAACTTGAACACCTGCTGTGACCAACGTGAACCTTAAAATAGGTTAATAGATCTTGATTTGATAGGAAAAAAGAAGAAGGGATTAATTATAAAAGGGTAAGGGAAATACAGTAATTTAATAATTCATATTTAACAGAATGTGTTAAGTTAACAAAAGAATGAGTATAATGTATTTTTTCAAACATTATATGAGCATTTTGTATTCACGCCAAACGTTAGGGAGTACTTTGGTGTTTTCCCATAATATTATAATGGGAGAAGAGTTGTCATTTGTAAATATATCGACTTACGTGCATCGCACGTGCAACTCTAACTCTCTCATTATAGTCTTTATTGTGTGGGGCCCACAAGCTTACAATATGCAAGGGGTATTGTAGGGAAACCGAAAAGTAAGGGACCGAGAAAAGTGACCATGAGATTTATAGTAAAATTTTGGGTGGGACCCATTGTATAAATGGGGGTGTTCTCTGGGTTTTGGGAAAATGTTTGTGAGGGACCAAGATAAGAAGTATTTGCAGCTTTAAGGTGGGGAATGATTTGGAGGGAGATTGTTAAGGGATATTTATTAAAAAGTGCATCACACGTGCTAAGACTCTTTATTACATAAAAAAATATATTTATTAGGATGTGGTGTTCAAATAATGAATAAAACATAACTACATAAGTAGACCAAGAAATTTTTTCTCTGGTACAAATATTAATCTTTGAACATGATTACACTATTTCCCATTGCCTCTAAATCTAAATTCATTTCTCGCAATTTGTTAAGTAGGGTCTATTATTGCAAACCAAAAACAAATTTACTTTTATTAGAAATTGATCAGAAATATACACATGTCCTCAGCACTTAATGAGTAAAAATGCAGTATTTGTAATTCACTAACCTTTATCATCATTACTAGCCGGGACAGATGATGCTCAAGATTTAGTGGCAGGAGAAATATATATGAGTTCTTGTTATTTGTAGAGAGAGTGAAAGATCTTAGCCACAGATCTGGATCAGAGAAATGAGTTTTGTGAGGGGCAGGAGAGGTTGTGCTGCACGTGGCTGACTGTCTCGAACATCTGCAAAACATCTAGAAACACCGGCAGAGATCTTGGCGACAGGCTCTCCAATGATCTAGTCAGTCACTTGAAGAAATGAAAGCCAGGGTTTTGAGAGAAAAAAATAACATTACCTTTGTAAGGAGGGTGGCTGCTTGGTTTTATAGGCAGGGAGAAGGAACCCTAACTTTAATGGGCTGGGTTGACCCTCTTCTGTAGGCCTGTTTGGTCTGCTGAAACAGCAGAAGGTCCATAGGTTCTACAAGCCTAGTTTAGGAGAATTCGAGCATCATGAGGAGATCAAACAGTTCAGATTGGGATGGACTTTTACCCACATTAGCGATATCATTACTAGCCGGGGTGGATACAAGATTGAAAAGTTGAGAAATCACACAAGAGAAGATACAAAATGACCCACTTTTCAAAACCAATTTCTAAAATAACCCACTTTCCAAACTAATTCCCATGGTGGACTAGTCCTCATAGGCCGCAGTTATATCCCATCACCTAAAGAAGAGAAAAACATAATTTTCGTAATTTTCGTATCCATAAAAGAAGAGAAAAACATCGTATATGGTTATGGTTGAGCTTCAAATGCCAGAACTTCTAACTCGGTAGTCCGCAAAATCACTGCAAGTAGATAGAACGACCAGAACGAGATCACATATCTTTCATAAATTGGTGCGAGCCCCATATGGGGGCATCCATTGACATTTAAATGAAGCGTACGATTAGCTCCAACTTCAAACGACCATAACTTTTGATTCAGTTGTCCGTTTTATCGTCGCGTGGTGTCAAAATGAGCATGACGAAGAAACGCATCCGACGGGGGGGGGACTAGTTCTTTGCATCCCGGCACTCCCATCGCCTCAAAATCTAGATTTGAAGTCATTTGGCCCTTCAAAATGGAGGTTTTATAGCATTCAGGGCGGAAAACGTAATTTTCCTATCAGGGTATCTGGAGACTTTGGAGCTGGGCCAAAGAAAATGGAAGGCCCAAACTCTTTATTTTTTTTGGGAGGGAGGGGGGGGGGGGGGGGGGGGGGGGAATAAACAATAGTTCAAAATCTTTGGCCTTTATGTTACATATGAAAGTAATAGTTCTATAAAATTTAGTAGAAGTTTATACAAATTCTTACAAATATTTTGTCCTTCATATTAAGCTAGCAAAGAAAACAACCAAAATTATGGTCATCCAATTTTATCTGAAAAGAGTTGAAGCATACTGGAAAGAAAAAAGACAAAAGAAATTCCAGTTACTAAAAGTGGTCGACTTACAAAATTGATTGAGAAGACCGAAACTCTATCCTTCAACTTGTACCTTTTTATTATTATAATTATTTAGGAATAATGTACCTCTTCTTTGATCCACCTGCAAGAAGGACAACAGGAAGAATTTTTTTGGAAAGCAATATGAAAACAGAAGAAAGCAAACTTCAATATAAATTAAGCCGTAAAAAAAGGACCAAATTTGCCACGCACATCTGGAGTGATTGTAAAATGTGATACGAAACCATGGTTTTTAGAATACAAAATAACAATCGAATTCATTAATTGATTAATCCTTGTTAATCATAATATGGGAGTGTAAGAAAAAACAGATGTCACTTAAAAAATGAGAGGGTAAGGAGAGAGGTAGAGTGGGTGCCTTGGGAAGGGAGAAGATCTCATGCTCAAGTACTTCTCTCTGCCTCATATTCTCACCCATCCCGTCGCCGTCACTTCCAATCCCTTCACATTCCCCATCTTCACAGATGCCCCCAATATAACACTCCGTAATTTCTAAAATAATATATATATATATATATATATATATATATATATATATATATATATATATATATATATATATATATATATATATATATATATATATATATAATATGTTGATAAAAGTGGCTGTTTGGTAAAAATATATACAGGATGGCATATTTGGTAAATATGTTGAAGTGGATTTGTGAGTTTGGGGGGGGGGCACGTTATTGAAACAGCAAGGTATGCTGTTTGGAAAAATTGCTGATGACGTCAGCAATTGAAAGGGGGCCCACCTGCAGATCAATGTTGCTGTTGCCGCCGTTCTCTCTGTGTGAAGGGTGACCTGGTGTGGGGCCCTTGGGGCTTTCCGCTGTGCACTTCGCCAGGAGAGAGAACGGGGGAGAGTGAATGAGATTAGTCCCATATCGGGAGATTACAAAGAATATTATATTAATATATACTATTGCCTATGATCAAGAGTCACCAATTCGGTTAACCACCTTTTGAGAGGCAGCCTGTGGCGGGCAGTTATACTATACTATAAATAATTTATCTTCTAAATTGTATAAATTGTCCGAGCTCAGGACAGGAGTGTTACAAATGGTATCAGAGCCGACTTTCGACACCGAGTGTGGGAGAGCAGTGAGTTATGGACTCCAGAATGATCGGTGGAGTAAGACAATCCCCAGAATTCTGGGATGATGGACAAAGATTCATAGAATGATACACAGAGTGGGATTGGTTTCCAAAATTCCAAAGACGAGAGCGACGCTCACAGATGCTCCACATCGGGTGGAAAGGAGATCCTGCACTAGATTGTGCATGCCCCGTGCTAAGCGAGGACGCTTATTTCTGAAGGGGGGTGTGTAACACCTCGTAATTTCTAAAATTATATATATATATATATATATATATATATATATATATATATATATATATATATATATATATATATATATATATAAGTGGCTATTTGGTAAAAAATATATGCAAGATGGCATATTTGGTAAATATGTTGAAGTGGATTTGTGAGGGGGGGGGGGGTACGTTATTGAAACAACAAGGTATGCTGTTTGGAAAAATTGCTGATGACATTAGCAATTGAAAGGGGGCCCACCTGTAGATCAATGTTGCTGTTGCCGCTGTTCTCTCTGTGTGAAGGGGGGCATGGTGTGGGGACCCTTGGGGCTTTCTGCTGTGCACTTTGCCAGAGAGAGAGAACGGGTGAGAGTGAATGAGATTAGTCCCATATCGGGAGATTGCAAAGAATATTATATTACTAAATACTATTGCCTATGATCAAAAGTCACCAATTCGGTTAACCACTTTTTGAGAGGTAGCCTGTGGTGGGTAGTTGTACTATACTATAAATAATTTATCTTTTAAATTATATAAATTGTCCGAGCTCGGGGCAGGGGTGTTACACCCATGCCCAAACCAAAAACCACTTCACATTTTCTTTCTCTTTTCCCACACAACCCCTAAACCCTACTTTCAACCCACCCTATGATCCAAAATTTCCTCTAAAAACCCAACAAAAAATCGTCGGATCTCAAAGAAAATGGAGAAACGTGCATGAAGTGTGGTGAAAGAGACCACCTGGCGGTCGAATGGAAGAAGCTTGACTTCCACTGCTTTAACTGCAAGAAATTTGGTCACAAAGTGCATGAATGCCCGTTGTTTAATTGGTGTGAGTTCTTGGAGGTTCATGCAGCCCACAACTCCAACCTAGCTGAATCTTTCATGGCACTGCATGCCAGTGCCTTCCTCCACCTTATTAACCCGAGGTTCTTTCTATCAACTAGAGACGTGGAATGTGATTTAAACTTCGCATGGGAAGGTTAGGGATGGTGGTGGCACCTCATGAAGGTGGGGGAAGGAGTTTTCCATGTCTAGTTCCCAACGTCAGCTAGTGCCAATAAGGCAGTGGAGGAAGGGAAATTCCACTTCTCGGGTTTACATCAACCTTCACACCTTGTTCCATGGACTATGGTGCCAAGCTTACCCAAGCCTCGCTTCATTTGGATCAACATTCCTATGCTCCCATTCCACATGTGGAACCAGGGGTCTCTCGAGTCAATTGTCAAGCCGTTTGCTAAGATGACCACCCTGAGTAAGGAGATGATGGATGTCAAAAAGAAAGATCAAACCCTTGTGCTCATTGAGTTTGAGGATATCACACTCATTCCTAAAACCCTAACTATCTGTTATACTCACGCTCATTCGTGAAACCCTAACTATTCGTTAAACTGTTCCTTGGTCCCTTTAGAAATAGGTGTTTGATGTATGTGTTTTCATTGCTGGCCAACCCATTATGGTGGAAAATGTGCAAAGTGGAAAGGTTCAACTGTTTACCAGTTCTAATGGCAATGTGGAGACTGGCCATGGTTCTTTCAGGTGCAAGAAGGATAAGGATACACTACTGATTGAAGTTAATGACTCATCGGAGAAGGCTAACCGAGTTGATCAAGCACCATCTGATTCATACTCACCACCACAGCAACCACCTATAGTGGCGGAGGAGATCGTCAGACCCTAGGAAATTTTGAAGTTCAAACTGAGAGGGAGAATATCTGCCGTGAAATCAGGGAAGGCAAACAATTGGTTGGTCAAGATCCCACCCCTGATTTGGATTCCAAAGATAGATGCTCCGGAGATTTCTCCCAAAAAAACTGCCCTATCAACTCCTCCAACAACAAGGTCAGTAATCACTCCCCTGTATCTGATGACTCCCGTAACGGCTCTGATGATAGCTCAAGTTGTTACATGTCCATGGTTTGGGACAAAAAAATTGTTAACATGCCTACTTCTTTATTTGAATGCATCAAGCCTGCAACTGAGCAAGCCTTAGCCCATAAAGTTTGCAAGGAGGCCCTCATTTTACCCCAAAGCCCAGTTGTCCCAAGAAGCAACAATCCTATTCCTCAACCTGTTTCTTCAACACCTCCCCCAACCCATTGAAGCTCCATCAGTTACATCTAGCATTTCTTCGAGATTTGAAGATATGGCTACTAAGCACAGGTGCAAGATTAGCATCTCCAACTCCCATAAGAGGCTGTGCTCCCTATGTTCGGGGGTTCAACTTTGACCAGGAGTCTAGCTCATAAGTCAGCTAAGAGGCATGCGGATGCTTCCAAACGCAGGGAGGGCTCAGCAAGCTCAGGTACTAAGCTATTCAATTCTTTTAAACTTCTGTTCGATGATGATCTACTTGATGTTGTTCAATCAGTGGGAGTGGAGGCCACAGGGCCCCATGCCATTGCGAAGATCAGTAATTTTGAGAGGAAAGTAGTTGGCACCTCCAAGACAACTGTACCCTCGAGATGAATTTCTCTCCCTTTATTTTGTGTATGATGTTTTCCCGTCCTGGTTGTTGTGTTCTAAGATTTCACAAATGCAGATCATATGTTGGAATGTAAGGGGGATTGGTAGCCCTGATAAATGTTCTTTGATCAAAGATGGAATCCAATCGACTGTATGTATCCAAGAATCTATGTTGTCCAACCCCAGTAGTAGAAAGCTTACATCTATATGGAGAATTGCTATCAGCAAATGGATTATTCTTGATGCCATAAACAACTACAGGGGGGGGGGATTATGGTTGGATGGAATAATAACATGTATGATGTCTTCTACTCAGTTGTTGATATTTTCTCTGTTTCTGTATCCCTTAGATTGAGACAGTCTGGTCTGGAGTGGTCCCTCACTTCGGTTTATGCCCCTTTTAAGAGAGAAGATCATGATGTATGCTGGCATGAGATCATTCAACGCAGAAGTCGCCTTTTCCCTTGTTGGGGATTATGTGGAGATTTCAATGCTACACTTTCTGATCAGGAAAGGAACAGAGGTAAAAGCTCATGGAGGGACATGAAACAATTTACAGACTCTATTACCTTATTACAGCTCATTGATGTACCCGTGTCTGGAAGAAAATTTACATGGTCCAACTTGCGTAGCAATCCATCCATGGCTAGACTAGCCAGGTTCCTCATCACATAGGAATATGATACCACCTTCCCTAGCTCCATTTTGTCCTTCCTGCCAAGGATTGCTTCTGATTGCTGTCCTATTGTCTTTGAAACACTTGGCATTCCCCTGAAAACAAACTTCTTCAGATTTGAAAAGGCTTGGTTTTCTGATCCTCATTTCCCAGAATTGGTTGCAGGCTGGTGAAATTCATTCATCCGTAGAGGTTCACCAGTTGACATTGTGTGACAGAACATTACATTGCTTAAAAGGAGTATTAGGGATTAGAGCTACAAAGCTTCGATAGTATTAAAGCCAAGAAGAAGAAACTGTTAGACATCATTCATGCCCTTGATGTTCAGCAGGAGCCAAGGGAGCCTAATGAAGCTGACAAATTACTGCGATTAAATGCTGTTAGGAGTATGAGAGGCTAGTGAGTGTGACACCACATATTGAAGACAAATGGCTAGGGAGACATGACTCAAAGAAGAGGATGCAAATTCTAAATACTTCCACTGCATTGCCAATGGCCGAAGAAGGAGGAATTTTGTTTACTCTTTAACAGTTGAAAACCAGGTCATCACTCATCAAAAGCTTATAGGGCAGGAGTTTCAAAAGCATTTCACTTCCATTTGTGGCACTACAAACTATCCAATTTTCTCTGTTGATTGGTATTTGCTCCATCCAAATCAACATGACCTGAGCCAGTTAGACTTTTACTATGGATGAAATCAAGCATGCTGCATTCTCCATGAGTGCATATAAAGCTTCTAGCCCTGATGGCTTCTCTATGAGCTTTTTCCACACCTTCTGGGAGGTAATCCAGGATGATATCATGAACATATTCAATTTTATTAATGCTGGCTCAGCTAACATCTTTAGGCTAATATTTTGATATTACCCTTATTCCCAAGTGTGATGGTGCTAATATTGTTTAAGACTTCAGACATATTAGTCTTCTTAACTGATCTTTCAAGCTCTTCACGAAATTATTAACCAACAGACTTAGCCCTCTCCTTCAAGATCTTGGGTCCTCCTCCCAAAGTGTCTTTCTCAAAGGCAAATTCACAGTCGACTGCTTAGTGGCCCATGAAATTATTAACTTTTAGTCAAGGAAGAGAAGAGATATCCTAATGCTCAAATTTGACTTTAAGATGGCTTTTGATTCAGTTAACTGGAGTTTCATTGAGGAATTTCTTGTGACTACGGGTTTTAGGCATAAGTGGCGTGCCTGGATTCACACGGTCCTCCACTCAGCTAAATCACACATCCTACTTAATGGTAGAAGGGGAGACACCATTCACTGCAAGAAAGGTCTCAAGCAGGGTGACCCTCTTTCACCCATGCTCTTCATTCTGGTGGTAGATTCCCTAGCTCAGATGCTTCAAAGAGGCATAGAAAATGTGATTTTTTCACCCTTGTGCATGCTTAGCCCCCTCTCTGACCTTTCTATCCTATATATTACAGATGACACCCTCCTTTTCTGCTCAGGAGATGAGCATGAAATTATTCACCTGAAGTTTATACTTCACTTGTTTACTGATGTTCCTGGCCTTGAAATCAACTTCAGTAAATCCTCACTGATCTATTTTGGCAGATCTAGGGCTAAAAAAGCAACGTTCTCTCATATACTTGAATGTCAAGAAGAGGAGTTACCTATTAAAGTATCTTGGTATGCCTCTAGCTAGGGGGAAGCCCAAGAAGAGGGCCTGACTGCCTCTTATTACTAAGGTTGAAAGGATATTGTTTTCATGGAAGGTAAAATGCTCTCTAAAGGAGGAAGACTGGCTTTAATTAACTCAGTTTTTTCAGCACTCCCTATTTACTATGTTTCTTTCATCAAATTGCTACTGTGGTCATTAAAAGACTTGATCAAATTAGAAGAAAATTCCTATGATCTGGGAAGATGACTGTTGCAGGGGCAATGCTAGTATGAGGTGGCAGAGAGCTTGTCAACCAAATAAGTAGGGAGGATTGGGCATTCTGGACCTTAATATATTCAGTCAATCTCTACTGATGAAATGATGATGGAAATTGATTAGTGAACCTCATAATCTTGTTAGCAGGACTCTTCATTCCCTATACTTCAACCCAAGCATCAATTCCTACCATCTTCCTTCCTCAGCATCTGTTTCTTTGGCTTGGTCAATACTCTTTTGAACATCAGTTCTTCTCATGCATTTCTTGGAAGATTGGCAATGGATGTCTCATTCAATTATGGAAATCTAACTTGCTTAATGACCTTAGTATTAAACATAGCTTCCCCAAGTTGTCTCAAGCAGTCTTGGATATTCAGGCTTCTCTTCCCTCCCAAGACTACTATGCTAAGGGGCATTGGGTGTGGAGACTCAGGTTGAGAAGGGTTTTGGTTGGAGATCTGGCTGAAGAAATGGGCAGATTAATGATTATCCTTGAAACATCTCTCCATCAGACGTCAGAGACATTCCTAAATGGAAATACTCAGCTGCAGGCTCATTCATTATCAACTATGCCTATAAATTATTCGTCAATAGAGGAATAATCCCCCCCATGCTGTAGCTATCTAGAGGACATATGCCCCCTCAAATAAAAATGCTTCCTATGGATGCTCAGTTAGGATAAGTTGGCCTCAAAAGCAAACTTAAGGAAAAGATGTTGGATTGGAGATTGGGCATGAACAACTTGTGCATGCTCATTTGAATCCTGCTTCAATATCTATTTTGTTTGGCCGAAGGCCATAGATGTTTGGCTACACTAATGCACCCTCCTACACATCCCTGCACTTCCCACTTCAATACATTCTTACTTCTCCTCTTGGTGCTTTGCTCCATCTAGGCCTTAAATTAAGAAAGTGTGGTGTCTATTGGTTTCTATTATCTGTTGGGTACTTTGGCTAGAGAGAAACAATAGGATTTTTACTGTTACAACTTCTACAGTTGAAAATCTCATTAATGATGTAAATTTTTTACTTTACTTCTTGGTTGCATGCAGCTTGCCCTAGTCGCAAGAGGACCAAGCGCTTTGATGTACTTTGAGAGTAGGGTGTCCTAAGCCTTTTGCTGCGGATTCACATGCAGTGAGAGTGGTTGATATCAGTGATGATGAGATTCAATCTTCCCATACTTGACATACTTTCACTCCCCAACTATACTTCAGCTCTAGCTGCATTTTTTGAAGCACTCAATACTTGTATTGCTTTGTTGGTTGTTGCTACTTTCTGTTTCTAGTACAGTAATAACTCTACTATTGTATTCCTTAGCTTGTTTTCATGTTGGGTTTCGGTCACTCGAACAAACCTTTGTGGGGGAGGCAGATGTTCGAGTGTTGTGGTATAAGCTCAACTCTATAGCAAGTAGAGGTGTATGAAAATAGTCATCTACCCTCTCTTCGCTCTAGGCTTGAGAGACATCCTCTCCACTCTCTCTAGCTTTTCCACCCTCCGGTCCTATTCTGTTGCCCCCAACCTATGCATTGAACATATTATGTCTTATTATATGCTATTATATATTTTGAGGTAGGGTATCTGTAACACCCTCATATTTTATAATTTTAAAATAGTCATTTGTAATTCTTTTATTGCTATAAGATATTATTATTATTTTTATTATTATGCATAAATATGCAATTTTATTGTATATATATTTCTTAATTTTTATTCATCCGACGGAGTGGGATTTATTCGATTTTGTTATTAAAAATATAACTGTAGGGGTATATAAATAATATGAGAATATTAGGGGGCTTATAATTAATTTTTCGTTTAATTTTCAACTCCACTCTCCTCTATTCTTCTTCTTTGTTTCTGTCCAGACCCGTCGACCAGACCCCCATGGCCAAAACCCATTTACCCAAACCCTTGGGTTGTTCAATCAACCCTCCTTCTCCACTTCAAGTTTTGATTTATTTTGGGATTTTGGTACAATTTTGCATGCTCTTCAGCATGGTGGTGTTGATTTGTGGTGAGAACTCCGTGAAGGTATACCAAATTATATATTTTTATATGGAATTGTATGCTTTCCATTTCTTTTCTTGAAAATCGTAGTATGATGATGTTTAGAGTATGTGTAACATGCTTAGGGTGAGAACTTTCAATTTTGATGGTGATAATACGGAAATTTCATTAAACCTAGGGTTTGAGTTTAGGAAGGGAAAAGAAAGTTGCATCTATAGTATGCTAGTAATTGTTTTGGACTATGTGGGATATTATGGGATTATTTAGAAAAATTTTAATAATTATTTGACAATTGTAAGAATTTTTTTCGGTATCGGGAAATTTTGAAAATAAGGTTTATTGATATAAAAACAAGATAATTGTGGAAAAATATGTTTAAATAATAGACATTATTCCCAAAGTGTATATGTAGGTTAATTTTGGGATATATAAATTTATTTGGGGTGTTTTACCCTAAAAATATAAAATATTGATTAGAACTCCTCCGATCGAGGGGTAAATTTTTGGTTTGAGTATAGAATTAGAGAATTGTTGATTTGACATTCTTACGTAGGTTGTTTATGATGTATGAGTACATCAGATGTGAATTCGGGGATAAATAACATGTGTTTTGAGTTAATAGCTTATGGGGTTGATTGTAACCCCAAATTTTCTATTTTGGATTTTTATTGTATTTTTATTTTCTTTCTTGATTATTGTATCTGGATTCTTTCTATTATATAATTTTGCTTTTGTTGGGTTCTCTTTTTTTCTTTTGATCATTCCATTCTCTTTTCTGCTATTTTTGGCTCATTGCAAATTTTGCTTTTCATGATTTGAGTTTGAATTGTTCCGCTATATGTTTATCCCATTGTTTTATGCTTGTTCATCTCTTTTTGGAGCCTAAACCTGTACCCTAAACCCACAAACCCGCAACCCAAAACTCCAATTCCTTAATCCCTTTAAATACCATATTAAATAAACCCTAATTAAAATCCCCCTCTCTCAGCCATTTTCTCTCTCCCCTACCCCCGACTCTCTCTCCCTCCTCTATTTCATCCAAACCCAAAAACCCAACCGTGCTTAGCCGCCTCTCCGATCATCTTCTCCGACCCTTCACCATCTCCTCGTCACTTCCCCGTCACCACCCATCTCGTCCCCGTCGTCTTCATCCCATCGCCATCCACCAAGCCACCATTGCCGCTGAACCCATTCCTCGCCGCCATTGCCTCACTATCATTACCGTGACCCTCTCCCTGTCCTCCGCATCCACCGCAGATCCCCTCGCACCTCATCGTCGTCGGCCGACCCCGCTATTTTGCCTCCTCTGTTTCTTCGAGAAACAGAGTTTGCCCGTCGTCATTTCCCTTAGTCGCTGCGTCGCTTCCCGACCGCCAGTGCCTTGTCGTCGCCACCCTAGCTCTCACCGCTATTGTCGCTCCCCGACCGCAGTCGCCGCCAGTGCCTCCTGCCGGCTCTCTTTCTGTCGAGTTGGAGAAGAAGCACAATGGAGTTGTGGTGTTTGCTGTGTTGGTATAGAGGATCTTGTTCCCTATTTGCTGTTTGGAGGATAGGAGATCCGATCTTGGTGTTGCTGTTTTGGCTTGGTTGTTGTTCCCTGTTTTGCACGTAACTCGCACGTGCCAGCGTGATCCCGTGTTCATGGTTCGTCGCCCGGGATTCTTATCCCGTTATTCTAATATATTCAAATCTACCAATTAACAGGAAAGTCTCTTCTTGAACTAGTTGTTTGTTTTGTTCACGATTTCTTTGATCTCTGCAAGTAGATTCAGTCCTTTTTATTTGTGCTGCTATTTGAAATTTCGTTAAGTTTATTGAGGGTTTACACGAGCTAACCCGATATAATTTTAATATCGTGCCTATATTTTTGATTTAAAACCTAGTCCCCTTTGAATCTTGCATATGCATACATGAAACACAACTAGATCCATGTGATAGACTTGTTTGATGAATTGTATACATTAGATTGAATTGAATTGATGAATTGATTACCATGACAGTGAAATTGCATTTAAGAACTGAAATTATGCATGTTAAACATCTATTGGCACTTTGACTATTAATTAGCATGAATTATATAATTGTATGATTAAATTGTTTCCTATTCACATAAAAATAAATTCTGGACTGCTGTGTGTTTCTTTTTGTATCAGATTTTCGACCATGTTGTTGTTGTATTTTGAAATAAATTTTTCAATATGAATTATAGCCCCATGAATCTATTTTTCAGAACTTTTAACGGATATGAATTCCGAGTTATACTCTGTTAGATATCAGTATTTTAGTATAGCTGTGTCAGAAATTTCAGATTCACAAATTCATGCGTATCTTTCTGTTTCAGAATTTAATTGAACATGTTAAAAGTAAAATTAAAATATGAAATAAATTTGTCTGAACCTAGACATGTTTAGGAACTACCCTGATTTTTTGTAGATTTAATTGATGAGTTTTCTGATCTGTTTCACATGTGTTTACACAATTTATAACTTGCTGCCTGAACATAAAATCTGAAAAGAATAAAGTTTTCACCCTAATTTTTGTAGCTTTTATATGTCTTATATATTTACTAGAACCGGCAGAGATTCTAGTTTCTAGAATTTCTAACAGATCCAGATTTGCTTTTCTGTAGTAGCGGTAATTTGTATTTTCGTACAACAACGTCATGCTGTCCAGATTATGTAAATTCTGTGTAACTGATATGTTTGCTTCTTGATTTGTCTGTAAGGAATAGAATTTGTCACACCTAGCATTATACAAGGTTGACACCTTCTTGCATGCGCACATAGGATGAAATAAAATGATAACAAGTCGGGGTATTATGGGATGACTTGGTAGTGAACGATCGAAAATTGTACACGGTCGAGCCCTCCTGCTTGACTGTACTGATGGCCATAAAATACTGATTAATAATCACTGACACTGAACATTAAACATTGATTACTGGGCTGAGTACACGAACTGTGAATTCACCATCAGTCTAAAGCGTACATTGTGTACTTGTGCTGAACCTGTGGAATGAGACGTAGTAGTACGTGCACTAAATAGGCTAATAAAATGATTAATAACCTACATTTGACATCTCATGCTTGATCCCGTACCTGTCATCAATCTTGAACTTAATTTGAAACTATTAATTAAATGCATGATTAAACATAGACCCTTGACATTATTTCCGTTCCTTTACCTTGCCATTTGACTTTGATCCCGTCCCTTTTCTTGATATATCATGTTCCTATTATTCTGTGTTTTCCTCTACTTTCTTTCCATGACTTACTCTAAGGACATTCTTTTCTTTTTTTTTAGATTAAGAATTTACAGGTACTGGAGGAACTATACCTGAAGGAATTGGTGAGCAACGATTCTAGAAGATGGAGTCCAATGTTAGATTGCTTGAATTATTTTATTGCTAGATTAATTTTATTTGAACATTGTCTTGATATTACTTGGTTTTGGGCTTATGTTCCCGGAGTTTTTTTTATCTCAGACGTTGGATATTATTATTTGGATTATTTTATTTATTATTGAAGTTGATCTTTGTTTATGTGATTATATCTTCTTGCATGGTTGTGTTTGTACTTTCATATTATTGAGTTAGTCTAGTACAACTTATGGATGATGTTTACATCATTCGCTGGGCCTACGTTACGTACTCGTATTCTGTATTTTGGGAAGCGAGGTGTGACATTGATATATTTTTTATAGGTGTGAAAAAGTAAAATTTGGTTAGTGACTGGACGGGCGAGGAGCCGTATACCAAGTTTCTGCGTATTGGGAGGTGAGTATGATTCTGTTTATTTTACATCTGATTTTTTATTAAATTGTTTAAAGGATATATATATATATATATATATATATATATATATATATATATATATATATATATATAGAGAGAGAGAGAGAGAGAGAGAGAGAGAGAGAGAGAGAGAGAGACAGAGACAGAGAGAGAGAGAGAGAGAGAGGAATAGGAAAAATGGGGTGTAATGCGTGATGTATGTGAGTATGCTTATACCTATTATCTTCCATGTTTGGTTGAGTTTCGGGATTACTTGAGCTGATGTATGGCATACATGTTGAATTGAAGTTTTAATAGAGTACAAAAAAATTATAGTTTATTCTTGACCTAATGGCGATTTACGTTTTGGGTCATGCATGTATATTACACTTTGATAGATGATAATGTAGATATGATGTTATATTGATTATATACTGGGTGTATTTTATCCATGTATGTACATGAGGGTGATGGAAAAGAAATCTATATAATAAATTACAAAGAAAGCTATCAAGTGGCTCTCCTTCAATCTCTCCTAAAACCAATGGTCCAGATTGATTCTCACAAAACATATTTTTTCCGCCTAATATTTCAAATCCCAAAATCAAAAATTCAAACCCCAAAATACATTAAATCAAACAACCCTTTCTCTCTTTCTCTCTCAGCCCCCCTCTTCCCCACTTCTGTCTATCTCTCTCTCTCTTACCCATCCCGCCCCTCCCCCCCTCTCTCTCTCCTCACTTTGCGACCCCCCCTCTCTCTCAGCCTGGTGCTGATCCTTCTCCGTCCCCCCATCATTCCCCGATCCCCGCCCAAAACCACCTCCCAAAACTGCCGCCTCTCCCTTCTCCGATCGCTGCTTCCCCCGCCGCATCCTCTCCCCCAGCCGCGTCTCCCCCATCGACTTCGATCTGTACGTTCCTCCCACACCGATTCTCGATGACGTCATCGAAGCGTCAGCGCCAGTTCCAGAGGTGGAGGTGAGGGAGGACCAAGTGGAGGATGCATCTTCTTCGTTGGATTTGAAGGTGAGGGTAGTGGGGAGGGACCGGGGGGGTGATGGAGGTGGAGAGGAGGGTGTTGTGCGGGAGGAGTGGAGTTTTTAGGGAGATGGTGAAGGGGAGGGAGGGGGAGGTGGAGGTGGAGGTGGGGGATGTGGTGGTGTTTAGGGAGGTGATGGACATGGTGTGTGTTGAGGAGGAATGAGACTTGAGAAGGTGGTTGATAAGGGTTGGGGTTTCGAGGGCCATCGATTTGCTTGAGGTGAGTGAGACTACTAAATTTGGTTCTTTTTGTTTAGTTGCTTACTGATTATTTTGATCTCAATTATAGTAGGAACTGTTTTTGGGATGGTAAGTAGAAAAGGCTAATCTTTTGCAAACTTCACTATTTACTGTGGTGACTGGTGGGAAGCAATTTTTTAAATTATAATGGTACATACGTATTATTCTTCATTTTCAATTTTAGTGGGAAATAGGTTTGGGATTGGAATGGTAAATGGACAATGTGCATTAGATATGGAAATTATGTTATTTGTTCTAGAGGTAGTTAAATTTGGACAATGCTCGGTTCAAATAGCTTTCTACTTTTTTTCACATCAAGGCCAAATGATGATGATAATTGGTAAGTCAATTTTGAAGGGATTTAGAAATGCCATTATCAGTTTGTTTTAGTTGATAAGTCACTCAACTCGAAGAATGCAGAAAATAAATTATCCTTTTTGGTCTTTCTATCTGTTTGGTTCCAATTGGTTGTTTATGATTATGTGAGAAATCTCTATTTTCTTTATAGTTTCCTTAGATAGGCTTTTTATATGCCGCATTGTTCACAGAAACGTGCCGTAAGCACGTGTCCACGGGCAAACCTAGTAATGTTATAAAATGCTTGGTGTTATATTACCCAAATGGGATTGCAGGTGATACTCTTGGTGATAATTATTCGATATTATATGGGTGATAGTATATTGTTATATTGGTGATATATATATATATATATATATATATATATATATATATATATATATATATATATATATACTGGTGAATTTATTTGACTAAGCTATCGGTTTTAGTTTTGACGGATGCATATGACCCTTGGTGGGCAGCGATATAATGCGTAAGACCTTTGGTGGGCAGCGATGTGATGCGTAAGACCCTTGGTGGCAGCGATGTGCGAATTTATTTGACTAAGATATTAGCTTTAGTCTTGACAGATGTGTAAGACCCTTAGTGGGCAGAGATCTGTGTAATCAGGTAACGTTGAAGAGACTAAATATATCATATTATGATGTGTTTGATGAGTGAAATTTAGATATAATTTTTAGTACTCTTTTATGCATTAAAATTGTGGCTTCTCATGTATTTCTTTGAAATTTATCTTATTTCTACTCAATATTATTTATTTGTTTGTTTTTGTAGGAATGAGATGGATAAGTGCGAAAAGGTGAGTGTTTTTGGTGAAATCATGGAAGAATACAAGGATGAAGATTTCAAAATTCAAGCACCCAAATACACATTTTTACAAATTGGCCCATAGAAGAATCAATAAGAAATATTATGGTCAACTAGGGGGGTGGAATAAAATTGTGTAATAAAGAAAAAATATTAATCTGGATAAAAATTGAATTTGGATTAGGGTTAATTGGTTAATTAATTTAAAAATTGAAAGATTAATATTAATCTTGATATTTTAATTAATTAATTAATTAACCTATCCTAATCTAATTTAATTAAACCATAATTCTAACCTAACCCACCCCTATATATAAAGAGATGCAATGGGCACAAAAGAAATCAAGGATGGGTAGGTGGGCTTTGTGGCGGCACGAGATCCGAGGGAGGATTTCGTCAGGAGAGAGAAAAAGGAGAAGTAGGGGGTGGCGTCAAATCCAGGCAGAAAGAAAAAGAAAAAGAAAAAGAGAAAGAAAAAGAAAAGTGGGCGACTGGAGTTCGTGGTTCAGATTTCAAGACGTCGATTTTCGGCAAAAACGAGTTTTTCTTCTTCTCTTCTAATTTTATTATGCAATCCAAAACAGTATTAGTTAGTTGCAAATTTATTATGAACTAATTTTATTTTTCTAGGGCTTTGATGTAGCCTAGTTTTGAGAGCACAAATTTAATTTCAGATTATTTTTCTATTTTTTCATGGTTATGTGTTTGATTTTTGTTCTTAATGCTTACAAATGTTTGGCCAACTTTTGTATGATTTATTAAATCATGGAGAGACCGATTTGGTAATTTGTAATTTCGAATTAATAGAATTAAACACCGTGACAAGAGCGAACTGCTGTTAATGGGACCGTTAAGAAATTCATAGATCTTAATGAATTTTCAATTAGTAATTTGTGCATGAACTATGACAAATAATTAGTTAAGAATATTTTTGATATTGCTTAAGAGAGAATATTGAATAATTTGGAGATTTTGGTCTACAACTTGAAAAAATAATATTTTTTTCACATGGAGTTATAAATTGTGTGAGATTAACTAGGTGAAATCAAAAGCCTTAGAATTAATTTTGCTATTAACAAACAACCAAATTTCGGATTCCGTTTCTTTTAATTAGTTTATTTCTTTCATTTAGATAAATTTAATTTAGTCGTTTTCGATATCAAATTTTGGTTTTCCAAATAGTAGTTAATCTAGTAGTTTTGGCACTCAATAAAATAAGTAGTCCTTGTGGGTTCGATACTCTTTTCACTTATCTATACTACTTGTTGTGATTTTGTACACTTGCAAATAAATTCACATCAGTGTTAACTGTCATGATGTACACATGACATATGGGTGATAAATGAGAATTTGATATGATAAAAGATGAGATTAATAGCTTGGTATATGTATGATATGCAGGTAATTAAGGTGAAATAATAGTTGGTAGAATGATAAGATAAATATTCTGTGATAATATGATAAAATAAATAACATGGTATATGCATAATATGCGGTAAAATGATATGATGAATAACCCTTGATAATATGATAAGATAAATAGTCTGGTGTATGCATAATATGTGATAATTTGTTAAGATAAAAGATGAGATGATATGTAATAATAAAATGGGATGAAAAGATGAGATGAAAATGATTATAAAAGATAAATTGTGTTTACCAGTGCCTACAGAAATCCTGGGGGTTTGGGCTAGACCTCCTAATACCCTAGGAACCAGTTTGGGGTGCTGTGTATATTACCCAAGTACTACTTGGGGTGTGGTGTATTCCCTCGTTGGCATAGGCTGGGAGGAAGACGTAGCCGCAGATGCGTAAAACCCTTGGTAGGCAGTGGTCCCCGTGTTTACTTAGCTATCGGCTTTTAGTATTTGGGATGATGTGGGGCACTAGTCGACAAATTAAAAAAATGGTTAAATATGAAATGATAATGACAATGTAAAGAAAGTATATGATATGAAATGCAAACGAGAAAGAAAAAAAAGTATATGATATGAAATGAGAATGAGAAAGTAAAGAAAGTGAATGATATGAAATTAGAATAAGAAAGTAAAGAAAGTATATGATATGAAATGAGAATGAGAAAGTAAAGAAAGGGTATAATATGAAATGAGAATGAATATGATAAGTAAAGAAAATGTGTTATGAGTATGTGAATGAATATGAAAAGTAAAGAAATTGTGTTATAAGAATAAAAAAGTAAAGTAAGATGTACTAAGAGAATGAAAAGTAAAATAAGGGATAATATGTGATGAAAAATTTAAGTAAGTGATATTATATGATGAGAAAGGATATTAAAGTAAAAGCATGATATAACATTGGTTTGGTACGCCTTGGAATTGTGTCGAGGAACTACCCGCCCGCTTTTTTGGTAGAAATTATGGGAGTTACCTGCCTAGGCACAACTCCCAGAGTGGTTCAGTGGGGTATTGATATGATAGTAGTATTGTGAGATGAGAATGAAAAGTAAAGTAAGCTGTAATATGAAGATGAGAACAAAAAGTAAAGTATTACCCAAGCTATCGGCTTTGGGGTGCGGTGTTGTATTACCCAAACTATGTTTGGGAGCGGTGTATTAACTGATGAGAATGAAAGCTAAAGTGAGTTGTAATACGAGATGAGAATGAATATGAAAACAAGATATATTATCGAATAAGAAGGAGAAGTAAAGTAAGTTGTACGATGAGATGATAACGAAATATAAAGCAAAATATATGATAAAATGAAAATGAGAATCAAAGTAAGCGGCATGATGAAATAAGAATAAAAAGGAAAGTAAACTATAATATATAAGATTGAATGCATGTTAATGTATTATGAGATGTCATGAGATGTGAATGAATGTGATGTTATAAGATTGAATGAATGTTAATGTATTATGAGATGTTATGAGATGTCATGAGATGTGAATGAATGTGGTGTTATAAGACTGAATGAATATTAATGTATTATGAAATGTCATGAGATGTCATGAGATGTGAATGAATGTGATGTTATAAGACTGAATGAATGTTAATGTATTATGAGATGTCATGAGATGTGAATGAATGTGATGTTATAAGACTAAATGAATGTTAATGTTATGAGATGAGAATGAATATGAATATAATATAAGATTGAATGAAGGTGATGTTATAAGATTGAATGAAGGTGATGTTATAAGATTGAATGAATGTTAATTTATCATGAGATATCATGAGATGTGAATGAATGTGATGTTATAAGATGGAATGAATGTTAATGTATCATGAGATGTCATGAGATGTGAATGAATGTGATGTTATAAGATTGAATGAATGTTAATGTATTATGAGATGTTATGAGATGAAAATGAAAATTAATATAGTATAAGATGAGAAGAAATATTAAAGTAAAAACAAAATATAATATGAGTTTGGTATGACTTGGAATTGTGTTGAGGACTTACTCGTCCGCTATTTCTAAGAAAATGGTGGGGACTACCTGCCTAGGCACAACTTCAAGGTATAGTGAGTGGATGTTGATATGTAGATTGGTTGAAGGTTAGAAAAATTACTTTTGTGCAATATCACCTTTAATATGTTTATATGTTTAATTTCAGGTTAAATTTAATTATCATCATTTTCATAAGTGTCTTTTAATTTCTTTCATATTATTTATTTTAGTAACTAACCTAGTAGATTATACTCACACCAGATTTGGCTGACCCCTATTGTTTTTGGGGGTTAGAGGAGTCCCTCCCTGAAGATGGCCTTCTATAATACCCCGAATTTCAAAATACATCTGAATTCGAAGTTAGACAGGATCTTTACACTTCTTTCGTACAATTTTACAAGGAAATAAAAATATTTCTTATATCAGAGTTACATGACACTTTTACATTGTCACAACGGAAGCAATTTTACAATAGTTACATGAAACAACATTTAAAACAATCTTGCGCAGCATGTATACTTCAATTGTGTCAAGCATCTTTACCTTGCAAATAAAACTGTGGGCGCGTCAGTTCATTCAACTGACGAAATATTATACACGGCCATCCTCTCTATGCCGAAAACAGTATAACGATTCTCAATACTTAACAAACCACAAACTTGTCACAACGAAGCTAAAAGGGACTATCCTATTGATGTCGTGTTGTGAAGGTGCACTTAGTTCTTAATGCAATTATTTGTATTATATGACACTAATGCGCACTTGTTCAGAGTCTATGCAGCCCATACTACAAAGGTCCGAGGGCAAGCCCTTAACCGTTCTTCATCTTGTAGGGTTCAATCCCTCGCCATGACTTAATCTACTACTATAACTACGGTAAGTATCCTAGATGTTTTCTGACCTACGAACTCATGTCTAGGTGCCCTGGAAGGAATCCCAACGCACTGTCACGTGACTCATCATGGAGGCATCCTGTGGTAATTCAGCTCCTACCATAGACATTACACCACCGGCAGTCGTCAAATACCCCACGAGTGTTGCCACCGGGACGGTACTCTGGAGCAGTATCCACGCCCTATCATGACGCATCATGGGATATCCTGTGAATACTCTCACGCCGCCAATCCAATGGCCCCCATACTCAATATTTTTCTTTTACTTTCATCACATCTTCACTATGCATCTAATCCTTAGTTTAATTGAATCATGAATAAAATCAATCCTTAGAGTGTAGCACTCCCACTATACCGGTCTCATTCATTTAATTCACATGACCCAACCTTGGTCTTCTCATTTCAAATATCATTTCACAATTCTTTCATTGCCGGTATACGGCTTGGCTATACCCTAATTCTCAATTTCAACTCATAATTACAATGTCGAGCTTTTCATACTTATAAGGTCTTTTCATGATTAATCACAATTCATGTTTCACAAGCATAACATTCATGTATTCACATCTTTCATAACTTATCACAATCAATAATTCAACTTCACGTGCGCGCAATTTATGCGTAAGAATAAATTTCAACCAGTAGTAATCAATAATTCATGTATTCCACAAAACTATTATTCTCACTTCAAAATCTTACTACAAGCACATTTTATAAGTCCACTTAATCGCACGAATCACAACTTTCAAAATTTCCTCATTTCTAATTTTTCATCATTATAACTCAAAAATCTCATTTATTTTTCCTTTATTTAAAAAGACAATTTGATTTAAAAAAGAAGTCATTTCTTGCAAAAACCCCAATTTCTTAATCACACTTTATCAAAAGCTATATAAATTTTTCTTATAAAGTCCTAATAATTTTTCAATAATTAATCCATAATTTTTCCAATTTTTATTTATTTTTAAAACTCAAATAATCAAAAATAATCCACAAAAACATTTTTTTTAAACTCAAATCCCCAACCGGATTCGAACCCACAACCAGCGGTGAAACAGACAGCGCACAAGACCAACGCGCCAAAGCCGCCGAACGATATAACTAAGGGTTATATTCCTTAAGTATTGACTCTTGGCTGTTTGGATTTTTTTACAAAAAATAAAACCAAGAAACAGTATCGAATCCGAGACCTCCTACTACTGTAGCGACCCAAACTCTTCCGACAAGTTGGTCTAAGTGGCCAATTCGTTTTGATAATAAATAATTTAGGTTTTAATTCTACTTTCTGTTCATAATTTTAATTCATGAAATCTAAAAAAAATTGTCTCTTTTTCTCCTCTTTTGAAAATAAAATTTTCCAGAATAAAAGTACATTTAATTCTACAGTAACCAGTATTTTTAAGGGTGTTTTTAACTCTTTGGAACATATATTTAGCCTTAGTTTGTATTTCATAATCACAATTTCGACATTTGAAAACTAAAGCATACTACTTCATAATTAAAGATAGCTTCCCACAAAAATTTACTACATTAATGTTCTCTTATTTATTGACAACTATGATGTTTTTAGAACACAAAATCATCTTTCTTAATGAATAAAACTTATATTTTTATCCACTAATTTACACATGATGCATTCAATCATTTGTTTGCAAAATACATTCTCTTCCATATAATCTAACATTCATATGGCATACAAAATGGAGAATTCTACTACAACAATTTACAATTATTTCTTAGTAATTCATTCCATTAGTTCATCTCTAATATGCTATTCTACTTTAATACCTTCATTAACAGACATGGATCTAATCTTTTACTAGTTTAATCACACAATTGCATTTAAAACATACTTAGCATGCATACTAACATTAGAAGCAATGAGAACATTCACTTTTACTCATAATTAACAAATCTAGCAACAAATTAACACACATCTAATAGTTTATCAATTTTCCTCTAATTAGGCAAACATGCATTTCATTTCAACTAGTTGCTTTATAATAACAATTCAGTTTATTCCTAACATGATTTCTACTTTAGAAGTCATGAGAAACACCCACCTCTTTGAAGAAAAGCCAATTAAAAACTCCTAGAGTCCCCTAAAATGCGAGAGAGTGCCTTCTCCTCCTAGATTGTGATGCAAAAACCTCCTTCCCCTTGCTTCCTTGCCAAACCGAGAGCTCCTTGGGAAAAGAATGGGCTGGCCTCCAATGGGGGAACACACACACAACTCACACTCACTCTAATATATTTCTTATATATAGTTTTCTTTCTTTCAGTAGTTTCTTAGTGTAGAATACAAATAGGTAGGGGGTATTTATACTAATTCTAGGATGGATTAGAGGGCTAGGATTCATTAGATAGTTAAAGGATGGATGGCTAGGATAGGAGGGGAAGTTGTAGCAACCACCCATACTCACATAACTACCCATGCACACACACCCCCACTCACCATCACTCTATGCACAATCCGGCCTCCATAATGGTGTGCATTGCACACTACGTGCATGCACGTGCCCCCTTAGTACCCCCCTCCCCCCTCCCCCCTCCCCTATTTGAAGTTCTGTACAATTTTAATTAATCAAATTGTTCACAATTTGTGTTTACATAAAAAGTGTAACCATTTAATTGATTAATTAAATTTGTGGGCTTCACAAATAGTGGGCTTAGAGTTGTGGGCCAAAATAAATAAAATAATAAATTATTAAAGTGGGCTCAATTAAGAAAATAGTGTTTTAGGCTTTACAAAATAGTCTTTTAGAAAAATAAAGGAAAGGAAAAATAATTGTCCATACTACCAAAAGAAATTACATATATAAAAATAAATAATTAAATATACATACGAAATTTGCACGTGCACAATACATGAAAATCAACATTTCATTAAAATGAAAGTTTAGGGTATTACAACACTCTCTCCTTAGAATAGTTCCGTCCCCGGAACTAAAATTAAAGAGTGCGAAAACAAAACACAATAAGAAAATACAATCAAGTAAAGAGCTCAGGATGATCCTTCACCATTCTCTCATTAGATTCCCAAGTAGCCTCTTCAACCAACTAGTTTCTCTAGACTACCTTGACCATCGGTATCGTCTTATTCCTCAAGACTTTCTCCCGACGATCAACAATCTCAACTGAAAGCTCAATGTAACTCAGATCCAACTGCAAACCCTCTGGCACTTCGGGCAAATGATGACTTGGATATGGAATGTAACCTCTCAGCACAGACACATTAAAAATATTGTGCACCTGAGACAACTCTTCTGGTAACTCAAGCCGGTAAGCAGTTTTCCCGATCCTTTTCAATATCTTATACTGGCCTATGAACCTCGGGACTAACTTTCCACCCTTGCCGAATCGGATCACGCCTTTGCTGGGCGATACCTTCAGAAAGACAAGGTCACCAACTTCAAACTCAAGGTCCCTCCTCCGATTGTCTGCATAGCTTTTCTGCCTACTCTGAGCATCCACCAACCTCTTCCTGATCAGATCAATCTTTTCAGAGATCTGCTGCACAATCTCAGGTCCAAAGATCTGACGCTCCCCAACTTCGAACCAACAGACAGGCATCCTGCACTTCCTGCCATTCAAAGCTTCGTACGGCGCCATCCCAATGCTAGTCTGAAAACTGTTGTTGTAGGTAAACTCCACTAAAGGTAAATGCCTTTTCCAACTGCCTCCAAAGTCTAGTACATAGCACCGAAGCATGTCCTCAAGAATACGGTTGACTCTCTCGGTCTGCCCATCGGTCTGAGGATGAAAAGCAGTGCTGAAATCCGTCTTAGTACCCAAAGCTGTCTGAAGACTCCTCTAGAAATGCAAAGTAAACTGCGCATCTCGATCAGACACAATGGTTAGCGGAATACCATGAAGCCTGACGATCTCACCAACATACATCTCAGCCAACTTGTCTATCGAAGCAGTGAGTTTCATTGCCAAGAAGTGAGCAGACTTGGTTAGTCGATCGACTATAACCCAAATCGCATCATTGCCTTTAGGACTCTTAGGCAAACCCGTGATGAAATCCATACTGATGTTATCCTATTTCCATTCCGGAATAGGTAACGGTTGCAATAGACCTCCGAATTTCTGATTCTCGGCTTTGACTTGTTGACAAATCTCACACCTTGACACAAATTCAGCCACATCCTGCTTCAAACTTGACCACCAGAAATGCTATTTAATGTCCTTATACATCTTGGTACTCCTAGGATGTACAGACAAAAGAGTAGCATGTGCCTCTTGAAGAATACTTTCTTTCAAGTCTGACTGATCCGGAACACACAGCCTCTCTCCAGACCACAGCCCTTCATCCCTGATTTGAAATCCGGGCAACTTGCCAGCACCAACCTACTCTTTCATCTTCTGAATCTCTGCATCTTCCTTCTGACTTGCAATAATCCTTTCGTTCAGTGTCGGTTGAAGCCTCAACTGAGCTAAAGATGATCCCAAGCCTTGTAGAACAACTTTAATACCAGCCCGATCCAACTCCTCTGCCAGTTGCCTTTGAGTTGTAATCAAACTCGCCATACTGCTCTTGCGGCTGAGTGCATCAGCAACAACATTAGCCTTCCCAGGATGATGCTTAATCTCCGGACGAATGTCCTCAAGTACCTCCAGCCATCTCCTTTGCCTCAGGTTCAAATCTTTCTGCTGATAGATGTACTTCAAGCTTTTATGGTCTGTGTACATGTTCAGCTTCTCACCATACACATAGTGTCTCCATAGCTTTAAGGCGAAGATAATTGCAGCCAACTCTAGATCATGAGTCGGATAATTCTTCTCATGCGGTCTTAGTTGCCTAGACCTATAAGCGATTACTTTCCCTCCTTGCATTAAGACACAACCCAGCCTGCGATGTGAAGCATCGCTGTAGACATCATACTCAACACCTGCTCTAGGCAAAGCCAAAATGGGTGCAGTAGTCAGCCTTTCTTTCAATTCCTGAAAGCTTGTCTTGCACTGTTCGGTCCATTTGAAGTTCACATTCTTCTTGGTCAGACTAGTGAGTGGCACGGCTATCTGAGCATAGCCCTGGATGAACCTCCTATAATATCCAGTTAACCCAAGAAAACTCCTGATTTCCTTCGCTGTAGTAGGCCTTTCCCAATCTCTCACTGCCTCTATCTTCTGAGAATCAGTTCCCACTCCCTCATTAGAAAGTGTGTGACCTAGGAATGCCACTTCAGATTTCCAGAAATCGCACTTGGAAAACTTGGCATACAACTCATGCTCCTGAAGCTTCCTCAAAACTACTGCCAGATGCTCCGTGTGCTCCTCCTTCGACTTGGAGTACACAAGAATATCATCGATAAACACCACAACGAAAGAATCACAGAACGGCCTCAGAACTCTGTTCATCATGTCGATGAAGATTGCAGGCACATTCGTCACTCCAAATGGCATAACTAAGAATTCGTAATGCCCGTGTTGAGTTCTGAACGCAGTCTTATGCACATCTTCAGCTTTCACTCGAACTTGATGGTATCCTAATCGAAGATCTATTTTGGAGAAAACAACTGCTCCTTGTAGACGATCGAACAAGTCATCAATTCGTGGAATCAGATATTTATTCTGAACAGTAACCTTATTTAGCTCTCGGTAATCGATGCACATCCTCATCAAACCTTCCTTCTTCTTTACCAAAAGCACTGGTGCTCCCTAAGGTGACGCACTCGGTTGAATAAAGCCCTTCTCCAACAGTTCCTCACTATACTGTTTGATCTCATCCTGCTCCACAGGCGCCATCCTGCTGGAAATATCTTCGGTTCGACTCCCAGAACTTTAGCAAATTTAGGGGATACAAAAGTATGAGAGGACCGAGTATCGAACAAAACAACATCTTTCTTTCCATTCAAAATAAGTTCTCCTATTACATAACACACACTCGTCATATAACAATTCACTAATTAACGGGTAAAGAGAAACAACAGATACACTCCTAAACATCCTCCCTCATACCAGTGATGACGTGATCCACCTCATCAGCGTCAGCTTCAGTCAAGGCAAATACTCGCCCCTGCTGGTACGACTTCTTCCCGGTCTGCTGAGTTGGTCCATTATGGACGACATCCTGTAGTTTGGGGCAATGAGACTTGTAGTGGCCTATCTCCCCACAGTTGAAACAAGTCACTGGAGGTCTCGCCCAAGTATTCCCAGGTCTTCCTGCCACTTGAACAGCGTTTGCACCCGTAGGCTTGAACCTTTGAGCCGATAGCTGTCCCCTGACATTGCCAGCAACTGCCGGCCTCTTCCCCGCATTCCAGTTGTTCCTCTGATTCTGAACAGCGTGGAACTGCTCCATGTCCGCCTCCGTGGCTGCCGCTCGTTTGACTAGCTTGTCAAACCTCCTGATACTGAGGGGTATCATCCTGGATCTCAAACTTGGCCTCAACCCATGCTTGAACTTTCGAGCCTTCTTCGCCTCATCCATCACCAATTCGGGAGCATACCTTGAGAGCTGAGTGAATCTAGTCTCATACTCCCTAACCGACATGCCGCCTTGCTGTAGCGACAGAAACTCCATGGCCTTCTTCTCCTGGACGTCTGAAGGAAAATAATGACTGCAGAATTCCTCCAAGAATTCCTCCCAGCCAAGAACCAAGTCTCCCATCGTCTGCTTCATCGACTGCCACCATATAGCCGCATCCTTCTCGAATTGCAGAGTTGCCAACTTCACCTTGCTGCCCTTCGGAGTCTCCAAGACATCGAAGATAGTCTCTACCTGTCGGATCCAATTGTCAGCCGTGTCAGGGTCTGACTTCCCCTTAAATACCGGTGGTTTCATCCGTTTAAATGATTCCACGAGTTTGATTGCTTTGGGTACTTGATTCGCAGGCACCTTCCCCTGATTCTGATTCATGGCAACGACATTGAGTGTCTAATAGACCCTTGCTAGCTCAGTTTCCAAGTCCAGACCTTCACCATTTCGAGCTCGTCTTCCAGCCATATTCTGATGCAAAAGATCCATTAAATTCGAAGTATAAACATGAACTTTCAAGTCAACTTTTCATTTCATTAAATTTCAAACCTTATACATTCGAATTTAAAACATTTCTGACATCAAAATGAAAGCAGTAGAAGATACAACAGTCTAACTCCTATGGTTCCTCTTGGCTTCACGAAGTTCTCCCCATAGTTCCTCCACTTCCTCCTTCAGTATATCGGTCATGTTTTTCCTCTTCTCGAGTTCCCAAATACGATGACTGAGAACTGCAATATCATCCTTGCGCTTCGCCAATTGAGCCTCTAGTAGTCCGACTCTCTCCCGTAGAGTCTCTACCTGCCTCTGAAGAGACACAATGAGATTACCCGGAACTGGTTTCTCTTTGTCAGAAGAATCATCAGATGAATCCGGAGGTGGAGTGATCTCTCAGGACTCAGTCCATTCCTCTTCCACTTCTTCGGGATCTTCATCGTCTGAATCAGCTTGCCCAGGGTAGTAATCTTCCTCAATAATGTTCCAATTGTCATCTCCAGCTGGGTCAAAGTGGTCCGCCATCTTAAAGATTGAGAGGAAGAAGCATAAATTATAGAGCAACACAAATGTAAGTGACTTACATTTAAATCTCTAGACTCAACACACACTCTAATGTCCACTTCTAGGGTGTCGTTCCGTATAAATTTGTACTACTTAGAAGCGTGCTCTGATACCACTCTGTAACACCCCGAATTCCAAAATACAACTGAATTCGAAGTTCCACAGGATCTTTACACTTCTTTCATACAATTTTACAAGAAATAAAAACATTTCTTATATCAGAGTTACACTACACTTTTACATTGTTACAGCGAAAGCAATTTTACAATAATTTACATGAAACAACAATTAAAACAATCTTGCGCAGCATGTATACTTCAATTGTGTCAAGCATCTTTACCTTGCAAATAAAACTGTGGGCGCGTCAGTTCATTCAACTGACGAAATATTATACACGGCCATCCTCTCTATGCCGAAAACAGTGTAACGATTCTCAATACTTAACAAACCACAAACTTGTCACAACGAAGCTAAAAGGGACTATCCTATTGATGTCGTGTTGTGAAGGTGCACTTAGTTCTTAATGCAATTATTTGTATTATATGACACTAATGCGCACTTGTTCAGAGTCTATGCAGCCCATACTACAAAGGTCCGAGGGTAAGCCCTTAACCGTTCTTCATCTTGTAGGGTTCAATCCCTCGCCATGACTTAATCTACTACTGTAACTACGGTAAGTATCCTAGATGTTTTCTGACCTACGAACTCATGTCTAGGCGCCCTGGAAGGAATCCCAACACACTGTCACGTGACTCATCATGGAGGCATCCTGTGGTAATTCAGCTCCTACCATAGACATTACACCACCGGTAGTCGTCAAATACCCCACGAGCGTCGCCACTGGGATGGTACTCTGGAGCAGTATCCACACCCTATAATGACGCATCATTGGACATCCTGTGAATACTCTCACGCCGCCAATCCAATGGCCCCCATACTCAATATTTTTCTCTTACTTTCATCACATCTTCACTATGCATCTAATCCTTAGTTTAATTGAATCATGAATAAAATCAACCCTTAGAGTGTAGCACTCCCACTATACCGGTCTCATTCATTTAATTCACATGACCCAACCTTGGTCTTCTCATTTCAAATATCATTTCACAATTCTTTCATTGCCGGTATAAGGCTTGGCTATACCCTAATTCTTAATTTCAACTCATAATTACAATGTCGAGCTTTTCATACTTATAAGGTCTTTTCATGATTAATCACAATTCATGTTTCACAAGCATAACATTCATGTATTCACATCTTTCATAACTTATCACAATCAATAATTCAACTTCACGTGCAATTTATGCGTAAGAATAAATTTCAACCAGTAGTAATCAATAATTCATGTATTCCACAAAACAATTATTCTCCCTTTAAAATCTTACTACAAGCACATTTTATAAGTCCACTTAATCACACGAATCACAACTTTCAAAATTTCCTCATTCTTTGATCCATTTTAAACCAAATCTTAACATCTTAACATCTTTACTCATATATAAATTTTCTTGAGTTCAAATCTCTCCTAATACATGAGATGTGATCTTTATTTTCCAAATATAACTTAAAAACAGTGAGAAAATATTATCAATTGATCTCTTAATATTTTAAAAATATTTATACGAATTTTCTGGATTTTTAAAACTCAACAATAAATTTAAAAAAAAACACTTTCGTTCACAGCCTGGCTCGAATCCGAGACCCAGGGGCACCCCCAGCGCCACGTGGCGACACGAGCACGCCCCTGCTAGCCAGTTAAACCAAGCATCACTTCTGTTATATTATGTGTTAATTTCTTTATATTTTCATGCTCTGTTTTAATCTCGATTTTCCAACTTTCAAACAAATTTTCGATTTCTAAACTTTCTTTAAAATAATATTATCAAAAATACATTTCCGACTCCCAGAATTATTTCTTACTGATTTTGATCACATTAAAGTTATTTTAAACCTCCATTTTGTAAGTAGTGATTTAACATGAATATATATATACTTTTGATTTATCAACAAACTGCTTCCTTTAACATGAATATACAAATACTAAGCAAGTTTTTTTTATTATATGACACTAATGCGTACTTGTTCAGAGTCTATGCAGCCCATACTACATAGATCCGAGGGCAAGTCCTTAATCGTTCTTCTTCTTGTAGGGTTCAATCCCTCGCCATGACTTAATCTACTACTGTAACTACGGTAAGTATCCTAGATGTTTTCTGACCTACGAACTCTTGTCTAGGCGCCCTGGAGGGAATCCTAACGCACCTGACACATGACTCATCATGCAGGCATCCTGTGATAATTCAGCTCCTACCATAGACATGACACCACCCGCAGTCGTCAAACACCCCACGAGCGTCGCCACCGGGACGGTACTCTGGAGCAGTATCCACGCCCTCTCATGACTCATCATGGGACATCCCGTGAATACTCTCACGCCGTCAATCCAATGGCCCTCATACTCAATGTTTTTCTCTTACTTTCATCACATCTTCACTACGTATCTAATCCATAGTTTTATTGAATCATGAATAAAATCAACTCTTAGAGTGTAGCACTTCCACTATACCGGTCTTATTCATTTAATTTCACATGACCCAACCTTGGTCTTCTCATTTCAAAATATTATTTCACAATTCTTTCATTGCCGGTATAAGGCTTGGCTATACCCTAATTCTCAATTTCAACTCATAATTTCAATGTTGAGCTTTTCATGCTCATAAGATCTTTTCATGATTAAACCCAGTTCATGTTTCATAAGCATAGCATTCATGTTCATAAAACCTTTCATAATTCATCAGGATATTTCGATTCACTTCATATACAATTTCATACAAAAGATAAATAAAGTTCACTTTTCTAATTTGTCACATTCAATTTCATTCTTTCCATTATCAAAACTCTTTTTCAAGTTCTTTTCAAACAGTATATTTATTTTTATTCCGGGGCAATTTAAAATCTGAGACGTCAAAATAGTCTGGACAGTCGACTCTTGGAGCATAGTCGGTCGACTGTTCAGCAAAAGATTAAAAGACTCAAGAAAATGGTCGGGACAGTCGACTGTTAACTTGGTCAGTCGGCTGTTCTGCAAAGATTTAAAAACTCGAAAATAAAAGATCAGGGCAGTCGACTGTTACATTATGATCGGTCGACTGGTCAGCAAAAGATTAAAAGCTCGAAAAATAAATACTCAGAGCAGTCAACTGTTTTAGCCTAACGATCGACTGATGCTGCTAGGTTTTTCAAATTCCCAAAATATTTTTAGTTCTTTCTCTTCTCTTTTGAAAACAAAAATTTCCATAATTAAAATACATTCAATTCTACAGTAACCAGTATTTTTAAAGTTATTTTTAACTCTTTAAAACATATATTTTGGCCTTAGTTTGTATTCCATAAACACAATTTCGACATTCGAGAACTAAAACACTCTCTTCAAAATTAAAGATAGTTTCTCACACAAAATCACTACAATGATGCTTTCTTACTCATTGACCACTATGATATTTTTAGAACACAAAATCATCTTTATAAGTGAATAAAACCTCTATTTTTATTAATTAATCTACACATGATGCATTCGATTATTTGTTTGCAAAAATACATTCTTTCCATTTATTCTAATTTTCACATGGCATATATAGCAATGGGAAATTTCATTACATCTATTAACAATCATTTCTTAATAAATTATTCTATCAATTCATCTTTAACACACCATTCTACTTTTGCACTTTAATCAATAAACATGATTCTAACTTCTTACTAGTGAATTTCACATAATTGCAATTAAAGCATAATTAGCATGCATTCTAATGTTATAAACAATGAGAACATATACTTTCACTTATATTAAATGAATCTAACCATCACAATAACACACATTTACTAGTTTATCAATTCTACTCTAAATAGGCAAACATGTATTTCATCTCAACTAGTTACTTTATAATAACAAATTCAATTTATTTCTAACATGATTTCTACTTTAGAAGTCATGAGAAACACCCACCTTTTGAAGAAAACCAATAAGAAAATCGCCTAGAGCCTCCTAGAATGTGAGAGAGCGCCTTCTCCTCCTAGATTGTGATGCACGATCTCCTTCTCCTTACTCCCTTGCCAAAACCGATAGCTCCAAGTGGTGATGATGGTCGGCCTCTTAGGGTACACACATACACTCACACTCACACACTAATATATATCTCCTATATAATGTTTTCTTCTTTCAATAGATTATTAGTGTAGAATACAAGTATGAAGGGGGGTATTTATACTAATTTTAGAATAGATTGGAGGGCTAGGATTCATTGGATAGTTATAGAATGAATGGCTAGGATAGGAGGGGAAGTTGTAGCAACCACCCACACTCACATAACTACCCATGCACACACACACCCACTCTCCATGACTCCCATGCACAAACCGGCCTCACATGGTGTGCATTGCACACTACGTGCATGCACGTGCCCCCGAGTACCCCCTATTTGAAGTTTGTACACTTTTAATTAATCAAAATGTTCACCATTTGTCTCTACATGACAAGTGTGACCATTTAATTGATTTATTAAATTAGTGGGCTTCACAATTAGTGGGCTTAGGCTTGTGGGCCAAGAGAATAAAATAAAGAATTATTAAAGTGGGCTCAACAAATAAAATAGTGTTTAGGCTTTAGAAATAGGCTTTTAGAAAAATAAAGAAAAATAATTGTTCATACAAAAAATGAAATTTTATATATAAAATAAATAAATAATATACACATGAAATTTGCACGTGCACAACACGTGAAAATCAATATTCTTATTAAAATGAAAGTTTAGGGTATTACAACTTGCTTATGCTGTTACTTATATATATATATATATATATATATATATATATATATATATATATATATATATATTCCTGTACTTGTTGCCTGCACTACAAGCGGCCCGTAACTTGCACTGACGGCTGTTTTGTTTCTCTTTCATTTTCCTGCAAATTGTTAAATTGCAGATTATGGTGATCAGCTGTCCGATGGAGTGGGCGATCTGAGATTTTAGCTGCTAGAGTTCTTGCTATTATTATAACATGTTGCTTATTTTGAATAATTGTAATTTGCTACATGGATTATTTGTATAGGGCAGTTGACCCAGAATTTATGACTTGTTCAGATTTGATTTATTTGAGATTATTAAATTTTGTTTCAAGTAAATTCTTTTGGTTATATTAATTGATTCAAGCATGCGTGGTTGACCATTTCTCTTGTATATCTCTTGTTTACACGTGTGCTTGTTGTAAAGATCCTGACAGCTTATGAATGGTAAAAGCCATTCGCTGGACTTAGTCACGTATCTGTATTCCGTATCACCTTTTTAGGAAGCGGGGTGTGACAGTCGGCTTCCGTAGCCGCAGTCCCTTCGGACCAACTTATCAAACCTCCTGATACCGAGGGGTATCATTCGAGACCTCAGACCTAGCCTCAGGCCTTGCTCGAACTTCCTTGCCTTCTTCACTTCATCCATTATCAACTTTAGTGCATATCTTGAGAGCTGAGTAAACTTTGTCTCATACTCTCGTACGAATAAGCCCCCCTGCTGCAAACTTAAGAACTCCATAGCCTTTTTCTCTTGTACATCCATCGGAAAGTAGTGGCTACGGAACTCCTCCAAGAATTCCTCCCGAGTGATTAGTCCATTTTCCAGAATTCTCTTCAAAGATTGCTACCAGACTCCTGCATCTTTATCAAGCTGAATGGTGGCCAGCTTCACCTTGCTTGCCTTTGGTGTTTTCAGGACCTCAAACATAGTCTCAATCTGTCTGATCCAATCATCAGCTGCATCTGCATCTGTAACACCCTGGATTTCAAATCTTATTTATATTTGGAGTTGTTTGATTTTTACGTATTGTGAACGTAAAAAAATTTTATGCATGCATTTCTCAAAAAAAAAGTGTTTCATAAACTAGTAATCCCCATTTATTCTTTTAGAAAGCCTAATTTAATCCTAAGCTTAATTTGTCTCTTTGTAGCCCACATTAGTTAATTAATTAATTAAATTAATAGAACCCATAGTCTCTTGGCCCATTAGTGAGCCCATGTAATTTAATTATTCTTTATTTTAGTCTAACTTGTAGTGTAGACTCAAATAATAGACAATTAATTAAACTAGTATGTACAACTTGTAAGTGGGGGACACTAGGGTAGCACGTGCATGCATAAGAGTGTGCAAAACACACCCTTTGAGTGGAGGCCAGATTATGCATAAGTGGAGAAGGGAAATGGGAGTAGTGGTGAGGTGGTTATCTCGTTCATGGGTGGTTATGGCAACTTCCAAACAAATCCTAGCCCCTAATCCCTAACTATTTGATATAATCTTAGCCATTCAATCCACTCAAAATTATGTATAAATACCCCTCCTACATTAGTATATTCACACCTAATCTATATCAAATGAGAAAGATAAAGAAATACAACTAGAGAGTAAAGATTGAGAGTTTAGTAAGTTCAAAAGACTGAGAGTTGGGTTAGTGTGTTCTTCATTCCCATTTGCTGGCCGAATTTCTTCAAGGAGCAAGGAGGTCGGGTGTGCTTCAAGATGAGGAGGAGACGACTTGTGGTGGCTCAAACTAGGAGGAGAAAGCCTCTTTTGATCAATCTACGAGTTTTAGGAGTTCATTTCGTTTTCTCTCCAATAAGGTGGGTAATTTCTCTAACTTCTAAGTACTATCATGCTAGGATGTGTGCTAATCATACTAGAATATATAGGTGAAATTATTGCTCTTTGATAATATCATGATTAAGGTGAAAATGGAACATGTGTGAAATTGCATGAAATGAATAAGTGAACTTGATTGAATGATATGTTTGTTGCTGTGATATTTGGATATTGATCTAGCATGCTAAATTAGAATAAATGTTTCTCCATGTCGAAATATTTGTGTTTATGGAAAAAGTACAATTTTGAGAAATGTGTGTATGTGAAAAATGCTAATTGTGAGAATCTCTACATTATTAAAATTATGCTTATTCTCAAAATTGTAGGTTACTAAATTATGCTTATTCATGATTAGTGTGATTGATGCTAAATAATCCTAAAGTTGTATGTTAATTGTTGAGAGAAATGAATAAGAAATTGTTAATAGAACATTATGTGATTTTCTATATACAATTGTAGAAAAAAAAATAGGAGAGGTACGTTATATGAAAAATGAGAGTTAAATGGTTTTTGAAAATCTTGAGTTACTGTATAAACTCCAAATTTCGGATTTTAGTTGCTGAACAGCCGACCGTATATGTCTTAACAGTCGACTGTCCTGACTGTATATTTTCATGTTTTAAATCATCGCAGAACAGTCGACCGACTATGTCTTAACAGTCGACTGTCCTGACTATTTTTAATTTTTGAGTTTTAATCCTCGCAGAGCAGTCAATTGACTATGCTTTAATAATCGACTGTCCTGGCGATTTAATTGATATCCAGATTTCATGAGATAATTTTCTATAACCCTTGGCCTAGTGTAAAGGAGAAATTGAGACTATTTTGCAAGAAAGAACTTATTATAAATTGTTAGTTTAAAGTGTCTTTGGATAAAGTAATACAAGAATTGAAATGAAGAAAATCATGATGACTTATGAAAATATTGATGAGTATGAATACACAATGCTATGAACGTGAAATGGAATTGAAAGCTAGAGGTTAGCTAAGCCTTATACCGGCATTGAAAGATATTTTTGAGATGAGATATTGAATAGAAAAGACCAAGTTTGGTCATGTTGTTGATTGATGTTTAAGACCGGTATAGAGAAAAGAGCTAACTCTAGAGGTTGATTTTATTCATGATTCAAATAAACTAAGGATGTAGATACATAGTGGTGATGTGACGAAAGTGAGAGAAAAACACGAGTATGAGGGCCATCGGATTGACGGTGTGAGAGTGATTCACAGACTGCCTGCTTGAAGCTTCATGACATGGCGTGAGCACTACTCCGGAATTATCGTCCCGGTGGCGACGCTTGTAGGATGTTTGGTGACTACGGGTGGTGCCATCGTTCCATGGCGGAGGTTGAATTGTCCATAGTCTGCCTACTTGATGCATCATGTCAGTGCGTGGAATTCTCCTCCAGAACTGCCTGGACATGGGCTCGTAGATCATAGAACATCTAGGTTACTTACCGTAGTTACCGTAGTAGTTTAAGTCATGGTGAGGGAATGAACCCTATAAGATGAAGTACGATTAAGGGCTTGCTCTCGGACCTATGTAGTATGGAATGCATAGAATCCGAACAAATGCGCATTAGTGTCACGTAACATAACAACTGCATTAAGGACTAAGTGCACAATACAACACGACATCTATAGGATAGTCCCCGTAGTTTTGTTTGTGACAAGTGCGTGTTTTCTAAGTAAGAGAAAATTGATATTTTATATCCTTGCCTCAGTTGAATGAACTGACGAGCCCACGGTTTCTATGTAGGATAAAGAGATTGACAAGATTAAGTATGCAAGCTGCTTAAAGAATGTTTCAGGTGTTGTACTTTTTATTCAAGTAATTATTGTAAATGACTTCCGTTGTTTAAATGTAATTTAAAGATGTAACTCTGATGTAATGAAAGTTTTAAATTTTCTTGTAAAGTTGTACGAAAAGGAGTGTAAAGATCCTGTGGAACTTCGAATTCAGTCTGTTTTGGAATTCGGGGTGTTACAGAGTGGTATCAGAGCCACGCTTCTAAGTAGTACAAGTTTATAAGGAACGACACACTAGAAGTGGACATTAGAGCGTGTGTTGAGTCTAGAGATTTAAATGTAAGTCACATACATTTGTGTTGCTCTATGATTTATGCTTCTTATTCTCATTTCTCTAAGATGGCGGGCCACTTCGACCCAGCTGGAGGTGACGATTAGCACATAGTTGAGGATGATTACTACCCCGGGCAAGCTGATTCAGATGAAGAAGATCCTGAAGAATTTGTAGAGGAATGACCTGAGTCCAGGGAGATCACTCCACCTCCGGATTCATCTGATGATTCCTCCGACAAGGAAGAACCAGTTCCGAGTAGTCTCATTGTGTCTCTTCAGAGGCAGGTTGAGATTCAAAGGGAGAGATCCGAGCTGTTGCAGGCGCAGTGTACAAAGTGCAAGGGAGCATTGCCACGCTTAGTCATCGTGTTTGGGAACTCGAGAAGAGGAAAAACATGTACGATGTACTGAAGGAGGAAGTGGAGGAACTACGGGAAGAACTTCGTGAAGCCAAGAGGAATCGTAGGAATTAGACTATTGTATCTTCTTATCGCTTTCATTTGATGTCAGAAATATTTTAAATTCGAATGTATAAAGTTTGAAATTCAATGAAATGAAAAGTTAATTTAAACTCATATTTTCTACTTCGAATTTAATGGATCTTTTGCATCAGAATATGGCTAGAAGATGAGCTCAAAATGGTGAAGGTCTGAACTTGGAAACGGAATCAGCGAGGGCCTATCAGATACTGATTGTCGTTGCCATGAATCAGAAATAAGGGAGGGTGCCTGTGAATCGAGTACCCGAAGCAATCAAACTCGTAGAATCATTCAAACGGATGAAACACCATTGTTTAAGGGGAAGTCAGACCCTGACGTGGCTGACAATTGGATCTGACAGATCGAGACTATCTTCGAAGTCTTGGAGACTCTGGAGGGCAGCAAGGTGAAGTTGGCGATACTGCAGTTCGAGAAGGATGCGGCTGTTTGGTGGCAGTCCATGAAGCGGACGATGTGAGAAATTGTCCTTGGCTGGGAGGAATTCTTGGAAGAATTCCGCTGGGAGGAATTCTTGGAAAAATTTCGCAGTCATTATTTTCCATCAGACGTCCAGGAGAAGAAAACCATGGAATTTCTGGCGCTGCAGCAGGGCGGCATGTCGGTTAGAGAGTATGAGACGAAGTTCAATCAGCTCTCGATGTATGCTCCCGAATTGGTGATGGACGAGGCAAAGAAGGCTCGAAAGTTCGAGCATGGTTTGAGGCCAAGTCTGAGATCCCGGATGATACCCCTCGGTATCAAGAGGTTTGACAAGTTGGTCAAACGAGCTGCAGCCACGGAGGCAGACATGGAGCAGTTCCACACTGTTCAGAATGGGAGGATCAACTGGAATGTGGGGAAGAGGTACGCAGTTGCTGGAAATGTCAGGGGACAGCTCGCTGGCCCAATGGTTCAAACCGACTAGGGTGAACGCGGTCAATGTGGCAGGAAGACCCGGGAATGCATGGATGAGACCTCCTGTGGTGACTTTTTACAATTGTGGGGAGACAGGTCACTTCCTATCCCAGTGCCCTAAGCTACAAGATGTCGTCCGAAAGGGGCCAACTCAGCAGGCCGGGAAGAAGCCGTACCAGCAGGGGCGAGTATTTGCCTTGACTGAAGCTGATGCTGATGAAGTGGATCACGTCATCACTGGTACGAGGGATGATGCTTAAGAGTGTTTTCTTGTTGTTTCTTTTTCCCACTTTTATAGTGAACTGTTATGTAACGAGTGTGTGTTATGTAACAGGAGAACTTTATTTGAATGAAAAGAAAGCTGTTGTTTTGTTCGATACTGGGTCCTCTCATACTTTTCTGTCACCCAAGTTTGCCAAAGTTCTGGGAGTCGAACCGAAAGTCTTTCCAGGCAAGGTTTTAGCAGTAGCTACTCTATCAGGAGAAACTTTAACCACTGATCGGTACTATGCGGACTGCGAGATCGTGATTGGAGATAGAATTTTGGGATTGATCTGATCGAGCTGAATGTCTTGGGAGTCGATGTTATCATTGGCATTGATTGGATGTCGATGTACAGTGCAAGCATCGAATGCAAGGCCAAAGAAGTAACAGTGAAGGCTCCAGGTGGACATGAAGTCACTTTACAAGGGAAGAGGAGATGTTCAGGCTTGGTTGCTGCTATCAGCAAGAAGAAGGGGATTTCTACAGAGGTGTAGCAAATTCCAGTGGTTCGGAATTATCCGACGGTATTCTTGGAAGACTTGCCTGGGTTACCCCCACATAGTGATGTAGAGTTCAGCATCACTATTCAGCCAAAGAGTGCACCAATTTTCAAGGCACCGTATAGGATGGCGCCTGTAGAGCAGGATGAGATCAAATGGCAGATTGAGGAACTAATGGAGAAAGGCTTTATTCAACAGAGTGCGTCCCCTTGGAGAGCACCGGTGCTGTTGGTAAAGAAGAAGGATGGTTCGATGAGGATGTGCATCGATTACCGGGAGCTGAATAAGGTCACTGTTCAGAACAAGTATCCTATTCCAAGAATTGATGACTTGTTCGATCGTATACATGGAGCAGTTGTTTTCTCCAAAATGGATCTTCGATCAGATATCATCAAGTTCGAGTGAAAGCTGAAGATGTGCATAAGACTGCATTCAAAACTCGACACGGGCATTACGAATTCTTAGTTATGCCGTTTAGAGTGACGAATGCACCTACAATTTTCATGAATATGATGAACAGAGTTCTAAGGCATTTTATTGATTCTTTCGTCGTGGTGTTTATCGACGATATTCTTTTGTACTCCAAGTCGGAGGAGAGCACACAGAGCATCTGGCAGCAGTTTTGAGGAAGCTGGGGGAACATGAATTGTATGTCAAGTTATCCAAGTACGATTTCTGAAATTTGAGGTGGCATTCCTAGGTCACACTCTTTCTAAGGAGGGAGTGGCAACTTATCTGCAAAAGATAGAGGCGGTGAAGGATTGGAAAAGACCAACTACAGTGAAGGAAATCAGGAGTTTCCTTGGGCTAACTGGATACTACAGAAGGTTCATTCAGGGCTATGCTTAGATAGCCGTGCCACTCACTGGTCTGACCAAGAAGAATGTGAACTTCAAATGGACTGAGCAGTGCGAGGCGAGCTTTCAGGAGTTGAAAGAAAGACTGACTACTGCTCCTATTTTAGCTTTGCCTAGAGCAGTATGATGTCCACAGCGATGCTTCACATCGTGGGCTTTGATTGTGTCTTAATGCAAGAGGGGAAAGTGATCGCTTATGGGTCTAGGAAACTAAGACCGCATGAGAAGAATTATCCGACTCATGATCTGGAGTTGGTTGTGATTATCTTAGCCTTGACGCAATGGAGACATTACGTGTATGGTGAGAAGTTGAACATGTACACAGACCACAAAAGCTTGGAGTACATCTACCAACAGAAGGATCTGAATCTGAGGCAAAGGAGATGGCTGGAGGTGCTTGAAGACATTCGTCCAGAGATTAAGTACCATCTTGGGAAGGCTAATGTTGTTGCTGATGTACTTAGCCGCAAGAGTAGTCTAGCTAGTTTGATTACAACTCAGAGGCAGCTAGCAGAGGAGTTGGATCGGGATGGTATTGAAGTTGTTCTGCAAGGCTTGAGATCGTCTTTAGCTCAGTTGAGGCTTCAACCAATGCTGAATGAAAGGATTATCACAAGTCAGAAGGAAGATGCAGAGATTCAGAAGATGAAGGAACAGGTTGGTGCTGGCAAGTTGTCAGAGTTCCAGGTTTGGGATGAGGTGTTGTGATTCGGAGAGAGGCTATGTGTTCCGGATCAAGCAGAATGATGGGAGATCATTCTTCAGGAAGCACATGCTACTCTTTTGTCTGTACATCCTGGGAGTACCAAGATGTATAAGGACATTAAGCAACACTTTTGGTGGTCAGGTTTGAAGCGGGATGTGGTCGAGCTCGTGGCGAAGTGTGAGATCTGTCAACAGGTCAAAGCCGAGAATCAGAAACCCGGAGATCTATTGCAACTGTTACCTATTCCGGAATAGAAGTCGGATAACATCAGTATGGATTTCATTACGGGCTTGCCCAAGAGTTCAAAGGGCAATGATGCGATTTGGGTCATAGTCGATCGACTAACCAAGTCTGCTTACTTCTTGGCGATGAAACTCACTGCTTCGATGGACAAGTTGGCTGAGTTGTATGTTGGTGAGATCGTCAGGCTTCATGGTGTTCCGTTAACCATTGTGTCTGATCGAGATGCGATGTTTACTTCGCATTTCTAGAAGAGTCTTCAGACAACTCTAGGTACCATGACGGATTTCAGCACTACTTTTCATCCACAGACCGATGGGCAGGCCGAGAAGAGTCAATCGTATTCTTGAGGACATGCTTCGTGTTGAGGCAGTTGGGAAAGGCATCTAGCTCCGTTGGAGTTTGCCTACAACAACAATTTTCAGACTAGTATTGGGATGGCGCCGTACGAAGCTCTGTATGGCAGGTAGTGCAGAACACCTGTTTGTTGGTTTGAAGTTGGACAGCGGCAGATGTTTGGGTCTGAGATCGTGCAGCAGACCTCTGAAAAGATCGATCTGATCAGGAAGAGGTTGGTGAATGCTCAGAGTAGGCAGAAGAGCTATGCAGACAACTGGAGGAGGGAACTTGAGTTCGAGGTTGGTGACTTTGTCTTTCTGAAGGTTTCACCTAGTAAGGGTGTGATCCGATATGGCAAGAGTGGGAAGTTAGCCCCGAGGTTCATAGGCTCGTATAAGATATTGAAGCGGATTGGGAAAACTGTTTACCGATTGGTGTTGCTGGAAAAGTTGTCTCAGGTGCATAATGTTTTTCACGTGTCTATGCTGAGAGGTTACACTCCAGATCCGAGTCATCATTTGCTCGAAGTGCCGGAGGGTTTGTAGTTGGATCTGAGTTACATTGAGATTCTAGTTGAGATCGTCGATCGTCGGGAGAAAGTCTTGAGGAACAAGACGATACCGATGGTCAAAGTAGTCTGGAGAAACCAGTTGGTTGAAGAGGCTACTTGGGAATCTGATGAGCAGATGATGAAGGATCATCCTGAACTCTTTGTTTGATTTGTATCTTCTTTCTTTTTCTTTTCTTCATGTTGTGTTTCTGTTTTCTCACTCTTTAAGTGTAGTTCCGGGGACGGAACTATTCTAAGGAGGGAGTGTTGTAACACCCTGGATTTTCAAATCTAACTCGAGCCCAACCCAAATTCTTGAGCCCAACCTGCAACCTGATGTCGTGGAGGCAGACCTGCAACTTGATGTCAAGAAGGCAAGGCTACAGATGAATATAAATGAGGTGAACCCACACCAAAGCATTTCTACTATTATTATTATTGTTTTCCTTATTATTATTGTTATTACTATTACTATTATTATTATTGTATTATTTTTTTACTATTTTCTTATTGTTGTTAATATTGAATTATTTTCACAAAAATGATGAACCCCAAATTATATTTGTCTTGCATTGTTATCCTTACCAGTGTTGTTAATATTATTATTATTATTATTATTATTTTTACCAGTATGATTATGATGATTATTATTGTTATTATTATTATTATTATTATTGTTATTATTATTTTATTATTAATATTATTTTTGTTAACACCCATTAGTTTTGATCTAATTATTTAAATTAAAGCCCTCATCTAAAGCCCAATTTTATTTTCCTTTGATTGAAGTATTTATTAATATCTAACTCAAGCCCAACCCAAATTCTTCTACCTATATTCTCTTTGATTTTGGTGTCTCATTCTTTTCTTCCTGCTCGGATCGTCGTTTGGTGTCGCATGGTCTTCAACGACATGTCTGCAGCTTGGAACGTCACCATCAGAGTGGCGTAACGGAAGCATGTGGGCCCATGACCCACAGGTCCCAGGATCCTCTTGTTGTTTCTCCTTCATTGCAGTATTTGCTTCTCTCTATTCCTTGCATTGTCTGCTTCTTTCCATCCCTTGCATTCGTCTTCATTCGTTGACTCGTTGCTTGGTTCATCTCTTCCTTGTCTATCCTTTCTTCGGTTCCAACTCTATCTATTTCTTCAACTTCTTGCCTTGTTATCTTGCAAGTCTTGTGTTGTTTTGTCTTCAATTTTGATACCGGTTACTTCTTTCTTGCCTTCCATTATGCCATCATGCACCCATTCATTGTTTGATTCAATTCTTCCCTATCATTCCTCCCTTTGATTTCAGTTCTACCTACTCCCTATCTTATTTTGTTATCTTGTGTTGTTTCTTTCCTTTTGATACTGTTAATTTTCTTTCATGTATTCCTTTGACCTCATTGTTATCCACTTCCTTATTTTTCTAGTGTTGCCACTGCTTTGTTCCTTCCCCATTAGCCCTCTGCTTGTTACCCTTCCCCCCAAGTTTGTTTTGCCCTGTCCTATGTACTACCTAAACAAATTTCGAGGATGAAATTTTGTTATAAGGTGGGTAGGATTTGTAACCCCTGTTTCCCCAAATATGTATTTTTCGTGTATTTTCTGTATTTAAAATTTTCGTAATTATTTTTTTTCCGCTTTCACTTTCTCTTGTCAAATTGTACTATTGGATCTCTTATTAAAATCTGTTTTCGATCAATAATTTTATTTGCAACTATTTTATAATTTTTATATTGTAACACAATTCGTATTTTTGTTTGTGATTATTACTCTTACTATTATTATTTCTGTTAGTGTTATTACTCTTACCATGATTATTTTATCATTTTCTTGTTATTAGTATTATTGTATTTATTGATATTTTTGACTGGTTGTTGAAAATCCACTTTTATTTACTAACTGTATTTGTATTATTTTAAATAAATTTTATATTGTAATGCAAATTACAATTTTATTATAAAAAATATTTTTTTGAATAATTTATTTTTTTCTATTGAATTTTTAAAACCCTAAAACCCATTTAAATTCTTATTGGATATTTTATTAAACCCTGTTGGATTTTAAGCCCATATATACCCAATACCCATTATATTTTCACTCCTACCCGTTAACCAAACTCTACCCTGCAAAACCCAATAAACCCCTTTCCCTGGTTACACCCGAAACCTATATAATACCAGAAACCCTAAATTCTATCTGTTTATATATACCTCTACTCTACCCTTTATCAACAGCCTGTTCATCATCCGAATCCCCTAGTCGCCGCTCCATCTTCTCCTTCCTCCCCGTCATCTTCAACCTCCCGAAAACCCTACCTTCTCATCTAAACCCATCCTCTTCATCTCCGATCCCACTGTGACCCTGTCCTCTATCTCTCTCCCTGTGTTCCCGAGCGCAATGCTCAACCAACCCCGCCTTGCGACGCAGCCTCGTTGTACCCCCAGCTAGTCGCTGCACCCCGGTCCCCGTCTCCCCGTGCTCTCTCCCTTCTCCTCCTCTACGCCTGTCTCCCCTCCTCTGCCCTGAGTTGTTCGCAGCCCCACCAGCAGACCCCCCTCGGCGCCGCGCTGCTCTCCCTGAGCGCTACCGCCGGTGCTCAGCCACCTCCCTGGGGTGTTCCGCTGACCTCCCTATGTTGCTCCGTCCCGGCGTCCACCAGCCACAATGAGCAGCCATGGAGTTGTTGTTTGTTGGGCTGTGATCAACTTTGATTGTCAGTCGTTGATTGCTGTGATCATCATGATCATGTTCCCTTGGTTTTGATCTTGGCCGTCCGTTGGATCTTAATCATCATGCTTGATTGGATGTGGGTTGTCGATCTCCTCTTGATCATCCGATTAAATCCTAGCCGTCCGAGCTCTTCTTGATTGTCACGATCATGATGATCATCAATTTCCTTTGATCGCAAATGTTCGATCGATCGATCTTGATCTTCATCATTATCTTCATCATCAAGAGATCTGACCACCCGATCTGATCCGATCATCTTGATCTTGATATTTGATCTCAATCGTCCGATTGTGTTCGTGATCTTGATCGTCTTCATCTTATTCGTTGTTCGTGTGATCGTGATTGGTTCGAGATCTGTGCCGATCGTTCTCGTCGCCCGATATCCTTTCCCGTTATTCTTTCGTCGGCTACACCCCTAAGGCAAGTATTCTTCTTGTACAAATTATTGTTCTAGTACAGACGTTTAATTGAAAATACTACAAATAGATCGTAGTTGTGACTCCTCCTTCTCTCATCGTTGTTGATCTTAAATTATTCCTCATCGATTCCATAATCTTAAGAGTCACAACAGTTCGTTGATATATTTACAAAACTAGTTGGACCCTTTTATCTCCTAATTACTTGAACATGAACCTCTTGACTTGTAGACGTGTGTTGTATGATGTATTATGTTGATCTTACTTTCTTTTGAGATGAGAAATGCATGTGACTTACTGATTTGATCCCTAATACATCCGTATTTGTATCACACACTAATCTAGACTCATGATAGTCATTTATCATGCAACTTGTATATAAAAGAAATTCACACTTGCAACTATTCTTGTCTTTACTTGCTGTTTCGACCCCAATAAAACCAAAATCTGAACTTGAGTCCTGAATATGAAATATAGCCCTAAGTGTCTAGTTGTCAATAAGATTCATAATTTTCAAATTCCGAGTAACGGTCTAGGACATATTGCAGTTATACTGCTGCTGTGTCGGTAATCACAGATTTAAAAAAACTGCTGCACCACCTTTGGTTTACAATTATTTTAACTATGCTACCAATAAGTAAATGACTTGAAATTTTGTATGCTGATACTGGACACCCTAGAGAACATTCATTAATTTTCTCAGAATTAATTAATGAAGTTTCAACACTGTTTCATATGTATAAACTCAGTTTTATAAATTCTGGCTGAACACAAATGCTGTATAGTTTGCTGTTTTGACATCAATTGCTGCAACTTTTATGTGTCTTAATTATATGCGTTGGAACCGGGCAGGAGTCTAGTTTCTAGACCTTCTGACAGATCCACAATTGCTATCTTGTATCAACAGGAATCGCAGTTTTGGTGCAACAAAGTTATTCTGTCCAGATTTGAGAGTTTCGTCGTTCTTGATACTTTGATTTGTTTTGACCCTCGAACAAGTATCCTACCTAGCCTAGACTTGTTTCATGTTCTTAATTATGTCTACTTGACTTGTTTCGCACACTTTCATGCTTGCTTGATGATAATAATGAATAATAAGCCGGGGTTTAAGGGAAAGACCATAGTAGTGGACAATATAGGTAAGTGTACTCAGAATGGGGCCCATATTTCTCACTTGATACATGCTTCATGAACTAGTTATATTGTATCCAATTCATGAACTAGTATATTATATGATTCATGAACTAGTATATTATTATCCGATTCATGAACAAGTATATTATATGATTCATGAACTAGTATATTATTATCCGATTCATTAACTAGTATGTTATTTGATTCATGAACTAGTATATATTTGATTCATGACATGTCTTATTATGACTTGACACATGAACTAGTTATATGATTACCCGATTCATGAGCATAGCTTGCTTGATACTTGATACCTGAGTACACCGCCCTATAAACTCCACTACTAGGCCTAAACGAAATTGCATTGACTGTAGCAACCATGTGATAAAAGGATGGCACATGAAGTGCTACCTAGATAGTAATAACTATAAGACTTGACACATGATACTTGAACATGATACATGCTTACTTGATACTTGATTACATGATACATGCTTACTTGATACATGATAACATGATACATGAGACTTGATACTTGAGCATAATACTTGACACTTGCTACTTGATACTTGTACTTGACAACTTGACACATTAGACTTGTTACTTGTTACTCGATCCTTATACGTGATACTTATTACTTGATGCTTGATACCATTACATGTTCACTAGCCACTTATTTTACTACTAGTACTTGTTACCCAATCTTGTCACTTGAGTTGTCTTTCTTGCTAGTTAGTTTTCTAAAATCCCCACTACTTGTTGCATCTCTATTACATTCTTGATTCCAAATCTTGTTCCATATTCTTATACTTGTATTACTATTTGCGGCCTTAACTTGTACTAAGGGCGTTTATCTTGTTTTCCCTATTTTTTTCTCTTTTTATATTTATATATACAGACTTTGGAGACGAGTTGCCTGCTAGAATTGGTGAGCAGACATTTTAGGCTTCGCTTGGAGAAAGGACTTATTTAAAATATTTATTTTCTTTGAGTTATTTATTTCTTTTGCTACATGAACCTTGTAACGAGTTATAGTCCTGAATTTTATCTTTTGTTCCAGATTTGAAATCCATTGAGATATTATTATTTGGTTTCAATTGTTTTCTGTTGTTTAATAAATTATTCATGCATGCGTGGGTGTGTACATTTTGTTATATTCTTATTATGATGCTGAGTCGATCCTATAGCTCATGAATAATGAAAATCATTTGCTGGGCTTTGTCACGCACTCGTATTCTGTGTTTTTAGAAAGCAGGGCGTGACAGGGACTTGCACTAGTAGCCCTAGCCTTGTGTTTCTGGTCATATTGGTGGCAAGTGTGTTGAGAGTTTTATATACTCGAGCTAGTTATGTCTTTAGATTGAGTTTGTTGCCCTCAAGCCTATTGCCCTCACTGCTGGATCCTTCACCCTTTTGAGATTTTTGTCGGGCCATTTCTGGGTCATAAAATTTCATTAATCACCACAAATAACAAAAAATATAAACTTTTCCTTTCAACATAATTCATTTATTTCCCAAATTTAAACTTTAACATTTTCATACACCAAGTACATAAAACATCATAAAACAGTCTAGATTCTACGGTTCCTCTTGGCTTTCCTGAGCTTTTCCCGTATGTCATCTATCTCATTCTTCATTTCCTCGCATTTCTGAAGGCATTCTTGTTTCCCCCAGCGAACCTTGTTGTTCAGCTGAGTGAAATGCCAAGCATTCATGTGTCGAAGCTTCTCAAGTTCCCACACTCGGTGACTCAAAGCTATGATGTTCTGCTTGTCCTCTGCATGATGTGCTTCCAAGTGATTTACTCTCCACTTATGGATGGTCAATTGCTCCTGGAGATAAGTGATAAGGTGGTCCTTCTGGTCTTGAACTGGTTCGTCATATGGAGAATCATGTGGAGGTGGAGTGATCTCCCGAGATTCGGGTAGTTCTCCCTCTTCTTCTTCTGATCTTCCTCTTCTTCATGCACTTCTTCTTCTTCATCTTCTTCGGGATCTTCTTCAAAGAACCATTCTACTTCATTCTCTGGATCTTGGTTATCAGCCATCTTATAGGGAAAGAGAGGAGAAAACATCAGCATATAGAGCAATACAAATCTAATTTACCTTACACTTAAATCTCTATATAAGCTGAACTCACACTCTAATGTCTACCATAATGTGTCGTCCTTGTAATTTTGTACTACTTATTGAAGTTTGCTATGATACCACTCTGTAAGACCCCGAATTCCATTTATATGTAATTCGTAGTACAACAGGATCTTTTACTTCAATTCGTACAATTTTACAAGGAAATTAAAACTTTTCTTTTTTACACATGGTTTGTTTCAGAATTACACAGCGGAAGTTAGAATAAGATCAACATGAAATACAAATACAACTTTAACATCAGCAGCTTTAATTTGAATATAATCATTAATCGTTTTTAAGTCTTTGCCAATCCAATCAAGTCTTACACTGAAAACCTATACGCATGTCAGTAGCTTACAACCGACGCAATGTTATAAACAGCATTCCTCTCTATACTGTATTAAAATGAATTCTCTTACTTTAACAATCACAAACTTGAATGCACAATAAAGTGTAAAAGAGTGACTATCCTAAACATGTCAGTGTATGATATGACTTAATGTCTAATGCAACTGCTATACTACAATGACACTAATGCATACTTGTTCGGATTTTATGCACCCATCCTACATAGGTCCGAGGACAAGCACCTACGTACTCTACATTAAAAAGTTTAATCCCTCACCATGAAAAACTACTCGGTAACAATCAAGTTTTAGACATACCAGGAGTACGGATTCCAGTCCTGGAGTCCACCGTCAAGCTTATACCAAAATCTTCGTCGTGCGAACACCCGCAAGTGTCCTTCTAGCCCCGGTATACGCATATACACTGGAGAATGGTCTCCTATCCGCCCGACTATTCATGATCCTGGAGTCGACCGTCAAATCAATCATAGTCCCGAATTTAATTAAGACTCGTTTCTATCGCAAGCAACCACAGTCTCGGAGTCTACCGTCAGAATATATAGAGGAAACTCACTTACGTTTGCACAAGTTTTATTACATCTCCACTTAGTGCCTAATCCGTAATTTTAAACATGAATAAATAATACTACCTAAAGCTAGCTTACCCTCCTACTGGCCTTTCTCAAAAATACCGAGAACGACAACCCATATTAGCTACTTCTCAACTCAATTATTCTTTTTCAATACTTGTTGGTACCCGAGTCTCACTAAGCCTCTAGAATCAACATCTTTGCATGTTTAACATTATGGGGTACGCATACCCTTATAATTCATATTCTCAATTTCCTTTGTTCATGTTTCATTCAATCTTCTAATTTATTCTTATTAACCAACTATGGAGTAAAATTTCTTAGTTGATCACACAACCAACAATTACAAGTCTCTTTGATTAAAAATAAAATTTCCTTCTTCACATTCAATTATCCTTCATGTATAATTGTCAAAATACAATTTCTTTGAAATTTAAAAGCATCAACTTTTACAAGTACCCTCTAGAGTTTCTTATTTCCTCCTTTAGATTACACTAGATGTAACTCTTTAAAAACATACTTACTCATGTATAATTCCTTCCCAAAATTGAATCAAATTTATTCAATTCATGACTTTAAAGTTATCAAAATATCTCTTTAAATAATATCCAAGAACTATAGTGACATTATAGGATATTCATAAGAAGAATTCTCTTTGATTCATTTTAAACAAATCTTAACATCTTCATTCTTATATAAAAAGAAATTGAATTCAAATCTTTCCTAATACATGATATGTGAACTTTATTTTCCAAATATAACTTTAAAACAGTGAAAAAATATTCTTAATTGATCTTTTAATGTTTTAAAAATATTTATACGAATTTTCCAGATTTGTAAAACTAAAAACAATAAAAATATATATATAAAAATACAGTTTTGTGCACAGCCTGGCTCGAATCCGAGACCCAAGGGGCACCCCCAGCACCACGTGGCGACGCAAGCACGCCCCAGCTAGCCACTTAAACCAAGCATCACTTCTGTTATATTATGTGTTAAATTCTTAATTATATTTTCATGCTCTGTTTTAATCTCGATTTTCCAACTTTCAAACAATTTTTTCGATTTCTAAACTTTCTTCAAAATAATATTATCAAAAATACATTTTCGACACCCAGAATTATTTCTTACTGATTTTGATCACATTAAAGTTATTTTAAACCTCCATTTTGTAAGTAGTGATTTAACATGAATATGTATATATACTTTTGATTTATCAACAAACTACTTCCTTTAACATGAATATATAAATACTAAGCAAGATTTTTAATTTTCTTTTATCAATTTCAAGAGAAATTCTTATCATGAAATCTTTCCCATTGTTTCCGAGTTTACCATAAAATTGACAAATTTGTGCAAGAAATTATACTCAATTCTTTCAATCTAATCATAATGTATAATATATACATTCAACAACATCACAACCAATCTTACTAGAAATTTCAACTTATCAACATGCATTTCTTTTTCACCATTTAAACCTAATTTATCTACATATCATGAAACATAACAACTTTCCTACCACATTCTTATTTCATTCATAAAGCAATCCATCATATGTTAAAAAATTTCTAGAAAGCAAGGAAATCACCCACCTTATAGTAGAAATAGAAACAAGAACTCCTAGTGGATGCTCGTAACTCCAACAAGATGCTAGCCTTTTCCTCCTTAAGCAAGAAAAGATACCACCTAGCCTCCTTGAAAGAAAACCGAACTCTCTCTCTCTTTTTCTCTTTTTAAAAAAAAAATAAATCTTTTGTTTTCTTTTGACTATGGTGCATTTGTTCATGACAAAGGGATGACTCTATATAGGGTTTGAGAAGACTCTTCTATTACTCAATATAAATGTTCAATTTCATAACTTACATAACTCCCCTCCACTTAATTGCCCATTCATGCACAACTCTTCGCCTTCTAAACCTATGGCCAGCCATCACCTTTGTGGCTCTTGTGTTGCACCATCTACACGTGCAACCCAAAGGCACACACTCTCATTTAGTTATTTATTTGATAGTATATGTTGTTACATGACAAGTGTAGGATTAAAAGTGTTTATTAAAAAATGTAGATTAACTAATTGACTTTTCTTTAAATTAGTGGCTTTTCTTTTAATTAATGAATTTTCTATTGGGCTTTTAAAGATACTTTAGGCCTATGGGTTACAATTGTGATAATGAGAGTAAAATGCGCTTAACTTTAGAAAATAAAAAAAATTACGTACAGTTTTTCGTGCAAAGCACGTGCAAATGAAAAATAAAATTTTCAGGGATGTTACAGAGGCCGTGCTCCAGCGCCTCCGAAAAATGGAGAATCGCCTTGCTCGAATCGTCGAGGGTGGGCCACAACCGGGCCGAGAGTTTCAGCCTAACCGACCCCCATTTTTCGCGACCAGACTCGACGCTAAAATCTCGAAGAACTCCGGACACCCTCAGTTCAAGACGTGCAACAGAGCGTCTAATCCTGCTTATCACATGGAAGGGTTCAAAACCCTCATGATGATTCACAGCGTATCGGATCCTCTCCTCTGTCGTGCGTTCCCAGCCACCTTACGCGGCCCAGCATGGGAATGGTTCTCAAAACTCTCTTCCAGCTCGATTTTCTTGTTCGACCAGCCCGAGGCGAGCTTCCTCGCCCACTTCGTGACCAGCCAGGAGGTTGAGAAGACGAGCGCGTCCCTCTTGGACCTCAAACAGAAGGAAGGAAAGTCCCTTCGAGATTTTGTGCAAAGGTTCACTACCGAGGCTAGGGCAGTTTCTTCTCTTAACGCTGGAATTGCATCCGCAGCCTTCCAACATAATATTCACCATGGTCAGCTTAAGGCATACCTAGCAAAGAAGCCACCTCTTAACTTTTCCGAACTCCTCAACAGGGTCGAAAAATACATTTGTGCCGAGGAGGCTCTCTATCCGGGAGGGCAGAAAGAAGTCCCTGCCAAGGGGAAGAGCAAAACTGATGACTCCGAGCCACTGAAGAATGCCCAGAAAGATGCCTTCGATAAAAAAATTGACCTCCACAAATTCACCATTTTGAGAGATTCACTCACCTGACTCAGAGTGTATCAGCCATCCTCATGAAGATCAAGGACAATGGGATGGTTCGCCACCCTCCCCGAGCGAACAACAACAAGAAAAGGGACATGAGGTTCTATTGTCGGTTCTATTGGGGCCATGGGCACGAAACGATAGTTGTCGCGCTCTCAAAGACGAGATTGAGGCACTCATACAAGGGGGTACCTAAGGAAGTTCACTTGAACTGACCCGAGGGACCAGAGATCTTTGCCCTCTCCTCGGATGCTGGTAGGGGTCCCGAAGCGGAGCCCAAACCAGAGGGGGGCGGGGGGCCAACCATTCTTCACTGCGTCTACGGATGACCCATGTGGGGAGAATCCCATGCCTCACGCAAGGCCTTTGTACGTGAGGTTAACCCCATTCACGACTACACGCCCCCCATGGACCAAGCGGTGCCGGTCTCATTATCCAACAAAGACCCAGAAGGTGTCCTGCTCCCTCATTGTGATGCTTTTGTAATCGGCCTCGGCATGGCAAACTACGAGGTCCGCTGAGTCCTAGTTGACAATGGGAGATCCTTCAATATCTTGTTCCAGGAGGCATTCGAAATGCTCAAACTCCCTTACAAGAGAATGAAGCTGGCCGGGTACACACTTGATGGGTTCTCGGGCATCCCTGTCCAAATTGATGAAATTTTTACCTTCAACGTGACAGTCGGAACGGCCCCGACCATCCGAACGGAGGCGATGGAGTCAGCTCGTACTTTCTATATGGCCACTAGGGGGGCAGAGTCTTCCCCCTTGACACGGTGGAACTCCCGTCTAACAGAAGCCAGTTGCATGAGGTACTCAATGAACTATTGGCCGACCATATTGCAGGAAGCCCACGATCTTGTGAAGAGGTGTGGCCCCTGTCAGAAGTTCTCCTCAGTTAGGCGCATGCCCTAGATCAAACTGAAGTCGCTCTCCAGCCCGACCCTCTTTGCCATGTGGGGGATGGACCTGATCGGCTCGTTCCCTAAGGCCACCATCCAATGATGCTTCCTCATAGTGGTCATTGACTACTTCACCAAGTGGATTGAGGCCGAACCCCTGGCCACGATCACTGAATATCAATCCCAACAATTTTTCTAGAAGCAGATCCTCTGCTGGTTCGGGATACCGCGTGTGCTTATCTCTGGCAACGGAACTCAGTTTACTGGTATTTTTTTTTGCAAGTTCTGAGAAGACCTCGGGATCCAACAGCAATTTTCGTCGATATCGCATCTCCAGTCATTCGGCCAAGCCGAAAATGCCAACAGCGAGATTCTGGGCGATCTTAGGAAACGATTGGACACCTCTCCCAAGGGGCTATGAGTCGACAAATTACCGAGCATCCTTTGATCATATCGAACGACCAAGACATGGGGAAGCTTCATCAAGGTATGTCAACTAGGGGGACATGGGGAAGCTTCATCAAAGAATTTTGGTGCCTACTGCATGACTTATTTGGACAGCTAGGTGCAACTTTATTTTTGAAGGTATGTCAACTAATATAGCTGCTATTGTGCATAAAGCTTTTGTTGATGTTGCTGAGCAATGGAAGTCTATCGGAGTGATATGCTAGGCTCGAGGAGTCGGCGAGTTCCTTTGCCCTCTTTAAGCTCTTTAACGCCTAAATTTTTCATGTTAGAACCAGATTGAAGTTCGGTGGGACCCTCCGAGGGAGGGTGTTGTTAAAGTCAATTTTGATGGCTCTCTAAACGATGATGGAGCGTTTTTTTGCGTATTGACCCACTTTTTGAAAATATTGACCAAACGGGCCCACTTTTAAAAATATTTACCCAGTTGACCCAGTTTTAGACACGTCAGCATAAAACGTTATTGACAATAATGACTTATGTTATTTTGATGTCGTTGTTGCCAGTAGCGATACCTGTAAAAAAAAATATTGCCACTATTGGGAGTAACGACATCAGTACATCTCGCATTCGCTTAACAACTTTATGACTTGAGAAAAAAAATTGCAAGAAAAAATATTTATAATTCGTGCCGTTATTCCTAATAACGACATCATTATAACTGATGCCGCTAGCGGCATCAATATTAAAAATAAATAAATAAATAATATTTCTCCCTTCCCGTTCTTCTTCTTCTACATCTGTTCTACATTAAAGGTAGAGAGAGAGAGAATATGACGAGAGAGATAGGAGATAGAGGATGACTGAGAGAGGAAGATGATGATGATGAGAGAGAGAGAGAGAGATGGATGATGATTCATGGTGACATATTGATCAGTCATCATCTATCTCTCTCTATTTCCATTAATGAAGAAGAAGAGGAAGAAGAAGAAGAAGAAGAAGAAGTTTTGTTTTGTTTTGTTTTGTTTTTTTTATTATATTGATGCCTCTATTTTCCAATAGCGGTATCAGTTATAATGATGTTGTTTTTAGGAGTAATGACATCATTTATAAATATTTTTTCTTGCAATTTTTTTCCTATGTCATAGCGTTGCTAAGCGAATGCAATATGTACTGATGTCATTACTCCCAATAGCGGTAACATTTTTTTTATACAGATGCCGCTATTGGCAACAACAACATCAAAATAACAGATGATGTTATTGCCGATAGCGTTTTATGCTGACGTGTCCAAAACTTGGTCATTAGGTAAATATTTTCGAAAGTGGGTTAGTTTGGTCAATATTTTCAAAAAGTGGGTCAGTACGTGAAAAAATTCGGTGGAGCAGGTTTTGGCTTGTAGTTAGACTCTATGGGTGGGTTGTGATTGCTAGGGTGGGCCCGTTTATTCGAAGTCGATTAATGTGGCTGAACGAACGAGGATATGGACTGCTCTGAAAGCTCTTTTCTTTATTTATCATAAGGGAGTGATTTGTGTTGAAGGGGATTCTCATGTCATTGTGAATCGAGTGTAAGCAACAAGTAGGAGATCCATTGCAGTCAGATATTTTAAATCTCCTTCTTAACTGACAAGTCGACTATATAAGACACGTATACCTGTGGGGGTAATTCATGTGCAAATTGTATGGCTAAACATGATAGTAGGGTTTTGCATGATTTTCTAATTGTCAGTGGGGTTGATCCTGAGTTAAGGGGCTTATTGGAGACAGACGCGAAAGTCGTCAAAAGACCTCGTATGTAGCCTTGTTTTATTGCTTACCCAAAAAAAGTGTTTTGGGGGGGGGGGGGGGGGGGGGGGGGTTACTTATAGTTCAAGAACAAATGTTAAAACTAATTGTCAGCGGGGTTGATCCTGAGTTAAGGGGCTTATTGGAGACAGAAGCGAAAGGCGTCAAAAGACCTCGTATGTGTAATACCCCGCAAAATAAAATGATTTATTTTGCATTAGTAATTAATATTAAATTTGTCAAGTTGACTATTTTGACTATTTTCTTGAAATTGCAATTTTGCACGTGCAACACACGTGCAAAGTTATGAATTTTTAATTCTTAAAATGTTATGTTTAATAATTGACTTTTCCTTATTTATTTATGATATTTTAATTTTTAGATTTATTTAAATTAATTTGACTATTTTTACAAATTTGTCAATTTTTACACGTGCAAATATTTTTGGTGCAAATATCCAATTTTATATTTTTATTAAATTCTCCTAATTATAATTGAGTCTATCCTAAATTTTGGGATTTTTCTGAATAAAGAAACTATTTTATAAATACCTCGAAAGAGAGGGGCTTTTATGTAAAAAGCCGTTTTGATCTCAAATAAATAATGAAAATTAGTTTTTACTAATTTTTGGGCTTTCCATGATCATAATTTAAATTAAAGTATATTTAAATTTTATTTGGAGTTGATTTGGTAAAGATTTATACAAATATGGTGTTTTTGCAAATATGGAACTTATGTAGAATCTTGTGCAAATGTTTTTCTGGAAAGTAAAAGTCAAATATTTTGATTAGAAAATATAATATGTATTATTAGATATTATTTCTGATTTTTTCTGGATTTTATGAATATTTTATGATGTATTTGCAAATATTACAAAAAGGAGGGCTTTTGTGCAAAATCGCCACCCTGAGTTGTAAATCCGGTTTTTCTTATTTACTGGGCTATTCTGGATTTGCTGGAAAACTCAGTGATAAAAATATTTGATTTTTGTTTTGATTTAGTTAACCTATTTTAACTAAGAAAGGGGTTATATATGTAAAGTTATATTTTGGAAGGATTCTTTTGCAAAAGTGTTTCAAAACCCTAATCTTTCAATCCCAGCCTGTATAAAAGAGGGTGGAGTGCAGCCGTCATTCGCTGCACAACACAAGTTTTATTATATTTCTATTTTCTTGGTGATTGAAGATGAGATCTTGGATTCTTTGCAAAGAGGGGATTCTTCATTTTTGCTTCGTGATATTCGTTTGATCTCTCCAACTATATGAGTGATGTAAATTTGTTTTGTTGTTTTGATTTAGGTGAGTGACATATTGTTTTGCTTTGTGTATGTTTTATGTGAGTAATGTAATTGTTTTGTTTGTCCTTTGAGTTTTATATGTGAATAATGTAATTGATTGGTTGATTTGTTTATGTATGTGAGTAGTATAATTTGGTTGTTGATCTATGATTGTTTTGATTAATCTTGGATGTCGAATTTATTTGCTAGAAAGCATGTTTAGGATTTGAGTATGATTATAAAAATAAGGGATTGGACGGATGAACAATTGGATCTTGTGATTACAAATTGGATTTTTGGTTATGAGTTGTGGAAGAAATTTAGTATTGAGAAATTTTAATTGAAGAATTATGAATTAAGAACATGAAAATTGAAGTTTTGAGAAATTGGTTGATTTGAGGAAATGTATCCGAACTGGGGATTCTTTGAGATTGACGTTTTTATCTGAATACAAATTATTTCAGTGGACAATGAATTTTTTTTAGAAACTCTAATTTTGATTATCGTATACAACCAAAACTATACAGTCTGTAGGCCGACAGTCGACTGGCATGACCCTTCAGTCGACTGGTACGACCAGGCTGCTATGATCTTTAGTTTCTTGAAAATCCATTCTGGACAGTCGACTTAGGACCCTTTTCAGTCGACTGGCTCATTTAAAATTTATTTCTCGAAGTTATCGTAGATTTCTCTCTGGTAAGTCGACCTGTGACTTTTATAAGTCGACTTATAATACTTAGCTTATTTTCTTAAAATCATGGAACTTTCTTTCTGGACAGTCGACTTATGCTTTCTATAGTCGACAGGTACCACTCAGATTACCTTTTAAAGTTACTGCAGTTTTCTCTCTGAGCAGTCGACCTATACCGTTTCAGTCGACTGCTGTACTTAGAATAGTTTCTTAGAGATTACTAGAATTTCACTCTGCTAAGTCGACCTATGACTTTTCAAGTCGACTTACAACACCTAGAATATTTTCTTAAAGAAATATTGGTATTTTCTCTGGACAGTCGACCTATAACTCTTTTTCAGTCGACTCATAATACTTAGATTTATTTTCCCAAAGCTACTATATTTTCTCTCTGGACAGTCGACTTAACCTTTTCTACAGTCAACTTATAATGATGTATTCTTATAATTTTGAATGTTCTTTCAAATGATTTATTCTCTAAATGTTCTAAGCTATAACTTATTATTTTATACCCTATCTTCTATTGAACATATGTTTTCAAGATGTTAAGTTGAGTAGTTTAAGATGTAAGATAGGTTGAGATATTTGAGTTTGAGTCTCTAGAGGGTGTGTGTGACCCTAGTATACTGGCGGTTGAGTTCATTATGTTTAGGCCTGTTGAGGCATTTTAGTTGTTTAGTTGTTGAGTTAAATCCGGTGGGGTACACCAATTTTAGGAGATTCGTTAAGTAATTAAATAACCTAAAAATGATAAGGACAGGCACTAGTGGTGATATGATGAACGGGAACATGGGTTATGGACCTCAGTATGGCTTTCGGTGTAGGATTGATCCCCGGAATTATCCAGGTAAATTACCTGTGGTGTGGGATTTATCTCCGGAATTATCGGGGTCGAGGCGACGCACATGTGGTATTCATGTGATGAGGGTCATTGCTGCGGTGTGAGATAATCCCCGGAATTATCCAGGTAAATTACCTGTGGTGTGGGATTTATCTCCGGAATTATCGGGGCATGGGCTAATACTCACAGTTTATCTTTATCTCGTAGTAGTCATCGTATTAGGATTAGTTGCATAGCGGGGATTAAACCCTACAATGTGGAGACGTTAAGGGCTTGCACCGGACCTATGTAGAATGGGATGCATAGACTCCGACAAGTACGCATTAGAGAGTCAGCATATAGAAATTGTGTTGTCTTGACTTGGTTTCATGCATGTGGTTTCCTGTTTTCTACACTTGACACTTAGTTTAGTTTCACTTGTTGTTTACATGTTTCCTTGCTACGGCATATTTTATGTATTCTTGTTTATTACATGTTGTTTAAGAATTCGTGCTTAATGTTTATTTATGTTGTTTGCTTTTATGTCACTCACACCATTTATGGCTGACCCCTTTAGTTTTGGGGGTTAGGGATCATCTCTAGCCTCATGTGTTACAGGTTGTTGCTTAGAGTTTGGAGGTTTGGATGCCTAAGATAGTTTTGAGATAATTGAGCTTTTGTGTAAAATTAGTAAAAAGGTGTTGTAAAAAGAAAAGTTGTAATCCAAGGTGTTTTGTATTCCGCTGTGCTTTGTAAACAATTAATATAAATAAAAGTTTTAATTTTCCCTGTATTTGGTTGCTATGTTTATGATTACATTGAAGTTGATGCTGGGAATTGTGCCACGTATTTCTAAGATATTATATTGGAAATTTGGGGCGCTACAGTATGTAGCCTTGTTTTATTGCTTACCCAAAAAAGGTGTTGGGGGGGGGGGGGGGGGGGGGGGGGGGGGGGGCTTTACTTATAGTTCAAGAACAAATGTTAAAACTAACAAGCTTTAGCAAACTTATGTGCCGCTAAATTGGCTTGTTGCTTCTCATGTATATACTATATTGTTGGGGAAGTGATTGTGTAGACACACATATGTGTATGAATTTTGACGTACAGTGTATTGACATTATCTTTGTCTTAAAAATATGTCTTTTAATATTTGATTGCTCGAAGGCACACTTTTACTAGAAACATAATATAAGTTCTAACCATATTAGTCCCTGATGCGGTTTGTTTTTGGGGTGTGGCTGCAACAGGTGTGAGTTCTTGTAATTGGGGAAGTCCTGACACGGTACTAGCCCTGGTCCGACCCCGAGTAGCAGGAGCCGGCTCGGAAGTAGGAGAGGTGAGGTAGGGACCGGGTGCTCGACTCGGATCCAGCAATTTGTCTCGGATCTGGTGGCTCGGCTCGGTCCTGGGTACCTGCAAACTGCCTAGAAACACCGGGAGAAGTCCCGGTGATAGGCCCTCCGATGATCTAGTCAGTTACTCGGAAAAGCAACAGTGGCTAGGGTTCAGAGATAGAAAGTTTGATTACCTCGTTTAGTGAGGAGCAGATCTGGTATTTATAGGCAGAGGCAAACGGGTCTGGGACCTAAGTGGTCCGGATCGGACCCGTTTTCCTGTGGGCCTGAGGCGGTAACGACCCGTTGGACATCTGTTGACTTGATGATCAGGGAAGAGCGGGGTTTGAGGAGATCTGGTGGCTCAGGAGGGGCCACGTCGTATGACTCATATCAGGAGCCCTCCACTTCTGGAGGGCTGGGTAATCCAGCTGTGGAGGAGTGATTTGTCTCTGTAGGAAGAGTGGAGAGGTGTGCATGGTGAAAATGTGGTTCGTATCTTCCTGAAGAGGTCGGTGGTGTAGGATGAAGAGGATCCCTTTGAAAGTATGGGGGGCATTGAGAGCCCAAAAATAGGGGCTCACTTAGCCGAGCATCGAGGGTTGGGAGATGAGCCCCCCTGCTTGTGGTGAAAGCTAGGGGCTCGTTTAGCCGAGCGTCGAGGGTCGGGAGACGAGCCCCCCGTTTGCGGTGCAAGCTAGGGAGCATCTAGTGCCGAAAGTAGGGGGTCTCTTAGCCGAGCATCGAGGGTTGGGAGATGAGCCCCCTTGCTTGTGGGGAAGGCTAGGGGTTGCTCGAGGTTACCACCGAGCACCGACCCCCCATGCTTGTTGGAAAAGCTGAAAGGTGGCTCGAGGTTACCACCGAGCTCCCCATACTTGTTGGAAAAGCTATGGGGACGACGAGAGCCGAAAGTAAGGATTTGCTTGGCCGAGCGTCAAGGGTCGGGAGACAAGCCCCCCTGCTTGCGGTGAAGGCTAGGGGTGGCTCGAGGTTACCACCGAGCACCGAGCCCCAATGTTTGTTAGAAAATCTAGGGGGTGGCTTGAGGTTACAACCGAGGGCTGAGCCCCAAAACTTGTTGGAAAAGCTATGAGAATGACGAGAGCCGAAAGTTGGGGTTCGCTTGGCCGAGCGTCGAGGGTCGGGAGACGAGCCCCCTGCTTGCGGTGAAGGCTAGGGGTGGCTCGAGGTTACCACCAAGCGCCGAGCCTCCATATTTGTTAGAAAAGCTAGGGGGTGGCTTGAGGTTACAACCGAGGGCTGAGCCCCAAAACTTGTTGGAAAAGCTATGGGAACGACGAGAGCCGAAAGTAGGGGTTCGCTTAGCTGAGCATCGAGGGTCGGGAGACAAGCCCCTGCTTGCGGTGAAGGCTAGGGATGGCTCAAGGTTACCACCGAGTGCCGCCCCCCTATGCTTGTTGGAAAAGCTGGGGGTGGCTCGAGGTTACCATCGAGCGCCGAGCTCCCCATACTTGTTGGAAAAGCTATGGGCACGACGAGAGCCGAAAGTAGGGGTTCGCTTAGCCGAGCATTAAGAGTCGAAAGACGAGGCCCTCCTGCTTGCGGTGAAGGCTAGGGGTGGCTCGAGGTTACCACCGAGCGCTGAGCCCCCATGTTTGTTGGAAAAGCTGGGGGTGGCTCGAGGTTACAACTGAGGGCCGAGCCCCAAAACTTGTTAGAAAAGCCTTGGTATGGCTTGAGGTTACAACCGAGCGCCGAGCCCCAAAACTTGTTGGAAAAGTTCTGGTATGGCTCGAGGTTACAACCGAGCGCCGAGCCCTAAGACTTGTTGGAAAAGTCTTGGTGCGAGAGGTTTAGCTTGCTCCTCTGTCGTGGGAGGAAAGAGGAGCGACGAGCTACTATGCCAGCTGACAAGGCCGAGGGTAAAACTAGAATTTGATGTGTCAGGCTGACATCATAAGTGTGAAAATCGAGGCTTCTGAGATCCTAGTGGCCGTTAGATCTTGATGATCAAGATTGGATGGTCAGGATTCTTTTGCGGAATTTCGAGGAGTCTTTCCCCTCCTATAAGTCCCCCACCCCCTTCATTTCTTCACTTCTCAATATCTCTCTTCATAACAGCAATTTCCTTCTCTTTGCTATTGACGACGACTTTTACGATGATCTTCCCTTTTTCCGGTAATCAGGTTAGTACTCTGTTTCCTTGTGTCGTGCTCTCAGTCCGGTTCCAAGGCGAACACTTTGGGTCATTATGTGGAGGAGGTCGAGTCATAGTCAATGTCTTGGTCCCTGGGTGACCCTGCTTTGGAGGAGGAAGAACAGTCGGATTCGGGATCCGAGGGAACGATCGATGTGGTTTTGGTCGTGGCCCCTTTGTGAAGTTGTATGCCGGAAGAAGGGGTGTCGGGGGAGGAGACTGAGGAGGAGTCCGAAGAGGAGTTTGCCGAGGAAAGGGGCGAGCAGGAGGAGGGTGTAGGAGGAGCTGAGGAAGAGGGCGAACAGGAGGAGGGTGTAGGAGGAGCCGAGGAAGAGGGCAAACAGGAGGAGGGTGTAGAAGGAGCCGAGGGAGTGGCCGTGGAGGAAGAAACGTGTCTCCCTCCTCTGCCCCCGTTGTTGACTCCGTCTCCGGAGAGGAAACCTCGCCCCCGTAGGAGGAAGAGAAAGTGGATCCGGCCGGACAGTCCGAGCACGCCGGACGGGCTCGAAAAAAGGGCTTGAGGATCCTGCCCCGTCAAATAGGAACCCTAGATCGATCAGGATGTATCCTGACGATGTTGAGGAACTTGTCTAATTTCTCGCGGGGGAGCGTGCCTCTGATCGGACAATGATAAAGATGGACAGCGTCCAGTGTGCACTGAAGGCGGACTACCTGCCGATATTAAGGGTGACTTACTTCATTCCTTGGGAGTTTGAGCTGCTAATTCCGAGCCATGGCCTTCGTCTAACTACTGAGTTGGAGAAGAGTTTCTGCATATTCCCCGAGGATGCATTCATCTCAAGACTGAGGTTACCGCTGCACCCATTTATCAAGAGGGTGCTAAGGTGGGGGGAGCTGAGTCCGATGTAGTATGGGCCCAACTCATGGAAGCACCTAGTCTGTTTTATCTTAAAGTGTCAGAGAAGGGGGTCAAGTTGAGGCTCAAGTATTTTCGCGCCGTCTTGGGGGTGAGCTCACTCGGAGATATGGAGGGGATCTTCTCCATGTCTCCGCGCCCCCACAGGAGAGTGATGCACGGACATCCGGTCACGATAAAGGTGTGGAAGGAGAAGTACCTCGTTTTCCGGAGCGACACGCCTTGGGAAATCCCTACAGTCTGAAATTTCTACAAGCCGAATCATAAACCCCTGAGGCGGAGAGGACTTGACAGAAAAGGAATGGGCATAGGTGGATAAGATTGTAGAGGGGCACAACATCGGGTGGCAGCGCATCACGGAGTTACATCTGGCCCCGAGCCAGACTGAGCCCAGCGCCACCCTGTATGTTTTTGTTTCTATTTTGCTTAATTATCTGCTTTCGCTTTAACATTTTTCTCTTTCTTTAGCTATGGATGCGAAGAACCTCGAGACGAGGAATGCCCTCCTAGCCTTAGCCGCGAAGAGGAGGGTCGACGGGGAGAAGGCTGCCAAGGAAGAAGGCTACCACAGCAGCCGGGCCCACCAAGGGGGCGACCCAAGGATCTTCGGAGCCACCTTCCGAAGAAGTCGAAGAGGAGCCACTCGTCTAGAGGGCCACAGGAGGCAGAGCCGAGCTCCAGCAGCAAGAAGGTGGCGGAGGTTTTGAAAAAGGGGAGCCCAGAACTCCACCCTGATGCCAGGGAAATGGTCGGCCAAATGGGTCTAAGGCCGTCCGCCCCGGATTGGGCAGTGAAGGAGGGTCGACACCATGACGGAGGGCCCGATTGCTGTGGAGGTGACAGAAAAGCTCATCACCGAGCGCGACCAAATGAATCTGACACCGGAGACGTTCGAGGTGGCCCACATAAAGTAGGCTCAAGGTGTAGATAGCGGTAAGTGTTTGTGATTTATCTGCTTTAAGTTTAGTATTTATGAGTTTTGCGTCTAACACAATTCTCTTCGGCTTGGCGATGCTGCATGGGGCACATATGAAGAAGTGCCTGGAGAAAGAGGTTCTGATGGAGAAGCAGAATGCCGAGCGGTACCTCCGAGAGGGGAAGAAGCTGGAGGACGAGCTGACGGTGGCTCAGGGAGCCCATGCGCTCCTCCAAGCAAAGATGGCTACTCTGCAAGATCAGCACGCGTGCGAGATCGCGGTGGTTCGTGTCGTGTCCCAGACGGCATATGACGCATTGGAGATGTCCTCTGCGGACGAGCTGATCCAAGATCAAGATGACGCATACGACCGGGCCAAGAAGCACTTTCTGCATCTCTACCCGGAGGCCAAGATCAACCACCTAAACTACGGGTGGGCAAATCCCGCGCTTCCGCTGACCCCCGGGGGTGAAGGAGACGAGGCTCCGAAGGACTCTCGTCTGGAGGAGGAGGTAGGGGATGGCCCAGGCTGACGAAGAGGTGCCAAAGTAGTGTAGAATTTTTTACTTTCTTTTTTATTTGTACTTGCCTTGTGCGGACTCGCAACCGCTTTTTGTAACACCATTTTTGAATTTAGAAAAACACAATTTTGGCCGACCCTCTGTGACTTGTCATTTTGAGCAAGCTTTCTTAGTGAATCGTTGTCTCTCCCCCTGTTTTTGCTAGATGAACGAGACTGCCTGGGCCGACCTTAGTTCCATCGAGGTCCGGCGACTTTGGAATAGGCTGGAGTCCAAGGAAAGTGTGCTGATTCGCTATCGTAAGCAGGCTTACGACCGCGAAGCTGCGGTGGACTATTTTATGAACAAGTCCAAGGAGCTAGAGGTGGCTCGTCTGAAGAAGGCCTTGGCCGACCACGATTGGGGGAGTTGATATGGCTAAAAATGGGGTTAAATCGGAACCGTCCAGATTGGGAACGAATCTTGAAGCTCAGGGGTAAAACGGTAATTTCGCATATAGATGGACCCGAAGCGGGCACTGGATCTCCCCTTCACAGATCCAATAACCCGCGAAATGGATCCACTCCAGCTGGGTGCGGGTCCCGACCCAAGACAAACCCAGACCAGCGAGAGGAGATCAGGGTCACTGATTTGACTAAATCAACGGACCTGATTTGCAGTTATCCTCTCACCGGGAATCAGGGATCAGTTTCCTAAACTAATTATGAGGATTTTACTCCAAACGGTTTCACAGGAGATCAAGCCCCTAATCAGACTCCCATGGCGACTATAAATACCTCCTACCTACCACCGTGACCAGGTAATCACTCTTTTGACAACTTAAACTCTTTCTTAATCATCACTGGTTACTGACAAGAGCGTCGGAGGGTGCGTCGCCGGAATCAACCCTGGTGTATCGCACTTCCTTGCAGGTGAGCGGTAGGAATCAGTAGCCCAATTCCGACGAACAGGCTTGAATCCGCTATTCAGGTTTTTCCACGAACTCACAAATCTCATCTGTTTACCCCCACACCAGATTCAGCGGTAACAGATTGGCGCCGTCTGTGGGAACCCATACGAATAGCCCCTGCCTCCTTCCCGTCGACTAGCTCTTCTCCAGCCATGCCTCTCAGAAAGGTCAGGTCTAGGGGGTCCAACCGTGGACCTAACCCCACCGATCAACAAGAGGAAGTCCCCGTGCATCCCGCTCCGCAGCCCAAACAACTTCCTCCCCCGGTCCAAGACCATTTCCAACAGGGCCAGCCCCCTCTTCTGAATCAACAACCCCCTAATGGTCCCACTGGTCAGAACCAGCGGAGGCAGAAGCAACCTCTCCACCCAGACCATGTGTCTATACACAATGCCTCCTCGGATTCTATGGCCTCCCATAATCCCCGAGCTTCCGACCTCCGCAACACCGTTCTAAATCGGTAGAAGGATGAGGACCTTTGCAACCGCCTAGATGAGAAGTGGGCCCGAGAGGGAGTCTCCCGCCAACATCAAGGTGAGCGATCTCCTCATCGCCGAGATGGCAGGAGGTCTCCGGATCGAAGAGGACGGGGGGAATCTCCCGAGCATCGTAGAAGGAGGACACATTCCCCCGCTGGTCGACATCATCCGAGGAACGATAAGGCACCCATTACTCGTGCCGAGTTCCAACAATTCCAGGCAACGGTGTTGCAGGCTCTCAACCTTCGCCTCAACAACAATAATGCCCAAAGGGTTCCAACACCCCCACGGGTCCCAAGTCCTCGCCACCGATCCATAAGTCCTCCCCCGGTTCCTAGTCACCAGCAACACCCTCATAGTCCTCGCCGATCCCAGGACTATCGACACCGTAGTCCCCGCTCCCCTTCCTATGAAGACGAGTCTAGGGGATCGTTTGACTACCACCGGAGGGACGATGCCCTCTACCGTCGTCTCCACGAGATGGAGAGGCGCATCGATCGAATGGACAAGGAGGAGGAGGAGTCGAGAGGAAGGACCGTCCGCCCCAGCAGACCCTCCTTCTCTCGAAATATCATGGAGGCTCCCATCCCGAGGGGTTTCAAGCCTCCGCAGTTTGAAACGTACTCAGGGGAGTCGGACCCTGTTGATCATGTCGAGAGCTTCAAGACCTTGATGCTAATACACCAAGCTTCCAACGCCATGCTTTGCAAAACCTTCCCTGCCACTCTCAAGGGTTCGGCGCGGGAATGGTACTCCCGGCTCGCTCCCTCTTGCATCTTCTCTTTTGAGCAGTTCGAAATGCTCTTCATAACCCACTTTGTGAGCAGTAGACGAACGGAGAAGACCAGCCTCTTTCTACTCCACCTCCGACAGGAGAGGGGAGAGAAGTTGAGGGACTATGTGAGGAGATTTACTGCGGAGGTCAGGTCCATCGCCTCCCTCGACCAGTCTGTGGCGACTGTCGCATTCCAATCCAACGTCCTTAACTCTAACCTTCGGTCGTCCCTCGCCAAAAAGCCCCCGCACAACTTCGCCGACCTTCTCCTTAGATGTGAGAAATATATTCAGGCGGAGGAAGCCGAGTGCTTCCCGGGCTTCAGAGGATCCGCTTCCGGGTCGAAGAGAAAGACAACGGAAGAGGAAGGGGCCAAGAAGCTACAGAAGGATAATAGCGGTCAGCGCCGTCCTCCTCCCAGGTTCGAAAAATTTACTCCTCTCACTACCAATGTCTCCACCATCCTGATGGAAGTCGAGAAGGAGGGAGTTGTACCTCCCGCTCCGAGGATGAACACCCCGACCAAGAGGAGGAACAAGGAGAAATGGTGCCGTTACCACCGGGATCATGGCCACGACACCAACGACTGCCGGGCGCTGAAGAACGAAATAGAGGCCCTCATCCAGAGGGGGCAGTTGGCTAAGTTTGTAAAGACAAATGATCGGGGAGATCGCACCACTCCTCCACCTCGGGGGGCTAATAAGCGCTCCGAGCGACGAGATGAAACCCCCGAGTTCGAGGAGGAACGTGTTCTGCACCTTATCCACGGGGGTCCAATGGGGGGCTCTTCCAACTCCTCTCGGAAGGCCTTCGTCCGAGAGGTCAACTCAGGTCACGGCGCCCCTCCCCCCAACGGCCTCGGCGTCTCAGTAACTTTCTCTGATGAAGACCTCGAGGGGGTCCGAACTCCCCACTGCGACGCACTTGTTATCGACCTCCGCTTGGCGAACTTCAAAGTGCAGAGGATCCTGGTAGACAACGGGAGCTCCATGAAAATCCTCTTCCTCTCGGCCTTCCGAGGGCTGCAACTATCCTGGGATCGCCTCAAACCGGCCGTCTACACGCTCCACGGGTTCACGAGGGTACCAGTAACTGTCGAAGGGGTTATCACCCTGGACGTAACTGCTGGGAAGACCCCTACCACCCGGACAGAGCCGATGGACTTTATGGTCGTCGATGTCCCGGCTGCATACAATGTCATCTTGGGCCGACCTGGCCTAGCTGCCCTGGAAGCCATTCCTTCGGCGTACCACCTCAAGATGAAGTTCCCCACCCGGGCGGGAGTGGGAGAAGTCAGGGGCAGCCAAGAGACGGCTCGGAAGTGCTACATGACTTCCACTGGGGGTCCGGTGCTCTCCCTCGAGACTTTAGAGATCCCCGAGCCGAACGTCCGACCCACGTCCGAGCCGGCGGACGAATTGGAAGAAGTGCTCTTCTCGGATGAGGACCCGAGTCGGAAGTTCCTCATCAGCAAGTCCCTGCCGACTGCCCTATGTTCCGACTTGGTGCAGTGCATCCGGAAGAACCGCGACCTATTTGCTTGGTCCGCCGCGGATATGCCCGGGATTTCTGAGGAGCTTCTAGTGCACCGCCTCAGCGTCGAACCGGGGTGCAGACCGGTTCAGCAGAAGAGGCGTAAATTCGCTCCCGAGCGACAACAAGCCATCAAGGAAGAGGTGGACAAGCTCCTAAAAGCTCGGTTCATACAGGAGGTGAACTACCCCGAGTGGCTCTCCAATGTCGTCATGGTTAAGAAGTCCAATGGTTCCTGGAGGATATGCATCGACTTCACAGACTTGAATAAAGCGTGTCCGAAGGATCCATTCCCTCTCCCGAATATCGACACCCTCATTGATGCCACCTCGGGCCATGAGCTCCTCAGCTTCATGGATGCCTTCTCCGGCTACAACCAGATCCAAATGTTCCCCCCAGACATTCCGAAGACTTTCTTCATTACCGACCAGGGCCTCTACTGTTATAGAGTTATGCCGTTCGGATTGAAGAATGCTGGAGCCACCTACCAGCGCCTCGTCAATAAAGTCTTCCAAAGCCAGATAGGCCGCAACATGGAAGTATACGTCGACGACATGCTCGTGAAGAGCATCCGAGGTACCGACCACGTGGCCGACCTCCAGGAGGCATTCGGCGTACTGAGAAGGCACAACATGAGGCTTAATCTGAACAAGTGTGCGTTCGGGGTCTCGTCAGGAAAGTTCCTCGGCTTCATGGTCAGCCAGCGAGGGATCGAAGCAAATCCTGAAAAAATTAAAGCCATACTGGACATGGCCCCACCCCGGAACGTCAAGGAAATGCAGAAGCTTACGGGTCGCCTCGCCGCTATTGGGCAATTCCTTTCAAAGTCTGGGGAAAAGTGCCTCCCTTTCTTCAAGGCTCTCAGGGGGCCAAGGGTTTCGAGTGGGGCGAACTGCAACAGGAGTCGTTCAAACAGCTGAAAGCCTACTTGGTCAATCCTCCCCTGCTCAGCAAGCCCGTTCCAGGGGAAGACCTCTTCATCTACCTAGCTGCTTCCGAGCAGACCCTAAGTGCCGTCTTGGTGAGGGAAGAAGACCGGACTCAGAGGCCCATTTATTATGTGAGCAAAGTGCTTCGGGACGCCGAGCTTCGCTACCCGAAGATAGAAAAGATGGCCTACGCCCTGGTTATGGCGGCAAGGAAGCTCCGCCCATACTTTCAGTCCCACTCGGTTGTGGTCCTCACCAACCAACCACTGAAGCAGGTCCTCCACAAGCCGAAAACCTCAGGCCGGCTTATGAAATGGTCCATCGAGCTGAGCCAACACGACATCTCCTACCAGCCCCGGACTGCGATCAAAGCTGAAGCCCTCGCGAACTTCATCGTCGAGACCAACATTCTCGAGGTCAGCCATGTCCCGAACGGACCCCCTATTTGGACGTTTTTGTGGATGGTTCCTCTTGCAACGAGGGAAGCGGTGCCGGTATCATCCTGACGGGTCCAGATGACTTCGTCCTCCAGTATGCCCTCCGCATGAATTTCAAGGCCTCAAACAACGAAGTAGAGTATGAGGCACTAATCGTCGGCCTCGGACTTGCCCGAAGTGCCGGGGCGCAGCGCCTTCGAATCCATAGTGACTCTCAACTGGTTGTGAACCAAGTTTTGGGCGATTACGAGGCACGAGACGAACGGATGGCGAAGTACCTCGCCAAAGTCCGAACCCTCTTGGCCCGGTTCGAAGAGGCACTCATCCAACGAGTCCCTCGAGAAGAAAATTCACAGGCCGACGCCCTCTCCAAGTTGGCCTTATCTTCCCTCCAAGGTCTGGAGCAGACCGTCTTGATCGAGGTCCTCTTGAAACCGAGCATAGAAGACGAGACCCTCGACTTAGTGGAGTCATTGCCGTCCTTGTACAAGCGCTCCTTCTCGTAGATAGATGGCCGACCGTACCTGAGATGCCTTTCCCCAGAACATGCCGACTACGCCTTACAGGAGCTCCACGAAGGCATCGGCAGGGCACATTCAGGGTCTAGGTCTTTGGCTCGGAAAGCTCTGAATTACGGATACTTCTGGCCGACTCTCCTCCAAGACGCCGAGCGACACGTTCGGCAATGTGGCTCTTGTCAGAGACATTCCAACATTCGTCGCCTCCCCCAAGCTAACCTCGCCTCCCTATCAAGTCCTATCCCCTTCGCAATGTGGGGGATGGATTTACTAGGGCCATTCCCTCCAGCTCCGGGCCAGTTCAAGTTCTTGGTCGTAGCCATCGACTACTTTTTGAAGTGGACTGAGGCTGAGCCCCTAGCCACTATCACCGAGAACAAGGTGCTTCAATTCTTTTGGAAGAACGTCATCTGCCGATTTGGCGTCCCCTGTGTCCTCGTAACAGACAACGGAACTCAGTTTACTGGGGCCGCGTTCCGAGCTCTATGTGAAGACCTTGCCATCCAACAGCGCTTCTCCTCCGTCTCCCACCCACAGTCGAATGGCCAGGCGGAGAACGCTAACCGGCAGATCCTCTCTGGTATCAAGAAGAGACTGGACAAGTGTTCCAAAGGCTTATGGGTTGACCAACTCCCCAACGTGTTGTGGAACTATCGCACCAACAAACGGACCCCCACAGGAGAGTCCCCGTTCAACCTCACCTATGGGTCCGAGGCAGTGATACCTCTCGAAGTCGGAATACCTTCTCCTCGCCTCGTAGCCTACAACGAGAAACAAAATGCCAGAGACCTCCGGGCGAACTTAGACCTGGTGGACGAACTGAGAGAAAGGGCGTCGATCCGCCAACAGAACTACCGGAGGAGGATCGAATTGGCGTACAACAAGAGAGTCCGATCCACCGATCTCAAGGAGGGGGACTTAGTCCTCAGAAAACTAGCCATCTCCTTCCCCAGTCAGAAGAGCAAACTAGCCCCGAATTGGGAAGGACCTTACAAGATCGCAAGGGTAGTTTGGCCCGGAGCTTATCGTCTGGAAGACCTCGAGGGCAGGGAGATTCCGAGGACCTGGAATGCCGACCACCTTTTAAAATACTAAGAAAGCGCCCCGGCGCCTCTCTAAGTATCACAGGGTGTCGAACCGTTCCTCTCCTCTAACTTGTAATTCCTCTCTTAAGTTGTCATATGTAAAAACGGCTCGCCGTCAATTATCAATAAAGAATGCTTTTGCGTACTTATAAAATTGCTTTTGTCTCTCCGCCTTTATTCTTTATTCAATCAATGGTTCGGAGTCCAATACCCGGCTCGACTCTACTTCGCAAGCTCGCTCTTAAGCAAGCCAGAAGTAGTTCACCGCTCAGAATTGCTTCCACAATCGTTAAACAATCCTAACGATGGTCCCGGAGTCCAACACTTGGCTCGATTCTACTCTGCAAGCTCGCTTCTAAGCGGGCTAGGAGTGGGTTGCCATTCGGAATTGCTCCCACGACCGTTGAACTCTAACGATGGTTCCGGAGTCCAACACTTGGTTCGATTCTACTCTGCAAGCTCGCTTCTCAGCGGGCTAGGAGTGGGTCGCCATTCGGAATTGCTCCCACGACCGTTGAACTCTAACGATGGTTCCGGAGTCCAACACTTGGTTCGATTCTACTCCGCAAGCTCGCTTCTCAGTGGGCTAGGAGTGGGTCGCCATTCGGAATTGCTCCCACGACCGTCGAACTCTAACGATGGTTCCGGAGTCCAACACTTGGCCTGATTCTGCTCCGCAAGCTCGCTTCTAAGCGGGCTAGGAGTGGGTCGCCATTCGGAATTGCTCCCGCGACTGTTGAACTCTCACGATGATCGGCGAGCCCACCATTGGGTAAGGCTCGACTCATCTCGCAACTTCGCAAGAAGAGGAGACCGAAGCGCTGCTCGGCACCACCGGCCGAACTCTCTTGTCGCCGAACCGCGAACGAGCAAGAGGCAGGCTCGGAGCGCGCCACGTCGCTCGAACAGCCGAGCTCCTATACCTCCGGTCGGCTTACCGAGCAAGTGCCCATCCGAGCCCAAAAACAGAGAAAAGTCACTTTTGCCTCAACATTCGTGTAAGATCTCGATCAGACGGCCCAGATCTTGCCAGCATCGCTAAACGACAAGATAGCATTTTCTTAGGAACTGAGCCGTCTCGAGATTCGTGCCAAAATCCAACGGCTCAGATCGCACCACGGCGCCGAACCGCGAACGAGAAAGGGGCCGACTCGGGGACCTCGGCGCGATGAACACAGTCACAAACGAAATGACTACACAAAGCTACAAAGGACATGCAAGTTCGAGAAAGAAATATCATTAATAATTGAGACATGGTACAAAGCGACTCTTCTATACAACAAGGTTACAAGGCCTTAAAGAACAAAAGTTACAATGCCGACTCACTACACTTGGCTTTTAAAAAAAACCATTAATGTCCCGTTCGGTCGTCAGTTTGGCAACCTCGGCCGCCAGTCCCTCTCTCTCCGTCCGAAGGTCCGCCTCTACAGTCTGCAGGTGACGGATCTCAGAGAGCAGATCGTCCCTTTCGGCTATTATTTTCGACAAATTGTGCCGAACGCACTGGATCCGAAGGGCATTGCTAAAGACGGTCGGCGAATCTTCGTCCTCTCCTATAGGGGTCATCTCGGTAATCCTGCACTCCAGACGCCAGATCTCGACATCTCGCTGACCTAGGATGAGCTGAAGGTGGTCCCGCTAGCTTCCGGCTCGGCGCAATCCCAGCTCGACTTCATAGAGCCGCTCTCGGAACCTCGCCGAGCACAACCTCGTCACCCCTGAGCCAGCCTCGGTTCGAGCGTGGTCATCCGAGCGATTGGGGTCGGCATCTTGAGCTACCACCACGAGCTGAAAAGAGGAAAAGACGAACAACAAAATTTCAAACATTGCCGAAGTCCAACACTTCAAGAATTTTCAAAACAAACTTTCAGACTTTTATTCAAATAAAGTAGCTCTACATACAACTAGACCGACGCTACAACAGAGTTTTACAATAGCTTAAAGGAACATAAGACAACTTGTTTAGTGCCTCTTCGGAAGGGGTACGCTTCGGTTCAAAGGAATGCGGGGGCAGCAACGCCTAACCTCCGAGCTCGATTCCAAACCGGCGAAGCGAGATCCCCCTTCGCCGCTAACTCCGACTGTGGCGCCGACCGAGGCACCGCTAGACGATACAGCTACACTACTCTGAGCATCAGCAGGACTCCGCCTCGCCACAGGCAAACGAGTCGCAAGCTCGTAGAAAGTAATCCCTCTCTCGCTCTCTTCGCGAGTACACGACGTACTACGAACGTTGGCCCTCTCAGGCAGAGGTTTGAGCGACGCGACCTCTTCCTCCAACTCGATAATCCTATCTCTCAGAGCATCATCCTTTGTCGACATTTTCAAACGAGGAGGTCTTGACGAGCCCCAGACATTGGCGCTATCGGCCGCAAGTCGTCGATAATGGGTGACCTCGATCCCCCTGTCTATCGTAATCCTCCTAAGCTTGTCGACCTTGGCCAACAACTTTTGGCGCTCGGATGACACCTTCTCAAACTCGGAAGCTAGCTTCTCTTTTTCCGCCGAGTGTTCTTTCTCCGTTAACTCCAAGTGACGGATCTCGGCCAAGAGCTCGTTATTTTTTTGCTCGATGACGGAAAGCTCCCTACGAAGCTGCTCAGTCTCACCTTCGGGACAAGGAGCTTGGGGTTGCTTCCGTAGTTGCTTCAACTCGCGATAATACCCCTTCGCAGCTGCCTTTATCTCCTCCAGCTTCAAGAACATATAAAACCGCCTCTCTCGGCTATGGGAAAGCTCTCGCTTCGTTTTGGTCAGCTCCTTACGAAGGTACGAAACCTCCGTGATCGGACCAAACTTCACCTGAAAAGCAGAGATAAATCTGACGCCCAACACTTGGAGAAATTTTACGACTAATCAAACACAAAATCCGGGGCCTAACACTTGGAGAATTTTTGGCCAAACAAAAAGCGTTTTCATTCAAAACTCAAAAAGCATTACAAAAGCGGTGGCCAGTCCGCGGTCAGGCCTTACAAAAAAAAAGAGACCAAAGACGCAACCAAGTCAGGGGTCGACCTTTTTGTCGCTCGGGTCTGCCGACCCCTCGGCCTTGTCCTCGCCCTTGGCCTCGTCCTCGTCCTCGTCCTCATCCTCGCCCTCCTCCTCGGAGTCTTCCTCCTCCTCACCCTCGGCCTCTGTCTCGCCCGTGCCTTCGACACCGTCGGCCTGTCCCTCAGGGCTGAGCATTGCCGGGGGAAGCTCCTCCTCCCTCTCCATAGGGTCGTAGAAGTGGTAGGAGGATGTGTCGAACCCCGGGTTCCGAGCGGCGATATGAAGCAGGGCTCGGCCGTACGCGTCCTCCATGTTCTTAAACATGTGCTGCTCGGCCTCTTGCTGGACAGCCCTCTTCGCCTTCGCCACCTTCGATTGGTGCTTGGCCATGATCTTCTCGGTCTTCTTCCGAGCTTTCTCTGCCTCTGACCGAGCTTTCCCCGCCTCCGACCGAGCCTTGGCCAGCTCCTCCTTCAGCTCGGCATTCTCCTTCTCCCAAACCTCGAGCTTGGCTGCCACGTCCTTCGACCGCTGAATAGCTTCGGCCAGCTGCGCCTCCAACCCTGCCACTTCGGCACCGCATTTTGCCGCTAGGAGTTGCTCAGCATCGAGCAGCTTCACAGCTTTTGCACGCTCCGACCTCTCCCGGTCGTACTGCGCCGTCAGCTTTTGTTCTTTGCTCGCGAACTTTTCGAGCAAGAAGTTGAAGTGGCAGAGGATCTGAAAAGAGAACAAACCGTTAAGGTCCGGACCTAGAAACTTAGAAAATTTTGGAAAAAATGCTTCAAGAAGAGAGTGTTCGGTCCACTTACCGACATCGTGTTCCGAGTAATCTGCATTGTGGCGTCCCCGACCTCCCCGGACTTAAGGGCCGCTCGGTCCTTTGGGGTCGGCAGGTGCTTCACCGCCTGCATACAAATGTTGCCGTCGCCCAAAAAACCGTCGACCTTCATTACTTGCCAGTCGGGGACGAAGATCTGCTTGTGCTCCTCGGTCAGAATCTTCTCCGCTTCGGCAGTGAGGGGCGGAACTTGGAGGGATAACACCTTGCTCACGTTGAACGCGCCGCTCGACGAGCCGGGAGCATCTGCCTTCGCCGTTGGAGTCGGCGCATCCGATACAGGAGGATCGGAGGCCGCGACCTTCTCCGGCTCGGGATCGGCATCCGGAAAAACGACCCCCTGCAGGTCGGCGGTCTTTGGGACCGAAGGTATCTTCGGCGCTCGGCCGCCCTGAGGCCCTGTCGAGGGTCTCTTCTTTCTCGTCTCCTGCTCCCTAGCCACCTTGGCTTTCGCCATCAGCGCCCTATAGTCCATCTTAGAAGACTCTGCACAAACCGAATGAAAAAACTTAGAAAAATTTTCAAGAACTTCAAGCAAAAAGTAAAAATACCAGAAGCGTACTGGGGTCGATCGGACTGAGACCCCCTCGGAACAATGCCTCCTAGGTAATGTCTTTCCAACTTAGCGTCGGCAGGCCGAGGAGTTTCTTGAGGACTTCCGTCTCCTCGTCACTCAGCACCGGCTCCTTCTTCGCTTGCTTGGGCAGGCCTTCCCTCGACCAAGCTATCGGAATTGCCAAGGGTGCGGGAGCTCGGACCATGAAATACTTCTCCTTCCAATGCTTGATCGAGTCCGGGTTCTCGATCAACTTCACGCCTGTCCGCGGCGAAAGGTAGAACCTCTGCTCATTCCTGTTCGGCTGACAAGGGCGGTAGAGGCTCCGAAGGAGGAACAGACTTGGCTCAGCGCCGATCTCTTGACACTGAAGAACAAATGCCAAAATGTGCCTCCAAGTGTTCGGCATCAGCTGGGCGGGGCACAGGCCGTACCAATTGAGGACCTCGGCAATGAACGGATGCAGCGGAAAGCGAAGCCCGGCGGCCATGGAGTCGACCGGAAAAACGCACGCGTCAGCGGAAGACGACGTGCAGGCTCGGAAACCAGGCCCCGGGAGAAGCAGCCCATATTCGGCAGGGATCTGGAATCCAGTCCGGATCCGATGCAAATCAGCCTCCGTAAGAACCGAAGTGATATGGTCCACCTCGGACAACTCTCTCGGCTCGTTCTCCTCTACAGACTTGGCAGTGCCCTAGGTCACCTTCTCCAGCATCTTTCCGGAATAGCTCCGAATACCCCCCACGCTCGACAGAACGATCGGCTGCCGACCGAACTCCCCTGCCGTCTTCGGCTGCTCAATGATCGTAACCACTCCCTTACCCTTCTGGGACTTCGCCACAACCTCCTGGAGTGGCTCGGCGACCTCACCACTCTTGCTCAGCCGAACAACGGTCTGCTCGGTCGGCTCCACCACCTCCTTTCCTTTACCCGCTCGGCTAACGACTTGGTCCGAGGTGGGGATCTCATCCGAAGAAGTAATCTTAACCATTTTTTCTAAAGAGAAAGGAGAGAGACTGACCTTGAAGTGACTGTTACGGTCGGAAAAGTTCGCCGGAGCAAAGAAACGCCTTGTCGCGACAGCTAGCAGCACCACCCAGGAGCTAAAAACTTCGATGGTGAAAAGTAAAAACTTGAGAGAGAAAGTAAAAGTGAATAATGAGATTTGGGGTGGGGGAGTGAAGATTTATAGTAAAAGAAAAAGTCTCTTGGGCTTCCTAACGTAAGGGCGCGACTCTTGGCCTGCCCTTGAAACGTTACGAAAGCCCAAACGACTTTGTGACCGAGTAGCAACTGTTGGCGAAAAGACAAAACGTTTCGATATAAGTCAAGTCGCTCGGCACACACGGGGTCAAAATCCGAGCGACGTGCGATCCGACCCCAACACCAAAGGGCCCGGTCGGCTAACCGAGCAAGTGCCCATCTGAGCCCCAAAACGAAGAAAATTCACTTTTCCCTTAACATTCGTGTAAGATCTCGATCAGACGGCCCAGATCTCGCTAGCGTCGCTAAACGACAAGATAGCGTTTTCTTGGGAACTGGGCCCGTCTCGAGATTCGTGCTACCATCCAATGGCTCAGATCGCGCCACATCGCCCGGACGAAGCACTTCGGACCCGGACACCCTGCATCTGTCCCAGGAAGCAAGAGAAAATTTGGATTAAAAGTTTTAAGGCTCCGCCCTCGGCGAGCCCCCCGGGCCCCAGGACTCGGTCGGTTCCCCTCTCACCCGTGAGCAACTCGAGGCTTACGGCCTCGGAAGCCGAAACCACGAATCGTTCAAGGGTGGGAGAAAAACCACCATCGCGTGGGGCCCGGTGAGAAAGCGGATCGGCACACCTCCCATCTCTAGCTCCTTCGGGCTGACAACCATCAGAAGCCGTCATCCCGGAAGGAAGACAGAGATCGGAGGAGACCCATCCGTCCGAGGCACCTTGTCCCCCGGGTCCGGACTCCGGTCGTCACCTTTTCTGCCCTGATCTCTCCTGACCCTGACATCCACATCGGGGCCGTCAGAATCAGGAGAAGATCATGGCGGAAGAGTTACCACCCATCCGACGCTCTCAGGGTTAGAATTTTTCAAAAAACAGGCATCCGCCCAAGGCAGACACCTCCGATGGCTAAAAATCAACATTGATGTGACTGAAACTACAAGGGGAGCGGGGTATTTATAACCTCCCCCCAAGGCCCAGCCATTATGACCCTCGAGAGGCCAAACGACGGAAGCCCAGCGGTCACGCCTAGGAAGCTGAAGCGCTACGCATTAATTAGAGGACGCCATCTTAATTACCCCGGGAAATTGGAACGCCGCACAAATCATGGAGCGCCATTAATGCTCCCTGAGGGCAGCCTGTAGCTCAGCTCGGCCTTCTCACGAAGGCCCAACGGCTCACCATCGCCCTTGCCGACCCATTAACCCTCGGACTTCCGGTCGGCTAACCGAGCGACGTACGATCCGACCCCAACATCAAAGGGCCCGGTCGGCTAACCGAGCAAGTGCCCATCCGAGCCCCAAAACGGAGAAAATCCACTTTCTCCTCCACATTCGTGTAAGATCTCGATCAGACGGCCCAGATCTTGCCAGCATCGCTAAACGACAAGATAACGTTTTCTTGGGAACTGGGCCGTCTCAAGATTCGTGCCACCATCTAACGGCTCAAATCTTGCCAGCATCGCTAAACGACAAGATAGCGTTTTCTTGGGAACTGGGCCCGTCTCGAGATTCGTGCCATCATCCAATGGCTCAGATCGCGCCACGTCGCTCGAACAGCCAAACCCTCAGACCTCCGGTTGGCTGACCGAGCAAGTGCCCATCCGAGCCCCGAAATGGAGAAAATCCACTTTCTCCTCAACATTCGTGTAAGATCTCGATCAGACGGCCCAAATCTTGCCAGCGACGCTAAACGATAAGATAGCATTTTCTTGGGAACTGGTCCCGTCTCGAGATTCGTGCCACCATCCAACGGCTCAGATCGCGCCACGTCGCTCGAACAGCCGAACCCTTACACCCCCGGTCGGCTAACCGAGCAAGTGCCCATCCGAGCTCCAAAACAGAGAAAAAAGCAGCCGAACGACCACGACCGTTGGATCTTCCAGAAATCCGTGCTTCTGATGATGAACGGTCCAGATCGTGCCATGTGCGCTAAATGACAAGATAGCATTTTCTTGAGAACTGAGCCTGTCTCGAGATTTGAACCAGCATCCAACGGCTCAGATCGCACCACGTCGCTCGGGCAGCCGAACCCTTACACCCCCGGTCGGCTAACCGAGCTAGTGCCCATCCGAGCTCCAAAACAGAGAAAATAGCCGCCGAACGCCCACGACCGTTGGATCTTCCAGAAATTCGTGCTTCTGATGATGAACGGTCCAGCTTGTGCCACATGCGCTAAACGACAAGATAGCATTTTCTTGAGAACTGAGCCTGTCTCGAGATTCGCGCCACCATCCAACGACTCAGATCGCGCCACGTCGCTCGGACAGCCGAACCCTTATACCCCCGGTCGGCTAACCGAGCAAGTGCCCATCCGAGCTCCAAAAGCGAGAAAATGACTACCGAGCGACTATAACCGCCAGATCTTTCAGATATTCGCGCTCGCGCGAGATCAAGGGCCCAGTTCAAGCCACGCCAAAAATAGGTATTAAAAATTAGTTTTTATTTATTTTAATTGTTTTATTTATTTAAAAATTGCGAAAAAATTGCTAAAATTCTAGAAAATTAACTAAAAATTCTAGAAAATAATTATAAATTCGGGGGAATATTTTTGAGCCCCTGAACGAACAATTATTGCCTAGAATGTACTGTTAAGGCCCCCGAACCATTGGTTGACACATCGCAAGATTAAGTAAATAATCCGAAAAAATTGATAAAAACCGTCGAATATTCAACAAGGCTTCGGAACAGCTCACAGTTTCAAAAATCACCTCACTACCCCCTTCGAGATTCAAAACCCTCCATTCGGACTCCGATACAACTCCACTAGCCACTGAAACAGTTAAACTAATCCTCAAAGGCTGATCACACTCAGTCTTTAGGAGTAGGGGGCTCGTGATATGGCTAAAAATGGAGTTAAATCGGAACCGTCCAGATTGGGAACGAATCTTGAAGCTCAGGGGTAAAACGGTAATTTTGCATATAGATGGACCCGAAGCGGGCACTGGATCTCCCCTTCACAGATCCAATAACCCGCGAAACGGATCCACTCCAGCTGGGTACGGGTCCCGACCCAAGACAAATCCAGACCAGCAAGAGGAGATCAGGGTCACTGATTTGACTAAATCAACGGGCCTGATTTGCAGTTATCCTCTCACCGGGAATCAGGGATCAGTTTCCTAAACTAATTATGAGGATTTTATTCCTAACAGTTTCACAGGAGATCAGGCCCCTAATTAGACTCCCATGGCGACTATAAATACCTCCTACCTACCACTGTGACCAGGTAATCACTCTTTTGACAACTTAAGCTCTTTCTTAATCATCACTGGTTACTGACAAGAGCGTCGGAGGGTGTGTCGCCGGAATCAACGCCGGTGTATCGCACTTCCTTGCAGGTGAGCGGCAGGAATCAGCAGCCCAATTCCGACGAACAGGCTTGAATCCGCTATTCAGGTTTTTCCACAAACTCACAAATCTCATCTGTTTACCCCCACACCAGATTCAGCGGTAACAGGAGTGATGAGAGGAACTGGGCTCTATCTGACGCCTCCACCAGGTGTTAGACCTCCGAATCCATTCTTCGTGAGGTCGTTGTTGAGAAGGAGCTGGAGATTCAGAGACTGAAGGTGCTGCTTGGCGTCGGACGACCTCAGCTCGGCCGTCCGGAGCCAGGAGACCCTTCTATCTTAGGCTCCTCACCAACCCTATATCTGGAGATGGCGAGGCCTGCCGATGCACAGAGCTCGGTGGCGGGGACATCAACAATGACTATGCCCAAGTTGGGGGGTGAGATTGCTGGATAGTGGAGCCATTCCGCCGGGCTCGAGGCGGCTCTTGTGAGCCCGGAGGGTCTGGGGAGGGACCCTTAGGTAGAAGTATAAGGAGAGTGGTGTAACGTTTTTTAATTGTACCGTAGCCTTTGAAGGCCTTTATGAATAAGACTTGATTTGTCCGACCCTCGTTGACTTGGTAAAATTAGGATGTTGACTGTCCCTCGACCCGGGTTCCGAGCCCCTTGCTTTGCTCGGGAGTCGAGCCATTACTCCCCACAGATAGCACTTAATGGGGAACGTTTCACCTTCCGATAACAATTAATGGGGGACGTTTCATCTTCCGCCGTTTGGACTCCCCGATGTCATAAATGCATCTCTCTGGAGGGCTAACCCTCCCCCCTTCACTAGGAGTTCATCAGGAATTGTCTCGCTTTGCCGTAAAATCTCGTCGCCGATGACTTTCCTACCACCCTCTGACAATTCAGGGTTTCAGCTCCGATGGTCGTTTACCCCGGGTTGTCAGCGGGTGAGAGGTGGGTCGATCCCGGGGGCAGGACTCGGGGTGCTTGCCGAAGGTCGGCACCCTAAAGCAGAATTTTTGGCCGAGAGTCTTGGATCGGTGGCTCCCATGCCACCCTCTGATAATTCAGGGTTTTGGTTCCGATGACCGTTTACCCCGAGTTATCAGTGGGTGAGAGGAGTGTCGACCCTAAATTCGGGGCTCGGGGCGTTTGCCGAAGGCGAGCGCCCTAAATCTTAATAAAAACTTTTAGGTAGGGAGGATAGCAGGAATCCCGAGGGCCGAGCCCCCATAGCTTGGAATAGCTGTTGGGTCATAGCTCGGGGGCACTGCCGAGTGCGAAGCCCTGTTAGCTTGAGAAAGCTAGGGAGTGGCTCGAGGTGAGTGCCGAAGACCGAGCCCCCTTTAAAGTGGCAGAAAGAGTCGTCAGGTTGTGACTTCGGAGGTACTGCCGAGCGCGGAGCCCTGTTAGCTTGAGAAAGCTAGGGCGTGGCACGAGATGAGTGTCGAGGACCGAGCCCCGTTAACTTGGCAGAAAGAGTTGTCGGGTTGTGGCTTTGGATGCACTACCAAGCTGAAGCCCTGTTAGCTTGAGAAAGCTAGGGCGTGGCTCGAGGTGAGTGCCGAGGACTGAGCCCCCTTAACGTAAGAGAAGAGTCATCGGGTTGTGGCTCGGAGGCACTGCCTAGCGCGAATCCCTGTTAGCTTGAGAAAGCTAGGGCATTGATATGGCTAAAAATGGGGTTAAATCGGAATCGTCTAAATTGGGCACGAATCTTGAAGCTCAGGGGTAAAACGGTAATTTTACCTACCAACGGGTCTAAAGCGGGTACTGGTTATCTTCCCCGAAGACCCACTTACCCGCAAACGGATCCATCTTAACTGGGTGCGGGTATCAACCCACAGCAAACCTGGTCCAGAAGGGATAGAATTAGGGTTTCTGATTAAATCCTAATCAACGGCCCTGATTCATATCTATCCCTTCACTGGGGATTAGGGATTACATTCCTTATCTAACCAAAGGGGGATTACATTCCTAATCTGATCCCAGCGGCGCCTATAAATACCCCCCATCCATCTCCATTGAGAGGTAATCAATCTTTTTCCAGTTTTCACGCTCTTTCTTAATCTTCCTTGATTACTGACTTGAGCGTCGGAGGGTGCGTCGCCGGGAACAACCCCGATGTCTCGCACTTTTTACAGGTATACGGCGGGAGTCAGCGTCAAACTCCGACGGAACAGGTATACAGGTTCGCTATTCAGTTTTCCTAAGAATCCACAAATACTATCTGTTTGCCCCCACACCAAATTTAGCGGCAACAGATTGGCGCCGTCTGTGGGAAACTAACAAATAGCAACCTCCCCTCTTCCCGTTGGTCAGATCTCTCCGGCCATGCCTCGTAGGAAAGTCAGGTCCAGAGGGTCCAACCGAGGACCCAACCCCGATCAACAGCAAGAAATTCCCATCCAACCTACCCAACAGCAGGGGCAACTTCCTTCCCCAGCAAAAGACCCACTCCAACAGGACCTTCCTCCTCCTCCGAATCAGCCACCTCCTAAGGGTCCTAACCCTCAGAAACAACCTCTCCACCAGGACCATGTCTCAATCCACAATGCCTCTTCGGATTCTATGGCTTCCCATAATCCCCGAGCTTCTGACTTCCAACAAAAAGTCCCCAATCGGCCGAAAGATGTGGATCTTCGCCACCGTCTGGATGAGAAGCAGGCCCGAGAGGGAGCCTCCCGCCAACAACGTCCAGATGAGCGAAGCCCCCACCGCCGAGACTACAGAAGGTCCCGGATCAGGAGGGAGCGGAGAGAGTCCCCCGAACATTGCAGAAGAAGACCGCATTCCCCTGCCGGTCGGAAACACCCTAGGAACGATGAGGCACCCATCACCCGTGCCGAGTTCCAGCAGTTCCAAGAAACCGTCCTACAAGCTCTCAACCTCCGTCCCAATAACACCAATGCTCCGAGGATTCCCTCTCCTCCTCCGGTCCGAAGTCCTCGCTGACGATCCCCATCTCCTCCTCCAGCTCCCAGCAACTCCCGGCATGTGCAAAGTCCTGCCGCTCCAGGAGCTACCGTCGTCGTAGCCCCCACTCTCCCTCGTATGAAGACGAGTCTAGAGGCTCGCCTGATTATCGGCAAAGGGATGGCGCTGTATACCGCCGTCTCCATGAGATGGACAGGCGCTTGGGTCAGTTAGACCAAGAAGAAGAGCTTAGGGAAAGGACCCTTCGTCCTAGCAGACCTCCTTTTTCCCGGACCATAATGGATGCACCCGTACCAATCGGCTTCAAGCCTCCTCAATTTGAGACCTACTCCGGGGAGACTGACCCCGTCAATCACATCGAGAGCTTCAAGACCCTAATGCTCATCCATCAAGCCTCCGATGTTCTCCTCTGTAAAACCTTCCCTACAACTCTCAAGGGTCCAGCTCGAGAATGGTACTCACGCCTTGCCCCATCCTCAATATTCTCCTTCGAGCAATTCGAAACCCTTTTTGTCACTCATTTTGTAAGTAGCCGTAGAACTGAGAAGACCAGTATCTCGCTATTGTACCTCCACCAGAAGAAGGGTGAGAAGTTGAGAGACTATGTGAAGAGGTTCACAGCTGAAGCCAGGTCCACAGCATCCCTCGACCAGTCAGTCGCTGCAGCAGCATTTCAATCCAATGTCCTCAACGCCAGCCTCCGCTCCTCCCTCGCCAAGAAGCCCCCACAAAACTTCTCTGACCTCCTCCTCCGAAGTGAAAAGTATATCCGGGCCAAAGAAGCCGAGCACCGCCCTAACTTGGAGGGATCTTCCTCCGGGTTTAAGAGAAAGGGAACAGAAGAAGAGGGAGCAAAGAAGCTCCAGAAGGATAATGCCGGCCAGCGCCGACCTCTCCCCAGATTCGAGAAATTTACTCCTATCACCACCAATGTCTCTACCATTTTGATGGAAGTTGAGAAAGAAGGAATCATACCCCCTGCTCCAAAAATGAACACCCCCGGCAAAAGAAGGGATAAAAAAAGTGGTGCCGCTATCACCGGGACCATGGCCACGACACCAATGATTGTCGGGCCTTGAAGAATGAGATAGAAGCCCTCATCCAGAGGCGGCAGCTGACCAGATTCGTGATAAAGGACCGAGCCGACCTTCTTCCCCCACCTCGGGGGGCTAATAAGCGTCCGGAGCACGATGAAACGCCCGACTTCGAAGAGGAGCGTGTCCTGCACCTCATTCATGGGGGCCCAATAGGGGGCTCCTCAAACTCCTCTCGAAAGGCATTTATTAGAGAAGTCAATTCAGTCCGCGCCACCCCTCCTCCCAAAGGCCTCGGAGTGCCCGTCACATTCTCAGACGAAGATCTTGAAGGTGTCCGCACCCCTCACTGTGATGCACTCGTCATCAACCTCCACATGGAAAACTTCAAAGTGGAGAGGATCCTAGTGGACAACAGCAGCTCCGTTAACATCCTCTTCCTCGCCGCTTTTAAAGGCCTCAAGCTATCAAGAGAAAGACTCAAGCCCACCGGCTACACACTCCATGGGTTCACGGGAGTGCCAGTGACTATTGAAGGGGTAATCACCCTCGATGTAACCGCTGGAAAAACTCCTACTATCCGAACGGAGTCAATGGATTTTATGGTTGTGGAAGTCCCCGCAGCTTACAATGTCATCCTAGGCCGACCCGGCCTAGCAGCTCTAGAAGCCGTTCCTTCGGCATACCATCTCAAGATGAAGTTTCCCACTCGGGCCGGAGTAGGGGAAGTAAGGGGCAATCAAGAAGCGGCCCGCAAGTGCTATATGACCTCTACCCTCGGTCCAGTCCTCTCCCTAGAAACTCTGGAAATCCCCCAAGATGCTGCCCGGCCAACGTCCGAGCCGGTGGATGAGTTGGAGGAAATGCTCTTTTCTGAGCAGGATCCAACTCGCAAGTTCTTTGTTAGCAAGACCCTCCCGTCCGCCCTATGCTCAGACATTGTACAGTGCATCCGAAGGAACCAAGACCTCTTCGCTTGGTCAGCTGCAGACATGCCCGGAATTTCCGAAAAGCTCTTGGTCCACCACCTCAGCGTTGTTCTGGGGTCCAAACCAGTTCAACAGAAGAGGCGCAAGTTCACCTCCGAGCGCCAGCTAGCTATAAAAGAGGAGGTGGACAAGCTCTTGAAGGCCCGGTTCATACAAGAGGTGAACTATCCCTAGTGGTTGTCGAATGTAGTAATGGTGAAGAAGTCCAATGGGACTTGGAGGATCTACATCGACTTTACCGACCTCAACAAGGCCTGCCCCAAGGATCCCTTCCCTCTTCCGAGTATTGATACTCTGATTGATGCCACCTCGGGACACGAACTCCTCAGTTTCATGGACGCTTTCACAAGCTACAACCAGATCCGGATGTTCCCCCCGGATATCCCGAAGACATCGTTTGTGACCGATCAGGACCTCTATTGCTACAGGGTTATGCCCTTCGGTCTGAAGAATGCAGGCGCCACATATCAATTCCTCGTCAACAAGGTTTTCCAAGCTCAAATCGGCCGTAATATGGAGGTATACGTTGACGATATGCTTGTAAAAAGCATCCGAGGTGCCGATCATGTAACCGACCTCCAGGAAGCGTTTGATGTTCTGAGAAAGCATAGCATGAGACTCAATCCGAACAAGTGTGCATTCGGTGTCTCGTCAGGGAAGTTCCTCGGCTTCATGGTGAGCCAACGAGGAATTGAAGCAAACCCTGAGAAGATCAAGGCCATACTAGACATGGCCCCTCCCAAGAATGTTAAGGAAGTTCAGAGATTAACAGGCCGCCTAGCCGCCATAGGGCGCTTTCTCTCGAAGTCCGGGGAGAAATGCCCCCCCCCCTCTTCAAAGCCCTCATGGGGGCTAAGGGTTTTGAATGGGGTCAATAGCAACAGGAGTCCTTCGACCAGCTCAAGACTTACCTCGTCAATCTTCCCCTCCTCAGAAAACCAATCCCTGGCGAACCCCTCTACCTCTACTTGGCAGCCTCCGAGCAGACCCTCAGTGCCGTTTTAGTAAGGGAAGAAGACCGAGCTCAAAATCCCATCTACTATGTGAGCAAGGTACTTCGGAATGCCGAGCTCTGCTATCCGAGAATAGAAAAGATGGCTTATGCCCTGGTGATGGCCACGAGGAAGCTCCGCCCGTATTTTCAGTCCCATTCGGTGGTCGTCCTTACCGACCAACCACTGAAGCAGGTCCTCCACAAGCCAGAGACCTCGGGTCGCCTTATGAAGTGGTCAATCGAGCTGAGCCAGCATGATATAACCATCAGCCTCGGACCGCGATCAAGGCTCAGGCCCTGGCAGAATTCATAGTTGAAAGTACCATTCCCGAGTTTAGCCAAGCAACGAAGGGGCCACCGGTCTGGTCAGTCTATGTGGACGGATCCTCCTGTAACGAGGGAAGCGGAGCCGGGGTCATACTGGCAAGCCCAGATGACTTCATCCTCCAATACTCCCTCCGTATAAACTTCAAGGCCTCGAACAATGAAGCAGAATACGAGGCACTCATAGCCGGTCTTGGAATGGCTCGAAATGCAAGGGCGCAGCGCATCCGGATCTTCAGCAACTCTCAGCTAGTCGTAAATCAGGTTCTCGGCGAGTATGAAGCACGTGATGACAGGATGGTCAAATACTTGGCCAAGGTCAGGAGCCTCATGGCACTGTTTGAAGAAACCCTCATCCAAAGAATACCCCGAGATGAAAATGCTCAGGCTGACGCCCTCTCCAAACTAGCCTCCTCCTCCCTTCAAGGTCTCGAGCAGACCGTCTTGATAGAGGTTCTTCTGAGGCCAAGTATTGAGGATGAAACTCCTGACTCTTTAGAGTCGTTGCCCGTCCTGCTTGAGGATAACTGGATGAAGCCCCTCGTCGAATTCTTAAGGGACGGACTCCTCCCCGAGGATCCCAAGGAAGCTCGAAGAGTCAGAACCCGAGCTGAGCATTACACGCTAATCGGAGGCATCTTATATAAATGCTCTTTCACACAGGGAGACGGCAGGCCATACCTGAGATGCCTCTCTCCCGGGCAAGCCAACTACGCCCTGCAAGAACTTCATGAGGGCATCGGCGGGGCACATTCAGGGTCCAGAGCTCTAGCCCGCAAAGTGTTGAATTACGGATATTTCTGGCCCACTCTCCTACAAGACGCCGAACGACACGTTCGGCAATGCAGCTCCTGCCAGAAATCTCTGACATCCAATGCCTCCCGCAAGCTCCACTCACTTTCCTATCAAGTCCAATCCCCTTTGCGATGTGGGGGATAGATTTACTAGGGCCGTTCCCGCCAGCTCCCGGCCAGTTCAAATTCCTAGTCGTGGCGATCGACTATTTTTCAAAATGGATAGAGGCTGAGCCCTTGGCCACGATCACTGAAAACAAGGTTGTTCAGTTCTTCTGGAAGAGCGTGATCTGCCGATTCGGCATCCCTCGGGTCCTGATAACAGATAACGGAACCCAGTTCACCGGGGCTGCTTTCCGAGCTCTATGCGAAGACCTTGCCATCCAACACCGGTTCTCCTCCGTTTCTTATCCCTAGTCGAACGGTCAGGCCGAAAACGCTAACCGACAGCTCCTCTCCGGCATTAAGAAGAGATTGGATAAATGTTCCAAAGGCTTGTGGATCGATCAGCTTCCCAATGTGCTATGGAACTACCGCACCACAAAGCGGATCCCCACAGGAGAGAGAGCCCATTTAATCTCACCTATGGGTCCGAGGCTGTCATCCCCCTAGAAGTCGGAATACCCTCTCCTCGTCTAACAGCTTATGAAGAAGAGCAAAATGCCAGAGAGCTCCGAGCAGAGCTAGACCTGATAGATGAGATCCGAGAAAGAGCGGCCATCCGTCAACAAAGCTACCGAAGAAGGATCGAGTTGGCATACAAAAAAGAGTCTGCCCTACGGACCTCAAAGAAGGGGACCTGGTCCTCAGAAAGTTAGCCATCTCGTTCCCAAGTCAGAAGAGCAAATTGGCCCCAAATTGGGAAGGGCATTACAAAATCGCCAAAGTAGTCCGCCCCGGCACATACAGACTAGAAGATCTCGAAGGCAGGGAGATCCCCAGGACTTGGAATGCCGACCATCTCCTAAAATACCAAGAGAGAGAGCCAACGCCTCTCTAAGTATTTTTAAGATGCCGAACCGTTCCTCTCCTGTTACTTGTACTGTTTTTCTTTTATTCTCTTTTGTAAATAACGGCTCGCAACTTTAGAAGCAGCCGACCATTAGTCAATAAAGAAAACTTTTTCATATCTTACTTGAAAAAAACTGTTTACGACCCTCTGCCTTTACTCTTCACTCAACCGATGGTTCGGAGTCCAACACTCGGCTCGATTCTACTTCGCAAGTTCACTCGTAAGCGAGCTAGAAGTAGGTCGCCGTTCGGAACTGCTCCCACAACCGTTGAACAACTCTACCGATGGTTCGGAGCCCAACACTCGGCTCGATTCTACTTCGCAAGTTCGCTCGTAAGCGAGCTAGAAGTAGGTCACCGTTCGGAACTACTCCCACAACCGTAACAACTCTACCGATGGTTCGGAGTCCAACACTCGGCTCGATTCTACTTTGCAAGTTCGCTCGTAAGCGAGCTAGAAGTAGGTCACCGTTCGGAACTGCTCCCACAACCGTTGAACAACTCTACCAATGGTTCGGAGTCCAATACTCGGCTCGATTCTACTTCGCAAGTTCGCTCGTAAGCGAGCGAGAAGTAGGTCGCCGTTCGGAACTGCTCCCACAACTGTTGAACAACTCTACCGATGGTTCGGAGTCCAACACTCGGCTCATTCTACTTCGCAAGTTCGCTCGTAAGTGAGCTAGAAGTAGGTCGCCATTCAGAACTGCTCCCACAACCGTCGAGCAACTTTAGCGGTAGTTCGGACTCTAGCGTTCGGCTCGACTGCGCTTACTCAACACCCCGAGCCGAGCGGACGAGGAACCGACCCTCGTATATGGAGAAAAATTCTGCCGAACCAATTTCGCCGTTAGATCATCTTAAAATGCGTGCTAGAACGTGATGAACGGATCAGATCGTGCCACGTTTCCACAAAACGACAAGATAGTGTTTTTTGGGAATTCGTGCCCCCCACCTCATGATGCGTTCCATGATCATGATCGACCGTCTAGATTGAGCTACGTGGATCGCGTCTGAAATCTGAGCTATCACACTTCGGTATACTCTGAGCCGAAAAACTAAAGTTCCGCGGCTAAAACCTTCGAAAAAGACAACTATGGGTCCTTATGGTTCGGCGTCGAGAATAAGGCGACCACGGCACAACGATGAACAAAACAACTTCGATTTTATTAAAACACTTGATAAATTTACAATGCAGACAGTTACAGCGGGAAAGCAACTAAATCAATTTACAAGGCATGTTATTACAACAACAGAGACGATGCAAGAAGTAAAAGGCTCGACGCAACTCGTTCAGTGCCTCCTCGGGACAGGGACGTTTTGATTAAGAGACAATCGGGGTTTCCGTCTTTTTATCTCCGAGCTTGTCTCTAGGCCGACGAACTGCGACGCCGCCTCGCCACTAATCCTAACGGTGGCTCCAACCGAGGCTCCACTCGAGCTAACAGCTACTCCGCTTTGTGCGTCGGCTGCTGTCCGACCAATAACTTGGCCACGAGTCGCTAGCTCATAGAAGGCGATCCCCCGTTCTCTCTCTTCGCGAGTGCAGGAAGTGCTGCGGACATTAGCCCTCACAGGCTGAGGCTTCAGTCGAGCCACCTCCTCCTCGAGCTCAACGATCCTATCCTTCAGAGTGTCGTCCTTAACCATTATCTTAAATCGAGGGAGTTTTGCCGAACCGGGGCACTCAGCGCTGTCGGATATAATGCGACGTAAGTTGGTCACCTCGATGCTCTTGTCGACCGTGACCCTCTGCAGCTGTTCGACCTTCTTCTCGAGCTCATCTCGCTCGGCCAGCACCGAGGCTAGCTCTGCCTCTTTCGCCGATAGCTCCTCCTCGACTATCCGGAGATGGTGCACCTCGGCCAGAAGCTCGCTGTTCTTCTTCTCCACGTTGAACATCAGTCTCCTGGTGAGCTCGATTTCACCCACGAGGCAAGCCTCGCGAGATTGCTTAAACAGCTCGGCGTGACGCCGAGCTGCTACGGTATTTGGGGCATGTTCGGGGATCTGAAATACAAGGACGTCACGACAAGAAAACTATAGACCGACCCAAACACTTGTACAAATTTGAAACAAAAACTTTCATTCATAAAGGAAGAAGCGGTGGCCAGTCCGCAAAGAGGCATTACATTTTTTTTTTTAAAAGAAAGAAAAAGATTACAAAAAGACGAGGAGATCAGGGGTCCACCTGCGTCGTCGGCTCAACAACAGGCGCTTCGCCAGATGGCCCCTCATCTCTCACCCCGACCTGGGGGTTGGTCACATCCACCTCGGCAACCACCTCGTCATCGCCGTCGCCCTCTCCCTCGTCTCCTTCGCCTCCCTCCTCTTCGCCATCCGATGGAGGTCCGGGCCACAGCCTGTAGCCGACCCGCTGGAAGCCGGGGACGCGGTCCTGGACATGGTCGAGCGCCTTCTGGTAGGACCTCTCCATGTTCGTGGCCATATGCGCCTTCGCCTCGGCCTCCACCTCGGCCCTGATCTTCGTTACCAAGGCCTCCTTCTCTGCCTTCACCTCGGCCAGAGCCTTGGCTGTCGTCGCCAGCTCCTCGGCAGCCTTGGCAGCTTTGGCAGACTCCTCAGTCTGCCCCTTTACTCGCTCCAGGTCGGCCACAAGATTGGCAACCTGGACCTCCAAGCCCTCGGTTCGCCTTTGCTCTGCTTCGAGCTGCCGAACCACCTTCACCTTGTCTGCCCTGTCTTTATCACTGGCGGCCTTCAACTCCTTCTCCTGTTCGGCGAACGCTTCAAGGAGATGGTTGAAGTGGCAGGTGGCCTGCCAAAACAAAACAATGGTGAGCACAAGATAAGGGACGAGTGACAGACTTAAAGAAACTCTCAAGAGAAACTTACCGATACGAGCGACCGAGCAACCTCATAGGTGTCGTCGCCGACCGACCCCGCCTTCAGCGCGGCTCGATCTTTCGGGGTCGCCAGGTGTTTGACGGCCTGTATCGACATCTGCGAGTTCCCGAGGAATCCATCATGATTCTTGACTCGCCAATTAGGAACGAATAGCTGCTTGTGCTGCTCGGTCAAGATCACCTCGGCCTGAGCAGTCAACGGCGGAGCCTCAAACGACAACGCCGCCATGACGTCGAAGGCCCTACCGACCAGGGCAGTAGCAACAGGGGCCAAGGGCTCTTCGACAACAACCACCGTCGACGAGGGAACCTCAGCAACGGGGGGAGGTGGGATAACCGCCGAAGCGACCTTGGGAGACCGACCCGACGATGCGGTCGTGCTCGGCCTCTTCCTCTTCCTTCCATCGGCCACCTTACCCCTCTCGTTCATCATGGCCGTAAAGTCCATCCTCGGCGCTTCTGTATCAAACAACAAACAATTTGAGAGTTAGTGAAACGAGCTAAAGACTTAGAGAAGAAAAAAAATGTGCGAGATGTCAGGAGCGTACTCGGGTCGATCGGACTTAGGCCTGACCCATATAGCACCTCCTCGGTCATCTCCCTCCAACTCAACATCGGGAGAGCCACGATCTTCCTCGCCACTTCCTCCTCGGCCGCAGACAGTTCCGGGTCGGCCCTCGCAAACTTTGGCACCTCCACTTTCCATCGGCTCGGAACTTGCAGCATCGATGGCTCCCTCAATATGAAGAACTTTTCCTTCCAGCCTTTGATCGAGTCCGGGTTTTCTATAATTCGAACACCCTTTCTCGGCGCCAGGTAGTATCGATGCTCGGTCTTGTGTATCCGGTTTATCCGATACATGCTTCGGAAGACCGTCAGGTCCGGCTCGACCTTGGCATGGCGGCACTGGAGCAGGAAGGCGTTCACATGATGCCGTGTGTTCGGCATGAATTGGGTCGGCACGAGGCAGTACCACCCGAGGACCAGACAAATGAAGGGGTGCAGGGGAAAGCGCAGTCCGGCATTCAGAGAGTCGTAGTCGAACATGCACATATCCGACGACGACAGCTTGGAGTTCACTCGCATCCCAGGGCCGAGGAGAATCAACTTGTACTCCGGAGGGATGGCGAACCCTTTTCTGATCCGGAGCAGGTCCCTCTCGGATAGCACCGATCCAATTTCGTCCGCCTCGGTGGTCAGAACCGGGTTGTTCTCTTCGTATACTTCCGACTGGCCGATGACTGCCTTCTTCAAGAGGTCGCCCTCGTACTGCCTAACCCCAGCGTGTTCGGACAATACACAAGGGTACCGGCCCGTCTCAGGGGCTTATCTCGGATTCTCCACAATCACCTCGACCACAGGAGATTGGGCCACTACCCTCCTCTTCTTCTTCTCCTTCCTCGCCTCGGCCCCAGACGGCTCGGCTACTTGCTTCCCCTTCCTTTGGATCTCCATCTCCCTTCTCTCCTCGGCACCACTATCGCCCAAGGACGAGGCCTCACTCCCCGAGTTCACCCTTGACATCTCTAGAAAAAAGATAAGGCAAGTAGACTGAACTTGAAGTGACGTTCACGGTCGGAATAAGCTCGCCGGAAATCGCCTGGCCCGTGCAACAGCTAACGTAACCGCCTTGAAGCAAAAATCGCCGCTAGCAAAGAGCTCAGAGAGTAAAAGTGAAATCTTGGAGTGAAAAGTGAGAAATGAACTTGGGGGTGGGGGAGTTAGAACTTGTAACTCCAGTGTGACGTTTGGGCCTCCTTGGGAACTTAAAAGCCCGCTAAGAAGCCAAAGCGCCAAAGCGGAGAGTTGCGACATTTCAGTTTCACGAAAAACTCCACAAAGCGCTCAAGTCCACGACTCGTGCCACCGGTTCGCCTAGCCAAGCTACTGAACAGCCTGGCTAAGCAGCTGAGCTGCCAGGCCGAAGGGCGACGATGCTTCAAATCCAGGACGCTTCAAAACGTCAAACTCCATGCCTCGGCTGTCGGCACCGAGCTTCCGAACCGAGGGGATGAGGAACCGACCCTCATATATGGAGAAAAATTCTTCCGAGGCAAAATCACCGTCAGATCTCTCCAAAATTTGTGTCAAGACACGATGGACGGTTCAGATTGTGCCACGCTCACAAAACGACAAAATAACATTTTCTCGTGATCTGAACCCAACCCTCATGATTCACGCAATGATGGACGCTCCAGATCTGACCATGTGTACCTTCCGAGCTGCGTGCCACTGGTTCACCTAGCCAAGCTACTGAACCGCCTGGCTAAGCAGCCGATCTGCCAAGTTGGAGGAAGACGACGCTTCAAATCTAGGATGCTTCAAAATGTCCAACTCCATGCCTCGGCTATCGGCACTGAGCTTCCGAGCTGAGGGGACGAGGAACCGACCCTCGTATATGGAGAAAAATCCTTCTGAGGACAAATCACCATCGGATCTCTCCAAAATTCATGTCAAGACTCGATGGACGGTTCAGATTGCGCCACGCCTACAAAACAACAAAATAACATTTTCTCGTGATCTGAACCCAGTCCTCGTGATTCACGCAATGATGGACGCTCCAATCTGACCACGTGTACCTTCCGAGCTTCCTGCCACCGGTTCACCTAGCCGAGCTACTGAACCGCCTGGCTAAGCAGCCAAGCTGCCAAGCCGAAGAGCGACGACGCTTCAAATCTAGGATGCTTCAAAACGTCCAACTCCATGCCTCGGCTATCGGCACCGAGCTTCCGAGCCGAGGGGATGAGGAACCGACCCTCGTATATGGAGAAAAATCCTTCCGAGGACAAATCACCGTCGGATCTCTCCAAAATTCGTGTCAACACTCGATGGACGGTTCAGATTGCGCCACGCTCACAAAACGACAAAATAACGTTTTCTTGTGATCTGAACCCAACCCTCGTGATTCACGCAATGATGGACGCTCCAGATCTGACCACGTGTACCTTCCGAGCTGCGTGCCACCGGTTCACCTAGCCGAGCTACTGAACCGCCTGGCTAAGCAGCCGATCTGCCAAGTCGGAGGAAGGCGACGCTTCAAATCTAGGATGCTTCAAGACGTCCAACTCCATGCCTCGGCTGTCGGCACCGAGCTTCCGAGCCGAGGGGACGAGGAACCGACCCTCGTATATGGAGAAAAATCCTTCCGAGGACAAATCACCGTCGGATCTCTCCAAAATTCGTGTCAAGACTCGATGGACGGTTCAGATTGCGCCACGCCCACAAAACGACAAAATAGCATTTTCTCGTGATCTGAACCCAGTCCTCGTGATTCACGCAATGATGGACGCTCCAGATCTGACCAAGTGTACCTTCCAAGCTTCCTGCCACCGGTCTGCCTAGCCGAGCTACTGAACAGCTTGGCTAAGCAGCCGAGCTACTGGGTCGGAGGAAGGCGACGCTTCAGAGCTAGGACTCGTCAAAACGACTAACTCCATACTAACGGCACCGAGCCTCCGAACCGAGGGGACGAGGAACCGACCCTTGTATATGGAGAAAAAGTCCGCCGACCCTCCTCAGCCGTTGAATCTTGTCAAAAAGCGCGCTCGTCATGATGGACGGCTCAGATCTTGCCACGTCCACTAACGACAAGATAGCATTTTTTGGGGATTCACGTTGAAATGGACGCTCAGGATCACGCCACGTAGCTCGGCTAATTCCGAACTAGGCATCGATCTGTCGAGCCGAGGGGACGAGGAATCGATCCTCGTATATGGAGAAAAAATCTGCCGACCCACCTCAGTCGTTGGATCTTGTCAAAAAGCGCACTTGTCATGATGGACAGCTCAGATCTTGCCACGTCCACTAAATGACAAGATAGCATTTTTTGGGGATTCACGTTGAAATGGATGCTCGGGATCACGCCACGTAGCTCGGCTGATTCCGAACTAGGCATCGATCTGCCGAGTCGAGGGGACGAGGAACCGATCCTCGTATATGGATAAAAAATCCGCCGACCCTCCTCAGCCGTTGGATCTTGTCAAAAAATGCGCTCGTCATGATGGACGGCTCAAATCTTGCCACGTTCACTAAACGACATGACAGCATTTTTTGGGGATATGCACTGAGATGGACGTCAAGGATCACGCCACGTAGTTCGACTGATTCCGAGCCATGTGCCGACCCACCGAGCCGAAGGGACGAGGAACCGACTCTCGTATACGGAGAAATTATCTGCCGAGGAGCTCGGATCGTCTGATCGCGCAGAAAGTCGCGCTCACCGCTGATCAAGGGCCCAGATTGCGCCACGCCATAAATCGGTATTAAAAATTAGTTTTTATTTATTTTAATCGTTTTATTTATTTAAAAATTATGAAAAATTACTAAAAATTCTAGAAAATTAACTAAAAATTGTAGAAAATAATTACAAATTCAGGGGAACGTCTCTTGAGCCCCTGAACGAGCAATTATTACCTAGAATGTGTTGTTAAGACCCCCGAATGACTAGTTAACACGTCGCAAAATTAAATAAATAATCCGAAAAAAAATAGATAGAAACCACCAAATATCCAGAGAAGATTAGGAACAGCTTACAGCTTGAAAAATCACCTCACTACCCCCTTCGAGATTTAAAACCCACCATTTAGACTCCGATACAACTCCACTAGCCATTAAAACAGCTAAACTACTCCTCAAAGGCTGATCAAACTCAGTCTTTAGGAGTGGGGGGCTCGTGATATGGCTAAAAATGGGGTTAAATCGGAACCATCCAAATTGGGCACGAATCTTGAAGCTCAGGGGTAAAACGGTAATTTTACCTACCAACGGGTCTGAAGCGGGTACTGGTTATCTTCCCCGAAGACCCACTTATTCGCAAACGGATCCACCTCAACTGGGTGCAGGTTTCAACCTGCAGCAAACCTGGTCCAGAAGGGATAGAATTAGGGTTTCTGATTAAATCCTAATCAACGGCCCTGATTCATATCTATCCCTTCACTAGGGATTAGGGATTACATTCCTTATCTAACCACAGGGGGATTACATTTCTAATCTGATCCCAGAAACGCCTATAAATACCCCCCATCCATCTCAATTGAGAGGTAATCAATCTTTTTCCAGTTTTCACGCTCTTTCTTAATCTTCCTTGATTACTGACTTGAGCTTCGGAGGGTGCATCGCCGGGAACAACCCCGGTATCTCGCACTTTTTGCAGGTATACGGCAGGAGTCAGCGTCAAACTCCGACGGAACAGGTATACAGATTCACTATTCAGTTTTCCTAAGAATCCACAAATACTATCTGTTTGCCCCCACACCAAATTTAGCGGCAACAGGCATGGCTCGAGGTGAGTTCCGAGAGTCGAGCCCCTTAACGTAAGAAAAGAATTGTCGGGTTGTGGCTCGGAGGCACTGCCGAGTGCGAAGCCCTGTTAGCTTGAGAAAGCTAGGGCGTGGCTCGAGGTGAGTGCCGAGGATAGAGCCCCCTTAACGTAAGAGAAGAGTCGTCGAGTTGTGGCTTGGAGGCATTGCCGAGCGCGAAGCCCTATTAGCTTGAGAAAGCTAGGGCATGGCTCGAGGTGAGTGCAGAGAGTCAAGCCCCCTTAACGTAAGAGAAAAGTTGTCAGGTTGTGGCTCAGAGGCACTGCCGAGTGCGAAGCCCTGTTAGCTTGAGAAAGTTAGGGCGTGGCTCGAGGTGAGTGCCAAGAGTCGAGCCCCCTTAACGTAAGAGAAGAGTCATCGGGTTGTGGCTCAGAGGCACTGCCGAGCGTGGAACTCTGTTAGCTTGAGAAAGGTAGGGCGTGGCTCAAGGTGAGTGCCGAGGACTGATCCCCATTAACTTGGCAGAAAGAATTATCGGGATGTGGCTTCGGAGGCACTGCCGAGCGCGGAGCCCTGTTAGCTTGAGAAAGCTAGGGTATGGCTCGAGGTGAGTGCCGAGGACCGAGCCCCGTTAACTTGGTAGAAAGAGTTGTCGGGTTATGACTTCGGAGACACTGTCGAGCGTGGAAGCCCTGTTAGCTTGAGAAAGCTAGGGCATGGCTCGAGGTGAGTGCCGAGAGTCGATCCCTTTAACGTAAGAGAAGATTCGTCGAGTTATGGCTCGGAGGCACTGCCGAGTGCGAAGCCCTGTTAGCTTGAGAAAGCTAGGGCATGGCTCGAGGTGAGTGCCGAGAGTCGAGCCCCCTTAACGTAAGAGAAGAGTTATCGGGTTGTGGCGTCGGAGGCACTATCGAGCGTGAAGCCCTGTTAGCTTGAGAAATGTAGGGCATGGCTCGAGGTGAGTGCCGAGAACCGAGCCCCGTTAACTTGGCAGAAAGAGTTGTCGGGTAGTGGCTTCGGAGGCACTGCCGAGCGTGAGGCCCTGTTAGCTTGAGAAAGGTAGGGCGTGGCTTGAGGTGAGTGTCGAGGACCGAGCCCCCTTAACGTAAGAGAAGAGTCGTCGGGTTGTGTCTCAGAGGCACTGCTGAGCGTGGAGCGCTGTTAGCTTGAGAAAGCTAGGGCGTGGCTCGAGGTGAGTGCCGAGAGTCGAAGCCCCCTTAATGTAAGAGAAGACCGAGCGCCGAGCCCCAAGACTTGTTGGAAAAGCCTGGGTATGGCTCGAGGTTACAACCAAGCGCCGAGCCCCAAAACTTATTGGAAAAGTTCTGGTATGGCTCGAGGTTACAACCGAGCTCCAAGCACCAGTGCTTTGTTGGAAAAGCTCTGGTATGGCTCGGGGTGAGTGCCGAAGGCCGAGCGCTCATAACTTGGTGGGAAAAATTGAAAAAGTGTAGGAGAAAACATAAAGTTACACTTTGTTATTTACAAAAGGGAATAGCACGTAAGTGCCGATTACAAAAGATTGGTTACGTAAGTTTAGCCCTCTCCTTTGAGGAATCTAATGAGGTGCTCTGCATTCCAGGGCCTCTTGATCATCTCGCCCCCCAGGTTTGTGAGTCGGTACGTGCCAGGACGGACCACTTCGAAGACCTTGTAAGGGCCCTCCCAATTAGGCGAGAGTTTTCGCTTTCACTGGGGTCGGAGACCGCGAGCTTTCTGAGCACGAGGTCGCCCTGCTTAATGTCAGCCGGGCAGACCTTCTTGTTGTAGAATTTCTCGATCATTTGTTGGTATAAGCTTCTGCGAATGGCGAACCTTTCCCTGACCTCGTCGATGAGGTCCATATTCACTTTGAGGTCCGAAGAGTTGTCCTTCTGGCTGAAGGCCATGATCCTGGGTGAGGGAAGGCCAATCTCGAGAGGGATAACAACCTCAACGCTGTAGGTGAGGTTAAAGGGGGATTCACCGGTAAGGATCCTCTTAGTTGTTCGGTGTGTCCAGAGTACACTTGGTAGCTCGTCGACCCAAAGTCCCTTTGGCAAATTATCCAGCTGCTTCTTGAGGCCAACCAGGATCTGGCGGTTCGCATTTTTGGCTTGGCCATTGGACTGATGGTGGCACACTGATGACAAGCATTGGCAAACGCCGATTTCTTCGCAGAACTTTCAAAAGTTTTTACCTGCGAACTGGGTCCTGTTGTCAGTGATTAGTACCTGTGGGATCCCGAATCGGCAGATGATGTTACTCCAGAAGAATTGTTGAGTCTGATGCTCGGTAATCATGGCCAGGGGTTCTACCTCGATCCACTTTGTGAAGTAGTCGATGGCTACCACCATAAATTTCCTTTGACCCGTTGCTTACGGGAAGAGGCCGACCAGGTCCATCCCCCACATAGCAAAAAGGGTCGGGCTAGATAGGGATCGGAGGTTGGCATGGGGAAGCCTCTTCACCGATGAAAATCTTTGGTAGGGGCCACTTCACTTGATGAGGTCTTGGGAGTCTTGCAGCATTGTAGGTAAGTAGTACCCGTGATTTAGGGACTTTCGGGCGAGTGACCTGCTCCCCATGTGGCATCCGCCGATCCCCTCGATGCTTGACAAGGTCTTGTTGTAACGCCCATGTCCCTAGCTAAGACAATTTATACAATTTATAAGATAAATTAGATACTATGTAGTACAATTGCCCACCACAGGCTGCCTCTCAAAAGGTGGTTACCCGATTAGGTGACTCTTGTTCATAGGCTATTATATTTATATATTATTTAATAGTATATCTTTACCGATATGGGATTATAACAATCCTCTCTTTTCGGAAACACACAGAGAAGCCTCATGCTCTCACACTCCGGGTGGCCCCCACACACATGCCACGTCATGGCATGGGTTGACGAAGTCAACCTTTAAACAGCACATATTCTATGCTTATGAAACCGTGGGACCCCCTCATCCATACACAATTTCATTTAAACATATTTACCAAACCAGACTATTCCTTTACCATATATCCAAACCAGCCACTTTACTTTTCAAATATATTTATATATATATATATATATATATATATATATATATATATATATATATATATATATATATATATATATATATATATATATATATATTATACTCTTTTTGAAAATTACGGGGTGTTACACACACCCCCGGAATACCCTGATTCTACTAGCTGCACCATACCCTGATTTTGCGGGTGGTCCACTATTTCAGCCGCCACCTCGCTCCCTCTCAGGCATACCCAAGGTACATATGCTAGCTCCATCTCAGGCATACATCTCGCCTGCTCTTACCCACACTCAGCGTCGAAAGTCGGCTTTGATACCATTTGTAATGCCCCTGCCCCTAGCTCAAACAATTTATACAATTTATAAGACAAATTAGATACTATGTAGTACAACTGCCCACCACAGGCTGCCTCTCAAAAGGCGGTTAACCGATTAGGTGACTCTTGATCATAGGCTATTATATTTATATATTATTTAATATAATATCTTTACCGATATGGGATATAACAATCCACATATCTTTCTCTTTTCGGAAACACACAGAGAAGCCTCATGCTCTCACACTCCGCTTGGCCCCCACACACATGCCATGTCATGGCATGGGTTGACGAAGTCAACCTTCAAACAACACATATTCTGTGCTTATGAAACCGTGGGACACCCTCGTCCATACACATTTTCATTTAAACATATTTACCAAACCAGACTATTCCTTTACCATATATCCAAACCAGCCACTTTACTTTTCAAATATATATATATATATATATTTTATACTCTTTTTTGAAAATTACGGGGTGTTACACTTGTGAAGTAGTCGATATCGCATCGATCAGGGCATCGATGCTTGGGAGAGGAAAGCGGTCTTTCGGGCACGCATTATTGAGGTATGTGAAGTCAATGCAGACCCTCCAGCTTCCATTGGCCTTCTTCACCATAACAACGTTGGCCAGCCACTCCGGGTAACTGACCTCCTGAATGAAACGAGCGGACAACAGTTTGTCCACCTCAACCTTCAGGGCTTGTTACCTCTCCGGAGCGAACTTGCGTCGCTTCTGATGAATGGGTTTGAAGCCCGGGGCGACGCTCAGTCGGTGCATGATAAAGTCTTTTGAAATCCCAGGTATGTCAGACGAGGTCCAGGCGACCAAGGATGGCATTGTATGCTACCTTGACGTTGACCACCATGAAATCTATTGACTCAGTTCGGAGGATGGGGGTCGTGCCTGCAATTACATCTAGTGTCACAATCCCCTTAATTTGTACGGGGACGCTAGAAAACCCGTGAAGGGTGTAGCCGGCGGGCTTGAGCTTTTCTTGGGGGAGCTTGAGTTTCTAAAATGCTTCTAGAAATAGAATATTAACCGAGCTACCATTGTCCACCAGGATACTGCAGATCTCAAAATTGGCCATGACGATGCTGATGACGAGGGCGTCGCAGTGCGGAAGCCAGACGCCTTCGAGGTCTTTTCCCAAGAAGGAGACGGCCAGCTGCTAGACACGGGGGGAGGGATGGTCCCAGACAGAATTGACCTCTCGGACGAAGGCCTTGCGGGAGATATTGGAGTCCCTCCCATGGGTCCGTCGTGGATGGAGTGGAGAATAGCCGGTTCCCCTACTTCATTGGGTTCAAGCTCCCGCTCGGGGCGGCGGCTGTTTATTTGAGGAGGAGGCGAAGGCCTTGGGTTCCTCGGTTCTCTTCGATCTTCGTGATTGTTCCGAGCGAACTCCCTCAGATACCCTCACTGGATGAGGGCTTCGAAATCGTCTTTGAGGGCTCGGCAATGATCTGTGTTGTGCCTGGTGTCTCGGTGGAAGCGGCAATAGAACCTTTGATCGTGCTTCTTGCCGTTGTTCACCTGTCGGGGAGGGAAGCGGACGATCCTTTTGTCCTCGATCTCCATCAAGATGGCTAAGATGTTTTGAGTCTGGGACGTATATCTCTCGAATCGGGGAACCGGGGGGACCCTTTTGGGACCAGTTGCTTTTTTCACAGGTCTCTTAAAAGGCTCAGCATCATCGACCTTACGCTTCCCCTTGGGAGTGGGTTCCTTGGCGCCCTCGGGATTGAAGGCCACCTCAGCCCGGATATACTTCTCGACCCTGTTGAGTAAGTCGGGGAAGTCCACGGTTGGCTTCTTGGCCAAAGAGGCCTTGAGCTGGCCGTGGCGGACATTGTGTCGGTAGGCTGCAGAGGCGACCCCTGCGTCGAGGGAGGAAACTGATCTCATCTCGATGGTGAACCTCCGAACAAACTCCCTGAGGGATTCCCCGTCCTTCTGCTTGAGGTACAGAAGGGAAGAGCTTGTCTTCTCGACCTTCCTGCTGGTCACGAAGTGGGCTAGGAAAACCACCTCTAGTTGCTCGAACGAGAAGACCGAGTCGAGGGTAAGTTTGGAGAACCATTCCCGAGCCAGTCCACGGAGGGTAGTAGGGAAGGCACGGCAGAAGAGGGGATCCGCTGCGCTGTGAATCATCATGAGGGTCTTAAATCCCTCTATGTGATCAGCAGGATCACCCTCGCCGTTGTAGGTCTCGAATTGGGGAGGCCTGAAATTTCGAGGGATCTCGGCTTCTAGGATTTGGGGGAGAAAGGGAGTCCCGTCAGACGATGACCGTGACCTGACATTGGTCCGCCCTTACCGAGGTAGGTGGGGCGGTTCTCCATTTCTTCCAAACGACGAAGGACGACGTCTGCCTGTTCCCGAGGACGAGCAGATCCACGTCGGATCCTGTTTCTGATCGATGGTCGGAACTGTGGCGGACCTCGGTAGTCTGGCCGCCTTAGATAGCTTGGAGAATCTCATCCCGAAAATTCTGGAATTCGACCCTTGTGACGGGGGCTTGCCTCGCTGGGTCCGGCTGGGGGTCGCGCACCTGGGAAGGCTGTCGACGATGGTTCGAGACCGAGTTGGAAGTGACCTTTCCCTTCGTCCGGCTGGCTTGCCTGTCCGAGATGACGCGATACAAATCAGACGCATTTGAGGGTCGGGCCGCGTCGTTGACCCGAGGTTGGTTGGAATCCTGGTCATTTGCGAGGCTATGATGTAGAGGGTCCGGATGTCGTGCTGAGGTGACGGCCCTTCTAGCTTTGGGAGCCATGGAAGGATGCGGACCCGAGGTGACGACTCTGGCTGGGCTCGGAAGGACGACAGTACCTAAAAGGAGTTCCTACAGACGGCGCCAACCTGATGCGGTTTGTTTTTGGGGTGTGGCTGTAACATGTGTGAGTTCTTGTAATTTGTATAGGGAAAGTCTTAACGCAGTACTGGCCCTGGTCCGACCCCGAGTAGCGGGAGCCGGCTCGGAAGTAGGAGCAGTAAGGTAGGGACCGGGTGCTCGGCTCGGATCCAACAGTTCGGCTCAAATCTGGGGGCTCGGCTCGGTCTTGGGTACCTATAAACTGCCTAGAAATATCGGGAGAAGTCCCGGCGACAGGCCCTCCGACGATTTAGTCAGGTACTCGGAAAAGCAACAGTGGCTAGGGTTCAGGGGTAGAAAGTTTGATTACCTTGTTTAGTAAGGAGGGGGTCTGGTATTTTTAGGCAAAGGCAAACGGGTCTGAGACCTGAGTGGGCCGGGTCGAACCCGATTGCCTGTGGGCCTGAGGCAGTAAGGGCCCGTTAAACTTCTGTTGACTTGATGATTAGGAAAGAGCGGATTTTGAGGAGATCCGGTGACCCAGGAGGGGCCACGTCATCCGACCCATGTCAGTCCCCTATACAGTTATCTTCAAATTTCTTCAACTTTATAAGCGAACAATCATAACCTCAATTTGAACATCATAAAAGTTATAACCAATTGGACCAATCTGTGAGAAAAAAGGCTTAAGTTGTCTCATTATTTCTTTTTTTGATGAATCGGATAGAGCCAAACGGCTCCAGCCATCAAAAAATATATATTAATCAATAAAACAGTTAATAAACAATACAAATTGTCAATGGTTTTACAAGATGTAAAACAGAAATAAGCGAGCAAGTAAGAATTACAATAAACAAGCAATTAAGAAATACAATAACAGACTCAAATGTCAGCAAAGCAGAGGGTGGAACCACAGCAAGAAAACACCACGCCGTTATCCGAGAGCGGAGCAACCGGCCCTGAAAAGCGAGCAAAGAGAAGGAGACAAAAGGCAGACCATCGCGCTCGCAGAACCCCGAGAATAACGATGCAATAAGGCGGAAGACATCCTGCCGCTCCAAGATGGCGGGGCTACACCCACAATGGCTAGCACCCGCAGGACCCAATTAACCGCAAGCGAACAAAAAACTAGGGCCACCACTAAGCTTGATGAAGGGAGCAAAAAATGAGAAGGGCAGCCAAAAGGCGGGTAAAAAACTCGGGAGATCAAACAGCCTCACACAACTACACAAGGCCCAACTAGCAAAGAAAAAACCGGATTGCCAAATCCGAGGCGAAAGAAAAATGCCAAAACTCAGATGCGCGCATGAGGAAGCGCCGACCCTGAAGATACTTTTTTAGCTAATAACCGCGCACTCACGCGAATAGGCAAGTTAGAATAAAGGTTCTTCTTATAAATTCTCTTAGCGGGGGGAGGGTCGACTTCCACCGGCAGGAGCGAGGTCCTGCCATGGACAGGCCCGGGAGAGTCGATTTCGTTAAGGCTCTTAGAGGGGGAAAGGAAACCGGACGATACAGGCGAAAATAAAGGTCTGAAATTAATTTGAAAAGAATGACGAGAAATGTAGGATACTCCACGAGTCGATTGGTGCACTAACCCAATCGAACTACGAACCCAAGAATGGCAAGCCCAAAATGGAGTACATAAATCAGACTTCTTATCCCGATACAAACGCATCGAAGGCCTCACAGCACTAGAATGGGGGCGAAGCTGAAAACTGCCTAACCGAGGAAGGGAAACAAGTTTCGTGAACTCCGAACGATCTCTAAACAGGGACACAAAATAAGGATACTGACGAGTCGCAAGAAGAGCATCATGGGCAACGGAGGAAGGAGTGGGGTTAGTAGGTGGATAAGGCACCATAAGAGAGGCGCTCAACTCTTTTCCAGGCTCACGACTACTCTTCCTCACGAGGCATGTATCAAGCATGCTCTTAAAGAGGGGACAAATAAGAAGGGAGAGACGTTCAGCCGGAAAAGTTCTAGCCAATACATGATCCTTCTCCAGACTCTTAAACAGCGATGGCCCCACAACTTTAGAAAGGGGACGAGCCTGATAAGAACCCAACCGAGGGAAGGAAACAAGTTTCGAAAGAATCTTTCGATCCTTAAACAGACTAGTAATATTGGGAAGCTGAAGAGTGTCAGAAGATGCATCACAATCGGAGAGAACATTGAAAGAATTCGTATCTGGATGAGGAGCATCCGCAGTGGGAACAAAATTCTTTTTAGACTCAAAACTAAAGTTCCTCTCCAAACTGGCATTAAGCTTGCCTTTTAAGAGAGAATAGTTAAGAAATAAGAGAAGTTTGGCCGGTAATGGTTTGCCTCTGGGTAAACCAAGAAGTTTTTGAAGGGAGTAACATCGCCTGCGAGAGTGCCCATGCTTGTCACAAAAGAAGCACTTCATTTTGTTCATGCACTCTCGTTGGAAATGCCCAGGCACAAGACACCTGAAACAAACCAGGAGCGGTGCGGACCAACAAGACGAATGGTCCAACGGGAAAGAGGGAGAGCAAAGAGAGCGACCCAGTTTAACGGGCCTATATTTTTTATCGTCCTCGACCCAAGACGGGCTCAAAGAGACCATGGCTCAAAACTAGAGAAGGGCAGTGGATACTAATATAGAGAGGATCAGTTACTGCAAGGGTGGCTGAAATAGCCAGGCTAACGGATCACTACGGATCCAGCACCAAAAAACAAATGTAATAAACGCAATCGACCAACCAAAAAGCAAGAAACAGAGGATCGGAGAGATCCAAACCACAATGATACAGAATTAATAGGAGTTCAGAGAGAGTAGATAATAAGCTACAGAGAGATTAGTAAGAAACTATTTTGCTTAAGTAACTAAAACAGATTGAAAACGCACTCAAGCAAAATCATAACGAAGAAAAACCTGAAGATACCAGAATGAAATAGTAATGGAGAATAGACTAAAAATTACTCACAGGGCTAGTAGAGGAGGGAATGAAGCCAGTCTCCGAGGGAGGGAAAGACTGCTGCAGTTGGACCGGAGAAGCCCGGAACTTTGACAGCGATACACGCTGCTCCACGAGGAGACAGGAAGGGAGCGGTTGAGGCAGGAGATCAAAAGGAAATGAAAACAAAGATCCACTGGAATCGAGCCGGAGGGGTACAGCCCGAGCGCCCAAGTGACAGGAAGGCCACGAACAGTACTTCGAAAGAGCGCAGGCAAACCAGAAAGGGAGGACTGTTGGCAGCGGGGGGCTAAGCTCAAGAAACAATGGGAGTGAAGAGGCCGGAGATCTACGGCAATCTAATGGATCCAGAGCTCTAGAGCGCAACAGTGATGCACTCAAGCACAAAAGAAGAGGAAGCCCAGGGAACCTGGAGATGGAAATCAAAGCCGGAGGGGAAACAAAGAATATGGGTTTGAAGCTAATGACGGGATCTCGAACTTTAATGAAGGAAGAAGGATGGATGACGGCCCGGAAAGCATGGATCTGGACGGAGAAAGGGGGGATTAGGAGAGATAAGAAGGGGATTTTGAAATCGCTCTTTTTTTTTCTTTTGACGTGGGTAGCTGAGATCAGTTGTCTCATTATTTCAAAGCTGGCTTTATACCGTTGCGAACTTGCAATATTATTACCCTCTAAAACCATTATACTTAAATAATTTTCTCAAAAATCGGTTTAGTGAATTATAATTTTTATAATGTTGCACTTAGCTCTCCAATTGACCACCCGTGATCAATTTTAAAGTGGGTTGTGCAGCTAATTTGGAAATAGTGACTTGTGGAGCACTAATACGGATTTTGAATATTTGTTGTTCCTTATTTTGAGTAATTAATTAATTAGTTAAAACAACTTTATATTTATTCTTTAATCTTTAATCTCCCATCTCTAATCTCTAATCTCTAATACTAAGTCTCTAATACTAAGGCATGCATTGTTCGTGAATAACTAATATAAAAGATGTCTGAGGTTCGAGACAAAACTACGCCGAATTTTTTATTTTAAAAAAATACTAGTAATCTGCACATGCGATGCACACTCTATTTTTTTTAATATAATAAATAATAAGACGTAATACAGTCTCGAACCTGATACCTCCATTTACTTATCACATACTCTTTACAAATTACTCATAGTAACGCAATCTTTTATTCTATATGAGTGACACTTTTTTAAATAATTATGTCGTAAATAAATTTGAACTTTAAGGGTAGTATGGTAACTACCAATAGTTGAGTAAATGAATGGTTAATATAATCCCCACTTAAAAAAGAATGGTTGAGATTAGATGGTTGATTGTCTACAAATGACAACCCAACTCTCTCATTATAATATTAGAGAGATATATTTATTAAAACGTCCATAGCACGTGTAAAATACTAGTATATTATATATTATAATGTGAGAGTTAAAGTTGTGTAATTTGTAAACAACCCAACTTGGTTGATCTAATATCAACCACACATTTTCAAGTCAAAGTTATATTAACCATCAACTTACTCAGTTATTGTCAGTAATCATAATACACTCGAAGTTTAAATTTATTTGAGACATAATTATTTAAGAAAGTGACATATTATTATAAACATAAGTTAAGGCCACTGTAGGTAATTGTAAAGAGTAACCACTATCTTTAATACTAATGAGAAAGTTAGGGTTGTATAATTTGTAGACAAATCAACTTAATTGATCTAATCTTAACCACCCTTTTTAAGTCAGAGTTGTACTAGTCATTAATTTACTATGCTATTGTCAGTTATCATAACTAGTAATTTACACGTGCGATGCACGTCTTAATAAATATAGTTTTTAAAAATAAAAATTTAGATATATTCTGGATTTGAACTTAGAACTTCCTTTATAATAGTTATGCACGTGTATTGCACGGGTTGGTAGACTGACAAAACATTTACAAATGACACTAAGGCCTTCTCCCATTATAATGTTAGAGATATCCTCAAAGTTTAAATTTATTTACGACATAATTATTTACGAAAGTGCCATTTACATAAAATATAGGTTGGTGCCACTAATGATAATTTGTAAAGAATAACCACTAAGTTGTAGTGGGTAAAAAAAACCAAATTTAACGTTGGACTATATGGTGGTCTTTTACTTAAAATGAAGACAATTAAAAAAATTAGGAGTTTAAGAAAGGGGAATTTCTTTTTGCATCACACGGTGAAGATTGCTAGTAATTAATTAATCGAACGAATGCTGTTAATTTACAACCTAATTCTTCCATGAGTAATACTTCATCAACTACCAATTTCACTACCATTTTGTTCGCTACCTCAGGTAGCATACCCACCTGCTCTATCTTTCCCTACCTATTGGAGTGTGCCACATATGGTCTGTTTGGTTCAAAGGAGGGGAGGGGAGGGAAAGAGAGGAGAGAAATTTTAATAAAGACTCTGTTTGGTTCAAAAGAGTGGAGGGGAAGGGTGGGAAAATAATTCTCTTCTTGTTTGGTTCACAAGGGGAGGGAAGAGATTTTATAATTAAATTACTTTTATACCCTTTTACATTTTAGGAGAGCCTATGTATTATTGTTTCTAATTTCTAATTTGGTAATATAAACAAAATAACGAAGACCAATAAATAAAATAATGAAGGTAGATTGATTGATAAATATTGTTGCTATAGCAATCAATACAGATGTTTGGTGGTGCTAGTACCTTTAGCCTAAGAATGCTAAACTATGGATTTTAGAACGATATCTCAAGGTAAAAATAATTATTTTTAAAAAAAAATTATTTTTTTTATAGGTTGTATTTGCAGAATGTTGTCGGTGGTAAAGATGGCCAACAAGTCCCACTGTGATCGTATTCAGGAGTTCAACCAGTATGTGGCTAATCTCAACTGACCTAATCTATGTGGTAAAATAGTTCTCAGTCTTTCTCTATGTAAATCTGTCTTGTACATTTCACAGGCACAAAAGTATCTTAACTGTTTAAGCTATTATAGAATACATTTTGTTAGACATAATCAAGATTTAATCATATCAAACTCAATAAAGCTGCCATATGAGTAAATGAAAAACAAACTAGGCATTAGAAAAACAAGGTCAGCTAATTAACACCTCCACCTGTTAAATCATAAAACTTGTTTCTTCTTTTAATGTGTATTACAACATTGAGATTTAAGCCACAGTTAAGAATGTGAAGATACAATAAAATAGATAGCACAGTTTCCAAACCTGATCATCCAGTGCAACACGTAGAAAGAAAAATACTAAAAAAATTTTGTCCAAATTCTCAAGCCTTTGGAACTTGACCAATTATTATCTAAAAAATAATCCAGGAAGCTGATGAATAAAGGGGAAAAAATGTGAAGCCCTTCATAGTAAAAAAGAATAAAGGGCTGATACAACATAAAATTAAAATTAAATACTGATTAGATGTTTAAAAAAAATATCTCATTCATATTGGAAGGAAAAGATGACAAAAATAACTCTAAGAGTGTCTCTGATCAACATCATTTAAATATGTGAACATTGAGCAAGAAATGAAAAAGGTGCTTCAAACATCATTTAGATATGTGAACTGTTACCGCTAAATCTGGTGAGGGGGCAAACAGATAGTATTTGTGGATTCTTGGGAAAACCTGAATAGCAAACCTGAACCTGTTCCGCCGGAGTTTGACCGCTGACTCCCGCTATTCACCTGCAAAAAGTGCGAGACACCGGGGTTGATCCCGGCGACGCACCCTCCGACGCTCAAGTCAATAACCAGGAAGATTATGAAAGAGTGTAAATTGGCAAAAGATTGATTACCTCTTAATAGTGGTGGATGGGGGGTATTTATAGTCGCCGTTGGGATCAGATTAGGAATGTGATCCCTGTGATCAGATTAGGAATTTAATTCCTGTGATCAGATAAGGAATGCAATCCCTAATTCCCAGTGGGAGGATAGACGTGAATCAGGGCCGTTGATTAGTATTAATTAGAAACCCTAATCGTATCCTGCTGGACTGGGTTTGCTGTGGGTTGAAACCCGCACCCAGTTGAGGTGGATCCGTTCGTGGGTTATTGGATCTTTGGGGAGGAGATCCAACACCCGCTTCAGACCCATTGGTAGGCGAAATTACCACTTTACCCCTAGGCTTTAAGATTCGTTCCTAATTTGGACGGTTCTGATTTAACCCCATTTTTAGCCATATCACGAGCCCCCCACTCCCGAAGACTGAGCTTGATCAGCCTTTGAGGAATAGTTTTGCTGTTTTAATGGCTGGCGGAGTTGAATTGGAGTCCAAATGGAAGGTTTCGAATCTTTGCAGGAGGTAGTATGGTGATTTTCTAAGTTAGTTTAGTGCTCTAAGTTGTTCTTGATCTCTTCTGGACATTTGGTGATTTTTATCTATTTTTTTGGAATATTTACTTAATTTTGCGAAGCGTCGATTCGTCGTTCGGGGGTCTTAATAAATGGTCCTAGGCAATAATTATTTACTCGGGGGCTCAAAAATATTTCCCCGACTTTATTTTCTAGGATTTTTAATTAATTTTCCCGAATTTTTAATCATTTTTCGCAATCTTTAAATAAATAAAACGATTTTAATAAATAAAATACCGAATTATGGTGTGGCGCGATCTGGACCGTTGATCCTGTGCAGGCGCGAATTTCTGAAAGATCGGATGGATAGGGTCGCTCGACGACAATTTCTCCGCTTTTGAGGGTCGGATGGGCACTTGCTCGGAATCCGACCGAAGTGGCTCGGTCTTTGTCTCGCGCGAGTGACTCGGATCGCTAGTCGCTCGGCTCGAAATTCCGAGCGACGTGGAGCGATCTGCGCCGTCAGATCTCAGCGCGGATCTCGAGGCAGGCACAGTTCCCAAGAAAACACTACCTTGTCGTTTAGTGGACGTGGCGTAGTCTGGACCGCCCATCATCTCAGGCGCGATTTTCATAATGATCCAACGGTTGGAGACGCTCGGCAGCATTTTTCTTCACTTTCCAGGGTTGGATTGGCACTTGCTCGGAATCCGAGCGAAATGGCTCGGTTTTTCCCTCGCGCAAGTGGCTCGGATCGCTAGTCGCTCGGCTCGGAATTTCGAGCGACGTGGAGCGATATGCGCCATCGGATCTCAGCACGGATCTCGAGGTGGGCACAGTTCCCAAGAAAACACTATCTTGTCGTGTAGTGGTGCTGGCATGATCTGGGCCGTCAGATCGAAATCTTACGCGAATTTTGAGGGGAAAGTCGTTTTTCTCCAATTCGTAGCTCGGATTGGCACTTGCTTGGAATCCGAGCTATCCTCTTGATTGTTGAGGTCGGATCGCCTGTCGCTCGGATTTTGGTTCCGAGGGACGTGGGGCGATCGGAGCCGTTGGATGATGGCACAGATCTCGAGGCTGGCTCAGTTTTCAAGAAAACACTATCTTGTCGTTTAGTGGTGCTGGCAAGATCTGAGCCGTCCGATCGAAATCTTACGCAAATTTTGAGGGGAAAGTCGTTTTTCTTCAATTCGTAGCTCGGATTGGCACTTGCTCGGAATCCGAGCTATCCTCTTTGTTGCAGAGGTCGGATCACCTGTCGCTCGGATTTTGGTTCCGAGGGACGTGGGGCGATCGGAGCCGTTGGATGATGGCACAGATCTCGATGCTGGTTCAGTTCCCAAGAAAACACTATCTTGTCGTTTAGTGGTGCAGGCAAGATCTGAGCCGTACGATCGAAATCTTACACAAATTTTGAGGGGAGAAAGTTCTTAGGAGCATGGTGATACCTATGGTCAAGGTGTTGTGGAGGAATCAGCAGTTCGAGGAGACTACTTGGGAGCCAGAGGATCACATGCAGAAGGATTTCCCTGAGCTTTTTGTATGAGTGTACTTCTTTTATGTGATTGTGATTCCTTTGAATGATTGTACCAATGATTGAGTAAAGTTGTATTCCTTCTATTTTTGATTGTGTTGTCATATGCAATTGTTTGGACTATGTTCTATTTATGAGATATTGTTCCCTTTGTTGGTATGTGGTTTGGACTCATTAGTAGTAGTTCTGAGGACAGAACTCTTCTAAGGAGGGAGTGATGTAGAACCCTGTATTTTTAAAATATTATTTTTTTTAAAGGTTTATAAATGACTAAGATGATTTTTTGAGAATTTATGAATATTTTCAGAAAAATTTATCTTTTTACACGTGCAAAACACGTGTAAATACTTTCTTGAGAAGTTTGAAAGTCAAGTTTTCTTCATGAAAAATAATTATTTAATATTTGGGATTTATTTAGTATTTTTTCAGATTTATCTGAAATTAATTGGAACTATTTGCAAATTTTGAGAAAAGAAGGATCTTTTTGCAAATTTGTCATTTTTAGGGGTTAAAATGTAAAATGTATTTTCTGGACGTTTTGAACAGCACCGGTTGAGATTTAGGATTATATTTTACGTTTAAATCCTAATTTAAATGAATTATATTGAATTTCCAAGAATAGAGCTATATATATAAAGTTGTATTTTGAAGGAATTATTTTGCAAAAGTGGGTAAAACCCTAAACTCTTATCCCGGATATTTAAAGGGAATTTGCAGCCGTCATTTGCTGCACCATACAGAATTTTGTGATATTTTTGGAAGATCAAGAAGAGGTATTTGGATCTCGCCAAAAGGAAGGCTTTTTCGTTGGATCTTTTCAATTCCAAGGTGAGTGACAATGTTTTGTTTTGTTTTGATATTGTGAATGATATGAATCTTGTATTGTGGTTTGATTAATGTGATCGATTGTTATATTGTTGGTTTGGCATGTATGTCATTTAGTATATTTGCATGAGAACGATGCAAATGTTGTTGTTTGTACCATGTATGTGAAATCTATGAATGACTAGTAGATCTCGGTTTATAAAATTGTATTGCTAGAAAGCATGTTTAAGATTTGAGTATGGTTATGATTGGATGGATGAACATCTGGATCTTGTGTTTACAAATCAGATTTGGTTTTGAGTTGTGAAAGAAATTCAGTATTGAGAAACCCTAATGGAAGAATTAGGAATTTAGAACATGAAGATTGAGATTTTGAAGAAGTTGGTTGATTTGAGGATTGTATCCAATCTGAGGATACTTTGAGATTGTCATTTTTACCTGAATACGAATTATTTTCATAAACAATGATTTCTTTTAGAAAAACTATAATTTTGATTATCATGTACAACCGAAATTAGGCAGACTGTAGGCCGACAGTCGACTGTCAGACCTTTCAGTCGACTGGCACGACCCAGCTGCTGTATCTTTAGCTTTCTTGAAAATTCGTTCTGGACAGTCGACTTAGACCCTTTTCAGTCGACTGGTATACTTAGAATTTATTTTTCAAAGTTATCGTAGATTTTTCTCTGGTAAGTCTACTTATGACCTTTTAAGTCGACTTATATTCTCCTTTAAGTCGACTTATGACTTTGCAAGTCGACTTATGACACTTAGAATATTTTCTTAAAGATTTCTGGAATTTCTCTCTGGTAAGTCGACTTATGTTTTTATAAGTCATCTTATATTGTTGGTAAGTCGACTTATGTTTTTATAAGTCATCTTATATTGTTGGTAAGTTGACTTATGTTTTTATAAGTTATCTTATATTGTTGGTAAGTCAACTTATATTTTTATAAGTCATCTTATATTGTTGGTAAGTCAACTTATGTTTTTATAAGTCATCTTATATTCTCTGGTAAGTCAACTTATGACTTTAAGAAGTCAACTTATATTACTTAAACTTATTTTCTTAAAATCATGGATATTTTTCCCTCTGGACAGTCGACTTACTACAGTAATAAGCCGACTGGTACTGATGAGTTTCATAAACTTGAATGTTCTTTCGAATGATTAGTTCTCAAATATTTTAGCCTATACTTTGTCTTTTGTTAAGCATATGATTTTAAGATATTCAGTTGAGCTATTTATGGTGGAAAGTTGGTTTAGACATTTGAGTTTGAGTCTCTAGAGGATGTGTGTGACCCTAGGATACCGGCGTTGAGTTATTTTGTTGAGGCCTGTTGAGGCATTTCAGTTGTTCAGTTTTGAGTTAAGTCCGGTAGGGTACATCAACTCTAGGAGATTCGTTGAGTAATTGAATAACCCAAAAATGATAAGGACAGGCACTAGTGGTGATATGATGAACGGGAACATGGGTCAAGTACCTCAGTATGGCTTTCGGTGTGGGATTTAATCTCCGGAATTATCCTAGTATCTTACTTTGGGTGTGGGATGTATCTCCGGAATTATCTCAGGTAAGTTACCTGCGGTGTGGGATATATCTCCGGAATTATCCAAGTAGTTACTTTGGGTGTGGGATTGATCTTCGGAATTATCGGAGTCGAGGCGACGCACATGTGGTATTCTTGTGGTGATGTGTCAATGTTTCGGTGTGGGATGATCTCCGGAATTATCCAGGTAAAATATCTTGGGTGTGGGATCTATCTCCGGAATTATCGGGGCATGTGCTACTATCCATAACTTATCTTCATCTCGTAGTAGTCATGGTGTTAAGATTAGTTGCATAGCAGGGATTGAACCCTATAATGTGGAGACGTTAAGGGCTTGCACCGAACCTATGTAGAGTGGGATGCATAGACTTCGACAAGTACGCATTAGAGAGTCCGCATATAGAAATTGTGTTTTCTTGACTTGGTTTTCATGCATGTGGATTTCCTGTTTTCTACACATGACACTTGGTTTAGTCTCACTTGTTGTTTACATGTTTCCTTGCTACGTCATATTTTATATCTTCTTGTTTATTATATGTTGTTTAAGAATCCTTGCTTAATATTTATTTATGTTGTTTGTTTGCTTTTATGTCACTCACACCATTTATGGCTGACCCCTTTAGTTTTGGGGATTAGGGATCATCTCTAGCCTCATGTGTTGCAGGTTGTTGCTTAGAGTTTGGAGGTGGGATGCTTGAGATAGTTTTTGAGATAAATTGATTTGAAAGAGTTTTGTGTAAATTTGTAAAAGCATATTTGAGATAGTTTTGTGTTGTAAATAAAAGAAAATTTTGAGTTGAGATGTTTTGAGTTCCGCTGTGCTTTGTAAAAGATTGTTGTAATAAAAGTTGAAAATTTTATTGGTGTTGGTTGTGTTTAATGTTACATTGAAGTTGATGCTGGGATTGTGCCACGTATTATCTAAGTTATTATATTAGAAATTCGGGGTGCTACATCCCCGGCCCTGGCTTCCGAGCGTGCACATCGTCCTCGGCCGATACGTGGGTTTTTCCCGCCGATTCCCTGAATGCCAGACTTCGGCTGCCGCTGCACCCTTTCGTAATCGAGGTGCTGCAGTGGTACGGCTTGAGTCCGGCTCAGCTAATGCCAAACACCTGGCGGCACGTTATAGCATTTGTTCTTCAATGCCAGGAGGTCGGCGCTCTGCCCAATATGTTCATCCTTCGGAGTCTCTACCGTCTCTGCCAACCAAACAAAAATGAGTAGAGGTACTACCTCTCGCCGAGGAAGGGTGTGAAGCTGATCGAGAACCCGGACTCGATCAAGCATTGGAAAGAGAAGTACTTCCTCGTCCGAGCTCTCGAGCCATGGGTGATCCCGACGGTGTGGTTGAGGGACGGCCTTCCGAAGCGGGCGAAGAAAGAGCCCGTGCTCAGCAACGAAGAGGCAGAAATCGTGGAGAAGCTGCTTGGGCTTCCGACCCTCAGTTGGAAAGACATCACTGAGGAGGCCTTATTCTGAGGGGGTCTCGGTCCGATCGACCCTAGTACGCTTCTCCTATTCTTGTTTTGTCTTCGAGGTTTGGAAAATTTTTCTAACTTTTTTCATTCGGTTTGTGCAGAATCTCCCGGCATGGACTACAAGGGTCTGATGGCGAAGGCCAGGGCGGCGAAGGAGCAGGAGGCGAGGAAGAGAAAGAGGACCGTGTCTGGGCCTCAAGGCGGCCGAGCGCCCAAGATCCCCTCGGTCTCTCCGACCATCGAGCGACAGGTTGTCGAGGCTCCTTCGGTCGAGACCGATCAAGGCCTTGTCGTGGCGTCCTCCCCACCTACCTTGGATGCGCCGACCCCAATAGCACGAGCAGATGCTCCAGGGCCTTCGGGCGGAGCGTTCAACATTAGCGCGGCACTGGCTCTCGATGTCCCGCCCCTCACTGCCGAGGCGGAGGCAATCCTGACCGAGGAGCACAAGCGCATCTTCGTTCCCGATTGGCGGGTGATGATGGTCGACGGGTTCCTAGGGGACGGCAACATCTGCATGCAGGCGGTGAAGCACCTGCTGACCCTTAAAGACCGAGCGGCGCTCAAGTCGGGCGAAGTTGGTGACGCCACGATGCAGATTGCTCAGAACACCATGTCGGTAAGTACTAGAGGACTTTGTTCAAAAATTTTTCAAGTTTTTGTGCTCGTGCTTAACTGCTTTTTGTATGGCTTGTAGACCCTCTGCCACTTCAATTACTTGCTCGAGGAGTTCGCGAGCAAGGAAAAGGAGATGACTATTCTGAAAGACCGGGAACGGTCGGAGCGTTCTAAGGCGGTAAAACAGCTGAAGTCCGAGCAGGTGCATTCTGCTTCGCTCGAGGCCGAAGTTGCCGACCTAAGGGCTAAGCTCGCCGAGGCGCTGAGGAGCTCGGCCGTCGAAGCTTCCAAGGTCGAGACCCTGGAAAAGAAGATGGCTCGACTCGACGGGGAGCTGTCTAAGGCCCTGAAGGCATCGGATGAGGCCCTGAGCAATCATGCGTCGAAGGTGGCGGCCGCGGAGAAGGCGGTTCGGGACGAGGCCGAGGCTCACATGTTGACCAACATGGAGGAGGCGTACGGCCGAGCGTTGAAGCATATCGCTGCTCGGAACCCCGGATTTGACGTCTCGTCCTACTACTTCTATGACCCCGTAAAGGGTGAGGAAGCACTACCCCTGGCTGAGCTCGCTCCTAGGCAGGAGGGCAAAGACTCCGAAGACGAGGTGGGTGCTGAGGGTGCGATTGTATCCGTGCCGAACGATGATGAGGTCGACCCCTGACTTTGTAGCCTCTTCTCATTTTCTTGTTCTACCCCCCGTTTTTTTCTTTTGTAATGCCTAACTGAGGACTGGCCACCGCTTTTTGTAAATCTTGGACTTTTAATGAAACAGTTTTCTTTTTGGTGTTTCGGCTGAATATTTAGAAATTTCACAAAGCGTTCAACTCTTTTTGCTCGGATTGTGTCCTTAAGTATTGAAGACTTCTTTTGATATTCCTTCAATTTTCAGGTCGAGTTGGGTCCAATTACTGAGGTCCCCCATCTTCGTACTGAGCTGAAGAAAACGAAGCGGGCTCTTTCTTACAGTTGGGATAACTCGTTTTACGACTTCTTGAAATTGGAGGACATCAAAGCAACTGTGAGAGGGTATTTTCGCGAGTTGAGGCAACTGCGGAAGCAACCTCGAGAGATTCGTCTCGAAGGCGAGATAGAGTTGCTCCGTAAGGAGCTCTTCGATGTCGACCAAAGGAATAGTGAACTACTGGCGGAGGTTTGTCATTTGGAGGTAACGGTGAAAGAACATTCGGCGGAGGAAGAGGAGTTAGCTTCGAGGGTAGGGAAGTTGATGTCCGAGCGCGATGAGTTAACGGAAAGAATTGACAAACTGAGGAGGATCACCATCGACAGGGGTATCAAAGTGACTCATTTCCGTCGTATTGTGGCCGACAGTACTAAAGTTGCAGGCTTGTCTAAACTTCCTCGTTTCAAAGTATCGGCGGAGGGCAATATTCTAAGAAATAGGATTGTCGAGCTAGAGGAGGAGATTGCATCGTTGAAACCTCAACCCGTAAGGATCAATGTTCGCAGTACGTTGTGTACTCGCGAAGAGAGAGAAAGAGGTATCTCGTTCTATGAACTTGCAACTCGTTCGCCTGCCGTTAGGCGGAGCCCAGCTGACGCTCAGAGTAGTGTAGCTGTTTCGTCTAGTAGCGCCTCGGTTGGGGCCACAGCTAGAATCAGCGGCGAAGGCGGGTCTCGCTTTGCTGGTTTAGAGTCGAGCTCAGAGGTAAGGCGACGCCGCCCTCGTGTGCCTCTGAACCGAAGCGTTCCCCTTCCAAAGAAGCGCTAAACAAGTTGTATTATGCTCTTCACGTTATTGTAAAACTCTGTTGTAGTGTTAGCCTTGTCTGGGCTCTTAATAAAAAAGTTTGTTTTGCTTCTGATGTTCGAATGTTGCATTGGCTGGTATTAGTTTAGGTATAACTCCTCCAACTTTTGACCACTACTCAAAATCAGAAGCAAATCTTCCTTCTTATAGGCGAACCACTTCTGGCTTGCTTAATAGCGAGCTTGAGAAGTGGAGTCGAGCCAGGTGTTGGACTCCGAACTCGTCGCTAGAGTTTGTTCAACGGTTGTGGGAGCAATTCCGAATGGCGAACCACTTCTAGCTCGCTTAAGAGCGAGCTTGCGAAGCAGAATCGAACTACGTGTTGGACTCCGAACTCGTCGTTAGAGTATGTTCAACGGTTCTGGGAGCAATTCCGAATGGCGAACTACTTCTAGCTCGCTTAAGAGCGAGCTTGCGAAGTAGAATCGAACCAAGTGTTGGACTCTGAACTCGTCGTTAGAGTTTGTTCAACGGTTGTGGGAGCAATTCCGAATGACGAACCACTTCTAGCTCGCTTAAGAGCGAGCTTGCGAAGCAGAATCGAACCAAGTGTTGGACTCCGAACTCGTCGTTAGAGTTTGTTCAACGGTTGTGGGAGCAATTCCGAATGGCAAACCACTTCTAGCTCGCTTAAGAGCGAGCTTGCGAAGTGGAATCGAACCAAGTGTTGGACTCCGAACTCGTTGTTAGAGTTTGTTCAACGGTTGTGGGAGCAATTTCGAATGGCGAACCCCTTCTAGCTCGGTTAAGAGCGAGCTTGCGAAGAGGAGTCGAGCCAAGTGTTGGACTCCGAACTCGTCGTTAGAGTTTGTTCAACGGTTGTGGGAGCAATTCCAAATGGCGAACCCCTTCTAGCCCGCTTAAGAGCGAGCTTGCGAAGAGGAGTCGAGCCAAGTGTTGGACTCCGAACTCGTCGTTAGAGTTTGTTCAACGGTTGTGGAAGCAATTCCGAATGGCGAACCCCTTCTAGCCCGCTTAAGAGTGAGCTTGCGAAGAGGAGTCGAGCCAAGTGTTGGACTCCGAACTCGTCGTTAGAGTTTGTTCAACGGTTGTGGAAGCAATTCCGAATGGCGAACCCCTTCTAGCCCGCTTAAGAGCGAGCTTGCAAAGAGGAGTCGAGCCAAGTGTTGGACTCCGAACCCGTCGTTAGAGTTTGTTCAATGGTTGTGGGAGCAATTCCGAATGGCGAACCCCTTCTAGCCCGCTTAAGAGCGAGCTTGCGAAGAGGAGTCGAGCCAAGTGTTGGACTCCGAACCCGTCGTTAGGGTGAAGAGTAAAAGCAGAGAGATACAAGCAATTTTACAAGTAAAATATGAAAAAACTTTCTTTATTGATAACTAATAGTTGGCTGCTTCTAAGTTGCGAGCCGTTATTACATAAGAGAAATAAAGGAAAAAATACAAGTAAAAGGAGAGGAACGGTTCGACATCCCAGAATACTTAGAGAGGCGTTAATGTTCTCTCTTGGTATTTCAAAAGATGGTCGGCATTCCAAGTCCTGGGGATCTCTCTGCCTTCAAGGTCTTCTAGACGATATGTCCCGGGCCGAACTACTTTGGTGATCTTGTACGGTCCCTCCCAATTTGGAGCTAGTTTACTCTTCTGACCAGGAAAAGAGACTGCTAACTTTCTGAGGACCAAGTCCCCTTCTTTGAGGTCGGTAGGACGGACTCTTTTATTGTATGCCAACTCGATCCTCCTCCGATAACTCTGTTGGCAGATTGACGCTCTTTCCCGTAGCTCATCGACCAAGTCTAAATTTGCCCGAAGTTCTCTGGCACTCTGTTCTTCTTCGTAGGCAAGAAGGCGAGGAGAAGGTATGCTGACTTCCAATGGGATCACAGCCTCAGACCCATACGTGAGGTTGAATGGCGACTCTCCTGTGGGGGTCCGTTTTGTGGTGCGGTAGTTCCACAGCACGTTAGGGAGCTGATCAACCCATAAGCCTTTAAAGCACTTATTCAACCTTTTCTTAATATCGGAGAGGATCTATCGGTTAGCATTCTCCACTTGACCATTCGACTGTGGATGGGGGACGGAGGAGAAACGTTGTTGGATGGCGAGGTCTTCACATAGAGCTCGGAAGGCAGCCCCGGTAAACTGGGTTCCGTTGTTTGTTATGAAGACTCGAGGGATACCGAATCGGCAGATAACGTTCTTCCAGAAGAACCGAAGTACTTTGTTCTCGGTGATTGTGGCCAAGGGCTCGGCCTCTATCCACTTCGAGAAGTAGTCGATTGCCACGATATTAATGTATACGAGGAGAACATCATGAATGAAATTGAATGCAAGTTCAATAACAACTTCATTCACGACTCCAGCAATCCAAAAGAAAAAGAAAATATCAGTGCATAGAGCAACACAAATGTAAATCACTTACATTTAAATCTCTATAGACTGAAACTCACACTCTAGTGTCCACAGGAATAATATTGTAACTACTCAATAAAGTGTCACGGGTTCTTGACTATAGTTAATGATCTTACTACTCTTCCTAAACAAATTTTTAGTCTATCAAGTTCTGATTTACTTGGGTTAGCCGTAAGAGTCGGTTCCCAGCTAGCGGTGGTCCGAAGACGCTTAAGTACCGTGTCGCTTAGGGTTGTTTACACCCGGTTGACAGAATGACTCTTTTGGCTTGTTCCCAAATTTATCGTCCCTTTTTATCGTTCCTTATAAACTTGTACTACCTGTGAAGCATGCTCTGATACCATCTGTAACGCCCCGAATTTCAAATAAGGACAAATTCGAGATTTCACAGGATCTTTACTTCACTTCGTACAATTTTACAAGGAAATTAAAACTTTTCATTCACAATACATCAGAGTTCCTTTACACTTGGTTTTACACAGCGGAAGAATAAAATTTACAATAAAACATTTACAACATTTTTAAAATAAAACAGCATCAGCATATCCACTTTATAGCTCCATGAATAGTCCTTTACCTGCATATCAATCTGTGGGCACGTCAGTTACTTAGAACTGACGAAATGTTATACATGGCTATCCTCTCTATGCCGGGAATAGTATAACGATCTCATACTTTAACAAATCAAAAAAGGATTGAATGAACAAGTAAAGTGTCAAAGGTGATTATTCTAAACATAAGTGTATGTCATGCCTTAATGCCTAATGCACACAATTCTACACTAGGATGACACTAATGCACACTTGTTCGGATTCTATGCATCCCATACTACATAGGTCCGAGGGCAAGCGCCTACGCACTCCACATTGAAGGGTTCGATCCCTCGCCATGAGACTACCCAGTAATAAAACAAGTTTTAGAGTTATTTCACAGATACGGATCTCAGCCTCCCTGGCTAGCCTCCCTGGCTTATATTAACAGATCCCAGCCTCCCTGGCTATTATATCGTGATGATAATCCCGTAAATGCCCTTCTAGCCCCAGTATATACATATTCTTTGGAGTATGGTAAACATCCGTCGACTATCCTAAGTCCCGGATAAAATACAGTCCATCTCCTATGGGGCAACCACAGTCCACCAACTGGGTTTATAGCCACGGAGATCCACCGCCGACTATATAGAAGCACCCATTTACGTTTGCACAAGTTTATCACATCTTCACTTAAGTGCCTAATCATTTTTAGTTCAAGACATGAATATGTTATCACCCTAGAATCAGTTTTACCTCATACCGGATTTATTCACAAAATACGAGATCGCCCAACGGCATTATCTCAAAATCATATCAATTCTTTCTTTCAAAATTACCGGTAACCGAAGTCTTACTAATTCTTAATCATAATCTTTCATGTACAAGAAACATGGGTACACATACCCTTTTGTAATCATGTCTTAAACTTATATAATTTCATCTTTCAATTCACTTCACAAAAATAATCAAATCTTGTCTTAACACCTATCCACAAAGTAATCATTTCATAGTCTTGCCACTATTCATGATCTAGTTATTCATAATAATAATTCATTCACAATTTCAAATTCATACGATGTCTCATTTTAACACGATTCAATGTCTCATCTTTAGCACTAAACATGATTTACTCATTCACAACAAAATCTTTCATGATCTCAAAAGTCACATAACTCAACCATATTGCATTTCTAGAAATAAAGAGATTTCAATTCACCCTAAATCATTATTTTGTAAATTAAAAGTCATGCTCTTTACTAATACTTTTGTAGTCATTTATTTTTCTTCCTATCTCAAATCCTCGTTAAAACTTATCAATTACACAAAAACAATCTTTAAGAATAAATTCTTCATTTATGTTTTATGAATACTAAAATTTACCCAAAATGAAACACTTTTGAAAGTTTTTACCCAACTGACCCACTCTCGAAACTATTTACCAAATTGACCTACTCACTATCAAAATTACAGATCTAGTTCCCACGGAAGTTTTTACCAAACTGACCCACTTCCGAAACTATTTACCAAATCATTTTAAACCCCAAAATAAAATATAAGTCACCAGGGAGTTTTGAACCCGTGACTATTCTCAACCAAACCCAAGTTTATTACGCTAACCAGTAAGTCTATGTGTAATCTCTGTTTAAAAAGGCACAAATGTTCTTTTGTTCAACTATCCACAAAGTGTGTCTTTTTCCATAAAATGTGTTCATTCCAAAAGATCAATTCTTTCACAATTTTAGAAATAATTTTTTTTTTCCATGATAGTAACTAATAAAAAGATAGCAACTAATAAAAAGATAGTAACTAATAAAATTTCCAATTATTTTAAAAATACTATTTTTCACTTATTTAAAGAAATTCCTTTTTCTCATCTTTTGCAAAACTTAGACTTTTCTTTAGGAACTAAATCCTACAAAAGGAATGAAAACTAGTATCTATGTTTATTTGATTAAAATCTCAATTTGACATAAATTATATTTTATAAAAATAAAAATTGCTCTTTCACACAATAGTTCCCATTCTTTTAAAAATAGAACCTACTCATGTCGACATATTATAAACTAATCGAAATTTCATTTTTATTTTATTATAAAATCTAATATGGTCAATAATAAAATTCTACAATTTACCAACATGGTTTATACAAGAATTTGTCTTCTTTCATTAACATGGTATTTGTCACATTAAGACTACTTTCGTATCTATTATGATAGCATGATTCCCATTTGTAAATTTCACATCAAAGTTATTCTCATATATTAACACTATTGTAACCACAAAGCTAATCAAACTTACTAACATGGTTCACAACAATCAAGTAATTCTCTTTCTTTAGTTAGCATGGTAGACTTCCTTTTTCTACTTAATCACAACATCACTTTAAACTAACATGAAATTTATCTATTCATAACAAGATTCTTCACAAAAATATTTTTGCAAAAGAATGTATTCCCGACATTTTTCAACAAATTTCTCATACAACCACACATTTTTAACATGCATAACATTTTACAAGCATTTTAACATGATCTATGATATTAGCTCTTTAGTCAAAAATTTCTATTATTTGTTTAATCATAGCAATAGCATGTAACACCAACATGAAATTTTAACTACACATCAAAACAAAATGTTCATATATTATCACTAGCATGCATAGTTCTAAATTAGAAAGCATGAGAACTCACCTCTTGTTTGAAGGTTGAAAACTACAAATGAATAGCTCCTTCTTGCTCCTAGCAACTCCTAGTCCTCTTCTCCTCCTAGCAAATACTCCAAGCAAGAGAACACCACTTCTCTTTCTTTTTCTTTCTCTTATTCTTATTTATTTTATTGGTGTGAAAAAGAATGAGAAATGAGTTGCTATTTATAGGATTTTGCTAGGGTCCTAATTGCAAAATTACACACCTAATAACTCACCCAATTTAATTTTTTAACCTCTCATTTTCCTAACTCTCAAAAACCCCCAACTCTTCAACTCACCACCTCTCTCACATTAACTCACTCATTACTCAAAAAAAAAAAACCTCAACTCCTAACCCTTCTCCTTCCTATAACTCAACCGGACCACCTAGGGGAAGAAAACCGATCACAATGTGTGTACACATGTACAATATGACATTTGTAAGGTTGTAAGGTGGGCCCTCATCAATCCATTACACTCTTAAGAGAATGTGAATAAATATACCACCAGCCCAAATTACAAAGCCATAAGCTTGCTACACTTAAACCAACGTGGGCCCCCCATTCAAGCACAATCCCATTAGCTAACATTACCGTGGCCCATCACCACTACACAATTCAACCTGAACATAATTTTAAAGAATATATTTACTTTACATCAAAAGACTATATATACTATATACTATATATACTATACATCATATATTATGTCTTTAAGTAAAAATTAGTTTAACTAAAATTTATAATGCAAAAATAAATGTGAATACATTTTATGAAATTTATTTTGAGAAACGATACGCTCAAACGCGTTCGCCGAAAACAAACACGTGCGTCGCACGTAAAATATCAAAATGCGAAAATCGAATTTATTAATAAAAATTTATTAAATATAATCGAAAACAATATAAGCAAAATTACATTTACTAATTTACACATATTTCATGATGAAATAACAACACGTAGAAAGCACGTGCATTATACGTGCAGAAAGTCGAAAAGTGCATTTTAATCAAAACAAGGGGAAAACAAATTTTTGTTTTATAAAATAGATTTAAATAAATAAATAATTTAAACCTATAGAAAACATTGTACGTAGTGGTGGAAACACGTGCATCAAAACACGTAAAAATTACGTAAATCCCAGGGATTGAAATATTATATTTTAGTTGACTGAAATCAATACGAAAAATGTATAAATAGTACGAATCCAAAATATGTAGTGAAAACACATTACAAAATATACGTGCGTAACACCCAGGGGCAAAATTGTAATTCTAATTTTGCGGGGTGTTACAATGAGATTCCTGACCTTGGTTAGGTACTTAACCATTCGGTCATCTCGTGCCTCGTACTCGCCTAGGACCTGATTTACGACGAGCTGAGAGTCGCTAAAGATCCGGAGGCGCTGCGCCCCTGCATTGCGAGCCATTTCGAGGCCGACTATGAGTGCTTCATATTCTGCTTCATTGTTAGAGGCCTTGAAGTTGATGCGGAGGGAGTACTGGAGGACGAAGTCATCCGGGTCGGCCAGAATGACCCCGGCTCCGCTTCCCTCGTTACAAGAGGACCCATCTACGTAAACCGGCCAGACAGGCGGTCCCTTCATTGCTTGGCTGACCTCGGGGATGGTACTCTCGACGATGAATTCAGCTAAGGCTTGAGCCTTGATCGCGGTCTGAGGCTGATATGTTATATCATCCTGGCTCAGCTCGATAGACCACTTCATGAGGCGACCGGAGGTCTCTGGCTTGTGGAGAACTTGCTTCAGCGGTTGGTCGGTAAGAACGACCACCGAATAGGACTTGAAATATAGATGAAGCTTTCTTGCGGCCATGACTAAGGCGTATGCCATCGTCTCTATCCTCGGGTAGCGGAGCTCGGTATCTCGAAGCACCTTGCTCACGTAATAAATGGGCTTTTGAGTCCTATCTTCTTCCCTCACGAGGACGGCGCTGAGGGTCTGCTCGGAGGCTGCTAAGTAGAGGTAGAGGGCTTCCCCGGGAACATGCTTGCTGAGGAGAGGAGGGTTGACCAGGTAAGCCTTCAGCTGGTCGAATGAGTCTTGTTGTTGCTGACCCCACTCGAAGCCTTTAGCTCCCCTGAGAGCTTTGAAGAAGAGAAGACACTTCTCCCCTGACTTGGAAAGGAAGCGCCCTATGGCTGCCAGGCGACCAGTTAGCTTCTGAACCTCTTTAACATTCTTCGGGGGAAGCCTATGTCTAATATGGCTTTGATCTTCTCGGGGTTGGCCTCGATTCCTCTTTGGCTGACCATGAAGCCTAGGAATTTCCCCGACGAGACTCCGAATGCACATTTATTCGGATTGAGCCTCATATCGTGTTTCCTGAGTACGTCGAACGCCTCTTGCAGATCGGCCACATGATCGGCCCCGTGGATGCTCTTCACAAGCATATCGTCAACATATACCTCCATATTTCGGCCGATCTGTGCTTGAAAAACCTTGTTGATGAGGCATTGATAAGTGGCACCTGCATTCTTCAAACTAAAGGGCATTACCCTGTAGCAGCAGAGGCCCTGATCGGTTACAAAAGAGGTCTTCGGGATATCCGGGGGAAACATACGAATCTGATTGTAGCCTGAGAAGGCGTCCATGAAGCTGAGGAGTTCATGGCCCGAAGTGGCGTCAATCAAAGTATCGATACTTAGGAGAGGGAATGGATCTTTGGAGCATGCCTTGTTGAGGTCGGTAAAGTCGATACAAATCCTCCAGGTCCCATTGGACTTCTTCACCATTACTACATTCGAGAGCCATTCGGGATAGTTTACCTCTTGTATGAACCGAGCCTTCAAGAGTTTGTCCACCTCCTCTTTTATAGCTTGCTGGCGCTCGGGAGCGAACTTGCGCCTCTTCTGTTAAACCGGTTTGGACCCCGGAGTGACGCTGAGGTGGTGGACTAAAAGCTCTTCGAAAATTTCGGGCATGTCTGCGGCCGACCAAGCAAAGAGGTCGCGGTTCGTACAGATGCACTGGACTATGTCGGAGCATAGGGCAGATGGGAGGGTCTTGCTAACAAAGAACTTTCGGCTCGGATCCTGCTCAGAGAAGAGCACTTCCTCCAACTCATCCACCGGCCCGGACGTTGGTCGGACAACATCTTGGGGGATTTCAAGAGTTTCGAGGGAGATGACTGGACCCATAATGGAGGTCATGTAGCATCTGCGGGCCGTTTCCTGATTGCCTTTTACTTCCCCTACTCCTGCCCTGGATGGGGAATTTCATCTTGAGGTGATAAGCGGAGGGGATGGCCTCGAGAGCAGCTAGGGCCGGGCCGACCCAAAATGACATTGTAAGCTGCAGAGACATCCACGACCATAAAGTCCATCGACTCCGTTCGGGTAGTAGGAGTTTTTCCAGCGGTTACGTCGAGGGTGATAACCCCTTCAGTAGTCACTGGCACTCCCGTGAACCTATGCACAGCAGAGCATCAGAAGCTTGATGGATGAGCATGAGGGTCTTAAAGCTTTCGATGTGATCGACAGGGTCAGACTCCCCGGAATAAGTCTCGAATTGAAGAGGTTTAAAGCCAATTGGCACGGGTGTCTCCACTATGGTTCGGGAAAAAGGAGGTCGACTCGGGCGAAGGGTCCTTCCTTTAAGCTCTTCTTCTCTGTCTAACTGACCCAAGCGCCTCTCCATTTTGTGAAGACGGCGGTAGATAGCGTCATCTCTTCGACGGTAACCAACTGAGCCTCTAGACTCATCTTCGTACGAGGGAGAGCGGGGGCTACGGCGACGGTAGCTCCTGGAGCGGTGAGGACTAGGAATGTGCTGGGGGTTGCTAGGAGCTGGAGGAGTTAGGGACCGCTGGCGAGGACTTCGGACCGAAGGAGGAGTGGGAATCCTCGGAGCATTGGTGTTGTTGGGACGGAGATTGAGAGCTTGTAGGATGGTTGCTTGGAATTGCTGGAACTCGGGATGGGTGATGGGTGCCTCATCGTTCCTCGGATGTTGCCGACCGGCAGGGGAATGGGGTCTTCTCCTGTGATGCTGGGGTGACTCCCTCCGCCCTCTTCGGGTAGGGAACCTTCTGTAATCTCGGCGGTGAGGAGATCGCTCATCTGGACGTTGTTGGCGGGAGGCTCCTTCTCAGGCCCGCTTCTCATCCAGACAGCGGCGAAGATCCTCATCCTTCTGCCGATTGAGGATGGTATTGCGAAGGTCGGAAGCTCGGGGATTGTGGGAGGCCATAGAATCCGTAGAGGCATTGTGTATTAAGACGTGGTCCTGATGGAGAGGTTGTTTCTGCGGGTTGGGGCGCGAGACCCCTGCACCGACATTTTGAGGACCGGGGGGACCCTTAGGAGGTTGTGTATTCTGAAGAGGAGGCTGGTCCTGTTGGGGAGGGTCCTCGGCTTGAGGCGGAAGTTGCCCCTGCTGTTGAGCAGGCTGGATGGGGACTTCCTGTTGCTGATCGACGGGGTTGGGTCCACGGTTGGACCCTCGGGATCTTTCCTGGGAGGCATGGCTGGAGAAGATCTGACCAACAGGAAGAGGGAAGGCTGCTGTTCGTGGTGTATCCTACAGATGGCGCCAATCTGTTACCGCTAAGTCTGGTGTGGGGGCAAACAGATAGTATTTGTAGATTCTTGGGAAAACCTGAATAGCAAACCTGAACCTGTTCCGTCGGAGTTTGATCGCTGACTCCCACCGTTCACCTGCAAAAAGTGCGAGACACCGGGGTTGATCCCGGCGACGCACCCTTCGATGCTCAAGTCAATAACCAGGAAGATTATAAAAGAGCGTAAATTGGCAAAAGATTGATTACCTCTTAATGGTGGTGGATGGGGGATATTTATAGTCGCCGTTGGGATCAGATTAGGAATGTGATCCCTGTGATCAGATTAGGAATGTAATCCCTGTGATTAGATAAGGAATGTAATCCCTAATTCCCAGTGGGAGGATAGACGTGAATCAGGGCCGTTGATTAGTATTGATCAGAAACCCTAATCCTATCCTGCTGGACCGGGTTTGCTGCGGGTTGCAATCCGTACCCAGTTGAGGTGGATCCGTTCGTGGGTTATTAGATCTTTGGGGAGGAGATCCAGCACCCGCTTCAGACCCATTGGTAGGCGAAATTACCATTTTACCCCTAGGCTTTAAGATTCGTTCCTGATTTGGACGGTTCTGATTTAACCCCATTTTTAGCCATATCATGAACGTTGAGCACAAGTGGGAGAGAGAGAGTCGGGGATCTGTTTTTTATTTTAGAAAGAGAGATCCTAGGGATTTAGATCTAAAAAAGGCAATTTAGTCTGACCACTTAAAAAATTAGACATACTTTGTCTCCCTTGCCAAATCCCCCAATACTCGAGGGGAGCCAAAATTGGCTTTGGAGGGATTTTGCACCCCTCCATTCCCCTCCCCTCCTAAAAAAATGAACCAAACAAGAAATGTTTTAAAAAATCCCTCCCCTCCCCTCCATTCCCCTCAAACTAAACAAACCAAGATAGTAAAGAGAAATGTACAGGGGTGTACTGGAATGGAATTTGAAACGAATTTAAAAGAATTGAGAATCACAGTATTTAAGGGATTTATGGGGAATTCACCTAAAAATTTAACTGGGATTTATAAGGATTTTAAAATAGTTTGATGGAATTCTTATAATGAATTTGATGGAATTCGAAGGAATTCAGTGACAATTGAACTTTCATAGACTTTATAATTCATTCCACATTTCTCTTACAAGCAATTCATCAAACACATGGTAGGCAAAAAGCACAAAACAATGTCAAGAAGCCGACGACAGCAGCCTAGTCAAATACCCAAGAATCCGCCTCGGACTTCCCCACACCGGCAGCTCCGTCATCTCCTCCATCGACCTCTCATCCGCCGCGTCGTACACCGCCTCCACGTAATCGCACAGCTTCGTCAGCTTCCCAATCAGCACCTCCTGTGCCTCCACCTACAATAAACACCATCAAATCTCAATCCTAACCACATTTCAAGAAAACACCAAAAAGAGATAGAGAGAAAAAGGAGCTAACTCGGAGGATCAATTCATCGATTTCGGTCGGGGGGGGGGAGTGGGTTAGTTGGAGGAGGAGGAGGAGGAGGAGAAGGGGGTGAAGTGGGGACCACCGCGGCAGGCAGCGGAGGAGGAGGAGGGAGGGAGGAGAGGTGTCTCCATTAAGGGAGGGAGGACAGGGTCGGGGTTGGGTGGCGCGCGTCAGGGGGGGTGGCGACGGGGTCGCCGAAGGTGGGGGGTGGCCGGAGCTGGTCGGGGGAGAGGGTGGAGAAGATGAACAGTAACTGACAATCAATACGGGTGGATGCAACTGTGGGGAAGGAAGAACGTTTAAAGAGAATCACAAATGGGCTTGAAAGTTTATACGGAGAATGTGAGAATTGCAAAGGCTTTTGGTATTTAGATTCCATTCAAATCCTCCAAATTCTCAATTCTACCAAAATCAATAACTTTTTGAATACACCGAGAATTGAACGAGGTCATTTAAAATCTCAAATGAATACACCGAGAATTGAATAGAATCACTTAAAGTCTCAATTAAATACAGTGTGACTTTTATAAACTCCTTTAAAATTATAATTGAATACTCTAGGATTTTCACATTTTTTTAATTTTTTTTCAAATTCCAGTCTAATACACCCCTCATAGTGAAATTGGTAATTGATATAGCATTACTCTTCTTCCAAGTTCCAACAATGATTGACCCACAATAGTTTCTACAACATAATTATTCCAACTGGATCTCCCGCAATTCGGATCCGGAATTTCGCGGATCCCAACCCGATCCATCTCAGTGAAGAAGAACGAGACCAAACCCAAATCCGAACCCAAACTCAAAGTTGGTCACAAAAGACACCCCCCTTCTCCCCTTCTTCTTCCTCCTCCCCCCTTCTCCGATCTTGCAAATCAGACCACTTACAGAGACGAAGATCTCTCCGTATATGCAAACTCACCGTAAAGAGCGAGAGAGATCAATCGACTTGAATTGAATCTGAATCCAAAAATAAATTAAGATGTTCAAATTTCTCAAGGGAGTGGTGGCCGGATCTGGCGCCGGCCTGAAGGATTTCCCATACAACGTCGGCGAGCCCTACTCTTCCGCCTGGGGCTCCTGGACCCACCACCGCGGCACCAACAAGGTACCTCTTTTTATTATTTTTATTTTTATTTTAAAAAAAAATATAAAAAAAATAAATAAATCCGGCTTGTCTACGAAGATTTAGGGCTGCAAGTAGGAAAGATTCAGTGGAGTAGCTTAAATGTTTTTGATTTTAAAGTCATAGACGAGTTTTATATTGATTTACTGGATTTGAAAATTGTGGTGGTTAGCCGACCCCAACTAGTTGGGAAAAAGGATTTGTTGTTGTTGTTGTTGTGGTGGTGGTGGTTCGCGGTTTCTTGATTTGTATGTGGAGAGTAGTCTGTCAAGGATCGAGCGCATATATCATGTTATTGATACACTGGACGAACTTTTATTGGTTCATGATTATAAATTCATGTGTAATTTAGTGGCAAACAGTTGTGGTTTTGAGTGGAGCTGTAGAGATGTCAAGTGGGCCGTGCTACCTGAAACTGCCATGTGCACGGTACGAAAATTTTGGTTTTTGGGTGGCACGAGCCTCAAAAAACGGACGGTGGGCAGCATGAGCACGGACATTCAGGTTTGGGTTCATTGGGGGTTTATTGTCTCCGGCACGGCAAGGCCTGAAGCACGGTGGAATACGAGTACAACATGGACCCGAAACCCTCTACCCGAACCTAGTAAACCTGGTTCCTGGTTCAAGAACAGAGGTAGGAGTAGTTGGAAGAGAGAGGACTGAGGAAGAATTCAGAGTAGAGAACGAGAGAGGGTTGCCACTATTGGAGCCGGCAGAGGAGGAGGAGTATGGAGTTGGGGTTTAGGGAGTAACCGACATTTAAGGAACTTTTTATTCTTCTTTTGAAGTTGGATCTGGAGAGTGAATTGAGGAAGGTAGGAGGAGATGGTTTTTTGCACCATAACCCTTTAATATCTTAATATTATATGTTAGTTATTTGCTTAAAAAATGATATTTGTAAACTATTTTTTACAAAAATCAAGCAAATAATTGATGCCCGAACAATGAAGCCCTCTGGGCACGAGCTCGAACCCGATATTTTGGGCTTTGGGTTCGGGTTTGACTGAGGTGTTGGAGTATGTGGCACGGCCCGACACGAATCCAAAAATTTTGGGCGGATACAAGAACAAACTCGAAGCATGAAAAGCACGGTGTGACAGCCTGATCGGGCTTCAGTTGGCGCGACACGATTGGAGGAATGTCGTGTTGGAAGGATTAGAAACTTGGCTTGGCTTGGTTGGGGAGTGTAAGTCAAGAAGTATTTGCGAATGCAATTAGTTACCAGGCTAGTTATAGGGAACAAAATGCTTGCAAGTGACTGATTCAAAGACGAATGGATTTCAAATGACTTGATCAATTAAGATGATAGCTTCAGATTATTCGCAGGATATTATTGTTATGGAGTGCTTATAGTTACTGGGCATTTTGCTCAGTTTAATATGTATTAATACCTCTTAAGTGGGCTAAGAATGATTACTGGCTCATATAAAATTAGTGAGCATGTGAGATTTCTAGCTTAGGTGCTTGTTGGCTTAAATAAGTGAAAGGAGGATTACATAGGGAAGTTTAGTCCAATATTGGATAGGAGAAAAAGCTGAGAGGTGCGTATATAATTTGTCGAGGAATAGCAACTACCAATATTAGTGTCCTTTTAGGGGGAGGCTGACAGGCTGTAGCCCTATGATGGGGCCGTGACATCGTCGAGACTCATCACAATGGGAGGGGCTTGGGGTTCGTAGGTGCTTAGGTGTGTGTCAGCCCAGACGTTATAGAGGATCTCCCATATTTGCAACCAGACTTGCTAAAAAAATTTGGTTGTAGTTAACTAAATAGTTCCAATATGTTTATGATATTGCTACTTAATTATTGTTTTCTCGATGTATATAGAAAAGGAGTTGGGATAAAATACAATGGCTACAATATGGTGGCTTAATGCATCTGGAACTTGTTCATGACCAGCAATCTCTAGCTAGATTCCTACGTTGAGGAAACACATGTGTGTCTGTACTAACATGGATACAGATACTCAGATACAATGAAGTACGGATATAGGTACGGGTACGGGTACGGGGATATGACACAATACGATACGGGGATACGACAAATTTCAAAAAACTAAGATACGAAATGGCTTAGATACAACAATTAAAAATTAATAATAAATATAATATTAATGATATTATTTAAAAAAAAATTTAAACATAAAAATTTCATCCAGATTTATTTCATTCAAAGTTTTTTCCTCTTCATTTTCCTCCTTCTTTTACAATAATTACATTCAAAAGACGTATTTCCAATGACCCTGACAGAGTGCAGCATCATTCTTTGCATGTTCATCTTCAGCGATCACATTTCGATTAGCACTATAATTTGTATCAGCATTTAATTGACTCATTTTCCTGAACATGCATAATTTAAACAATATAAATAACAATTAGAAAAAGACAACGATCCATTTGGACCATCTCATTCTCAGATCACAAAAAAAATAAAAATAAAAAATAAAATAAAATAAAATGTAAACAACAACAACAATGTAGATGTGGACCATGTGGCCTATTAGGGGGGTTTTCTAAATCCTTCATCTTATTCTCCATCAATCACAAATATTAAAATAAAATCAAAGAAACCAATCAAACCATAGCCTTTCCACTTCCAGACCCTTATGGCCTTCTTCTTCTTCTTCTTGGTCGATATCAGATCACCCGGAAAAAAAGAAGGAAATTTGCAGACCTTCTTCGTTCATCTCAGATAAAAAAAGAAAAACAAAAATCGTCCATCTCTAGACCCTTCACCCTTCTTCTTCTTCTTCCATCACAGATAAAAAAAGAAGAAAAACATATCCAACCTTTCGATTCACGTATCGAAAGGCTCGGATACGTGTATCGAACGGTTCAGAAATGTATCCTATTTTTCGAACTGTACGGTACACGTATCCATGCGAATTGAACGCGTATTGTATCAAATACGGGATTCGATACGGGATACGGATCTCAACTGCGGTATCCGTGCTTCAGAGCTCGGTTACTTTGTTGTCACTTCTTTTAACATGTCCTGAAGCTTTGAACATATCAAACACAATATTTACCTTGATTCTCAAATTCATAGTTCAAAGTTTTTTGTAGATACATTTATTTAGTTTGCTATATCTAATAAGAAATAGTAAGTATTAAATTGTTTGAGTAGTTTTACACGTCTTTTAATTTAGTTATATTTGTATTACACTTTAATACACTTAGGTCGAGAGAGAGGTCGAGAGAGAGAGAGAGTGAGAGAGAGAGAGAGTGAGAGAGAGAGAGAGAGAATAAAGAATTTAGTAAATTCGGGTCTAAACAGACTGGCCTATTGAGGCACACTGCTGTCCCACATTCTTCCAAGGTGAAGAAAAGAATCAAAATTCTCTAAACTCTCAAAAATATTTTGACATTGTGGTTTTAGATCTTTAGAGCATGAGGCTCCCACATTTCATATGTTTACCCATCTAGGCATTCATTATCTCCTAACTGTTTGAAGTATATTATCACTGCCGTAGTACTCCTTAATTCATCAACCTAGATTTTTGTCCATGGCTAGGAAAGGATTCTATAACAAGTCCTTAACCTATTGTAGTTTCCTTTTCTCATCGGAAACATCTCATTGGTATAGAACTTAACTTACTACAATGTTGATTGGTTATTAAAGAACCAAAACATTCACATCTCAGAGTGCACACAAATAGTTTTTGTCTCAAAAACAATTAATTTGAATGGTCACAACTTACAAGATTGTGGGCTTGCTACCTGAATCCTGATTTAGTTTACTGCTTTTAAACAAGTCTAAAGAGATTACTACTTATTTTAGTTTGTTGTACAATTGTCTTTGACTATCACATGGAGTCATGGGGAAAGGTCAATTCCGTGCTGGTCATAAGTGAAGAAACTGGTAGTCCCTCTTTGTAACTATTGAAGTGCCTATTTCTTTTATAATTCATTTTGTGATACAAGAAAATGTCTTCTATGATATCCATGTCCTGTTCTCATGGTAAATAACCTTGCACTATGAATTGTAAGGGTATATTTAATCTGAATTCAGGGGATAACGATGGGAGCAATTTCAGTTAGATCTGTAAGTTCTTAAGAGTAATGGTCCTTCAGCTTTGTTTGTTTCTAGTGATATCACAGTAAGCTAGTTTTAGAAGTGAGGAAGAATGGAGAGTGTTTAAATGGTTTTGTGTTCACCCCAGGGTTACAGGGTTCTCTCACCGCCATATGAACCATGATAGGGATCTTACAATTCGATTCATAGTGGGTTCATGATCCAGATCTTCCTCGTATGGTCTTTTTCCATATTTTCAAAATGAACACCTTTATTCATTAACCCATCAACCTCTCTTCAAACTCTCCTCAATTCATCATGGAGTTTTATTTTGATTATTTCTCTTATATTACGTAATGCAAATAAATTATGTATTTATAGTTTAATTTTCTTTCTGTGTCTCTGTCTCTAGACACATGCACGCATATATATATATGTATACATTACTCAAATAAGTGCTCCAACTGATCCTAGCCCCTCCAATATTGTACTGGGGATTTTTTCTTTCTTTCCCCGAAGTAAGCCCCCATCTTAAAGTAAATACCGTTCTAAGTTTCCACGCAAATTAGTTCCACGACTTGACTGTGGAGAGCCACGTCAGACTACATTGCAGATTGGAATTGCCGCATTGCAAATACAAAATTTTTGCCTCATCTTATAATTTTAGGTCGTTGATGCTATTGGTATTTGGGGCCAAGATTCATCACTTAATAAACTTGGCACGACACTATTGGGTGAAGCATGTAAAATTCGAATTAGAGGTAATGTTTTGGTTTGGCAGGTCTGCGAAGCAGAATAGCCACATTTCGGAAACCTCAATATATTTGTAAGTTACCCATAGTTGCCAACTGTGGTTTTTCTGTTGAACAAACAACGGAGGATGAGATCCACTCATTCACTTATATGCAATTACAAGTGACAGAAACTAGCACGTATATAGAGTCAAAATCCCACCCAAACTCATACAATATGGGGAACTGCGGCAATGACTGTAGGCCACAAATATTAAATGGCGCTATAACTTTTATAAAGAAACTATGCACTGTCAATATTACCTTGCGGCTATTGTGAATAGCATTAATCTTTGTACATAGGCCACAGTGAGGAAATGCGGCCTAGTATGACGTGGCCAATTCCAGATCGGCAGTGGAATATCTTGCTGGACTTTCTGTTGGATTTATTTTTGAAAGGGGCTTACTTTGGGAAAAAATCTCTTACCAAGATCCCATACCTGTACCATGTTCCGAAACTACTACGAACATGGCAATTGGCAACACTGGTTCACCCTTCTATATACACTTTTAAGTCCACTAGAAGGATAGCTGTGTTGAAGTTGAATGACTAGGAGACCTTAGGGATTAACTAATTAGCTAGGAAATGTGCTCTGGCCTGTTGGTCCTCTCTCTCTGGAACTACAATTTGGTAAGTACCAGTATTTTTTCAGCTATCTTTGGTTGGCTGTATGAGCTTTGTTCCTTTGGTTCTACCTAGAAAGGATCAGTTGATAATATCACTTTTATATAAATGCATTTTCCAAGACTGTAACATTTAATTCTTCAGTTTCTGTCATCAATTAGATTTAAAATAATAATAATAATAATAATAATAATAATAATAATATCCTTACAGGTTACAATTGTGTCAATAATTTCTACTGCATGCAGTATGCACATTTATATGAAATTTTAAATCTCTCTCAATCAATGTACTTGTACCTCTCTCTCTCTCTCTCTCTCTCTTTCTGAAAAAGCCTTCTCTACCTGATTAATAGCAACTTAAGTTTCTTTGGTTGAGTCCATTCTTTCCTTAAATTATCTGCAAGCATGTTTTCTGATCCATGTACATATTCATTACTTGCATGCGGAACAAAGAACATCAAAGTGTCCTTGGTTGGAAGAATGCATGAGGGTTCAATGAATTTGTAGTTGCCGTTTTTATTCTTTGATCGGATATCTCAGTGAGTTCTATCTGTTTCTCCAGGACGATGGATCATCAGTTTCCATATTTTCTCTTTCAGCAAGTAGTCAAGATGGGCACTTGGCTGCTGGCCGTAATGGTGTTAAGCGGTTGCGTACTGTAAGTTTCTTGTTTCCTTTAGGTGACATCAATTTTTTTTTTTCTATGTGCATTCCTGTTTCTTCTTAAATGCACGTACATACCAGTGGACTGTCTTTACTTTGCATTAAGTTATTTTTTAAAAAAATAATTCATTTTTTCCTGTTAATTTAAAGAAAAATTGTGTTTCATTTAGCAACCTTTTATTTTTTCGGTGTACTATTCTATTCTTCATGCAGAATACTCGACAATCAGACAATCAGGCTGTCAGTTTTACTTTAGCTGAGCTGCTGCTGTAGTCCCCTACCCTGATAGGCCTATATAGGTTTTCATATTCTCTACATATGGATTGGAAGTAGTACAAGGATATCTAATTCATATTGAACTAGATTCAGTTAGGGTTATGATTCTGTTTTGTATTGAATTTTAATATATTGTCAACCTATTTGGATGGGAAAAAGCTAACATAAAGAAATCATATTAAGATTGAACTTGTCACATACAAGAAAATCACAAAGTTATGGGATGCAAGGTTACAAAAAGCAGTAACAAGATCAAAACAGCCTGGCGCCGTTGGTTTTTCTTCTTCTTTTAAGCGGGAATTAAATGGGAAAAATGGTTTTCTATCTTTCATATGAGAATACTTTTAAAATAGGAAAAACCTGAAGTGTCAAATATTAAAAAGATTTCATCATGTGACATGAGGTAATAATAAATTTGATAGTTCATATGTTCATTGTAAAATTAAGGAAACATGCAAAGTGTAACGGTTCGGGTTCATTATGTGGTTAACAGTTCGGGTTATAATAGAATTGATATAGGGTAGATGACGTGGCCCCATCCGGGCCATCAGATCCCCTCAAAACTCGCTCCTCCATGATCATCAGGTCAAAGCAGACCCAACTGGCTTCAGCCCATTCAGGCCCACAGGCAAACGGGTCCGACCCGGTCTATTAAGGTCTCAGACCCATTTACCCCTGCATATAAATACCACACCCCCTCCCCACTTTCAAAAATAATAAACTTTTTCCCCACATGAACCCTAACTACTGTTGCTTTCTCAGTGACTGACTAGATCGTTGGAGAGCCTGTCGCCGGGACTTTTCCCGGTGTTTCTGATAGTGTGCAGATACAAAAGGCCGAGGAGCTACTAGATCCGAGCCGAGCTACTTCATCCGAGCCGAGTTACTAGACCCGAGCGGAGCATCCGACCTCCACCTCTCTCCTGCTACCCCCGAGCCGGTCCTACAGCCTAGGATCGGATCGACACCAGTACCACATCTTCCGCTACACAAATTACAAGAACTCACACCTGTTGCCCCCACACTCCAAAAACAAATAGCATCAGGTTGGCGCTGTCTGTGAGAAATCCTTTAAGTACTGAGTCTGACGTCAGTCCGAGCCCAGCCAGGGACGTCATCTCAAGTCCGAGCTCTTTCATGGCTCCCGAAGCAAGGAGGGCCGTCACATCCGGACGTCGTCCTGATCCTCCTCCCCATCACAGCCGTGCGGACGCCCAGTGCTTTAATCAACCGCGAGTCAATGGCGTAGCCAGTCCAGGACTAGGCGCTTCTCACTCAGTCGCAACTGACTTGTGATGCTTCATCCACAATCGTCAGGCCAGTCGAACCAGGGGAGGAGCCACTTCCAACTCGGTCCTGAACCAGGGAAGATAGCCGACCCCAGAACGGGAGCCGGGACACAGCCGCTCACCCCGAGGACCTCAACCATTGCGTGACTCGGTGGGGCACGCCGCCCCAGCCACGAAGGCCGAGTTTCAGAATTTTAGGGACGAGGTCCTCCAGGCAAACCGAGGCACGCAATGACTCCATTCCTCAGCTAGAAGCACGGAGCGGCGAATCCCACGGATCAACCCGCCCGCTTGAACAAGAAGATGCTATCCTTCGATGCCTCCGAGAGATGGAGAACCGCCTCGCCCATCTCGGCGAGGGCGGGTCGATGCCAGGCCATGGTTATATGCCGACCCGACCCCCATTTTCCACTCAAATCTTGGAAGCCGAAATCCTTAGAAAATTTTAGGCCTCTCCAATTCGAGACGTACAACGACGAGGGTGTCTCGCTGATCACACAGAAGGGTTCAAAACCCTCATGCTGATTCACAGCGCATCAGATCCTCTTCTATGCCGCGCTTTTCCTGCCACACTGTGTGGCCCAACTCGGGAATGGTTCTCGAAGCTCGTCCCCGGTTCGGTCTTTTCGTTCGACCAGTTAGAAGCGAGTTTTCAAGCCCACTTCGTGACCAGCAGAAAGGTTGAAAAGACGAGCGCGTCCCTTCTGGACCTCAGACAGAAGGAAGGGGAGCCACTCCGCGAGTTTGTTCGGAGGTTCACTGCCGAGGCGAGATCGGTCTCCTCTCTCGACACGGGCGCCGCTTCTGCAGCTTTCCGACACAATGTTCACCACGGCCAGCTCAAGGCCTCCTTAGCCAAGAAATCGCCTATCGACTTCTCCGACCTGCTCAACAGGATCGAGAAGTACATTTGGGAGGAAGAAGCCCTACACCCTGAGGGCGCCAAAGAAGCCACGACCAAAGGGAAGCGCAAGGCAGACGACGCTGAGCCCGTCAAGAAAGTCACGAAAGAGGCGGCCTATCTGAAAAGAATTCCTCCGGTCCCCCGCTTTGAAAGGTATACCCCGCTGACCCAGAACGTGTCGGCAATCTTGCTGGAGATCGAGGATAAAGGGATCGTCCGACTTGCTCCCCGGCCTAACAACAACAAGAAGCGGGATCAGGGATTCTACTGCCGCTTCCATCGAGACAACGGGTACGAGACGGACAACTGTCGGGCCCTCAAAGACGAGATTGAGACCCTCATCCAACGAGGGTACCTGAGGGAGTTCACCCGGGCCAACCCAAGAGACTGAAGGGATTTGAGGAATTCGAGGCCTTCGCCTCCTCGAACGGTCAACCGGCGACCCGAGCAGGACCCCAAGCTGGAGGAAATCGGAGGGCAGGCCATCCTACACTGCATCCACAGTGGACCCATGTGAGGGGAATCCAATACTTTCTGTAAGTCCTTCGCCCGAGAGGTTAACTCTGTTCGAGACCATCCCTCCCTCCAGATTCAGCAGTGGCTAGTCTCCTTCTCCGGAGAAGACCTAGAGGGAGTCCGGTTCCCGCACTGCGACGCCCTCGTCATCAGCCTCGTCATGGCAAACTTCAAAGTTCGCCGAATTCTCGTGGACAACGGAAGCTCAGTTAACATCTTCTTCTTTGAAGTGTTTGAGAACCTCAAGCTCACCCGAGATAAGCTAAAGCCGACCAGGGTACACCCTTCATGGGTTCTTAGGCATCCCCGTACAAATTGAAGGGATCGTGACACTAGATGTAACAGCTGGCACGACCCCTATCATACGGACTGAATCAATGGACTTCATGGTGGTCAACGTCAAGGCGGCGTATAACGCCATTCTCGGCCGACCCGGACTCTGCTCGTTTCAGGCCGTCCCCTCGGCCTACCACTTGAAGTTGAAGTTCCCCACTGACCTCGGGATCGGTGTTGTCCGAGGGAATCAGGAGTCTACACGTTCGTGCTACATGACCGCGGTAGGAGGCAGGGTATTTCTCCTTGACCCAGTCGAGCTTCCACCTAAAAGAAGCCAGCCCGAGTCAGAAACCCGCAGATGAATCAGAGGTCTCATTCGAGGCCGAAGACAAGTCTAAGTGGTTCCGTGTTAGCCGCTCCCTTTCCCCCGACCTTCGACCAAGCCTGATTGATTGCATCCGCCGCAATATCGACCTCTTTGCTTGGACCCCGTTCGACATGCCTGGAATTTTCGAAGACCTGATCATGCACAGGCTGAGCGTCGCCCCGGGTTCCAAGCCGATCCACTAGAAGCGGCTCAAGTTCGCCCCGAAAAGCAACAAGCCGTAAAAGTGGAGGTGGACAAACTGTTGTCCGCCCGGTTTATTCAAGAGGTTAGCTATCCCGAGTGGCTGGCTAACGTCGTGATGGTAAAAAAGGCTAGCGGGAGCTGGAGGATCTACATAGACTTCATGTACCTCAACAGGGCGTGCCCCAAAGATCCTTTTCCTCTCCCAAGCATCAATGCTCTGATCGACACAACGTCGGGTCACGAGCTACTGACCTTCATGGATGCCTTTTCAGGCTATAATCAAATCCGGATGTTCCCTCCGGACATCGTCAAAACGTCATTCGTTACCGACCAGGGTCTACTGTTACCGGATCATGCCCTTCGGGCTCAAGAACGCCGGAGCCACCTACCAGAGACTTGTCAACCAAGTTTTCAAAGATCAGATCGGTCGTAACATGAAGGTATACGTCGACGACATGCTCGTCAAGAGCCGACGAGGGCAGGACCATGTCGCCGACCTCAAGGAAGCCTTTGGCGTCCTTCGGTCCCACAACATGAGGCTCAATCCCGCCAAGTGTGTCTTCGGCGTCTCTTCGGAGAAATTTCTCGGGTTCGTCGTTAGCCAGCGTGGCATAGAGGCAAATTCCGAAAAGATTCAGGCCATAATCGACATGGTCCCTCCCAGAAACATTAAGGAGGTTCAATGGCTCACGTGAAGACTAGCGGCCATCGGCCGCTTCCTCTCCAAGTCTGGAGAGAAGTCCCTCCCCTTCTTTAAGGCTCTGCGGGGAGCGAAAGGCTTCGAATGGGGCCCCATCAAGAGGCGTTCGACCAGTTAAAATCCTACCTTGCTAACACCCCACTTCTGAGCAAACCCGAACCAGGCGAACCCCTCTTTCTGTACCTCTCAGCCTCGGAAAACGCACTCAATGCCGTGCTCGTTCGGGAAGACGACGGAATTCAGAAACCTCTCTACTATGTGAGCAAAGTCTTGCTCTCGGCTGAGACCTGATACGCAAAGATGGAGAAGGTTGCCTACGCCCTGGTCATGGCCGCGCCAAAGCTCCGTCCTTATTTCCAGGCCCACTCGATCCAGGTTCTTACGCACCAGTCTCTCAATGCCGTCCTCCACAAGCCCGAGAGTTCCGGCCGCTTAGTCAAGTGGTCGATCTAGATGAGCCAGTACAACATCAGTTACTAGCCCAGGACAGTGTTGACGGCTCGTCTTGCGAGGTGGAAAGCGGCGTGGGCATCATCCTCAAAGGTCCCGACAACTTCATTCTCCAGTATTCTCTTCACCTGAACTTCGCATCCTCTAACATCAAGGCGGAATATGAGGTTATGATCGTAGGACTCACCCTAGCGCACAAGGCTGGGGCCAAGCAAATCAGGGCTTTTAACGACTCCCAGTTCGTGGTCAACCAGATCACCGGGGAGTACGAGACTCGTGACGCTCGGATGGTCTGATACTTGGCGGTAGTCCATCAGCTCTTGACGTCCTTCGATTTCTCCTCGGTAGAACGGATCCCCAGGGAGAAAACGCCCATACTGATTTCTTGTCAAAACTCGCCTCGTCATCCTTCGAAGACCTCGACCGCACCGTCCTGATCGAAGTCCTCTTCAAGCCTAGCATCGACCTCTCCGAAGCCTTCTGAGTTCTGCCTCACCACCGAACCTCAACCAGACAACTGGACGACTCCCATCCGGAAGTTCCTGGCAGAGGGCGAGCTTCCCCAAGATCGGGCCGAGGCGAGAAGGACTAGGGTCTGTTCAGAAAGGTTCATCATAATCAACGAGATACTCTTCAAGCGCTCGTACACAACATCGGACGACAGACCTTACCTTTGCTGCCTGGCCCCCGATGAGGCCAAGTACGCTATGAAGGAACTGCATGAAGGAATCGGGGGGTGTCATATGGGGAGCAGGTCGCTAGCCAGAAAAGCCCCAAACCACGGGTACTACTGGCCGACTATGTTACAAGACGCGCAGGACCTCGTCAAAAGGTGCGGCCCCTGCCAAAGATTCTCCTCGATGAAAAGGCTTCCACAAGCCAACCTCTGCTCTCTGGCCAGTCCGGCCCCCTTTTCTATGTGGGGAATGGACTTGGTCGGCCTTTTTCCAAAAGCGACGGGCCAAAGGAAGTTCCTGGTGGTGGCCATTGACTACTTCACCAAATGGATCGAGGCAGAGCCCCTAGTCACGATCACAGAACACCAAACTCAGCAATTTTTCTGGAAGCACATCATCTGTCGGTTCGGGATCCCGCATGTACTCATCACAGACAACGGGACCCAATTTGCAGGCAAGAACTTTCGGAAGTTCTGTGAAGACATTGGTGTCTAGCAGCGCTTCTCATCAATGTCATCCTCAGTCAAACGGCCAGATCGAAAACGCGAACCGTCAAATCCTCAAGAAGCAGTTGGATAATTCATCCAAGGGGCTGTGGATCGACGAGTTGCCAAGCGTACTTTGGACGCACCGGACGACGAAGAGAATCCCCACGGGCGAGTCACCGTTCAACCTAACCTACGGAACAGAGACGGTTATCCCCTTGGAGATCGAGCTCCCTTCGCCCAGGATTATGGCCTTCGACGAGGAGGACAACTCAACGGACCTCAGAGCCAACTTGGATCTTGTCGACGAGGTTAGGAAAAAATTCGCCATCAGAAGAAGCATATACCAACAACGGATCGAGAGGTTTTATAACAAGAAGGTTCGCCCAACCGACATCAGGCTAGGTGACCTCGTGCTTAGAAAGCTAGCGGTATCCGACCCCAGTAGAAAGAGAAAGTTGGTCCCTAATTAGGAGGGCCCGTATAAGGTCTCTGAAGTGGTACACCCCGGCACGTACCGACTCACAGACCAAGGGGGCAGGATAGTGAAGTGGCCCTGGAACGAGGAACACCTTATCAAGTTTCTCGAAGGGGAGAACTATACTCCTTTTGTAACCCAGCTTATGTAACCGACCCCCTGTAATCGGCACTACGTGCCCTTTTTTTGTTTTGTTGTAAATAATAAAGTGTAAACCTTGGCATTTCCCTTATTATTTTTATTTTTGTGCGACTTTCCGTGCATTTGCCACACCCTAGCTTTTCTTCAAGCAGGGGGGCTCGACATTCGGCATTGACCTCGAGCAATGCCCTAGCTTTCTCAAGCTGTATGGGCTAGGCACTCAGGAATGACCTCGAGCCACACCCTAGCTTTCTACAAGCATGGGGGCCCGACATTCGGCATTGACCTCGAGCAGTGCCTTAGCTTTCTCTAGCTATATGGGCTAGACGCTCGACAATGACCTCGAGCCACACCCTAGCTTTTCTACAAGCATGGGGGCTCGACATTCGGCATTGACCACGAGCAATGCCCTAGCTTTCTCAAGTTGTATGGGTTAGGCGCTCGGCAATGACCTCGTGCCTCACCCTAGCTTTTCTACAAGCATGGGGGCTCGACATTCAACATTGACCTCGAGCAATGCCCTAGCTTTCTCAAGCTGTATGGGCTAGGCGCTCGGCAATGACATCGCGCCACACCTTAGCTTTTCTACAAGCATGGGGACTCGACATTCGGCATTGACCTCGAGCAATGTCTTAGCTTTCTCAAACTGTATGGGCTGGGCGGTCGGCAATGACCTCGAGCCACTCCCTAGCTTTTCTACAAGTATTGGGTCTCGACATTCGGCATTGACCTCGAGCAATGTCCTAGCTTTCTCAAGTTGTATGGGCTAGGTGCTTGGCAATGTCCTCGAGCCACACCCTAGCTTTTCTACAAGCATGGGGGCTCGACATTCGGCATTGACCTCGAGCAATGTCCCTAGCTTTCTCAACCTGTATGGGCCAGGCGCTCGGCAATAACCTTGAGCCACACCCTAGCTTTCACAACAAGCAGGGGGACTCAACATTTCCGGCGTACGTTGCAGGCAGCATCCTAAGCTCTCTTACAAGTCGGAGGGACGGAAAAGTCAAATTTCATTCATCATAACGCCTTGAATGGCCCAAGTACAATAAAGGTTTATTACACCGGTTCTATTTATCCCAACCTAAGTTCTTCTCGTGGGCCTTTTTTGGCTAACACTAGGGGTGGCATTCGGGCTGGGCTGGCCCGGCCCGGCCCGGCCGGTGCGGTTCATGGCCCGGCCCGGCCCGCCCAAACCCGAGCTTAACCGGGGCCAGACCGGATGAATAGTGCGGTCTGGTTCGGTTCAGAAAAAAAGCCGGTAACAGCTCGGCCCGCCAGCGGCCTGGTCTGCATCAGCCCGGGACCGGGTTGAACCGGTCCGGGCTGGCCCGCGGGTCGATCGTTGCTGTTACTGTTGGGAATTTTTTTTCCTTCCAGAATTTGTATTTAATAATTAGGGTATGTAAAATTACCAAAATACCCCCCAACGGATTTATACTAGCTAGTTTTTGGGGGGTATTTTGGAAAATTGAAAATTTACATTTTCTATATATACAACCTCATTTCATTCAATTCTCTTCACAAATTCACTCAACTCACTCTACTATCTCTCAACTTTCTCAACAAAAATCAACAACAATCAACAACATTTAACAACATCCAACTACTCTCTTTCAAGATTCAACAATCAACAACATTCAACTACTCCTTCAAGATTCAACATCAACAACATTCAACTACTCTCTTTCAAGATTCAACAGTCAACATCAACCAACAACATAAGCATCAACACTACAAGTCTCTTCACTCTCTCTTCCTTCATTCTTCAACAAACAATCTACACTCATACGGTATTTTCGTATTTTTATAATTTTTAGAATTCTATTTTTTTTTGTCATCATTTATTTCTCATAATTAGATTGGGTTTTCTTGTTCTTCTTCTTTTTAGATTTTTTTTTTGGTAAATTGGTAAACATACACTAGAATAACAATTTTATAGTTGTTCCTTTATTTGCTTTGTAGAATAATTTTCATAACATACACTACAATTAATTTTATAGTTCTTTTATTTGCTTTGGAGAATAATTTTCATAACATACACTACAGTTAATTTTCATAACATACACTTGTTTATATGGCATCTAACCGATCACGTGGTAGACATAGTAGCCAAGAGTCCATTAGTAGTCGACGCATTCCTATCATTCCTCTTCCATATGTAGATGATGAAGAAACACTTTACAATTATGATACTATTCACGATATTCATGAAACATACACGGAACAAGTAGAAGTAGAAGTAGAAGTACAAGACATAGAACCACAACCATCGGAACAAGGCCCATCTCAATCCCGTAAAACAAGAGAGATCAAATCCTAAGTGCACAAATTTTTTGATTTTGTCCCTTCACAAAATGATAAGAATGTAGGATTAAAAATTTGTAAGAAGTGTCAAACACCGTATAAGTTTAAACTAGGATCGGGAACGGGTACACTTCAACGACACCGAAGTAAATGTCAACCCGAATTTTCTAAAGACACCCTCACACAACAAAAAATACACAGTAAGACCAGCCAAGTAGATTGTCATAGCTACGATCACGATCTCGTTCGTAGAGAAATGGCTAAGTTAGTAATTAGAGATGAATTATCTTATTCATTTGGTGAAAGTAGGAATGTAGAGACCTTTGCACAAACCGCATTAAACCCCCATTATAAAAAAATTTCTAGGAATGTAGTAAAGGGTGATTGTAAATTAGTTTACAATGAGGCTAAGAATTTTTTAGTAGCAACACTTACGCCACTAAACACTAGAGTTTCTTTGACATCAGATGGGTGGGTAGGAGTGAACGGCGTTCCAATAATGTGTGTAACATGTCATTGGATAGATTCCGATTGGTTACTTCAAAAGAGGATAATTTCATTCGAATTTGTTAGGTACCCACATAAGGGTGAGATAATTGCCACACACATCATGGAAGCATGTAACAATTTTCGTGTTTTTGATAAAGTTTTTGCTATTGGTTTTGATAATGCCTCTAATAATACTAAGGCAATTGCTAGTTTGCTAATTACACTTAATCCTTTAGAACCGAAATTTTTTCATGTTAAGTGTGCTTGCCATATTTTAAATCTTTGTGTACAAGATGCACTTAAATATGGACACGATAAAATTGAGGCAATGAGAAATTGTGTTCATTTTATTACGTTGAGTGGTCCAATATATCAAGTTTTTCATGATTGGTGTCAACTTAGGGGAATTGTATTTAAACGTTTTCCTAAAGATGTTAGACATCGTTGGAATTCAACTTTTGATTTATTAAGTGTTGTTCTTCACTATCGTTTTAATCTTAGAGAATTTTGTATTGCAATGAGTATGCAAGATTGTATGTTAGATGATGATTTTTGGTTTTTTGCTGATAGTTTGTACAAATTTTTAGAACCTTTTAATAATGCTACTTTACAATTTTCAAAAATATATACATGTACATCTAGTGGTATTTTACTTGCAATTGTAACTACGATGACAACAATTAAAGATTTGGTAAATGACGTTTTTATTGGAGAAATGGTTTATGCTGCTTATATTAAAATTTTAAAATATTTTCATCCCCTTCCTATGTTATATTGTGTAGCTAGTGTAATGAATCCCATTATTAAGTTAGATGACACCAAAAATCTAATTGAGATTTTTTATACTTATGCTCCACACGAAGAAATAAATGATTTTGACCATGTTGTTTTCATTACAAAATTTGAAAATGTTTTGAATAGTTTATATGATAGTTACGATAGAATTTATTCATCTATCACTACACAAACACAAAATGTTAGTTCTTCTTCTTCTATGTTATCAAAGGGAAAAGGTCTTGCCACTAGTAGTGTTTTAAATCTCTTAAAATAAAAAAAACCAAGAACCAATTCACCAAATGAGTTGAATTGGTATAATGCATAACCTCCCATTGATGTAGTAGATGTGTTTTCTTTTTGGAAAACTAATGAACATATTTTTAGTATTCTTTCTCGTATGGCTAAAGATTTGCTAACGGTATCGGTGTCAACCGTTGCATCGGAAAGTGTTTTTTCTCTTGGTGGCAGGATTATGAGCCTGAATAGGAATCGCTTGACGGCAAAAAATTTGGAGATGTTGGTATGCGCCGAAGATTGGATGAAAGCGGAAGAGAGGCTTCAAGACTTACAAGAATCACAAAACGGATCAACAAGTTGCGACGAGTGAAGAAATAGTAGAATTTAATTTGTATAATGTATTGTAAATAATTGGGAAAATTTAGGGGGATGAGATTCTATATTTAGGTTAAATAGAAGTGCACCACAATAGTCCAATGCATTCTCTTCAATCTAAATAGAGGCCATCTCGATCTCGAAATTCAAATAATTCCCTTGTTTTGTAATTTTATCTAATTTGTATGAAATTGTATTCATGAACTTGATTTTATTTAACATCATGTAATTTATCAAATCAATTAAAATTTGGTTTTAATTTCTTTTATTTATTAGTCCTTTGCAATTGTTATGAAATATTGAAATTAACATTTAATACTTGATCTTTCATCTTCCTAAAAAAATTGCACCAATTAAACCTGCCCGGCCCGGCCCGACCCCCACCCTAGGGGCCGGGGGCCAGGTCCGTGCCAACATTTTCACGAAGAGGCCCGGCCGACCCGGCCCTTGTTGGCCTGTGACCGGGCAAAGCCCGGGCGGTCTTGGCCCGAATGCCACCCCTAGCTAACACGGACCATCTCGAGCCCCACCGAGCGGGTCCTTCCTCCAGTGTGCTCGTCCGGCACCACCGGCATCGTCAAGGTAGACGTCCCGGCAACAGAGCTTTGCGCATCAGCCATTTCCAGATACATGGTCAGTGAGGAACCCACGGAAGGGCCACCTCCCCCAAAAGGGCCGAATCGGGATCCGCCTGTGCCGAGCTTGATCTTAAGCCTCTGAATTTCTAGCTCCTTCTCCACCACGACCTCACGAAGAATGGACTCAGAGGTTGGTCGCCTGGTGGAGACATCAGACATCGACCAGTTCGTCTCGGCACTCTCCCAGTCCCGGTCGGCTATAGCCTTCTTCAGACGCACCGCCTCTAAGCCGAGCTCCTTGGACTTGTTCATGAAATAGCTCACGGTGGCTTTCCGATCACGAGCCTGTTTGCGATAGCGAATCAAGACACTCCTTTTGACTCCAGCCTGTTCCGAAGTCGCCTGACCTCGGCAGAACTGAGGTCGGCTCCTAGGGTCTCGTCCATCTGACAAAAACAGGAGGAAACATGATTTCACTCCAAGCTTTTCAAAAACGACAAGTCATAACAGGTCGGCCAAAAAATACATGTTTATATTAATCTCAAAGGTAGTTACAAAAAAGCGGTGGCCAGTCTGCGCTTAACAAATATAGAGAAAAAGAAGAAAATTTAAAGACGACTTCTTAGGGAGGATCTGCACCTCTTTGTCGGCGGTCGCCCCCCCTGTATCTCTCTCTATGCTCGGGTCTCTCGGTGCCTCGTCACCCTTACCTCCGGGGTTCAGTGGGAGCATGAGTGGCTGCCAGCCATAGTGGAGGTGGTCGATCTTTGCTTGAGGGTAAAGGAGCAGAAAGTGCTCCTTTGCCTGATCATACACCTCGTCTTGAGCGTTCATTAGCTCCTCCCCTGCAGCGGCCAGCAGCTCCTCGTACTCCGCAGCCACCTTGCCTCGGACCTCTGCCAAAGCACGGAGGTGCTGGTCTTGTTCGGAGGCAAGGTCAGCTTGAAGGGCCTGCACCGCCCCCTGAGCCGCCGTCAGCTCGGTCTTCAGGTCCTTCGACTCACGCAGGTACCTGTCGGCGTTCTGCTTCTTGGTCACCAGCTCCTTCTTGAAGCACCTCTTCAGCTGTGCCCCGGTCATACACTTGATTGAAAGAGACAAAAATCAGAAAACAATTCCAAGTACAAGAAAAATTAAAGCAGGCAAACAAACACTTACGATCACGTGGGCTTGAGCCCACTTCATATAACAAGTCTCCACCGTCTCGGTCGCTAGGATGGATCTGTCGCGCACTGTGGCGAGGTGATCCACGACCTTGACTGAGATCAGACCCTCCGCGAGCGAGTCGCCCTCCTTTACCGACCAGTCCGGGGCGAACGGTCAGAGCCCCCTTTCCCACCATCTGTTGGGCGTCGGGGCGCAAGGCGGGGGATCCCTGTCTTCAGGACCTCAGCAACCTTACGACTGCTGAAGCTCGACGCCGACTCGGGCGCATCTCCAGCCGAGGGGGCCTTCTTCGACTTTTTATAGGGGCCGCTCTGAGGGGCCCTCGGAGCCCTCCTGGGCGGATCCCGCCTGCGGCGCTGCCTTCTCGGCCCTTCTCTTCTGGGCCAGAGTCTGCAGGGCCTTCCTTGCGTCGAGCTTTGACCGATCCATCGCTGCAGAGACAAAAGAGGGAATGTTAACACAAAGGCAAAAAGTTAAAACAAAAATGAAACGAAAACATACAGGGGTCGGCTGGGCTCAGTCCGGTCCGTGCTAAGTGCGATTCTGTCATATTCGGCCAACCGATGATGTGTCCTTCGACAATCCTATCAACATCCGCCCACTCCGCCTCAGTCAAGTCCCTCCGCCTCGGAGGTTTGTGGTTCGGCTTGTAGAAATTCCAAACTGTGGGAATCTCCCAAGGCACCTCGCTTCGGACCACGAAGTACTTAGCCTTCCACCCCTTGATGGAATCCGGATACCCGTGCACCACCTTCTTGTGGGGGCGTGACGAGATGTAGTAGATGCCCTCCTGATCTCTGAGCGAGCTTACCCCTAAGACTGCCCGGAAATACTTCAGCTTCAGGGGCACCTTCTTCTCTTCGCACTTCAGAACGAAGCAGACCAACTGCTTCCACGAGTTGGGGCCGTACTGCATTAGGCAGAGCTCCCCCCACCGCAGCACCCTCTTGATGAGCGGATGCAACAGTAGCCTTAGCCCCGAGACGAAAGCGTCCTCGGGAAACATGTAGTATTCAGGGGCCAACTCGGTGGTAGGGCGTAGACCGGGGCTCGGGATCATCAGCTCGTACTCCCGCCCGATGAAATAATTGGCCCTTATCACAGGTAGGTAGTCGGCCTTCAGGACGCACTGAACCTTGTCCATCTGTATCTGTGTCCGGGCTCGAAGAAACCTCTACGCCAAATTGAACCAAGTTCTCGACGTCGTCCGGATACATCCTGATAGACCGCAAGTTCTTGTAGTATGGGACATTGAGCTCGTGCGTTGGCTCGAACTCATCTGGTGTCCTCGGACTATCCGGCAGGCACCACTTCCTCTTCTTCTTCCGGATGCGAGGAGCCTTCGGCGGAGACGGTGTCGCCAAAGGCGGGAGAGGGGGGAGAGCATCTCCTTCCTCGCTACCTTCCTCATTTGCCTCTCCCTCAACTCCTCCCTCACTGTCTCCCAGTCCCTGATCCACCACTCCTACCTCAACCTTCTCCCTTAATACCTCAACCTCTCCAGTAGAAGTAGACTCTACCACCTCCAGCTTGCGGCTTTGGAGCAGCACCACGTCCAAAATTTGGTCGTCTATATTCCAGGACGTGGAGCCCGACTGACGATCCCCCTCCAAAACTTGGTCGTCCAGATCCCAGGATGTGGAGACTGATTGACGATCCCCTTTAGCCTGACCAGAAGAACTTGCTTCGAAACCGGACTGAGAGCGCGGCATAACGAAAAAAATACTGACTTGTATTTTGTGAACGGAGAGATCAACGGAAAAGTCGTCGCCGGTGGGTAGAGAAAGAAGCTCCTGTTTTTTTTAGAAAGAGAAAGCAAAGTGAAGAAATGGGGAGGGGGTGGAGGATTTATAGAGTGACTAACGACGCCTTGAATTCGCGTTGGAATCCTGATCGTTCAATCTTGATCATCAAGATCTAACGACTGATGAGATTTCGATGCCTCGAATTCTACGTTGGAATCCTGATCGATTCAATCTTGATCATTAAGATCTAACAGAATTCCACCCCCATGACGTCAGCATCACATACAATGCCCTAGCTTTCACAAAAGCAGGGGGCTCGACGCTCGGCAGTGACCTCGAGCCATGTTGTAGCTTTTTCAAAAGCTAAATGGGCTCGACGCTCGGCAGTGACCTCGAGCCACGCGGTAGCTTTTTCACAAGCTATATGGGCTCGACCCTCGGCAGTGACCTCGAGCCACGCCCTAAGTCGTCACACAAGCTGGGGGGCTCGACGCTCGGCAGTGACCTCGAGCCACGCCCTAGCTTTCACGCAAGCGATGAGGCTCGACGCTTGGCAATGACTTCGAGCCACCACCTAGCCTTCACACAAGCGATGGGGATCGACGCTCGGCAGTGACCTCGAGCCACACCTTAGCTTTCGCAACAAGCAGGGGGCTCGACGCTCGGCAGTAACCCCGAGTCACCACCTAGCCTTCACACAAGCGATGGGGATCGATGCTCGGCAGTGACCTCGAGCCACACCTTAGCTTTCACAACAAGCAGAGGGCTCGGCGCTCGGCAGTAACCCCGAGCCACCACCTAGCCTTCACACAAGCGATGAGGATCGACGCTCGGCAGTGACCTCGAGCCACACCTTAGCTTTCACAACAAGTAGGGGGTTCGATGCTCGGCAGTAACCTCGAGCCACACCTAGCTTTTCACACAAGCGATGGGGCTCGATGCTCGGCAGTGACCTCGAGCCACACCCTAGCTTTCACAATAAGCAGGGGGCTCGGGGCTCGGCGCTCGACAGTGACCTCGAGCGACCACCTAGTTTTTCACACAAGCGATGGGGCTCGACCCTCGACGGTGACCTTGAGCCACCCAGTTTCCACACAAGCGATGGAGCTCGGCGCTCGGCAGTGACCTCGAGCCACACCCTAGCTTTCACACAAGCAATTGGGCTCGACGCTCGGCAGTGACCTCGAGCCACCACCTAGCTTTCACACAAGCGATGGGGTTCGACGCTCGGCAGTGATCTCGAGCCACACCTTAGCTTCACAACAAGCAGGGGGCTCGACGCTCGGTAGTGATCTCGAGCCACCACCTAGCTTTTCACACAAGCGATGAGGCTCGCCGCTCGACAGTAACCTCGAGCCACCACCTAGCTTTTCACACAAGCGATGGGGCTCGACGCTCGGCAGTGACCTCGAGCCACCACCTAGCTTTCACACAAGCGATGTGGCTCGACGCTCGGCAGTGACCTCGAGCCATATCCTAGCTTTCACACGAGCAATGGGGCTCGATGCTCGGCAGTGACCTCGAGCGACCACCTAGCTTTCACACGAGCGATGGGGCTCGACGCTCGGCAGTGACCTCGAGCCACCACCTAGCTTTCACACATGCGATGGGGCTCGACGCTCGGCAGTGATCTCGAGCCACACCTGTAGCTTTCACAACAAACAGGGGGCTCGACGCTCGGCAGTGACCTCGAGCTACCACCTAGCTTTTCACACAAGCGATGGGGCTCGACGTTCGGCAGTGACCTCGAGCCACCACCTAGCTTTCACACAAGCGATGGGGCTCGACGCTCGACAGTGACCTCGAGCCACATCTTAGCTTTCACATACAAGAAACTCACAAAGTTTTGGGATGCATGGTTACAAAAAGCAGTAACAAGATCAAAACAGCCTAGCGCCGTTGGTTTTTCTTCTTCTTTTAAGCGGGAATTAAATGGAAAAAATGGTTTTCTATCTTTCATATGAGAATACTTTTATAATAGGAAAAACCTGAAGTGTCAAATATTAAAAAGATTTCATCATATGACATGAGGTAATAAGAAATTTGATAGTTCATATGTTCGTTGTAAAATTAAGGAAACATGCAAAGTGTAACGGTTCGGGTTCATTATGTGGTTAACAGTTTGGGTTATAATAGAATTGATATGGGGTAGATGACGTGGCCCCATCCGGACCATCAAATCCCCTCAAAATTCGCTCCTCCGTGATCATCAGGTCAAAGCAGACCCAACGAGCTTCAGCCCATTCAGGCTCACAGGCAAACGGGTCCGACCCGGTCCATTAAGGTCTCAGACCCGTTTACCCCTACCTATAAATATCAGACCCTCTCCTCACTTTCAAAAATAATAAATTTTTCCCCACATGAACCCTAGCTACTATTGCTTTTTTCAGTGACTGACTAGATCATCGGAGGGCCTATCGTCGGGACTTCTGTCGGTGTTTCTAGGCAGTGTGCAGGTATAAAAGGCCGAGCTGAGCTACTTCATCCGAGCCAAGCATCCGGCCTCCACCTCTCTCCTGCTACCTCCTGCTACCCCTGAGTCAGGCCCTACAGCCTAGGATCGGATCGACGCTGGTACCACATCTTCCGCTACATAAATTTTAAGAACTCACACCTGATGCCCCCACACCCCAAAAACAAACAGCATCAAGAATCATTTGATAAAGATTCAAAACCAATCCAAAAAACTGTTTAAGAAAAAGCTCATTTAAACCACGAACCGGTTTAATGCCCGTTCAAACCCATTTTGACCCCCTTATTTCAAAAAACGGATGGATCCATTTTTAACCACAGTTTAACCCATAAACAAAACTGTACGCTCAAAATCCATTTAAACGGGGGTTTTACTCTTTTTTCAACACTGATGGGATGAATGCTTTATTATTGTTTTTGTTGTACTTGTCCATTGGTACTGTAATTTACTTTGTGGCTATGTTTTATTCCAAGATCAAGGACTTATCCTCTTTCTACCAATCATGAATAAGTGGTGTCTAATTGTGTTGAGAATGAAAAAAACCTTAATTTTTTGAAAATGAAGTAACACTGAGAAAGAAATTGATTGTAACTGTACCATCGAGAATTGGAATTCCTCTCACTGCTTTGACCAATTTTTCCGTGTGGGGGTGGGTATGTTCTTTGTCCCTGCTTGAAATGCCATGTTATGAGTTACTTCATCAAGTTATTCGGCTCTACAAACCTCTAAAATGGTTAGTGTCTCATCTTTATTTGTGGAATTTCTCTCATCTTTCTAACACACTAAACTCCACTTCCGTAATTTTTTTATTCTAATAAGAAGATTGATTATAGAACTTGTTATCTTCACACTCTTTTTCGTGTATTTGGTTGTAGAGCTTGTTGTGTGCATGATTTCTGGGCTTTATATGGTTAAGGCATCAGTCAGTTTGAGTTTTCATGGCAATGACTGAACATCCTTTATCACGTTCCACTTCACTGTGACGTATTATAGCTTTTCTGATCTAATGGAATTATGTTTCTTTTCTTGATTATATTCATGAATGACCTTCTAGATGATGTCGATCATATGTAAGGGCCTTTACTTAGGATCATATTCTTAAGTTTTCAAGATAGATGGATAAAACACAAGCTAACACTTGGTTTGGAGAAGGGAAGCAAGGGGCTAACTGTGAATGTCTGGAAGTACAAAATGGTGGTTGATAATGTGAAAATAATGAAATGCATTTAAAGGAAATTGATAACGTTCACTCAATATGTCGATTGTATGATGTGCAAGCACCAAGTAACGCTCCGCAAGAAACATTTGATCATATTGTATAAACTGATGTGATCTGATTTGTGATTTTGTATAGTTTAATTCTAGTTTCTCAAGCTTTGTTTGCACTGTGCCCAAACAAAGTAGTCTTTAACATTTTCCCCTGATCTTTTGACTTGTTAAAGTCTACTTATTGTAGTTTAAGCATCTTGATTTTGTATAATTCATGTCAATCTGTACATAGTTGATGCTTATCTCTGATTTCTTCACTGTAAGCAATGTGCAATCTAAATTCTTTATCCTTTCGAGTTTTCCAGGTCAGGCACCCAAATATTTTGTCTTTCCTTCATAGTACTGAAGCTGAAGCTTTTGATGGATCCACTTCCAAGGTTACAATTTATATTGTGACTGAGCCAGTTGTGCCTCTTTCAGAGAAGATCAAGGAGCTAGGTTTGGAAGGTACACAGAGGTATGAGAACCTTGTTCTGCTCTAAGTCATCGTGCTAGTGCATATTTTGTGCCATACAGAATTACCCACTTATTTCTTGCATTTAAATGACAAATAAACCCCACCAAAAGAAAATAGCAGAAAAATGATAGAAGAAAATTCATCTGTTTGTAAGGTTCTTCTGTTCCTGATCCTTGTAGAGCACCAAAGTTATCCATGTATGTGTGGGGTTACTTTAAACCTGAAATTGTACTCCAAGAAATTCTTTGGGCAACGTTCAAATTTTTTTTATTCCTGAAATGGAAGCACCTGGTTTCAGAGTTTTCACTGACAAGAAATCCCTAAGGTCCGCCTACACCCGTTAAAATAATTTATTTGTGGTTTCTACTGGAAGGGTAGCAGAGTGTCAGACTAGATATCTATGCTGAATTCTTATATTGCTATTATGCATGTATGTTATATCCAGGGCTGGCCCCCCAACGGAGGCCGGGGAGGCGGCCGCCTCGGGCCCTTGAATTTTTCGCTATTTTAGGGGCCCCCAAGTTTGTTTTTCCTTGAATTTATATATACATATTTTGCGCGTAATATTTTTTTAGGGGCCCCCAAATTTTATTTTTTGGGCTTTTGTTTTTAAAATTAGTACTTGGGTCCGCTTATTTGAGTTAGGCTTGAGTTTGTATGGAGACTTTTTTTCTCTCAAATCTCTAAATCTCAATCTATTTCTTCATACATCTATCAGTTTTTTAAAATTGTAGCAAAAAAAAAATCCAAAAGTTTTTTTAACAATTTTTTTAAAAAAATAAATTTTGTATGGGCGGCCCATTTCGGGAGTTCACCTCGGGCCCCCGTAAACTCAGGGCCAGACCTGGTTATATCTAGCAATTTTATTTTCTATAAGTGCAAACATAGTTGTTTTTTAGTTACTAAATTGTTTGTTTTCAATTTCATTTTAAGTGATCAACTGCATGACTAATGCAGGGACGAATACTTTGCATGGGGACTCCACCAGATATCTAAAGCTGTGAGCTTTCTAAATAACGACTGCAAACTTGTAAGTAGTTTACCCTTATCTTAATTTTATACTTCAATTAAATGCATAATAATAATAATAATTATAATAATAATAATACTTATTATTATAATAGCTTTCTTCAAAAATAAATTTGATACTGCTGATTTGATGCATGCTCAGCTTATTACTTACCTGGACCTATTCTACCAGTAAGTCAGTAACTGATTTTTCTTCCATATTTAATTTGAAAAATCATTTGAAAAACTATAAATATTGGTATACTTGTTTATCTTGAATAATATAGGTGCACAATATAGGTAAGTCAGTAACTGATTTTCTTCCATATTTAATTTGAAAAATCATCTGAAAAACTATAAATATTGGTATACTTTTTTATGTTGAATTGTCACGCCCCGCTTTCCAGAATACGGGAACACAGGCACGTAACTGAGGCCCAGCGAATGATATAAGTACGCCGACTCATATCATCCATAAGCTGTACCAGTCTCAACTCAGCAATACCCAGAAAATTTAAATCACAACCACGCAGATAATCATAATCACATAAACGAGAATGAAATTCAATAACCAAATCTGGAATATAAAAACTTACCAAATAACTCGAGAGGCTCCTGCTCCAATCCTAAAAGAGCTGCTCATCAATGCCTTCTGGGAATTTTCCTTGTACACCTGTACATGTTCATCTAAAAAGAAAGAATAATTTGTCCTTAGAGCAAGTACGGACAGCAAGTAGTGAAAAGCAGAGAGTAAGGAAATAGGGTACATGAAGGAATATGAATCAAGATCAAATTGCAAGGACAATAATGATACTAATAGTAACGGTCTTAACCAAGTATATATACATGTCAACTAGGTCTATTATCAAGTTGTTTCTCCTATCTAGTGAACGTACTACTGCGTCCCATACCACAGGTTCGATGCACGCATAAACAGTGTTCGTTTTAGACTTCGTGGTGGGGTCTACAGAGCGTGTACTTGGTGTATCACGACATCAAGATAACAAGATAACAAGTTCACGTCTCCACAAGTAATTCTCCACCTTCCATGTCAAGTTCATGTAACAAGATAATAAGATAACAAGTTCACGTCTCTACAAGTAATTCTTCACCTTCCATGTCAAGTTCATGTAACAAGATAGCAAGATAACAAGTTCACTTCTTCACAAGTAATTCTCCACCTTCTACCGAGTACATTTTCTGAGACTGTCCACTACTAGTTCAACCCTTAGAAACCCCTGCTTATTTAGTATTTTATTATTAAGTCATACATGTACATGCAAGTGGTTATAAGAATGTTAAGGGAATGATAATAATGCAGCAACATGATGCATTATACAATAATAAACAAGAAGTAGCAAATCTGAAACAGCCGACACAGTTACACTAAAACAGTGATAACTCTTAGACTACAACTCCGAATTTGAAGTTCCAGGATGCTATGGACATCTAGACAGGTAGGGCTACGATTTGTATTCAGTAACTTTTAACTGATTCCTATTATAACTGGGTCGAAACCTCAGTACAAGACAGACAAGGCAGCAGGAATTCACAAAAGCCTTCACATAAATGTTCATCAAGTGGGCAATTATCGAGTTATTGTATCATGCATGTATCAAGACTAATGTACAACAAGTAATATGAATTTTTCCAGTATACGAGTCAAGTTTATCATGTCGAGTTCAAGTCACAAGATCTCAAGTAACATGTATTTAATCACATTGTATTTTCTAATGTACAAGTTCTATTTATTTTATTCATGTCAAGTATGTATCTAGGTTTGGGTTTGAGTCCATGGATAATAATAAGAAGTCAAGAGTACGTCGGGTTAGCTCGTGTAAACCCTCGATACTCCTAACGGAAGGGACACAAGGCAATTTAGAATAATTGAGATAGAACTACTTGCATAGAGATCAAAAATCTTGAACTAGAATAAATAACAGAGTTCAAGTGGACTTGCCTTTTTCTTGTAGACGATTCAATAAATTAATAAGAATAACAGGATCAGAATCCCGGGGAGCAATCCCAAGAACATGTGCCAAATGCGCGCTAAGATACCAAACAGTAGATTCCACTCCACACCGGATCGGCCAGAACGCGGGACGGCAAAAATGGGATCTGTGTGGCAAAACACAGAACAGCAACAACGGCCAATCAGTCCCTTCCTCACACAGGATCACTCCGAACACGGTACAACAAAAAGGCGATCGGGTGTGCGCCGAACACAGAACAGCGAAGTCGGCAAATCGATGTTCGTCTTCTTCCTCCGATCGAAGAGAGAGAACGGCGTGAGGACGAACGGCAACCGGGTGTGGTGTGGACAACTGGTGGCGACTGAGGCGACGGCTATGTGCGGCGGTGACTCAGGCGGCGTTGGTCGGGAAGCGACGCAACGATAGCACCTCGACGGAGAGCGAAGCTCTGTTTCACGCTCGAAAACAGAGGAAGACGGAGCGCGCGATCTGGGGACTTCAACGGGGCTTGGATAACGACGACGAGAGCGGTAGGGGGTCTGCGATGGATGTAGGGGGGTCGCTGGCACTGTGAAGGCAGGGCGGTAGCGGCTGGTCGTGGTGGTGATGGGACGAGGGCGATGCATTGCTGTCGGAGATGATAAGGTGCGATGGAGGCGGCACTCGAGTGGGGGAAGAGGGCGGGATGGCAATGGCGGCGATGGGGATCGCTGCAAGGCAGGAGGGAGGAAAAGGGGCACGGCACTGCGGCGGAGGCTTCGATGAGAGGCGCTCGGAGGCAAGGCGAGCGGTGCTGAGCGGAGGCGAAGGGAAGAGGTGATGGCGATGGAGGACTGGGACGGCTCGACGAGGAGCGGGAGTAGGCGGAGAAGATGGGTTCTGCGGCAATGGCGAGGCTGGTGGTTGGGTTCGGAGGAGGAAGATGAAGGAGGATGGGAGAGTTAGTTTTTTTTTTGTTCTGGTTTGATTGGGGAAAAACAGAGAAGAGATGGAGAGGGAGTAACGGGATTGAGAGAGTGGGGAAGAGGTATATAACGGGGAGAGAGAGTAGTGGGGGTTGTTAGGAGGAGTATGGGGGATGTGCATGCAAAGTGGGGGAAGTTGGAATACGGGATTAGAAAAGTGGGGAAGAGGAAAATATTGTATACTGGTAGGTGTAGAATAAATCTGTGCAATAGGAGTAATGTGTTCTGGGTTAGTGGGCTTAGGCTTGGGCTTAAAAGGGCTCAAAATATTTAAATAAAATAATTAGGATGTTGGGCTAAAATCCAACAAGAGATGGGCTACTCTTTGGGCTTCAGATGAATATAATATAAATTCAATAATAATTATTGGGTTTCAAACCAAAAAGAGGAGAGACAATGGTTTGTAGTTTGGAATATAAATTTGGGTTTCAATAGGAGATTCAAAAGGCTTTAGATGCATTGGAATGATTTATACGGAATTTGAAATACAAGAATACATGGAGAAGAAAGAAGTAAAATGGAAATCCGTATAATCGGAAACAGGGTTTACATGAATAATATAGGTGCACAATATATGTGCGGAAAGAGCTTGTAGACTAGCATTCAGAAGCTGAGTGCACCTTTTAGAATATATAGGAAAAGGGAGTACAGATGTTTTAGCATAAAAAGAGAGTGGTGATAATTCAAATCATGTTTTTTAATAGAAAAATAGGAGTTCGGATTAATAATTCTACCATATTACAGAAACTGAAAGGGGTGTGGATCAAATCTTGGAATGAAATTCCAGTCACAGGGTACATAATAATATATTTTCCCATTTTTGTCGTGTAAAAAAGGAGATAGTATGTTGTGTGTAAAAAAGGAGAGAGTATGTTGTGTGCTGCATATAGTTTTCTAACCACACAATGATCTGTAGCCGAATTGTGAATTCTGGTATAACGGTGAAAGCAGGAGCAAACTTCTTAGTTGTTAAACTTCTTTTAAGGATCCCAATTAGGGGTGGCATCCGGTTCACCCGAGCCGGGCCGGGTCAGGTCGAAAACCTGCGGGTTTGACCCGGTCCCGGTCCTGGGCTAGGGCGAGCCGGGTTGAGGGGAGATGCATGCTGGGCCGGGCCGGGCTAGGGAGGGGGAAGGGGGGCCTGGACCTGGCCCCTGTCCCGGGCTTGTGCAGGTTCGCGGGTAGGGGAATATTACAAAGATTCAAGGGAAAATGTGAATCAGAACAAAAATTGTAAGAACATATAGATTAAAGAGAGATTCATAAATTAAATTGTTTTAATGAATTACAAAATTTCAAATATAATCAAATAGAATAGTAACATTTCATACAAATATTATCAAATTACAATAGGAGAATATTTGTATATATTTGTATTTAGAGATCGAGATAACCTCTATTTAGATTGAAGAGAAGGCATTGGACTACTATCGTGCACTTATACTTAACCTAATATAGAATCTCATCCCCCTAAATTTCTCAATTATTTACAATACATGATCCGTAGTGCACTTCTAGTAGATCTTCAATTGTTGCTATTTGTTGAGCTGTTTTGTGCTTCTTGTAGTAAATCTAGGGTCCTTTCTTCCGCTTTCATCCAATCTTTCTCGTATACTAGCATCTTCATATTCTTCGATGTTAAGCGATTCATGTTCAGGCTCATTATCCTGCCACCAAGAGAAAAAGCACTTTTCGATGCAACAGTTGACATCGGTGTAGTAAGCAAATCTTTAGACATACGAGAAAGAATAGGAAAAATATTTTCATTGTTTTTTCAAAAATTTAAAACATCAACTATATCATCGATGAGAGGTTGTGCATTATACCAATTCAACTCATTTGGTGAATTAGTTCTTGGTTTTTTTGATTTAATAAGATTTAAAACACCACTAGTTGCAAGACCCTTTTCCTTTGATATAGAAGAAGAAGAACTAACATTTTCTGTTTGTGTAGTATTAGATGCAAAAAGCCTATTGTAACTATCATATAAATTATTCAAAACATGCTCAAGTTGTGTAGTAAAAAACATGATCAAAATATTGTATTTCATCGTGTGGAGCATCTGAATAAAAAAGCTCAATTAAATTCTTTGTGCCCTATGAGATTTACTACACTATCAACACAATATAACATAGGAAGTGGATGGAAATATTTTAAAATTTTTAGATAAGCGACATAAACCATTGTTCCAATACAAGGGTCGCTTACCAAATCTTTAATTGTGGTTATCATAGTGACAATTGCAAGTAAATACCACTAGATGTAGATGAATATGTTTTCGAAAATTGTAAAGTAGCATCATTAAAAGGTTTAAAAAAATTTATACAAACTATCGACAAAAAACTAAAAATCATCATCTAATATACAATCTTGCATACACATTGCAACACAAATTCTTTTAAATGGGTTCGATAATGAGGAACAACACTTAATAGATCATATGTAGGATTTCAATGATGTCTAACATCTTTAGGAAAGCATTTAAATACAATACCCCTAAGTTGACACCAAGCATGAAAAGCTTGATATATATTGGACCACTCAAAGTAATAAAATGAACACAATCTCTCATTGCACTAATTTTATCGTGTCTGTATTTGAATGCGTCCTGTACACAGATTTAAAATATGACAAACACACCTAACATGAAAAATATCCGGTTTTATAGGATTTAAAGTAATTTTCGAACTAGTAATTGCCTTAGTATTATTATAGGTGTTATCAAACTCAATAGCAAAAACTTTATCATAAATACCAAAATTATTACATGCATCCATGATGTGTCGCAATCACTTCACCCTTATGTGGGTACCTAACAAATCTGAATGAGGTAATCCTTTTTTGGAGTAACCAATCAGCTATCCAATGACATGTTATACATCATTGGTACGCCGTTAACTTCTACCCAACCATCTGATGTCAAAGAAACTCTAGTGTTTAGTGATGTTAGTGTTGCAACTAGCATATCCTTAGCCTCATTGTAGACTAATTTACAATCTCTTCTAACAACATTCCTAGTAATTCTTTTATAATGGGGGTTTAATGCGGTTTTGTTCTACATTCCTACTTCCGGAAAACGAATAAGGTAATTCATACATAATTACTAATTTAGCCATTTACCTACGAACGATATTGTGATCGTAGTTATGGCTATCTACTTGACCGGTCCTTGGGTGTATTTTTTGTTGTGTGAGCGTGCCTTCAGAAAATTCGGGTCGACATTTTTCTAAGTGACGCTTAAGTGTACCCGTTCCCCATCATATTTTAAACTTATTACAAATTTTAAGTCCAACACTTTTATCGTTTTGTGAAGGGACAAAAGTAAAATATTGGTGTACTTCGGAAGTGGGTTCTCTTGTTTTACAGGATTGAGAAGGGGTTTGTTCCGTGTCTTGTGATTGTATGTCTTCTACTGCTACATCTTCCATGTGTGTGAAATATCATGAAAATCGGGAATACTATAAACATTAACAAATGTTTCTTCACTATTTATTTGTGAAATTAAAGGAATGAAAGGATTGCGATGAGATGAGCTTTGATTCTTGGCTACTATGTCTACCGTGTGGACTGTTAGATGTCATCTAATTAATAACTAGTGTATGTATGTTTGGAGAAAAAAATCTACAAATAAGAATTTAAAAAAATAAAAAAATTCAAATTATGAACTAGTGTATGTTCTAAAAAAAATTCTAGCTAAACAATTCATCAAAACAAGTATAAACTAGTGTGTTAATAAACAAAATCTAAAAAAAAAGAAGAGAGTTCAATAAAACAATAACAATTAAGAGATGAACCAGTGTATGTTTACAAATTTTTTTAAAAATAGGAGTACAACAAAATAAAAAATTTAAATGATGAACTAGTAACATATTTACTACTACAATCTAATAAAGAGAGATGAGAATAATGCTAATTATAAAAATTAAACAAATTCAAAAATACCGTATGAGTGTAGAATGTAGATTGAAGAATGAGAGTAGAGAGAGTTGAGAGCTTGTTGTTGATGTTGTTGATGTTGATCCTTGCAAGATTATTGTCGATTGTTGTTGATTTGTTGAGAGAGTTGAGAGAGAGTTGAGTGAATTTGTGAAGAGAAATGAATGAAATGAGGTTGTATATATAGATTATGTATATTTTCGGATTTTCCAAAATACCCCCCAAAACTAGCTAGTATAGATCCATTGGGGGGTATTTTGGTAATTATATAAATCTAATTGTTTAATTAAAAAATTTACAAAAAAATTCAAAAAATTCCAACCCCAACGATTGGCCTGCAGGTCGAGCCCGGACCGGGCGGGTTCAACCCGATCCCAGTTTGAGCCGGGCTGGGCCGCTAGTGGGTCGGGTCGAGGCGGGTTTTGGAGGGGGAAGTACGGCCCGGATTGGACCAGCCAGTGGAGTGGGCCGGGGCCGGTTAAGCCCGGGTTTGGGGTGGGCTGGTTCCCGGGGCCAAACCGGCCCTGATGCCACCCCTAATCCCAATGTAAAAAGGAATTGTTAAGCCTGGGTTTGGGGCGGGCTGGACTGGGCCGGTCCCTGGGCCAAACCTGGCCCTGATGCCACCCCTAATCCCAATGTAGAAAGGAACTGTTAAGCCCGGGTTTGGGGCTGGCCGGGCTGGGCCGGTCCCAGGCCAAACCGGCCCTGATGCCACCCCTAATCCCAATGTAGAAAGGAAATGTTCTAATATTGATTTCCTTGTAAGAGTTTCACCTTATTCAATAGAGTACTACACTGTGCATAAAGTCTACTAGAGGACGAGGTAAAAAAATCTTTGTTTTTGTGAGTGCATATATTGATTGGATGCTCTGAATGTCCGAATCTGCCTTTTGTCAAGCCCTGTTTGTCTAGTTGATAATCTTCTTATGGTATACAAAATTTGACAGTAAATCCTATAAGGAACCTTTGATACATTTCAAATGAAAGCTAGTATTTAATTACTCATTATTTCACTGTTTAACTTTAATTTCATTAATTTCAGGTTCATGGTAATGTGTGCTTGGCCAGTGTTGTTGTGACTCAAACCCTTGATTGGAAGCTGCATGCCTTTGATGTCTTATCGGAGTTTAACACAAACAATGATCCTTCCGGTAGCTCCATACTGGTAATTTTTTTTAATGATCAAGTGTTTCATCCTTGTCTCTCTTGTTATATTGCATGAACAGTAGCATATATTGCTCTTTTTGTTTTAGAACTATGGGTTAAATTTTGAAACAGTGTCAGCCATGGTAAATTGAAATTAATACTGCTCTGATATTGTCAAACTATTACTTAATGAGTTAATTTAGTACTTGATAACATTAGCCATGAGATCTTTTCAAAGTAATAGCTGTATTCAGTTGCAAAATGAAAGATGTCCTGTGGAGTTTTGGGCATAGACAACATTTTATATCCTTTCCTTGAGAAGTTCTAAAAGTATTTTATTTACTTCTGCAACACTAGTTACAACCATGTTCGACTCAGGTTTCATAAACAAGTTTTTCTTTCAAGGCCTACCTTGCAGTTCAAGAGTTATCACTAGATGTTTGTTCTTGGATTTGCTGCTGCAACATCGTTAATTAGGAATAGGCTAAATTTGAAGAAAAAAAACCCTTGAACTATCCCATTTTTGCACAAAACCTCACTGAACTTTTTTTTTGCGTAGAAAACCACACAAATATAGTTGCAAAAAACCCACTCCGACGGCGTGTGCTTTCTGCTAAAGTTGAGTGAGATTTTTTGACAATAATGAGAAAGATGCATGATGTTTTCTGAACTAACCTGCAAAGATGAATGGGGTTATCTAATACAAGCAGAAAAGTTAGATGTGGTTTTTTGAAAATATACTTCAGGGGAGTTTTTTGCAATCATACTTGAGTGTGGTTTTCTGCGCAAAAAAAGTTTCAAGAGGTTTTCTGTATAAAGGGGACAATTCAAGTTTATTTAAAAAAAAATTTAGCCATTAGGAATATTAGTCTCATTCATGTAAAAGTTTGTATTATTGACAAATTCTCTGTTATATTGTTGCTTGCTGGGCATCAAATTATTCTTAGGGCTTTTTAGATATTACCCACATAAAACTTGGGTATTTCTATATAAACTCCAAAAAACTTTGTAATCTATATCCCCCCCCCCCACCCCCCCAATTAAAACATTTAGTTGGTTCAAAAATTCACAATACAATTTTGTTATACAGAAACTGCCCCCATGTTATCATCTTTCCCAACTAAAACACTTCTATTGAACCCAATTTCCCCCCCTCATCTTTTATTCCTTCTCCTTGTTTTCTTCCTTGCTTCCTTCTTCCGTTTTGCGTCCTTTTTGTCCCTAATCACATTTCTCGACTTCCTTATTATCATTCGCTTGATCCTCGACAAGATTGGAAAGCAAGCTATCATGGAATCAGCCATCAAATTCTCAGCAAATTCAGCAATCGGCCCTAATCCCATTTCTATTAATTTGAAAGGAGCTCTAGTTAAGATGGAGTTTCTGAATTTTAAAAAGGTGAAGCTTCCGAATTTTAAAGAAGGAGATCCAACGAATTGGATATGTGGAGTCGAACACTTCTTTGAATTTTATGAGGTTCCTGATTCAGAGAAAATGAAGTATTCATGGTTGGGATTAAGTGGGTGAGCAGCACTGTGGTATCATATGGTATCATAGGTTTATTAAACCCCGCATTCAAGTAATTTCGTGGTCAATATTTTTGGAAGAACTAATAACTAGATTTGGCTCTACTAAGTTGAAAGATTGTGACATTTTAGGAGATGAAGTGATTGTGGGTGATGAGAATGATGTTGTTGAAGCTGATGGGAAGAATGGTGAGGAGTCATCCAAGGCGTTTGATGAAATGCTGGAACCAGAGAATAGAGAGACAAATCCTGTTTCTAAGATGGTTGATGTTGAGAATCTGGAAAATGCGAGTATTATGAATGAAGAGAATGTTGAACTAAAAGAAACAGGGTACATCATGGACACGGAAGAAACTTTTAAAATGGGTGAACTCCAATCAATCTTTTTCCTTGTCTGTGGCATAATCAAACTCATTCATTTGGAGCTCTCTACTAGTATGTCTTACCCTACGAATTTGGTCATGTAAACACCCCTGGTGCTGGGAGAGTGAACTAGTGAAGATCGTGAAGGAGTTTGCTACAAATTATGATGAGGTTTTGTTGGGGGAAAGTTTGTGATGGCTCTGGAAGGCCTTGAGAGTTCTTCGGATAATGATGAAGAGGGAGGAAGGAGCTTTCCTCCCCAGTTCCTGAATGCTCTTTTAGCATACTTGAGGGACTCATTAGACCATGGGTCTGCTTCATCTGGTCTTAAGTCTCCGTTGGCTTCATGCCCTTTTTCTTTTCCAGGAATCTCTATGCCTTCTGAAGGGCTTGTGATATGGAAGTTACACCTTGAGTATTTTGCTTATGAAACTTTATAGGACTTGAGAATAGGCAAACTTTTTGAGATTATTGTGGATTATCCTGACAACACTTAAGATCGAAAGCAATGTTTAGAGTATACTGGGCAACATTCGAAGCTTGTTGATTCATTTCTTCATTAAAATATCGCTTGCTTATAGCTGGTGCCTTCAATTATGAGTTTTCTAAGTATGTTGGTGAAGCTAATCCGAAAGGAACCTGTAATGTCTGTCATTTCTGTCAAGAGCTCGCTGATAAACCTGCATGCTCCATTTGTGGCACTTTTGGTAACTTATGGGTCTGTGTGATCTGTGGTTTCGTTGGGTGTGGAAGATACGAAGGTCATGTTATTAAGCACTGGAAAGATACTAAGCATTGTTATTTTCTTGATTTGGGAACACAACGTGTTTGGGGTTATGTTGGTGACAATTTTGTCCATCAGCTTAATCATTCAAAAAGTGACAATAAGGAGCTCTACATATCTGAAACTGTAGGAAAGGCAATGGTTTTGAAGATGCAAGATATCCAGCTTAGAATGGAACACATTATGAAGGAAAAGAAAATTGTTGCAGATTCATTATATTATGCACTCAGAGAGACAAGAAAAGCATTACTTGCATTTTCTGGAAATGAGAAGAGTATGGAGAAGCTAGATCCATCTATTAATGCAATGCCTCCTGGTGCTGATTCTGTTCATGTTATGCTGTGGCAGTCATTGCATGTTGATGACGATACATTGTTATTAGACTGTGTACTCAAGGGATGAAAAGGTTATTGCAAAGTCAACCTCACTTCTAAGCCTAGCAGATGTTCTGAAGTTTCTAAAATCTCTCACAAACATTATGCAGTTGAAAGGTGCAGTGTTGATTTGTGCACTTCCTTGGCTTAAAAGTTGTGCAGGCAAGCAATATAGCATCCCAGGTGTAATGTCCCCATAATAATTAACAATCAACAATATTTTGTATAAATATTGTTGCATTATATATTGTTATTTTATATTTGGCATATGAATGTTGTTACACGTGAATTGTGCACATTTGTGTATATGTTGTCATACACTACACTACTATACATATACACTAAACACATACACTATGAAGCCCACAATTTTTCACTTGAAATGAGCCTACAATTGTTGGCCTAGAAGGGTTAATTTGACTTTGAAGGGGGTTATGTGTAATTATTTAAAGCCTAGGGGTTTATGTGTAAAATAGGGGGACACCTAAGCACTCCTAGAAGACTCCACACCCCACTCCACTAACTCCCCAATCCTAGCCGGCCAACCCTCCCCCTCACTCTATATATGTGTGTATGTATAAAGAAACCCTAGTTCTCATTTTCTTCTTCTTCCTAGTTCAATTTTTTTTTCCTTAGTCCATTTTTAGCCATTTCTGTACTACATTTCACTCAATTATTCCTTCCAATTTCCTCTAAAAATTCCTAAGAAGCTATTTAAGCAAGAAAAGAAGCAAGCAAGCTAGGAGGAGAAGTGCATACTAGGAGCTTGAAGATTTCATCTTGTCTACACTTTGAGGTGGGTGTTCTTCAACCCTTATGACTTTTTGATTGTGTATAATTGTGTGTGGATTTTATGTGTAGTGATGGACATCAGATTGTGTTTAGTGATGGTTAATAGTTTGTTAGATTAGCTATATGGTGCATATTGAGGTATGGATGAAATTGTGGTAGAAATGATTTGGATGAAATTAGGTTTCAACTCCCAAAATCATAACTCTTTGAATATGAGGAATTTATGGTTGGAATTTTTATAGTAGCATCTTATATGTGTCTAGAGCTATGAAGCACGGATACGGTTACGGGGTGCGGGTACGACACGACATGGGTACGGGGATACGGGAATTTACAAAAAAGTAGGATACGGGTGCGTTGTGGGTACGTTAAATATAAAATAAGTTATATTATATTTATAATACAAAAATATTTTTCTTGTTAAAAATGCAAACATTTAAACCATTTCATAGAACTATAAGAATACATTATAATTATGAGTATTTTAGAGAAAAGAAATGATAATCTAACTATCAAATCTTTCGGGTAGTCTTGTTTTGTGTTTGAGCATAATTGTAAACAACAAACTTTTGAAATTACTCTAGGACCCCATGCATTTATCTAAATATAATTGTGTCTAAAAGTTGTGAAAAATGTATTTAAAAAATTGGGTGCATATCGGGTGCCGATACTCCTTGGGTACTCATTGAAGTAAAGATTCTGGGTATGTGCCACGAGTTTCCAGTGTGCGAAACTTGGGGCGGTACACTAGGAGTCATCTTTACTCATTCCTAACTCTTTATACCAACTCATTGAGTCACAGATTTCTTCATTTGGGTCAGCTCTTCAACTATCTACATGTCTGGATATCCTATCTGCCAATATCCCTGATGAGGAGGTCCATAAGGTTAATGAGGATATGGTCCCAGCCATAATGTACGAGGACAAGGACACTGATGAAGAAAAATATGAAGATGCAATGGTGGATGTTGACAACCTCCGCAGTAAGTTTCCTAACTTCGAACTTGGGGCAACTTCGTTCATAAGGGGGGCGGAGTTGTCAGGGACGCCAGAGTGTTGCCAGAGTGAAGCTCCAATCGTCGGAGTATTCAAGAGTTCAGTTGTAATTTCTGAGTATTTGTTAATTTTTCATGTATAAGTTTATAGAACACTGTATACACTGTATATGTTTTTACGTGCTGTATGCACTTTTCTTTTAAATGTGTGGTTGGCGGGTAGAAGAAGTGCGCCATGCACGTGCTTCCAAGTACTGTTGTCTGGTAGTGTAACCGCCACATAACTCAGCTATAAAAACCCAAGGTGTAATTGAGTTGCTTAATCAATAAAATCAACACAAGTTTCTTCCCCAAATCTTCTCTTCTCTAACCCTAGTTCTTCAATTTCCCCATTAATGGCGAGATCTAGCTCAGTCAGGAATCCAGTCCCTGACAAGGTTAAATATGTCATCTCTAAATCTCTAAATGTGTCCATCCTCTCACTTGCTTATCCAACAAACCCAAATAAAACCCACCCCAAATTTCCTCCATCACCACACCCCCTTACATCTCACCAAACTACATCATGGATCTATAGGAGTGCTTTAGTTAGGGATGGATATAAGAGAGATGGGCAATTTAGGTATTACAAAATTAAATTTTAGGTTGGGGGATCTTTTGAAGTAACTTTATGTTTCAATGGAGGTTACATAGAATTACAAAGTTTGTTGGGGATTCTATAGAAATACCTATGTTTTATGGGGTTAATGTCTAAAAACCCATATTTATATCTTGTTTATCCTTTTCTTTTTGCAACAAGCTTATCTCATTTAATCCTTGCTATTCTAGCTATCTTTTGATGCTTATAGACATTTCAAATCATTATTCTTTTTCAGAGGCTAATCCAACTATTTAAATGAAATCACAACAAAATATTTTCATTTTCTTCTTTGACTGTTACCTTTGGCTCCTTTTTAGTCTCCTTATCCCTATTTATGTACTTATTTCGTTCACCTTGTAATTTGTTGCACTTTCTAATAGGTTCAACATATATGTATATACTTTATATGTTTTGTTGCTCGTTCAGGTTCAAATTTTAAACTCTAGTTAAATAAATTTCTGCAGAAGTTGTGTCTCACTCACAGCAGTGAGTGGAGGTATAGGTAGAGAAAAAGAAATTAGGGAGACAAAAGCATAATTTCCTTTTCTAAACACAGCTGTGATATACTAGGTAATAATGTCATGTTAACAGTTTCTATTTTATTTGCATCAATCTCTCAACCTTGCATATAGTCCTTATATTCTTGCAAACAACAACGATAGAGCCTTTATTCCAGCTCTTTGGAATCAGCCACATGAATTCTTTTTCTGCAATTGACTTTGTTAATGGCCACTAAATGAACAACCATCCTGTTTTCCGACTGCCTTATTCCAAATCCTTTTAGGTCCACCACAATTTTTCTTTGCTCCATTAGCGACAATCCTCCAAGGCATAACTGCGCTCTCTCTCTCTCTCTGACCTAACTCACATCCTCTTCGTTCTTATCTTTCCTTCTATTCCCCTCTTTTTTTTATTTTGTTATTTTAAAAAGAACCAATTTGCGTGCAAACCACAAATTGAGATTGGGGGTTTGTTAGAGGGATCAAGAGGGCATGGAGGGAAAGAATTTCGGAACTGAAAGTGGCTACAGTTTCCAAGAGGAGTAAGTGTGATAATCCAGAAAAAGAATGAGTTGCAGTAGAGAAGTTGGGGGGGGGGGGGAGGGGGGTAAATATGATCTTCTATACTTTTGACCATCCAGAATCTAATCTCAACTGACATGTAGAGGTTGATGAGATATATCCACAACTTTATAATGAAATTATGATAAATGATAATGATTTTGGGCATGAAAATATAAAAAAGTGATAAAATTATAGTTGAATATGGAAATAAGCCTTTTGGAAGTTAATCCGAATTGACTGTTTCCATTCTTTCTACACATGTAGTCTCTGGAATGTATCAGGTAAATGTATTCCTCTGCTCCTTTTATTTGCATTTAAATATTATCCAACATGAAACTGGACTGTTCCTAGTGCTTGCTTTAGAAACCCTTAAAAAAGTTCTTAGACTCTTCTTCCATTTATTCCGTTTATCCATGACATTTTGTGGAGCTTGGAATCTGTCTGTCTCTATTGGAAGTTTGGATCAATGTACAACGTTTGTAGTACGTTTCGGTTCTTGATATGGGTACATGATCAGTATGCTAATAGACTCTTCTTCCATTTATTCCGTTTATCCATGACATTTTGTGGAGCTTGGAATCTGTCTGTCTCTATTGGAAGTTTGGATCAATGTACAACGTTTGTAGTACGTTTCGGTTCTTGATATGGGTACATGATCAGTATGCTACCTTGAGCAGTATGTGGTACGAGGGGGTAGGATGCGTCGGGAGGTTTGGGATGCTCATTTGAGTTTTATGTGAGTAGAGAGTGAGAAAAAGAGGAAATTAGTATATAAAATTATTAGTTACATGCACTTCTAAATATAGAAGTGATGATTCAATTAAACTCCAAAACACATTGACGAGATTTTGAAGAGAAGTTGATGTGGTGATGAATAAACGTGTTCATTTTTGAATAAATAGGAAAAACCTTATACGGATCACTAGTTTAAGAGATCCGGGTCATGAGCCCACCATGAATATGATCCGAGATGATCCAGTTCGTGGTACAGGGTGGGGTGGAAGAACCTGGTAACAGTGGTTTCTTTCATTTTGGAGAATTTCTTTTCAATTTTAACTGTACCAATCTGTGAATCAAAGCTTCAGCAAACTAAGATTTATTTTTTTTGTTTGAATAGTGTTTTCTGACAATTTGTCTGGTTAATATTTGTATTCTATTTTGCTCTTTATAAGACTAATTACTATATAATTTTCTTGCACTTGTCTTCAATTCAGTATAGTTCTCCGCCTTGCTAATTTGATTCTGTGCAGAAGTTTTTGCGTGTAGTTTATGATAATAACCAATAAAATTTTGTAAAGTCTTTTCTTGGGTTTTTAAGTAATTTCTTTTCATCATATCTCCGAAAATCACATTCTTGTCTTTTGTTTCTTCTTAATGTCTTTTGTTTCTTCTTAATGATGTCAGTAGTTCAGTGCTTACTTCAATTTATACTAATAATATATTTGTGAATAATGGTGAGTGTTACAGTTACCACTTCAGATCTTTGTTTTTAATCTAGTTTTTAATTTAATTTTCAATTACGGTTTCTCTTGCCCAATGCAGCAATTTGAATGGCTGATTGGTTCACAATACAAACCAATGGAGTTGGTGAAGTCAGAATGGGCTACCATTAAGAAGTCTCCCCCTTGGGCAATTGATGCATGGGGTTTAGGTAAGTTCTCAAATTCGTTTTGCTTGAGAATATGAATTTTGCTTGGATGTACTTTTTTAGCTCTAAGATGTTGGCTGCTTATTCCATCTTGTCCCTTTGTTCAGTGGAATAACATTTTGGGACAATCCTTGCATCAGTTCTTGAGAAAAATGGATAAGGTGGTGTTTCTTTTTAGGCAAATAGTGTTATGTGCCTAGCCTGAAATGTCTGAGTATCTTTTGCATTTACATGAGCAAATCTAACCGGTCAATCTTGTTTTAGCAAATGATAGCATAGGTGTTCTTGAATTTATATTTCTTGAACAACCGTGAAGATATTGCCAATTGTGGTGAACTGTATTTGGTCAACTTTGATGGATTTTTTGAAAAATTGTATTGCACTTCAAAATTTTGGTTCATTTTGATGGCCTTTATTTCATAAATCTTGCATAATATTCCGATTGGTGGCTTAAAAGACATTTTTATGCAGATGTATGGAATATTTTATTTTGCTTATGCATGCCTATACTGTAGACATTAGCTGTTCTGAACAGAATTACATGGAATCAGTATTCTCTCTCTGTAAAATACATGTATGGAAATGTACTTTCCTGATGCATGCTCAGAATCTTTGTTATGCGTGAAATCATGCACATGGATACCCCAAGCCAGATATGTTTAGTGGAATGACTTGGCTAGTGGTCTTTAACTTGATTTTCCATTTTTAAAGGTGTTACATGTTTATGTTGAAAATTTTCTTTGTAGTGATTAGAAATGTTTATTGTAAGACTGAAGAGGGGATTCTGATGCTTCAAGTTCATGACAGGTTGCTTAATTTATGAACTGTTTTCTGGAATGAGGCTGGCGAAAACAGAGGAGCTGCGTAATACCAGCGCTATTCCAAAGGTTTTTACTTGAAACAAAGTGATCTATGTTTCCCTTTTGGTTAAAAGCTCTGTGGGTCCTTTGATGTAAGAATGGATGTAATTCAGGATGAGTAATCTCATTGTTTCAACTGTAATTTCTTAGTCTTAATATTATGTGCCGCCTGGCTTGACACAGAATTTCAAATAGGCCCTTTGGCGTTTCCTACTTTGTTATAAACCCCTATTCAGAAAAAATTCACTTTGTTATAAACCCCTCAACAGTACGTAACCTACTACAGCAGCACATAACCGAAAAAAACAATACATATTTGAGTTGTTTATGTATTGCTCTTGTGGGTTACAAATTGTTTGAAGGAGTATTTTTTTAATAAGGTTTATAACAGAGTTGATGAGGTTAAAGGGCCTAATAAAAATTCCGTATCAAGACAGGGGGCCTAAACCATATTTACCCTAATATTATTTTACTAGATTTGCCCGTGGGCACGTGCCTACGGCACGTCTTCAGAACGATACAATATATGAAAAGCCTTGTAAACAATAAATCAACAATTATGTAGCTCAAGTTTGAACAATATGACAATAATTAGTTGTAAAAAAAAGTTCATGTTTCCATAAGTATATATATATATATATATATATAAAGAGAGAGAGAGAGAGAGAGAGAGAGAGAGAGAGAGAGAGAGATAATTAAATAAATGAATGAGTTGTTTTGGGGGGGATTTGAATTTGAGTTTTGGAGGGAAACTTTTGGGGGGGGGAAATGTGTTTTGTGAGGTTAGATCTGGGCCTTTGATTTTGGGGAGATTAAAGGAGAGCCACTTGATAGCTTTCTTTGTGTTTTATTATATAGATTACAACCCCGAGGATTCCCTCCTAAAGGGATTGGCTCGGGAGTGCGGTTCAAATTGAGAAACTTCACAAAGGTGGCTTTAGTTTGAACTTTCATACCTTTCTCGGTCAAACCGCTCGGACTTTGGAAGTGTCTAGATGGATAAGTTAGATCATAGATGACATCATTTTGCTGTAACACAGATTCATCTTTAAAATGCAATGTAAGATGTAGAGCTATACAGTGTTATTTTGATTCTTCAGTATTCTAATAGAAAGTGCACTTGTGAAACTGGTAGGAAATATATTTTGTAGAATTTCTGACGTGACATGTTCATTTTTGCTGTTTATCACTATATCAAAAATATCACTTGTTACTGAATAACCAATTCATTTGTCTGCTTCTCCTTGTGCGAAGGCTCTGCTTCCAGATTACCAGAGACTCTTGAGTTCGACGCCGTCTCGCAGAATGAATCCTTCAAAGCTTATTGATAACAGTGGCAAGTTCATTTCTAATTTATCTATTCGATTAGAAAAATTAGTTTTTTTTTGTTATAGTAATAGAATTAAGCTTTATGGAATTGTTGGTAGCATTGTTTCTAATGAATAGCTTGCTTGTGAATCCTATTCCCCTTTCCACCATCCAACTGTTTTGCTTGAAGCTGTTTAATTAGTTATATATTTTTTTATATTTTTAAATTAATAACATCGAAGAGTTAATAAAACAATACTAAGGAATATGAGGCTCACTACAGAGTCACTATTTAATCATTATGAACCATTCTAGTGCCTTGGACTATCTCTTAGATAAAGCTACTTTTCATCTACTTATTTTTAAAACAGTCTGTCATCCAAAATAGCTCTGAACCCTATCCCTCCTTGTGGAGAAATGGATACTAGTTTATTGATCCTAGTAACAAATAATAAATTGCTTTGGAATTTCTTTAATCAAGCAATCAAATAAAATGATTGAATGGTTATTTAAAAAGTAATCATACATTTATTTATGATGTACACTAATTTGTTGTGCCTTATTGTTGTAGGCTCATAGCTATACAATTCTGTTTTGCAGATTGCTTTTCTTATGCCCCTTAATTTTCGATCATTGTATTTCCTGTTTACATCTCTGAACAGATCAAAGCATTAGAAGAGCTGTTTATTTCCTCATATTGTTGGTTATTTGAATTTTTGCACTGCCATATAAATTTGCAGAACATGTGTTAGCCAATTGAACTACTGATGAGTCTTATTGCTTTTCTTTCCTATGTGTCTATCCTATTATGGTTAAAAGCAGCTCTATTCTTTGGAGATTTGTTTCAATATTTGTTGTTTCCATTGAATTCTGATTTTGAATATTTGTTGGCAGAATATTTTCATAATAAGTTGGTGGAAACTATACAGTTCATGGAAATACTGAATTTAAAAGACAGTGTTGAGAAAGATACCTTTTTCAGAAAGCTACCAAACTTGGCTGAACAACTGCCACGCCAAATTGTTCTGAAAAAGGTACCCAACATCTCAGAATAATATTAATTATTGTTTTAAAACAAATTATTTCCAACTTATGTTTTATACAAACAAGATTAAACACATCTTACATGTTTGTCTACAACAGTTACTCCCACTGTTATCGTCTGCCTTAGAATTTGGTTCAGCAGCTGCCCCTGCATTGACTGCATTGCTGAAAATGGGTTCCTGGCTTTCAGCAGAAGAGTTCAGTGTCAAGGTCAGTCTATCTTCATCTCTATTATTTCAGTTGCCACAGTTGTTATATCCTTGAGTTCAATTGCACTTGCATCCTCGCAAAACTATTTTACTCGTGAATCCATTTACCCACCATAACTGATTTGTGACCTTTTCCCAGGTATTGCCCACTGTTATTAAGCTTTTTGCCTTAAACGACCGTTCAATTCGTGTTGGCCTGCTTCAAAACATTGATCAGTTTGGCGAATCCTTATCAACCCAAATAGTTGATGAACAAGTAAGTCGTTAATGTGAACATATTTCATTCCAGTTAACCACTCAATATTACTTGAAATTGTTGTATCAGTTGGGTTAGAATTCTCTATTAATTGATTATAGTTCCTGTTTTGTCATGGATTCCTTTCTGCAGGTTTTCCCTCATGTAGCCACTGGTTTTTCTGATACTTCTGCTTTTCTTCGGGAATTGACACTGAAGTCGATGCTAATTTTGGCACCCAAGGTACGAGATACCTTCAAATTAGGCACGCCCAAGTTAGTTTTACTTTTCTAATTACTATTTTTTTTGGTTCTTGTCATCTCTCTCCCCTAGGTCACTTTAATTTCTAGTGCAATTTCACATGGTCCATGATAATTAAAATCAACCTACATCCCACCGTATGTATGTCTGCATCTTCTGGTGCTTTATTTTTTTTTGCTTTCTTGGTGATTTAAGCTTGATATCAAGAGCTACCCTGGTGATACATCCCTTTTTTTTGGTTTTGTAAATTTAATTAACTAAAATTGTTTATTTGATGGTGTATCCTTTTCTGTAGATTGCATGGGTAAGAACATGTTTTATTTCATCTCATGTGATATCCACCCTTCTCTTAGTTTGCACTATAGATAAAGAATAACTCCTAGTTCTTTAGTGGTTTGTATCTTTAGGTGTCTACTTGTTTGGTAATTAGACAGGACAAGTATTAGTGAAGATGACATGGTAAATATATTTCTGATTTTTGGCAAACCCTTAGACGTAAGCCTCTTGTTTTTCCACTAAGCAGCCATGACATGGCTGTGTTGGCCAAACACTTATCAAATTTCTATGGGCCGTCCTCACTCTCCATGTGAGTTACATTTATTCCTATTTTATATGTGTTTAACAAAATCATTTCAAGTCGATTGGATATTAAATATTGCGGACACCACAATATCTGTATTTCTTTAGAAGCAGAGGGCCTATACCGTTTGGATTATAAATGGAGCATATACTTGATATTTGATGTCTATGTGGAAACCAAATATTTATATTTGTATCTGGCTGACCAGAAGTTATATGAAGAATTCTATTATCTTAAATATCCATTACAGTACTAGTTTTTCTTTCATCCTGTTAGTTGTCCATTAAATATAAGTTCAATTTTTAATACAAAATGTGAGAACATGACAATGATTTCATTGCCGTATGCTAGACTGGCCCTTTTAATTTGCATATACTATTAATAGGTAAATTCTATGATGAAACCTGGTAATTTCATCTGGCATGATGCTTTAACAGTGAACTGTCATCATGACACAGTCACTACTCCGGGATTCTTGATTTTTATGGTTCATGTAGAATGTTCTCTACTAAACACATTATATTTTACAACGATTAAGGCTTTTTTTTCTTTCTAATAAATGGATTTTCCAAATGGGGATTGCAGTTATCTCAGCGTACTATTTCAGGATCATTGTTGAAATACCTTTCAAAGTTACAGGTACCTATGGAATTTTCCTATCATTTCTTTTTGATTGATTCCAGTCATAGTGTCATAGTATTATTTGTTCTTGTAAAAAGTTTAAATCTGCTTTGTTCTTATATTTGCTGAAGGGAGTTGCGCCAAAAAATTCTCATCTGAAAAGATTAACTGAATTCCTAGATAGTTGTGTAAATTTCTTACTGCTGCTTTTACAGGTTGATGAAGAACCAGCTATTAGAACAAATACCACAATCTTGCTTGGGAACATCGCCAGTTATCTTAATGAGGGGGTTTGTCTCGAACCTACCATATTGTCTATTCTATATATAAAAGATATTTCACATTATTTGAGGCGAATAATATTAGTATGTTAATAAATCTGAGTCCATCTGGAGCGAATCTTCTATTCGGCTTTTCTGTAGCAACTGGACATTAGATTTATTAACATCTGTTCACTTAATCTTATGTAAAAATAAATATAATCCAGAACCTGAAATTGGAATGTTTGATGGATTTTTAATGCATTGGCAGACAAGGAAGAGAGTTTTGATAAATGCATTTACTGTCCGTGCCCTACGGGATACTTTCTCTCCAGCACGTGCAGCAGGCATGAATCTTCTCTTAAATCATGTTTAGTAGTTTTGTACAGATTTGTTTAATGACTCCTTTTGCAGTGTGGTTATGTTCATTGTTATGAAGTTTCGTGCATCGTTCTGTTACAACTGATAATGAAGCAATTACAAATTTACAATTGATGTAAAATCTTCATTTTCTGACACTGTTATTTAAATCTGTTTGTGGCAGGAGTTATGGCTTTAAGCGCCACCAGTTCATATTATGACATGACAGAGATAGCAACACGCATCCTACCAAACATTGTTGTACTTACCGTTGACCCAGATGGGTAATAATGATTTACTTTCTACTCTGTGCAGTTCAAGTTCCTTTCCTTCAAGTCATACACTTCCACAGCCCAATCTCATTTATAATTTGTTTTCATATATTGACAAAAGGATCTTTTATTGTTACATTCTATAATTGATGGACTATAGACTTGTGAAATGCCCTTGCCACTATACTAAAATTGCAAAGTTGTGGTGAGGGGTATGTGTATATATATATATATATATATATATATTGCTAACACGCTCTCACAGGTTGAGTGCCCTTTTTGTTGGGCCGAAACATGGGCTTTGCATAATGTTTTTGATATATATTAAAACAGCCGGAAGGATTGTACATGCGAGACTGTGGCCGGATGCGAGACTGCAGCTATCTATAGATAGATTACAAACTGTGGCCGGATGCTTCCGTGATTGCATGCACATGTGCATGCTGTGCACCTGTATTGTTCTATTATATTAGATGTACAAGATTGCACATGCGAGACAGTTTATTTTTCTTTACATGTTATCTTAATTTGCTTTTTTCTATCTCTAAAAGTCTTCTGAAACTGTTTGCTAATGATAACTACTTTTCCTCCATTTTTTTACTGTTTGACTAAATAAAGTTAAGTTTAGCTTTGTTTGACATAAAATTCATCTTTCCGAAATGGCCAAGATTAAAACTTGCATCCTTGAAATTTTATTTCCAATTAGGATTAATCTTTTTAAATGAAGAGTGATTTGAAATGATTATTTGAGAGGGAAACTTCTAATTTTCATGTATCCCTGGAAGTATTTGATTGTTCCTTACCAAACATTTTCATAAATGAATTATTTTACTGAATTGCAATATATCCAGATTTTTTTCTTGGTTGCAAAGGAAATAGTACAACCATGGTTTCCAATTTACAAATGTTCCAATATTGACATCCATCCAAAATCATCTTATCATTTGTTCAAAATTGATCGTTCCATATTTTGACTTCTGGAAATGAGCACCCTCCATGGATTTTGATCTTGTTGATGACTGTATTCCCCATTGCACAATTTATTTTCACGAATATCAGTTGCCTTCATATTTGTTTCCATATCTGTCTGCTATTTGTAACCCCATGATGGATTTCTTTCAAATATTAAGTCAAAAGAAATATTTCAGCAAATAAAATATTTATAGCGGTTATAAACTATACTCTATGGTGAATGTAGCAAGTGGTTGAATCATTACAATTCTGATTGTTTGTTATCTAGATTTTATCTTCAGTTACTCTTTATTTATTACTAAAATTGTGTTTTTGCTGAGGCTTAATTTTGTAACCTATAGAGATGTAAGGTCGAAGGCGTTTCAGGCCATTGATCACTTTATGCTTATGGCAAAGCAGTATCATGAAAAGGTATGATGTTTATTTCATATTGCTTTTGATTTTCTCTGTCAATTAAACTTTACATATTCAATTATTTTAATGTTTACACTAGAATTAATGAATTTTGGATTTTAGGAACACTATAGGATAATTATTTTTTATTTTTAATTTTTTCACAAAAAACATCAGGTTTTACTATGTTTTGTAAAAGTTCTTTAGTTATTTTCTTTCCTTGTTAATACACGGCAACTGAATTTTGTACATGGGTAGAAAATTTGGAGTGTTGCATAACTGGATGAAGCACTATAGTGCGCATAAGTGTTCTCCATGCACAAATTTTGAATTGATGAAAGGTATTCTGCTTGATAAGCTGTAACTGTGCCATATATTGTGCAAAGAAACTAGTGATTAGTATGTGGACGTGCTGAGAGTATATATTTGTTTCTGCTTGCCCTTCTGTTTCTGCACTGGAACATTGCTCAAGGTAATTAATGTTAGTGTTTCATTTGTTTTTCTTTTGTAGTTAAATTCAGGAGATGCTGGTGATAGCGTGAGCGGTGGAACACCACTGATACCAGGAAATGCTAGTTTACTTGGGTGAGTTCTTCCTGCTTACATGTCCAATGAACTAGTGAAGTCTGATTTCTTGTCATGCGTGTTGGAAGTCTTGCATAAGAGAGCCATATATCTAAATATACTTCCTTCAGAAGTTATATACTCAAGATTCGTTATGTACATATATTGTCGGTAATAATATTTAGTCTGCTAGTTTTCTGTTAAATACTGTATTATAACCTGTGCTCCTATTCTCAGAAAAAATAAATAAAGTAAAGCTGATGTAACCAATTTCGTAAAACAGCTTACGGAGAACTGCCAACTTCATCTATTGCTCAGTGAAGCATCACATTTTCTCGCCGTTTTAATTCATGTTTTGTTTCTTGAAAATGAATTGTCAGAGGTTATATCTTCATCACTTGTTTCTCAGTATGATATGCTTGCATGTTTTTTTCCATACGTTTTCTTGTGAGAGGAACTCCACGTGGGTGAGGCATGTAGCTTATTTCAGGGAGGTTAGAAGTTGAAAATAATGAAATCATTTTTTCCCTTATGATTAACAGAAGAGGGTTGTGTTCATTTCTTTACTCCGATTTGCTTGTCACTGTGGTTGATAATGCACTTGTTTGGGATAAAAGTCATATGCCTATTGGACATTAAAAACAAAGTATGACAAAAGATCTGGGCCCCACATTCTCCTAAAAACCAGGGCCCCTCCAAAAACCCCTTGGGATCTGGAGACATCTTGTAAGGGGGCACAGGTTTTTAGGAGAATGAAAGGCCATGATCTTTTGTCATACTTTTTTTCAATACCCAATAGGGAATATGATTTTTTTCCCCACAACTTGTAAAGACATGAAGGAGGAGGGCTTCTGTGTTTTTTAAAAGGTTTTTAGGTGTGTTCCTTATCTGGTATTCTACGAAAACTTTTACCTTCCTCAATTTTAGTTTGCTTCAGTTTTTCTATTTAAAAGGTGAGACTAACTACTGTCAGTTAAAAACCATATGCAGATGGGCAATGAGCTCTTTGACAAAGGGGAAACCTTCTGAACATGCTCCAGTTGCTTCTGCAAATGCTAATTCGACAGTTACTTCAGCATCTCCAAATACTAATGCCGGTTAAGTTCTTTGATTGACTTTTAATACAAAGTGGTGATTTTTTGCACAATGATGGTGAAATGTCGATAAAAACATAAATACGCTAGAATCTTTGGAATAAGGCCGTTAAGATTTTTTTATATAGTCTTTATTTTTTTTTAATTTTTTTTTAGGGATCAATGTATGTTTTTGACTATTTAATGGCTTTTGTTTATTTTATAAGGTAGACTTTCTTTTGACATTTAACAGTAATTTCTGCAGTGATGAGCACGCCGGATGCTGTTGCAGTGCATGCAAGTCCGAGCATAAGTGCTCCAGATCAGCCTCAACCTTCATCTCCAACGTCGACTGATGGTTGGGGCGAACTTGAAAATGGAGATCTCCTTGAAGATAATGACAATGAAGGGTGGGATGACATTGATCCTGTAGTTGAGGAACATAAACCAACTCCACTTTCAAGCATACAAGCTGCTCAAAAAAGGCCAATAGTCCAACCACAAGCTCAAGGTTTGTGCTCTTTTACCTTAATATACCTTGAGACGGGAAAAGGTTATGCTTTCTTCCATCAGCTGTGTAGAATATAAATATGAACCGTTCAAGCTATGAAGTATAGGTACAGGTACGGGTACTAGTACGAAGATCAGCAAACATATAAATAGTAGGGTAAGGGGGTACGGCTATATTATTTTAAATAATAAATTAAATTATAATTTAATATAAACAAATCAACATAAATGAGAATCCATACACTTGAAAGGGAAAAAAAGGGAAAAAGAATCCAATTTCATTCAACATTAAAATGTTGAATCATTGAAAATAAGTCATCTAATCGTAACAAAAGTTTTAGTCATGTATATTTTTTTTGATGATTAGTCATGTATATTTTAGTTAGAAAATTTGACGTGCTTCATAGAATCATAATTCATACAAAAGTACACTAATAAGGTTTTTTTAATGATTGGGTATGGGGTCATACGGTTATTTTTTTCAGACTCAATAAGGCTATTTTTCAACAAAAAAAAAAACCAATATTTGGGTATGGTACCCATGCTGATGGGTATGCGTACAAGTACCCGGTACGTACCCAGTACGGGTACGGCTAGTTACATTAGGGACCCATGCTTTATAGCCTCAAGCCTCACTATAACTTTGGAGTTTTGGTGTAGTGTCAAGGGGGTTTCACATGGTATCAAAACAACCGAAGTTATAATTCCCACTGGACACAGATCAACTGCAGATTGCAGACTCAAATAAAGAAAACCACTACACACAACCCATATTTTGCCCCTTGCGGAAGGCACTCAATCGGGTATTTGTGTGTGAATATGAATATAGATATAAACACCTCAATCCTTATCGTAATATGGGAGAAGTGGAAGGATTGATATCTCATAAGTTGCTTCATTATGTTTCAGTTTTAGAACACTCCTGCAACTAATCTTTATTATGAAGTCCTATTCGATATAAGGCAGATAACATAATTTTAATAAAGACAGATAACTGTGCCAGTTATTTTTGACATCTTTATGGAACATTTCAGTTACGAGACCGAAAGGGACAGTAAAGGCACCAAAGGAAGAAGACGACGATATGTGGGGTGCTATAGCTGCTCCAGCTCCGAAAACTGCAGTAAAATCTCTGAATGCCAAACCTGCCTCATCTAATAGTGATGATGATCTCTGGGGTTCCATTGCTGCACCACCACCAAGATCTGTTTCAAAACCGCATAAAAAGGCAATGGCCGATGACGACAGTGACCCATGGGCAGCCATTGCAGCCCCAGCACCAACAACTAGGGCAAAACCCTTATCGTTAGGAAGAGGGCGAGGAGCAAAAGCAACTCCAGCAAAATTGGGAGCACAGAGGATCGATCGGACGACCTCCTCTTGATCAAAATATTGTAGGACAAATTGTTACGAAAATGGCGATACATTCTTTCCCCCCACTGTCTCTCGTTACAGGTTTCTATATATCAAATTTTGTAATATTCCTTGTCAGCTATATAATTCATCCAGTGTATTCTATCATATATGCTGCCCCCATCAAAAAATTGATGCTTCAATCAGAAACGAAGTGTGTTGATTTGTTGAGATAATAGTGTTGAGGTAGTGTCTATTCTTAAGGTATTTGTATCCTTTTTAGCATTTGCCTTGTTGTAAAAACACCCTGAACATGGAAGAAGTACAGTTGTTTATATCAGTATCCCTACACTGCGCAAGCAGCAATTTGTTAATTGAAGTTGAGGTAATTCTCTTTGAAAGTGGTTCCATCTTTGGCTGACTTCATATTTTGAAGGCTGTGAACTTTTTGTGAATATGGTTCTCCAATCATGGGAAAATTTAAAGTGCTATTGCTGTTCTCAGATTGTTTATGTAAATCTTCACATCTTCAACTGTACGATTTTGGGATCTTGATTCGTATGAAGAAAAAAAAAGCCATTTTTGTTAGTGATTATGGTAACGATACGATTTGGTATGGCTTGATTCAGATGTGAAAGAGCTGTCTTTAGTTAGTGATTTTGGTATAATACAATATCAAATTGAATTGAGCTGGGCTGAGTATTCAATTATTGACACTTGAACTTGAAGTCGGATGATTGGGCGTCCAAGTTGAGAGAAACCACCACTCCCAATTCCTTTCCTTCCCCTACACTTACCTACAAGTTACAACCAAACTACCCATAAAAATACATTAACATAAGAACGTTCGGAACTTGTGCATCCCATATGCAAACTGATTGGTTGACATAAATCTCTCTCCACCCTTTTTTTTTTGTTTAAGAAGTAAAAATGAGATAGATGTCATATGTCAGCTACATGTAGCTCAATTATTATATTCACTTATTCTAGTGATATTATGTCATTTTATCCCCAAAACTATGAAACGGCAAACAAAAGTTTTTACTCACAGTGATCTAGTCCTATCAAAACATTAAAAAATAAAACAAAACAAGGCAGTAACGAATTTCCAGCAGTAGTTGAGGAAATGTGGAGAAAGTTTGAGAGATTATACTTTTTAATGTTTAAAATGTAATCTAAGTAATCTTGTTCTTGTATTATTTTGATTTTAAAAAAAAGATGAGACGGGTGAGGGTTGGAGAGAGAGAGCAGGCATCTTGGGAAGGAAGAAGATCTTATGCTCATGTGCATCTTTTTGCCCCAAATCCTCACCCATCACATCGTCGTCACTTCCAATACCTTTCACATCCCCACCGTTACACGTTTTCCCACACCCAAACCAAAAACCGCTCCACCTTCCATGCTCTTCTTCCTGAACAAACTCCCAAACCATACTTTCAGCCCACATCGAAACCTAATTTTTTCCCAAAAAACCCACCGCCAAATCCCCGGACTGCCAAGTGGATGGAGAAACGTTGCATGAAGTGTCGTGAAAGCAACCATCTGGCGGCCACATGCAAGAAATTTGACTTCCACTGTTTTAACTGTAAGAAGTTTGGCCATAAAATGCGCGGGTGCCCGATGTTCAATCGGCGTGAGTCCTTGGAGGTTCAGGTGGCCCACAACAACTTAGCCGAGTCCCTCTCGGCGCTACATGTCAGTGTTTTCCTTCATCTGATAAAATCACGGTCCTCCCCGTTGACTAAAGATGTGGAATGTGCCTTAAATTTTGCCTGAGAGGGTCAGGGATGGTGGTGGCGTCTTATGAATGTTGGAGATGGAGTCTTTCATGTATAGTTCCCAACGATGGCGAGTGCCAACAAGGCAGTGGAAGAGGGACTCTTCAACTTCTCCGGCTTCATGGCGACTTTCACGCCTTGGTCCATGGACTATGGCGCTAAGCTCAAACCCAAACCTTGCTTCATATAAATCAACATTCCCATGCGTCCCTTTCATATGTAGAAACGGGGGGCTCTTGAGTCGATCATCAAGCCCTTTGCCAAGCTGATCACCCTGGGGCCTGAGCAAGGCGATGAGGGATGCAAAGAAAAGGGACCAAGCTTTGGTCCTCATTAAGGTGATGATATCAAACTCATTCCCAAAATCCTTACTATCCATTATACAGTGCCTTGGTCTCTAGAAAAATAGGTGTTTGAAGTCCCTGTTCTCCTTGTTGGGCAACCCATAATGGTGGAAGATGTGCAAAGTGGCAAAGTTCAACTATTCACCACTTCCAGTGCCAGTGTAGAGAGATGTCAGGGCTCTTTCTAGCGTAAGAAGAGGGAGGAACCTCCATTGCTCATAGTAACTGATTCTTTGAGAAGACTAACCAAGTGGAGGAGGCAGCACCAGATTCCAACCCACCAACCTAAGCACCACCACCTCAGGTGGAGGAGATCGTCGTACCTCAGCAAAATTTTCAAATTCAAAATGAGAGGAAGAATATCCGTCATGAAATTAGGGAAGGTAAGTAAGTGTTTGGCGGAGATCCCGCCCCTGATTTGGTTTCCAAAGATAGCTGCTCCGGAGAATCTGCCCCAAAAAACTTCCACATCAATTCCTTCAACAGCAAAGCCGGTAATCACTCCCCCATATCTGGTGACTCCTCAGACAACTCCGATGACAGCTCAGGCAGTTATATGTTTATGGTTTAGAACAACAAAATTGTCAACCTGCCAACTTCCTTGTTCCAACGCATTAAGCCTGCAATTGAGCATGCCTTAGACTACAAGGTTTGCAATGAGGCCCTCAACATGCCCCAAAGCCCAGCTATGCCAAGCAACATCTCCCCTCATCCTCAACCTGATTCCCCCATTCTCCCCCTCCAACCCACCGAAGCTCCCTCAATCACAACTATCTATCATGCCCCTCTTTCCGTAATACAGAAACACATGCTCGTAACTGAGGCCAGCGAATGATATAAGTTTCCAAACTCACATCATCCATAAGCTGTACAATGTAAACTCAACAATATGAAATGTAACCACAACCACACATGAAAAAAATAATCACATAAACATGAACGATCCACAAAATGTCTCATACATAACCAACATCTGGAAATAAAAAATAACTTCGGGTCACCAAAGCCCGGTACAATGTGCGATAATAACAATACTGCAAATAAAATAAACATGGTAATGCAAGATAATTATTGAAGACTAAGGCTGTGTTTGGATAGCATTTTAAAAACTGTTTTCAGTTTTTGGAAAATTAAAAATGAAAAAATCATGTTTGGATAGGTGTTTTTGCAAAATTGGTTCTAAATTTTTTTCCGAAATGTGACGTTTTAAAATGCGTTTTTAGAAAACATAAAAAACCTATTTTCTAAGATAAGTTTTTTTCATTTCTCAACCAACATATTGTATTTGTATATGTATATATGTATACATTATGTACGTATACAGTATGTATGTATATAGTATGTATACAGTATGTATGTATATGTATGTATATATAATAGTATGTATATATTATTATTATTATTATTATTACTATTATTATTATTATACATATAATTATTATATTTATTCCTACATAATATATTATTATTATTATTATTATTATTATTATTATTATTATTATTATTATTATTATTATTATTATATACTATTATTATAATATATTATTATTTCATATATACTATTTTATATATAATATTATTATAATATATTATTATTTCATATATACTATTTTATATATACTATTATTATATTATATTATTATTATATATTACTATTATATATATATTATTATATAATATACTATTATTATAATATATTGTTATATATATACTTATAATATATTATTGTTACATATATATATTAATTATTATTATTATTATTATTATTATTATTATTATTATTATTATTATTATTATTATTATTATTATTATTATTATTATTATTATTATTATTATTATTATTATTATTATTATTATTATTATTATTATTATTATTATTATTATTATTATTATTATTATTATTATTATTATTATTATTATTATTATTATTATTATTATTATTATTATTATTATTATTATTATTATTATTATTATTATTATTATTATTATTATTATTATTATTATTATTATTATTATTATTATTATTATTATTATTATTATTATTATTATTATTATTATTATTATTATTATTATTATTATTATTATTATTATTATTATTATTATTATTATTATTATTATTATTATTATTATTATTATTATTATTATTATTATTATTATTATTATTATTATTATTATTATTATTATTATTATTTCATATATACTATTTTATATATACTATTATAATAATCTATTATTATAATAATATATATTATTATTATATATTATTACTATATATTATTATATATAATTGTTGCCGCTAAATTTGGTGTGGGGGCAAACAGATAGAACTTGTGGATTCTTAGGGAAACTGAATAGAAAACCTGTGTACCTGTTCCGTCGGGCGTCGATCGTCGTTCCTGCCGTGCACCTGCAAAAAGTGCGAGACACCGGGGTTGTTTCCGGCGACGCACCCTCCGACGCTCATGTCAGTAATCTGAATAGACTATGAAAGAGCGCAAAAACTGGTGAGAGATTGATTACCTCTTAATGGAGATGGATGGGGGGTATTTATAGGCGTCTCAGGGAACAGATTAGGCATGTAATTCCTTTGTATACAGATAAGGAATGTGATCCCTAATTCCCAGTGAAAGGATAGATATGAATCAGGGCCGTTGATTAATATTAATCAGAAACCCTAATTCTATCCCTTCTGGACCGGGTTTGCTGCGGGTTGAAACCCGCACCCAGTTGAGGTGGATCCGTTTGCGGGTAAGTGGGTCTTCGGGGAAGATAACCAGTACCCGCTTCAGACCTGTCGGTGGGTGAAATTACCGTTTTACCCCTGAGCTTCAAGATTTGTGCCCCATCTGGACGGTTCCGATTTAATCCCATTTTTAGCCATATCACGAGCCCCCCACTCCTAAAGACTGAGTTTGATCAGCCTTTGAGGAGTAGTTTAACTGTTTTAGTGGCTAGTGGAGTTGTATCGGAGTCCGAATGGAGGGTTTTGAATCTCGAAGGGGGTAGTGAGGTGATTTTTGAAGCTGTAAGCTGTTCTTAAGCTTCTCTGAATATCCGACGGTCTTTATCTATTATTTCAGACTATTTATTTAATTTTGCGATGTGTTAACCAGTCGTTCGGGGGCCTTCACAATACATTCTAGGCAATAATTGTTCGTTCAGGGGTTCAAAAATATTACTCCGAACTTATAATTATTTTCTAGAATTTCTAGTGAATTTTCCCGAATTTTTAGTAATTTTTTCGCAATTTTTAAATAAATAAAACGATTAAAATAAATAAAAACTGATTTTTAATACCTATTTATGGCGTGGCTTGATCTGGGCCCTTGATCAGAGCGGAGCGCGATTTTCGGAGAGATCGTGTGGTCCCGGTTCCTCGGCTTGTTTTTTCGCCGTATGTGAGGTTCGGTACCTCGGTACCTCGGCTCGGCCTGGCGTGCCGAAGCCAAGTGCCTCGGTTCGGATGACCAGTGCCTCGGCTCGACGGTTCCGAGGTACGTGGCATCATCTGAGCCGTCCATCTCAGTGCGGATCCCCGTAAAATGCTATCTTGTCGTTTAGTGGACGTGGCCAAATCTGGGCCGTCCATCATGACGAGCACGCTTTTTCATAAGATCCAACGGCTGATATGGGTCGGAGCGATTTTTTGCCATATACGAGGGTCGGTGCCCCGGTATCTCGGCTCGGCGCATCAGGGTTGTTTGGCCGAGGTACTGAGTTGGGTGTTTTGGAGGAAGTACCTCTTGAGGGCTCCCCTCCTCTGTGCCTAGCAGCTCGGTGGCTCGGCTGGGCGAGCCGATGGCAGGCAGCAAGGAGGGACGCGTGGCTGGATCTGAGCGGTCCATCATGGCACGCATCTCGAGGATGGGGTTCAGATCACGAGAAAATGCTATCTTGTCGTTTTGTGGGCGTGGCACGATCTGAACCGTCCATCAGATTCTGTCGCGAATTTTAAGGAGATCCGACGGTGACTTCGCCTCGGAGCAAATTTTTGCCATATTCGAGGGTCGGTACCCCGGTATCTCGGCTCGGCGCATCAGGGCTGTTTGGCCGAGGTACTGAGTTGGGTGTTTTGGAGGAAGTACCTCCTGAGGGCTCCCCTCCTCTGCGCCTAGCAGCTCGGTGGCTCGGCTGAGCTGTTCGGTAGCTCGGCTGGGTGAGCCAATGGCAGGCAGCAAGGAGGGACGCGTGGCTGGATCTGAGCGGTCCATCATGGCGCGCATCTCGAGGATGGGGTTCAGATCACGAGAAAATGCTATCTTGTCGTTTTGTGGGCGTGGCACGATCTGAACCGCCCATCAGATTCTGTCGCGAATTTTAAGGAGATCCGACGGTGACTTTGCCTTGGAGCAATTTTATGCCATATACGAGGGTCGGTACCCCGGTATCTCGGCTCGGCGCATCAGGGCTGTTTGGCCGAGGTACTGAGTTGGGTGTTTTGGAGGAAGTACCTCCTGAGGGCTCCCCTCCTCTGCGCCTAGCAGCTCGGTGGCTCGGCTGAGCTGTTCGGTAGCTCGGCTGGGCGAGCCGATGGCAGGCAGCAAGGAGGGAGGCGTGGCTGGATCTGAACGGTCCATCATGGCGCGCATCTCGAGGATGGGGTTCAGATTATGAGAAAACGCTATCTTGTCATTTTGTGGGCGTGGCACGATCTGAACCGCCCATCAGATTCTGTCGCGAATTTTAAGGAGATCCGACGGTGACTTTGCCTCGGAGCGATTTTTTGCCATATACGAGGGTCGGTACCCCGGTATCTCGGCTGGCACATCAGGGCTGTTTAGCCGAGGTACTGAGTTGGGTGTTTTGGAGGAAGTACCTCCTGAGGGCTCCACTCCTCAGCACCTAGTAGCTCGGTTGCTCGGCTGAGCTGTTCGGTAGCTCGGCTGGGCGAGCCGATGGTAGGCAGCAAGGAGGGACGCGTGGTTGGATCTGAGCGGTCCATCATGGCGCGCATCTCGAGGATGGGGTTCAGATCACGAGAAAACGCTATCTTGTCGTTTTGTGGGCGTGGCACGATCTGAACCGTCCATCAGATTCTGTCGCGAATTTTAAGGAGATCCGATAGTGGCTTCGCCTCGGAGCGATTTTTTGCCATATTCGAGGGTCGGTACCCCGGTATCTCGGCGGAGCCGAGCTGTTTGTTCCAAAGGGTGGCAGTGGTTCGGTTGCCCAGCCGGGCTGTCCCATGGTTTTCTCGTAGGTGGCCGAGACACTGACTTGGTATTTTGAAGAGTCTCTTGCTTTGAGTGACCTTCGTATCTTTTCCGCCTGTCGCTTTGGCTCCTTAGTGGGCTTTTTACGTTTCCCAAGGAGGCCCAACTTGCTAGGGGTTAAAAGCTCTCACCCTTGCTCTCAAAGCTCATTTCTCACTTTTTACTCGAGTTTTTACTTTCGATCTCTAAGTTCTCTGCTAGCAGCGATTTTCTCTCTAAGGTGTTGCCGTTAGCTGTCGCGTGGGCCAGGCGATTTCCTGCGAGAGCACTCCGACCGTGGACGTCACTTCAAAAGGTCAGTTCACTCGGTCTGAATAATTTTTTTAGAGATATCTCGAGTAGACTCGGGGAGTGGGGCCTCGTCTTCGGGCGACGAGAGTGCCGAGGAGAGGAGGAGGTCGGAGATTAGGAGGAAGGGTAAGCAAGCTGCTGGACCGTCTGTAGTCGAGACGAAGAAGGAGAAGAAGAAGAGGAGGGTGGAGGCCCAATCCCCCATAGTGGAGGTGATTGTGGAGAATCCGAAGCAAGCACCCGAGATGGGACGGTATCCTTCCGTCCTGTCCGGTCATTCGGGGGTCAGGCAGTACCAGGGCGACTTGCTGGAGAAGGCGATCTATGGGAAGTCTAAGATCGTCGAAGAACCTAACCCGGCCCTTCCCACCGAAGCCGATGAGCTCATCACGCTGTTATCCGAGGAGGACCTACTCCGGGTTAGAAGGGCTTTCGCTATCCCTCCGGAGTACAAACTGATTCTCCCAGGTCCCGGGATACGAGCGAATTCCAAGCTGCCGTCGTCGGACATGTGCATGTTCGACGTCGACTCCTTTCATGCCGGGTTACGTTTCCCTCTGCACCCATTCATCCTCGAGATCCTCGGCTGGTATTGCCTTGCGCCGATCCAGTTCATGCCGAACACATGGCGCCATGTGAACGCCTTTATGCTTCAGTGCTACCGAGCCGAGGTGGAGCCGGATCTCACGGTCTTCCGAGGTTTGTATCGAGTAAACCGGCAGCACAAGACGGAGTATCGATACTACTTGGGGCCGAGGAAGGGTGTTAAGATTATAGAAAACCCTGACTCGATTAAGGGTTGGAAGGAAAAGTATTTTATAGTAAGGGGCGAGGCGATTCGGCCCATTCCGACCCGTTGGAAGGTGGAGGTGCCGAATTTCGCGCGCGCCGACCCTGTTTTGTCTGAGGCCGAGGAAGAGGTGGCGAGGAAGATAATGGCCCTTCCGATACTGAGTTGGAGGGATTTGACGGAGGAGGTGTTGTTTGGGTCCGGTCTAAGCCCCATCGACCCGAGTATGCTCCTGACATCTCGTTTTTCATTTTTCTTTTAAGTTTTTGGTTCGGCCTGCTAACTCGTCTCTTTTTTTTTGGTGGCTCGTTGCAGAAGCAATGAAGATTGACTTCAACTCCATGATGGCCGACAGGTCTAAGTTGGCTGGGGGGAAAACGAGGAAGAGGGCGGCCGCGACTGTCTCGTCGACTCTGCCACCTGCTGTTGCCTCGACCATCTCTCCGCCCCCTCCGGCAGTCGAGGCGCCCTCGGAAGTTGTCGTCGTTGAGGAGCCCCCGTCCTCCGTGGTCCCTGGCGTGATCGAGGGGACCTTCGACGTGAACGCGGCGCTGTCGATCGAGGCGCCACCACTAACCAAGGCTGCCGAAGAGATTCTGACAGAGCAGCACAAGCAGCTGTTCGTGCCGAATTGGCGAGTGAAGAACCATGACGGGTTCCTCGGCAATTCGCAGATGTCAGTGCAGGTCGTCAAACATTTGGCGACCGCGAAGGATCGAGCCGCACTAAAGGCGGGGACGGTGGGTGACGACACCTACGAGGTGGCTCGGTCACTCGTCTCGGTAAGATTCTTGTTGCTAAGTTTCTTTTTGCTAAGTTTACTGCTCGGTTTGCTTAGTGCGCTCGTCGTTGCCTTCGCAGGCCACTTGTCACTTCGGCCATCTCCTCGAGACGTTCACCGAGCAGGAGAAGGAGCTGAGGGCCGCGAGCGACAAAGACCGGTCGGCGAAGGTGAGGGCGGTCAAGGAACTCGAGGCCGAGCAAAGGAGGGCAGAGGCCTTGGAGGTTCGGGTGGCCGACCTTGTCGCCGACCTGAAGAAGGTCAAGGAGACTCTAAAAGCGGAGTCTGCCAAGGCTGCCAAGGCCGCCGAGGAGCTGGATGCAGCGACGAAGGCCTTGGCCGAAGAGAAGGCGGAGAAAGGGGCCCTGGCGACGAAGATCCGGGCCGAAGTGGAGAGGGAGGTGGAGGACGAAGCGAAGAAGCACATGGCCGAGAACATGGAGCGATCTTACCAAACGGCGCTCGACCATGTACAGGAACGGGTCGCGGGCTTCGATCGGGTCGGCTACCGACTGTGGCCAGGGTCCCCTTCAGGCGACGAGGGGGATGAAGGTGAAGGCGACGACGCAGGAGGCGAAGACGAGGAGGGGGAGGACGACCGACCGGTGGCGGACGGCCAGGTCGACGAAGGGAGGACCGAGGGGCCATCTGTTATTGCGTCCGTGGTCGAGACGACGACGCAGGTGGACCCTTGATCCTCTTGTTAAATCTTTGTAGTTTTTCTTTTGTTTTCGATCATTGTAATGCCTTTTGCGGACTGGCCACCGCTTTTTAATGAATGAAGTATTTTGACTCCGAAATTTGTCTAAGTGTTCGGCTCGGTGGTGTGGTATTTCAATCCTATCCCTTTCTTATTTCAGATTGCCGAGCAGACTCGTAACACCTCGGCTGAACAGCGCCGAGCCGAGTTGTTAAGCGATCTCGGGAGGATCGTCTCGAGGGTGAGGTTCACTTGATGAGGAGGATACTTCATAACTTGGAGATTAGGCATAGCGATGCTTTGGTCGAACTACACCACCTACGGATAGTCGAGGCCGAACTATCTACTAGGGAAGAGGAACTGGCGCGAGTTTCAGTCGAACGAGATGGCTTAGCGAGGAAGGTGGAAGAGCTGCAGAGGGTGACGGTCGACAAGAGTATCGAAGTGACCCACTTGCGTTGTGTTATCTCCGACAGCGCCGAATACCCCGGTTCGGCAAAACTTCCTCGGTTTAAGGTGATAGTAAAGGATGACACATTGAAGGATCGCATCGTCGAACTGGAGGAAGAAGTTGCTCGACTTAAGCCTCAGCCGGTGAGGGCTAACGTCCGGAGCACCTCGTGCACCCGTGAAGAGATCGAGCGAGGGATCACGTTCTATCAAGCGGCGAGCCGGACTCCTATCGTAGGCAGGTCCGCCGCCGATGCCCAAAGCGGCGTGGCAGTGTCTTCAAGCGGTGCTTCGGTAGGAGCAACCGTCAGGGTTAGTGGCGAGGAGGCGTCTCGGTTCGTCGGCCTGGATTCGAGCTCGGAGGTTAAGAAGCGTCGACCCAAAGTGTCTCTAAACCGGAGCATTCCCCTTCCTCGGAAGTAGCGGACGGGTCGTGTCTTCGTGTTGTAACCTACGTGCAAGTTTTTGCTGTTGTAATCCACTTTGTAACTTTATCAAATTTATTAATGGAATTGGAGTTGTTTTATCCGAACTATCCTCGGCTGTCTCCTTATTTGTGCTATTGTTGTGTCAACTAGAGTAGGCTCGAGACGAACCACGAGGCTGGTGTTTGTCTCGCTGAACTCCTTGGCCTCGGATTTTCCTTTTTTGCCGCGCTTCTGAGCCATAGGCTTGGTCTGGCTGTTAAGGCGTAGTTGCTTCTCGACTGCGCCTACGTGGCCTGATCAGGGCCGTCTGATGTTTGCACGGATCTTGAGGCGGGTCCGGTTCCCAAGGAAACACTATCTTGTCGTTTTGTGGACACGTGGCTGAATGGGATCCGCTCATCACGCCCTAGCACACTTTTTGAGACGATCTGACGGTGACTTCGCCTCGGAGTGATTTTTTGCCATATACGAGGGTCGGTACCCCGGTACCTCGGCTCGGCGCGTCAGGACTGTGATTTGTACCTAATTCCGGCCCGACTGAGGGTGAGTCGGAGAGATTGGGTCGAGCCACGGGAGAGATCCGATCATTAGATTAGTTTAAGGGATGCAGGAGCAGTTTTGAATGGCGAGCTACTTCTAGTCCGCTTAGGAGCGAACTTGCGAAGCAGAATCGAGCCAAGTGTTGGACTCCGATCCATTCAACGGCTGCAGGAGCAATTTCGAACGGCGATCTCCTTCCGGCTCGTCTGTAGGCGAGCCGAGGAAGAAGTGTCGAGCCGAGTGCTGGACTCCGAACCATCGTGTGGTTAGTTTAAGGGATGCAGGAGCAGTTTCGAATGGCGAGCTACTTCTAGTCCGCTTAGGAGCGAACTTGCGAAGCAGAATCGAGCCAAGTGTTGGACTCCGATCCATTCAACGGCTGCAGGAGCAATTTCGAACGGCGATCTCCTTCCGGCTCGTCTGTAGGCGAGCCGAGGAAGAAGTGTCGAGCCGAGTACTGGACTCCGAACCATCGTGTGGTTAGTTTAAGGGATGCAGGAGCAGTTTCGAATGGCGAGCTACTTCTAGTCCGCTTAGGAGCGAACTTGCGAAGCAGAATCGAGCCAAGTGTTGGACTCCGATCCATTCAACGGCTGCAGGAGCAATTTCGAACGGCGATCTCCTTCCGGCTCGTCTGTAGGCGAGCCGAGGAAGAAGTGTCGAGCCGAGTGCTGGATTCTGAACCATCGTGTGGTTAGTTTAAGGGATGCAGGAGCAGTTTCGAATGGCGAGCTACTTCTAGTCCGCTTAGGAGCGAACTTGCGAAGCAGAATCGAGCCAAGTGTTGGACTCCGATCCATTCAACGGCTGCAGGAGCAATTTCGAACGGCGATCTACTTCCGGCTCGTCTATAGACGAGCCGAGGAGGAAGAGTCGAGCCGAGTGCTGGACTCCGAACCATCGTGTGGTTAGAGAATTAAAGGCAGAGGGATGCGATAGTATCAAAAATATGAAAAACTATATTTATTAATATCTAATAGTCGGCTGCTTCTAAAGTTGCTAGCCGTTATTACAATGAAAAAATAAAGGAAAAATTACTACTAGTATCAGGAGAGGAGTGGTCCGACATCTCGAGTTACTTAGATAGGCGTAGCTGCCTTCTCTTGGTATTTCAAAAGATGGTCGGCGTTCCAAGTCCTGGGAATTTCTCTGCCTTCTAGATCTTCTAGTTTGTACGCACCGGGGCGAATCACTTTTGAAATCTTGTATGGTCCCTCCCAATTCGGGGCCAGTTTGCTTTTCTGTCCGGGAAACGAGATGGCCAATTTTCGGAGGACCAGATCCCCTTCTTTGAGGTCTGTTGGGCGGACCCGTTTGTTGTAGGCGAGTTCGATCCTTCTCCGGTAACTTTGTTGCCGTATGGCCGCTCTTTCCCGGATTTCGTCTATCAAGTCTAGGCTTGCTCTGAGCTCTCTGGCATTCTGTTCTTCTTCAAAAGCTATCAAACGAGGAGAGGGTATCCCAACTTCTAGCGGGATGAGGGCCTCGGACCCATAGGTGAGATTAAACGGACTCTCGCCTGTTGGGGTCCGCTTCGTGGTGCGGTAATTCCATAACACATTGGGCAGCTGATCGACCCACAAGTCCTTGGAGCACTTGTCTAGTCTCTTCTTGATGCCGGAGAGGATCTGTCGGTTGGCATTCTCGGCCTGGCCATTTGACTGGGGATGAGAGACAGAGGAGAAGCAGTGTTGTATGGCCAGGTCTTCACATAAGGCTCGGAAGGCAGCCCCAGCGAACTGCGTTCCGTTATCTGTAACTATGACCCGAGGAACGCCAAATCGGCAGATTACATTTTTCCAAAAGAATTGAACAACTCTATGCTCGGTGATTGTAGCCAGGGGCTCGGCCTCTATCCATTTCGAGAAATAGTCGACTGCCACGACTAGGAACTTTAATTGTCCGGGAGCTGGTGGAAATGGCCCCAGTAAATCCATCCCCCACATTGCGAAGGGGATCGGACATGATAGGGAGGAGAGTGGTGCTTGTGGAAGGCGTCGGATGTCGGAATACTTCTGGCAGGAGGTGCATTGCCGAACGTGTCGTTCGGCGTCCCGTAGGAGAGTGGGCCAGTAATACCCGTAGTTCAACACTTTGCGCGCTAAGGCTCTGGAGCCGGAGTGGGCTCCGCCGATGCCCTCATGGAGTTCTTGCAAGACGTAGTCGGCTTGCCCGGGGGAGAGGCACCTTAGGTAGGGCCGACCATCCACCTGGGTGAAGGAGCGCTTATATAGAATGCCTTCGACTAATATGTAACGCTCGGCTCGGGTCCTTATCCTTCGGGCTTCCTTCGGATCCTGGGGGAGGAGTTCGTCTCTTAAAAACTCGACGAGGGGCTTCATCCAATTGTCTTCAAGGAGGACTGGCAGTGTTTCAACGGAGTCGAGAGCCTCGTCCTCTATGCTCGGCTTTAGGAGGACTTCTATCAGAACAGTTTGTTCGAGGCCTTGAAGGGATGAGGAAGCTAATTTGGATAGGGCGTCGGCCTGGGCATTTTCTTCTCTGGGGATTCTACGGATGAGGGCCTCCTCGAAGAGCGCCATGAGGCTTTTCACTTTAGCCAAGTACTTTACCATCCTGTCATCACGGGCTTCGTATTCGCCGAGGACCTGGTTGACGACCAACTGAGAGTCGCTGAAGATCCGCAGGCGTCGCGCCCCTGCATTTCGGGCCATTCCAAGGCCGGCTATGAGTGTCTCGTATTCGGCTTCGTTGTTCGAGGCTTTGAAGTTTATACGGAGGGAATATTGGAGGACAAAGTCGTCTGGGCCCGCGAGGATGACCCCTGCCCCGCTTCCCTCATTGTAAGGGGATCCATCGACATAAACCGACCAGACGGGCGGTCCCTTCATTGTTTGCTCGGAGTCGGGGATAGTTGTTTTAACTATGAATTCGGCCAGCGCCTGAGCCTTGATCGCGGTCCGAGGCTGATAAGTTATATCATGTTGGCTCAGCTCGATCGACCACTTCATGAGGCGGCCGGAAGTCTCTGGCTTGTGAAGGATCTGTTTCAGCGGCTGGTCGATAAGAACGACCATCGAATGGGACTGGAAGTAGGGCCGAAGCTTTCTTGCGGCCATTATCAGGGCGTAGGCTATTTTCTCAATTTTCGGGTACCGGAGCTCGGCGTCCCGAAGCACTTTGCTGACGTAGTAAATGAGCTTCTGAGCCCTTTCTTCTTCTCTGACTAAGACCGCACTAAGCGTCTGTTCGGAAGCTACCAAGTAGAGGTAGAGTGGTTCGCCCGGTACGGGTTTGCTGAGAAGAGGTGGATTGACGAGGTAAGCCTTAAGCTGGTCGAAGGAGTCTTGTTGTTGCTGCCCCCACTCGAATCCTTTAGCCCCCCTGAGGGCTTTGAAGAACGGGAGGCACTTCTCCCCGGACTTCGACAGAAAGCGCCCAATGGCGGCTAGGCGACCAGTCAATCTTTGAACTTCCTTGACATTTCTAGGGGGGGCCATGTCCAATATGGCCTTGTTCTTTTCCGGGTTTGCCTCTATTCCTCGTTGGCTAACCATGAAGCCGAGGAACTTCCCTGATGAGACGCCGAACGCACACTTGTTCGGGTTGAGTCTCATATTGTGCTTTCTCAAAACATCAAATGCTTCTTGAAGGTCGGCCACATGATCAACGCCTCGGATGCTTTTCACAAGCATGTCATCCACGTACACTTCCATGTTGCGGCCAATCTGGGCCTGGAATACCTTGTTGACGAGGCGTTGGTACGTCGCCCCCGCATTCTTTAGGCCGAATGGCATGACTCTGTAGCAATAAAGGCCTTGATCGGTTACAAAAGATGTCTTAGGGATATCCGGGGGGAACATTCTTATTTGATTGTAACCCGAGAAAGCGTCCATGAAGCTTAGGAGCTCGTGTCCCGAGGTTGCGTCAATCAGAGTGTCGATGCTCGGCAGAGGGAAGGGATCTTTGGGGCAAGCCTTGTTGAGGTCGGTGAAATCAATACAAATTCTCCACGTCCCATTGGACTTCTTCACCATTACTACGTTTGACAACCATTCAGGATAATTTACCTCCTGTATGAATCGGGCCTTCAACAATTTCTCTACCTCCTCTTTGATGGCGAGCTGACGCTCAGGGGCGAACTTGCGCCTCTTCTGCTGAACCGGTTTGGACCGCGGATCAACACTTAGGTGGTGGACCAAGAGTTCTTCGGAGATACCGGGCATGTCTGCAGCTGACCATGCGAAGAGGTCTTGGTTGGCCCGGATGCACTTTACGATATCCGAGTATAGGGCGGACGGGAGGGTCTTGCTAACGAAGAACTTGTGGGTCGGCTCTTGCTCCGAAAAGAGCACCTCCTCCAATTCGTCCACCGGCTCGGAGGTCGGCCGAGCGGCATCTTGGGGAATTTCCAGTGTTTCTAACGAGAGGACGGGTCCGAGGGTGGAGGTCATATAACACTTGCGGGCCTGCTCCTGATTGCCCCTCACTTCTCCTACTCCGGCCCGGGTGGGGAATTTCATTTTGAGATGATAGGCAGAAGGGACGGCTTCAAGGGCGGCTAGGCTGGGCCGACCCAAAATGACGTTGTAGGCTGCTGGGACATCTACTACCATGAAATCCATCGATTCTGTGCGGGTAGTAGGAGTTTTGTCGGGCGTGACATCGAGGGTAATCACCCCTTCAATAGTCACCGGCACTCCTGTGAACCCATGGAGCGTGTAGCCGGCGGGCTTGAGTCTGTCTCGGGAGAGCTTCAGGCCCTTGAAAGCGTCAAGAAAGAGGATGTTAACGGAGCTACCGTTATCCACTAAGATTCTCTCGACTTTGAAATTGGCCATGTGAAGACTGATGACGAGTGCGTCACAATGAGGGGTGCGGACGCCCTCGAGATCTTCGTCAGAGAAGGTGACGGGTACTCCGAGGCCTTTGGGAGGAGGGGTGGTTCGGACCGAGTTCACTTCTCTAATAAAAGCTTTCCGAGAGGAGTTCGAGGAGCCCCCCATCGGACCCCCATGGATGAGGTGGAGGACTCGCTCTTCCTCAAACTCTGGTGTCTCTTCTCGTTCCGGACGTTTGTTAGCCCCCCGAGGCTGGGGAGGGAGCTCGGCTTGGTCCTTTCTCACGAATTTTGCCAACTGCCCCCTCTGGATAAGGGCTTCGATCTCGTTTCTTAGTGCACGGCAGTCGTTGGTGTCGTGCCCATGGTCCCGGTGATAGCGGCACCATTTCTCTTTATCTCTTCTCTTGGCAGGGGTGTTCATCTTCGGAGCAAGAGGCAAGACCCCTTCTTTTTCGACTTCCATGAAAATGGCGGAGATGTTAGTGGTGAGGGGAGTGAACTTCTCAAATCTAGGGGGAGGTCGGCGCTGGCCGGCGTTATCTTTCTGGAGCTTCTTGGCTCCTTCTTCTTCCGTTCCCTTCCTCTTAAACCCGGAGGCAGGCACCTCCCAGTTGGGTCGTTCCTCGGCCTCTTCGGCCTGAATGTATTTTTCTGTGCGAAGGAGGAGGTCGGAAAAGTCCTGTGGTGGCTTCTTGGCGAGGGAGGAGCGGAGGTTGGAATTGAGGATATTAGATTGGAACGCCGCGGTAGCAACCGATTGGTCGAGGGATGCGATGGTTCTGGCTTCAGCTGTGAACCTCTTCACGTAGTCCCTCAATTTCTCCCCCTTCTGTTGACGGAGGTGCAATAGTGAGATGCTGGTCTTCTCGGTCCTTCGGCTGCTGACAAAATGGGTGATGAAAAGGGTTTCGAACTGCTCGAAGGAGAATATTGACGCTGGGGCAAGGCGAGAGTACCATTCTCGAGCTGGGCCTTTGAGAGTTGCGGGGAATGTTTTGCAGAGGAGGGCATCGGAAGCTTGATGGAGGAGCATCAAAGTCTTAAAGCTTTCGATGTGATCAACTGGATCGGTCTCCCCGGTGTAATTCTCGAACTGGGGAGGTTTGAAACCGAACGGCACAGGGGCATCTACTATGGTCCGGGAGAATGGGGGTCGGCTAGGACGTAGGGTCCTCCCCCTAAGCTCCTCTTCTCAGTTTATCTGGCCCAAGAGTTTTTCCACCTCGTTCAGACGGCGGTTCACGGTGTCATCTCTCCGACGGTAATCTGCCAAGCCACGGGACTCGTCTTCGTATGAGGGGGAGCGAGGGCTGCGGCGATGGTAACTTCGAGAACGACGAGGACTTGGGGTGCGCCTGGAGTTGGTAGGAGCGGGTCGAGGAGAAGGGGACCGTCGGCGAGGGCTTCGGACCGGAGGAGGGGATGGGAGCTTCGGCTCAATAGGATTCTGACAGAGGTTGAGGGCCTGCAGGACGGTCGCTTGGAACTGCTGGAACTCGGCACGGGTGATTGGTGCCTCATTGTTCCTAGGCTGTTGCCGACCTGCGGGAGAGTGCCTCCTTCGGTAATGATCGGGGGAGTCCTTCCTCCCTCTTCGGATGGGGGACCTCCTGTACTCTCGGCGACGGGGAGATCGCTCTTGCTGGCGGGAGGCTTCCTCCCGAGCCCGCTTTTCATCCAGATGACGACGGAGGTCATCATCTTCCGGGCGTTTGGGGGGGGGCATTGTGGTGACCAGAGGCTCGGGGATGATGGGAGGCCATAGAGGCACTGGAGGCGTTGTGGATGGAGAGGTTCTCTTGGTGAAGAGGCTGTTTCTGAGGGTTAGGACCCTTTGGATCAGGAGGTGGAAGGTTCCGTTGGAGCGGCTCTTCCATGGTAGGGGGAAGTTGCCCTTGTTGCTGAGCGGGATCAGGAAGGACTTCTTGCTGGTCAGGGTTGGGTACTCGATTAGACCCTCTTGACCTAACTTTGCGAGGCGGCATGGCTGGAGAAGACCTGTTCACCGGGAAGAGGAGAGGTCTCTATTCGTTAGTTTTCCACAGATGGCGCCAATCTGTTGCCGCTAAATTTGGTGTGGGCAAACAGATAGAACTTGTGGATTCTTAGGGAAACTGAATAGAAAACCTATGTACCTGTTCCGTCGGGCGTCGATCGTCGTTCCTGCCGTGCACCTGCAAAAAGTGCGAGACACCGGGGTTGTTTCCGGCGACGCACCCTCCGACGCTTAAGTCAGTAATCTGAATAGACTATGAAAGAGCGCAAAAACTGGTGAGAGATTGATTACCTCTTAATGGAGATGGATGGGGGGTATTTATAGGCGTCTCAGGGAACAGATTAGGCATGTAATTCCTATGTATACAGATAAGGAATGTGATCTCTAATTCCCAGTGAAAGGATAGATATGAATCAGGGCCGTTGATTAATATTAATCAGAAACCCTAATTCTATCCCTTCTGGACCGGGTTTGCTGCGGGTTGAAACCCGCACCCAGTTGAGGTGGATCCGTTTGCGGGTAAGTGGGTCTTCGGGGAAGATAACCAGTCCCGCTTCAGACCCGTCGGTGGGTGAAATTACCGTTTTACCCCTGAGCTTCAAGATTCGTGCCCCATCTGGACGGTTCCGATTTAACCCCATTTTTAGCCATATCAATAATATTATTATATAATTTATTATTATTATAATAAATTGTTTAATATATAATTATAATATATTATTATTACATATATATTATTATAAGTATTATATATTATTATATATATGTATATTATTAAATATGTTTATTATAATAAATTATTTTATATTATTATATATCAATATGTATGTATATGTATACATGTATGTATCAGAGTATATATACTATATGGGAAAAAGGGGTATGAGCAATTTGCTCATTTAGTAAATGAGCAATTGATGAGGTGGCATGCATGTGATTGAAAAATTCTAAAGTGGTTAGTTGTCCAATGTATCACATGCATGCCACATCATCAATTGCTCATTTACTAAATGAGCAAATTGGTCATACCCCTTTTTCCCATACTATATATAGTATATACATACAATCAAATCTATACATACATTATATATAATAGACTAAAATATAGAGTATTTATGTATATACATATATACATGAATACGGGTTATATATATACATGCATACTGTATACAGTTTACTAAACACCTTTTATACTTTAATTTTGAAAAAAACTATTTTATGAAAAAAATTTAGCAAACAATACTCTATTTTCGAAAATCACAAAAATCAACTTTATAAATTTTTTTCTTCCAAAATCCATGTTTAAAATGAATTTTCAAAACAACGAACCAAACACAGCCTAAAGGTTCAACTCCATCCTCTTAGAATACATAATCGGTAAATCATTCTGACAGTACTTCTCATGTACCTGTAGGATCAACTTCTCGAGTTGGGAAAAGAGAAACACCCGTTAGAGCATTCAACGGGCCGCAAGTAGTACAAGCAAAAAGGGAACAAGAACAAGGATATAACAAAGAAGAAGAATTACGAATATAGGAAAACAATCATGTAACAGAATAAAATGCAAATACAAAAATGAGGATCATGTAACTTGACTCATAAAAAGAAATTGTATAACTTGAAACATGAGGCAGATAAATGGAACTTCAATATGCATTATTCAATCGATGACAAGGAAATCATGCAACAGTAACATGTCATGTATACCGGAATCATGCAATGTGCTTAGTGTTAATCTTAAGTCTATAATATTTTATCAATCATATCTAATGCATGCAATCCTGCGTCTCATACCACAGGTTCGGGTGCATACAAACATATTAACGTTTAGACTCTAATGGTGAATTCTATAGGGTCATTACTCAGGTCTTCCAGTGACTCTAACAGTAATCATTTTATATCGTATCTTATCATGTAACCAGAACCATATCATATCATGTAACCATATCATATAAAGAGTCACTCTTACGAGAAACACGAGCTCCCTTCCAAGTACACTTTCCTATATTGTCCACTACTAGCTTCTTTCCCTTTTATTACCCCGGCTTGTCATTATTTTATCACAATGAATCATGCATATGCAGTTGATGGAACGGTGTCAAGGAACAGTAACAGTGAGGAATCAATGGTTGTGCAGTGAATGGTATGCAAGTTTTATTGATTATATGCAAGAAATAAATATATTTACAATCAAGGACATGAAGTTACAATTTTGGATAGCACTACGTTGCTAAACAAAAATCCACTTTCCCGTTGCTACAGGAAAGAGAATTAGGTATCATCAGAGGTTCCAAAAAGTAAACTTCACGTCGGTTCCAAGTTCCAACGAATATTCACATGATACATTACAGTCACAGTAACTAGGTCGATCAATCAATTCTTTACGAGTTTCGTGCACAGTCTCGTTTCTGGAAATTATAACATGCCAGTACTAAAACAGTGATATCTTCCAATCTATAAATCATATTGAGAATTCGTTAGATGTTCCCGAAACTAGACACAGTGTGCTACGATTTCTATTTAATAAGTTGTAGATAATAATAACAGTAACTTGGCCGAATTTTCACTCCAAGTTGGAGCATACGGCAATCCAGAAATGTACCAAGTTGGTTTTAACAATCTTCCATTTGCAAGTGCATAGTTTTCTGGTTAAAACTGAAGATACAATTATATCTAGAAATGAGCAAGGTGTCTATATTAATATGGCAACATTAGCACATCAACGGCATTAAACTACGAATTCAATCATACGATCACACATGAATATTGTAACACCCTAGACTTTTAAATAATGATTTTGAGATTTATAAATGAATCAAAATGATTTTTGGTGATTTAACAAAGTTTTCTGAAATTTACCTTTTTACATGTGCAAAATACGTGCAAATATTTTCTTGGGGAAGTTCAAAATCGGAAATTATTTTAGGAAAAATCTATTATTTATTAGTAAGTATTATTTGTGAATTTTCTGGTTTTTTCTTATAATTATTTGACATATTTGCAAATAATACAAAAGGGGGGGCTTTTGTGCAAAATAACCACTTGGAGTAAAACTCCAGATTTTTGGATTTTTGAGTGGAACATGATGGTAAGTCAACTCAGAGGTAAATAGTTTACCTTTTATTTCAACGGATTTGGTTTATTTTGCAAGTTTTGTTAAAGAAGGGTCTTTTTGCAAAATTGCCACTTAGAGGGCAAAAAGTACAAATTTTGTTTTCTGGGTTTTATGATCAGTGCTGGCCAGATCTGGAGCATTTTTTTTTAAAATTTAATTGAATTTGTTTATCTAATTTCCAAGTACAAGGATTTATATATGTAAAGATATATTCAAAAGATATATTTTACAAATCTATTCAAAAACCCTAGAAACCCTATTTTCGGCCTATTTAAAAAAGAGTACAGCCGTCTCTTTGATGCACTACACAAAGGGTTTTCTTTATTGTCATTTTCATAGAGTTTCGAAGGAGGATCTTGATTTTCTTGCGAAAGGAAGGATTTTCTTATTTTCTTTATTATCTTCGGTTGATTCTTCAAAAAGGTGAGTGACACATGTTTGATTTCTTTTTATGCATGTGGTATGTGATGGTTTGTGTAGTAGAAAGCATGATTAGGGATTTTATGATGACAATATGAATTCTTGATGTATGGATGAGCAAAAATTGAATCTTTTCATGAAAAACATGCTATTGATAATTAAAACTCTATATAGATATCCTGAGATTTGTTAAGAACCCAATAGAAACCATGAGTAGGTTGTTTTCTCCATTTTCTTTCTGATTTGATGAATTATAATGAGTATTCATGTTATATAATACACAAATTGACTAAAGACAAAACTTCTACTGTGTATATCCACATGCTTGGGCTGTTCTTGATGTTCGGATGAGTATAACTCGATTAAATCATGTTATAAATTGCTTTTGTTCATGTGTTACTGATGTTAATAGTTGTGTATGAGTTTAATGAATTACAAGAGGGGGTTTTGGATCAACAGAGATTAAGTTTTGAAATAGGGGGTTGAGTTTTGATTTCGGACCTGATGGGGTATGGCCGAAGGTGGCTTTTGTGATTTTCTTGAAGATTTCGATTTGAAATTAAGTTTTTTTTGATAACTGGGATTGAATCAGGCTTTACACCACTCCTATATCATGATCCTATTGAATTTACTGATATATATGTATATATATATATATATATATATATATATACAAACATATGAACATATCTTATTGTTGAAGAACTGCCGAAGCAAATTTTGATGTTTTATGAAATTTTGATTGAAATCTGAGTGTTTGAATACTGAGTTTGATCAGAATAATATACCACCTATATATGATGCTTCTTGTAGTTTTACTGATGCTTAAACACACATATACATGTGTAATACCCTAAATTTTCATTTTAATGAGAAATGTTGATTTTCACGTGTTGTGCACGTGCAAAATTTTGTATGCATATTTTTCTATAAAATTATATTTTATAACATAGACAATTATTTCTTTCTTTCTCTTTATCTTCTAAAAAAGCCTATTTTATAAAGCCTAAACTTGTTTTCTTATTATAAGCCCACTTTAATAATTAAATACTTTATTAAATAGCCCATGAACCTAAAGCCCACTATTTTGAGGCCCACAAACTTAATTAATCTTTTAAATTGTCACAACTTGTCATGTAGACACAATTAGTGTACAATTGATTAATTAAATTTGTACAACTTTAAATAGGGGGTACTAGAAGGGGCACGTGCATGCACTTGTGTGTGCTTTGCACACTTTTGGGAGGCCGGTTGTGGCCAAGAGAGAGAGGGAGAGTGGAGTTGAGTTGAGGGGTAGTTATTGAGTTTATGGAAGTTGCTACAACTTCCCAACTCATCTTAGTCCTTGATTACTAACTCTTAGATTAATCCTATCCATTCAATCTCATCCTAAAAGTGTATAAATACCCTGAGTTTCTTCTCATTTATGCACAACAAATTGCTAAGAAAAGAACAGGCTAGTGAGAAAAAGATTGAGGAGATTAGTGAGTAAAAGATTGAGTGTGCATTATTGTGTGTGTGTTCATTTCAAGAGGAGGCCGGCTACCCCATCATCACCATCAAGCAAGGCTCGGGTTGCACCAAGGAGCAAGGAAGAGAAGCAACTTGCAATACTTTTAGGAGGAGAAGGCCACTTTTCTTGCACTCTAGGAGCTTTTATTTTCGTTTCTCCAAATAGGTGGGTGTTTTTCATACTTCTAGAACTAGATACCATGTTAGGGATGATTTAATGAAATTATTATGAATCAATTAGTTGAACTTGGAACCATGCTTGTTTAATTAAAAGTGGAGTGGTAACTTAGAGAATATTTGATAGATTGATTGCTAATGAATGAATTGTGAATTAAAGTGCTAGAAATCACCATATTGTTGTGCTACATGAATGCTATGATAAAATTTGTGCTTATGAGACAACTAGTTGAATTAAATGCCTTTCGTGTAATTGATTGCTTAAAATAAAGTTTCTTTGTTGTAGAAAGATGAGAAATTGTCTCTAAATTATTGTAGGTGGTTAATGAATAAAAGAACAATGAAATATAGTAGTGGTGGAAATTTAACTCTAAGTTATAAAGAAATATGATGTTTGTTCTCAATGTCGAAATTATGGACATAGAACATGAAGTAGGGTCAAAATACATGTTTTATAAAGTAAATAATGGTTATAAAAATACTGGTTTACTATAAATTCATGTTTGGTAAAATCTGGAACTTTTTGTTTTCAAAAGAGAAGAAAAGGAAACAAAAATCGTTTTGAGTTTTTATAAAATTTAGAAATAAATAGAAAACTGGGTTATAAAAAACCCAATACTATTTGAGACAATCTGGCCCCTTAGACCAAGTGGCTAGTGGTACGGTGGCTTTTACTGTAGCCGCAGTCAGACCCTCAGGTCTCGTGTTCGAAACCCAAGCCCTGCATTTTATTTCGATTTTTTTGAGTAAAAACCCAAAATCCGAGAACAAACATATCCTATTAAAAACCCCTTTAATATTGCATAAGCGCCTTAGCCCAATTGGCTTGCAGTGGCAGTTGACTTGGTCAAGGTCGCGGGTTCGAATCTGGACTTTTGCAGTTTTGAACTTTTTTTTTTTTTTTTTGAGTTTAAAATCAAATTTTTGACTTTTAAAAATCCCAGAAAAATACTACAATTATTCTAAAAATATGTAGATCTTGTGAAAAAATATTTGAACACTATTTAGACAAGTAAAAATGAGTTAGAGGTGAAAATTGTATTTTCATTAACTATAAAAGTAATCTATTTTTCGAGAAATTACACTAAGAGATAAAAGTTAATTTTTGGAAGAAAGAAGATTCAAGTGTGTTAACTATGGATTCTCATTGTTAAATTAAGTATTGTTTATGAATGAAAATACGACTTTATGCCTTTGAATTAGTGCCTTTGAATTAGATAAATGAAATGAACATTAGTAGGAGAATTAAATAAATGTTAGTGTTGATTAAAATAAGATTAAAGCTTTGTGGAAAGAATAAATTAGTTGAGTTCGACTTGTTGTACTTATTTATTTATGCATGATGTGCACATGAAATGGAAATTGAATGACTTGATGAATTTATGAATATACAAGTGATGTGAACATCAAATAGAAATTATTGTTAACCATGAAAAAGAGAACTTATGAGTATGAAAAACTCATTGTTGTAATTATGCGTTGAAATTAAGAACTAGGGTATAGTTAAGCCTTATATTGGCAATAAAAGAACGGTTGAAATGATATTTGAAATGAAAATACCAAGATTTGGGTCAGGTGAAATGAATGAATAAGACCGGTATAGTGGGAGTGCTAACCCTAAGGGATTGATTTTGATCATGATTCAATTAAACTAAGGATTAGATACATAGTGAAGATGTGATGAAAGTAAGAGAAAAACATTGAGTATGAGGGCCATTGGATTGGCAGCGTGAGAGTATTCACAGGATGTCCCATGATGCGTCATAAGTAGGACATGGATACTGCTCCAGAGTACCATCCCGGTGGCAACGCTCGTGGGGTATTTGGTGATTGCGGGTGGTGTCATGTCTATGGTAGGAGCTGAATTACCACAGGATGCCTGCATGATGAGTCATGTGATAGTGCGTTGGGATTCCCTCCAGGGCGCCTAGACATGAGTTCGTAGGTCATCGAACATCTAGGATACTTACCGTAGTTACAGTAGTAGATTAAGTCATGGCGAGGGATTGAACCCCACAAGATGAAGAACGGTTAAGGGCTTGCCCTCGGACCTATGTAGTATGGGCTGCATAAACTCTGAACAAGTGCACATTAGTGCCATATAATAGAAATAATTGCATTAAGGACTAAGTGCACATTCACAACACGACATCAATAGGATAGTCCCTTAAGCTTTGTTTGTGAACAAGTTTGTGGTTTGTTAAGTATTGAGAATCGTTATACTATTTTTGGCATAGAGAGGATGGCCGTGTATAATATTTCGTCAGTTGAATGAACTGACGTGCCCACAGTTTCTATGCAGGGTAAAGCACATGAAAAAGACTAAAGAAGACCTGATGTTTAAAGATTATTCAACTGTTGTTGTATTTCGTTCATTGATGTAAAATTTGCTTCCGCTGTACAAATGTTAATGTAAATATAACTTTGATGTAAAGTAAAGTTTTATTTTCCTTGTAAAATTGTACGAAGAGAAGTGAAAAGATCCTGTGGAACTCGAATTCAGTTGTATTGAAATTCGGGGTGTTACAACACGCTTATATATCACATTGTCTGTTTTGAAGTAATTTTGATGAAAATTTGTTCTTTTATGATCTTGACGAAGTTTTATTAATTTTATAAACTCCAGTATGTTATACAAGTTATATTCAAACATCTCAGGAATTTGGTTTTACAAATCTGTGGTTTTACAAAGTGGAATCATGTATCAGTCGAAATTTGCACAAACCTTAAACTGGCTGTATAGCAGCTAGCGGTCGACCGCACGGTCCACCGGCATTCTTTAATTTGGGAATTTTCACTTGACAGTCGACTGCCCTGTTTTTGCACTATTTGAGCGATCGACCGTCAGTTGCTTTACAGGCTGTTTTTATTGGATTTTCTTCGTTTTCTTGAACAATTGTTTCTTCAATATTATGATTTATTGATCTAATATTTTAGATGATGTTTTTGCTACAGATTTTACAGAGAGTTACCTTTTGATTACAATAGAATTTAAATTGAATTCTTATGACTTTACTAAATGAAAGATATATGGTTTTTGAAGAAATTGATTTTTTCTGATATTCTACGACTTCAAAATATGATTTTCAGTTATTTAATGGATTTAATATTTTATTTCAGTTCTGAAAATTTTATGAGTATATTAAATGAATTTGGACTTGTTAATTTAAGAAGTTTCTTAATATAAACGTTCTGATAATGGAATTGAGAGTTTTATGAAAGATTTTGTGTTGATGGTTGAGTTGTGAGTATCTAGAGGGTGTGTGGGACCCTAGTACACCGGTAGTTGAGATTTTTGTAGTTTGTCCAGTTGTGACTTTGTTGTTGATCAGTTGAGTTAAGCCCGGTAGGGTACACCAACTCTAGGCGACTCGTAATTAATTAATTAACTTAAAAAGATAAGGACAGGCACTAGATGGTGATATGATAAAATGAGTGCAAACATGGGTTATGGACCTCAGTATGATCTGCGGTGTGAGATAATCCCCGAAATTATTGAGGTGTGAGTGAATCAGTCTCCTGAATTACCGGCGGTGTGAGATTGATCTCTAGAATTATCGGGTTCGAGGCGACACTCATGGGGTATTCGTGTGATGAGGCGCCATAGCTTATGGTGTGGGGTATTCTCAAAGATTCCCAGGTGTGAGTGAAATAGTTTACAGAATTATCTGTAGATAGAGATTGACCTTCGGAATTATCGAGGCATGGGCTAGATACTCACAGCTTATCTAAATCTCATAGTAGTCATCGTAGTAGGATTAGTTGCATAACGAGGGATTTAACCATATTAAGTGGAGAACGTTAAAGGCTTGCACCAGATCTATGTAGAGTGGGGAGCATAGATTCGACAAGTGTGCATTAGAGAGTCAGCATATAGCATTGGTGTTTTCTTGACTTGGTTTATGCATGTTGTTTCCTGCTTTCCTACACTTGGCACTTAGTCGTGTTTCACTTGATGTTTTCATGTTTTATTTGTTGTTATTTCATATTCCTTTCATTACTACTTTTACTATGTGTTGATCATGACTTAATTTATGTTGCATTTTTTTTGTTATCACTCACACCGTTATGGCTGACCCCGTAGTTTTGGGGGTTAGGGTTATCTCTATCCTCATATTTTACAGGTAGGTACCTATAGCTTGGGATTGGATACTTGTGGTAGATTGACTATGTGGCTTATGTAAATTGTAAAAGAATGTATTGTAAAAAAAAGAATTTGTTATTCAAGGTGTTTAATTTTCTGCTGTGTTTCGTAAAGACTGATGTAATAAAAGTTGAAACAAATTTATCTGTGTTTTGGCTATGTTTACTATTACATTGAGCTTGATGCTGGGAATTGTGCCACGTATTTCTGAGATATTATAGTGGAAATTCGGGGCGCTACAAATACAACTCATTCAGTTACCATTTCATTCACAATCTCGTGCCTCTAGTTTGTGTTCATGTAATATATGCATGTATAAACGGATCTTCATGATTTATTATGACTTTTGGGTGGATTAAAGTCGAATAAAACGGTGAACAATGGATGCTTCAAATTCAAACCATACATGAAGGCAACTGAAAAAATTAATAACATGGATACATGAAGAAAACTATTTACGGGATTCAAGCAAAGCTTGTATAGGAACAAGATAGTGTACAAGGGATACTTGCCTTATAGATGAAGATGATTTCGATAATAATAAGAGAATAATGGGACAAGCATCCCGACGGCAACACGTGCTAACAACGACACAACGATACGTGCAACTCACGGAATGGCGGCGGCAACACACACGGCACGGGAAACAGAAGGAGACAGTAGCAACCAGCAACACGCACACAACGGGCAGCAACCGCACGAGACAGTGGCATGACAGCAAAGACAATAGCGACAACAGTAGGAGAGCAACAACAACAGTGAGCAACAACGACAATCGAGCAAGGTGGTCGATGGCCACGGCAGCGAATGGCCTGCGAGTTACTGCAGCGGAGGTAGGGAGAGTAGATGCCGGTGGCTCGACGGGGGAGGATCGGTGAGGGCTCAGTGACGGTGAGCAGCAGGGCAAGGTGATCAGTGGCGACATTGGGGTCTCGAGGTGGCTCTGGCGCTAGCATTGTGCGCGCGCTAGAGGTGGGTCAGGGTGGCTCAACGACAATGGGGTGAAGACGGCGGGAGGAGGGTTGTGATGGTTGCGGGAGAAGGAGCTCGGTGGCTTGAGCGGTGGAAGACACGGTCTATGGCTTCGGTGGTGGTCGACTTCGATGATGGCAGAGCTCGTTGCAGCGGCGGGGAGGAGCAAGGCTGCAATTTGGGTTTCAAGAAACAAAGGAGGGAGAAGAGATGAGGAGAGAGAGATCAGGGAGAGTGAGAGTGACAGTGGGGGGGGGGGGAGGAGTTATTATATAATATTAATAATATTATAGTGGGGGGTTTAATAGATATAATTAATTTGGAGTTAGTGGGGTAGATTTCGGTTAGGAAATGAAGTGGTGGATTAGTGGGGTGATTAATTAGTTTATTGGGGTAGGTTATAGGAATGAGAAGAGATTGTGCTGACATTTTTATTTGGGTCTTGGTTTAGATGAGTTGGGCTATGAATTGAATTGGAGAAATGGGCTTTCACAAACTAATAAGAAAATAATATATATATGTAGAGTGGGCTAATAAAAATAATCATAATTAAAATGAAATGGGCTTACAAAATAAATAGTTAATCAAATCATAGAATAGATTGGGCTCAATTAAAACAAATAATATATATATATATATAAAAGGTGATTTAGAATAAGACTTGATTTTGGGGAAAGTTGGGCCTAACTCATGATTTAAAATATTAAAAATACGAAAGTGTGGGCTTGGGTTTCTTTTACAAAGATAAAATAAAAATATTGATAAGCTTTGGGTTGAAATTGAACTTTGGATTGGGATTTTAATATATGGGCTTCATATAATAAATAATAGTAATAATAATCCCATAATAATAATAATAATAATATAACAAAGTAGATATTGGGTTTAACACATTTATCAAAATAATCCAATAAATAATAATAATAATAATAATGATAATGATAATAATAATAATAATAGTGTAGATTTAAATTATGGGTTATAAAAATATAATTGAATATCTAAAAGAAAGAAATCGGATTCAAAAAAATAGTAGGATTCATGTGGGAAATTGAAATTCAGAAATACGAAGAAAAGAAAAATAAATACAAATACGTATAAACGGGGACGCGGGTTACAATCCTACCTACCTTACAACAAAACTTCGTCCTCGAAATTTGCTTAGACGGTACATAGGACAAAATCCAAGCAGAACTCATGATATAATGAAGTAGGAAAGTAAGGAAGCAAAACAAAATGGGGTAGCACGTAGATTGGAATGGAGCGATCTGGATGTTGAATAAAGATTTGATGAATGGACAATGCAAATGTATAGGAAGAAGGAAAAAGAAAAAAACACGAGACTTGTGGGTTATGGGCCTAAAATGCTTCCGCTGCGCTATTCTGATGGTGTTCCAAGCTGTAGACATGTCAATGCAGACTAGGTGATGTGGATCGATGAAACGAGTATGAAATGGGTGATAGCATCGGAATCAAGAAAATATGAATAGGAAGAAATAACCAGTATGATACTCAATAATGAATCGATGGAAGAAATAACTAGTATGATGCCTAATAATGAATAGATAATGAATATGAATGCGGGGAACGGACGTAAGAACTGAAATATGACAAAATCGAAGAAATACCTGCAATCGCTTCTTCGGTGATCTCTGCCTTCTTTGCAATCAGGTCGTGAACCTGACCACACTCTCCTGTCTGTCCTCCACCGGAAGCTGATTCTCCAGTTGTTGCACTTATCCTTTTCGGACATTCACGATCCAAGAGGTCATTCACTCCGCATACGAGGCATAGGCGGTTGGCTTTCCGGCAATCCTTGCGTATGTGCCCCACATGGTGGCAATAATCACACTTCAAGTTCTTCGGAGTTGTTGATAGGCAGGGTGGTGCCCTAGTCGTCAGGGTCAGAGCTGGCTTCCATATCAATCCACCCGTGAGTCGTGCAACAATAGGGCGATGTAACGCCCACTGAACGACGATCCACTCTCTACGGGTCTGCTCCTGGGTATCGAGCATGGCAGTTTAAGTGTGATTCTGGTGCACAAACAAGCTCCGTTGAGTAGACTCTGCGACATCCTGGACCCTATCCAGACTAGCTCTCATCAGTTCATTGTGTTCCTATTGTAGCTCCACCATTCTTTGCATTACCTGGAGAATGGTGACATTCTCTGATGGTTCATCCCTAGGTGGCAAAGTTGAAGAGCTTCCGTGAGTCATAGTCTGCAAAATAATCAAACAGGGTCAGTATCCAGATTATAAGTTAGTTAATTAATGTGGTGCGCATATTGTTGAGTTAAAACCAGACTAAACCCCAAACTAATTAGGGCATAACCTGGCTCTGATACCACTAAAAACCCTGTCACGCCCCGCTTCCCGTTATACGGAAACACATGCTCGTAACTGAGGCCCAGCAAATGATATAAGTTTCCAAACTCACATCATCCATAAGTTGTACAATGTAAACTCAACAATATGAAATGTAACCACAACCACACATGAAAGAAATACATAAACATGAATGATCCACAAAATGTCTCATACATAACCAACATCTGGAAATAAAAATAACTTCGGGTCACCAAAGCCCGACACAATGTGCGATAATAACAATACTGGAAATAAAATAAACATGGAAATACAAGATAATTATTGAAGACTAAAGGGGGAGGAACCTCCATTGCTCTTTCTAGCGTAAGAAGGGGGAGGAACCTCCATTGCTCGTAGTAACTCATTCTTTGGAGAAGGCTAACCAAATGGAGGAGGCAGCACCAGATTCTCACCCACCACCCTAAGCACCACCTCAGGTGGAGGAGATCGTTGTACCTCAGCAAAATTTTCAAATTCAAATTGAGGGAGAATATTCATCGTGAAATCAGGGAAGGGAAGCAAGTGTTTGGCGTAGATCCTGCCCCTGATTTGGTTTCCAAAGATAGCTACTCCGGAGAATCTGCCTCAAAAAACTTTCACATCAATTCCTTCAGCAGCAAAGTCGGTAATCACTCTCCCATATCTGGTGACTCCTCAAACAACTCCGATGACAGCTTATGCGGTTATATGTTTATGGTTTGGAACAACAAAATTGTCAACCTGCCAATTTCCTTATTCCAACGCATTAATCTTGCGATTGAGCATGCCTTAGCCTACAAGGTTTGCAATGAGGCCCTCAACATGCCCCAAAACCCAGATATGCCAAGCAACATCTCCCCTCACCCTCAACCTGATTCCCCCATTCTCCCCCTCCAACCCACCGAAGCTCCCTTAATTACTACAAGCTTTCCCCCGTGTTAGGTTTTGAAGGCAATTACGGATTAAATACATAGCAAAAAATTACAAAAATATCGAAACCTAGCCATGGATCCATGCGAAAACCATAAATCGTGTTTAGGAGTTATACCATAAAGATGAATCTGCTTTCTCCACAGTATGCCGATCACAACACTGCAATATTGTGATGCATTTACAGTATCCACACGAATGGAACGAAAAAAATGCTCTCCCTTAGATTGTGGTGCTAGCTGCGGGAAGGGGATGTTCCTCCTCACAATCTCTCTCTCTCTCCCATTTTCTGTGATGGCTATGATTTTTCACGTCTCTTTTTTATAGATACATATCATATATATAAGTGCAGAAAACCAACCCTAAGAGAGTTATGAGGGCGTTGGGCTCACAATCTAACCTAGGTCAGATTCGTGTGTGGACCTTTGAACTTTAGTCGGCCCATTTAATTTAATTAAATGTCCAACCAATGCCAGGAGTCCAAGTCTTACTTGGATCTCTAATTAAATTCATCTTATGAATTTAAATCACAATTTCGATCAATTCTAAGTGTGTGACCCTGCAGGTTCCCATTATGTTGATAGTAATACTAAAATCATATTCGAGTATTACAAATAGTGAGCGGTATCTAGCAATACACCACTACAACTCACGTAACAGGAATGTCAATGATTTGACATAACCTATCCGTGACCAATGTTACCATGTAGTCTAGTCACTATGTCCAGATATCTTAATTGACCACAAGGCATAGAGCGTGTCACCCTTGTATAGTTCAATATTTGGTTTCTTGATGTCCGAGTAAACTTACTAAAACAAATGAGATCAATATCTCACATTGACTCATTTGAGCACGACCATGTATTTTGCAATCTCACTCAATCAAGGGCTCGTAGATTTCTCTCTTGTTGTGTAACAGGGACAAATCCTATCTATGTCACTCATATCCCTCCGCATGATTTGCAGTATATCCAATAGTCGACTTTATAATCACCTTATTATAGGCAACGTTTGACGGCATTAAAACATATAACTTCTCATGTAGGGAACCGTAGTGACTTCAAGTCAAAGAACTATGTACACCATGGTCACTGTGAGAATAACTTATGACACTCAAGTAATGATCCATGCAACCTTCTCATGGTGGGTCAGTCCAGTACATTATTACTCTAATATGTACTCATGTGAGGACTTGATATCTCATATCCATGATCCGTGAGAATGGTCATAAGTCGACGCACACACTAGTCTCTATGTATTATCATTGTCCTAATTCACAATAATACTTGACTAGGGATATTTAAGAACAATGTTCTGATTTCTGCTTATAGGTTTTCACAATCAAGTCATGCACTTGATATCCCATGACATTGAACTTACTATTATAAGGACTTCATTATGTTTATTTAATTCACAATAAATAACACAATAAATAAAATACCTAAATATGAAATAAAAGTCATGCTACAATGTAAACTAGTAATATCAATACACAACTGGCCTCTAGGGCATACATTAACAATCACCCACTTGCACTAGAGCCAATCAGACGTACATATAATGCCTATAGATCTAGTGTGACCCTCATGGTTTCGCTGTGCAAGAGGATCTGTCAGTGGTCGACGATGTTATCATCAGTCGGTACACTGCATATCTTCACATCTCCTCTATTAATGATCTCTCGAATGAGATGGAAGCACCTAAGTATATGTTTGGATCGCTGGTAAGATCTAGGCTCCTTAGCTTGTGCGATGGCCCCATTGTTATCACAATAGATGTCCACCGGGTCCACAATGCTAGGAACTATGCCAAGTTCAGTGATGAACTTTCTTATCCAAACGAACTCCTTTCCTGCATTGGAGGCACAATATACTCACCCTCTGTGGTAGAATCGGCTACTATCTCTTGCTTCGTACTCTTCTAGCTCACAGCTTCACCATTTCAACAAAACACAAAATCTGATTGCGATTTGAAGTTTTCCCTATCGGAACTAAAGCTAGTGTCAGTGTAACTCTTTACAACAAGCTTTTCCTCAGATCCATATACCAAGAACTAATCTGTAGTCCTTCTTAAGTACTTAAGGATGTTCTTCACAGCAGTCCATTGACTCTCACCGGGATCTGACTGGTACCTGCTCGTCATGCTCAAGGCATATGAGACATCTGGACGAATACATAACATGACACACATGATAGAACCAATTGCAAAATGTGTATGGAATCTTAGTCATGCGGTCCCTTTCATCTTGAGTTGTAGGACATTGAGCCTTAGGCAGACTTACACCATGCGACATAGGCAGAAATCCCTTCTTGGACTATTGCATATTAATTTCAATACTTTGTCTATGTATATACTCTTACTCAGGCCAAGCAATCTTCTTGATCTATCTCTATATATCTTGATGTCTAATACATAGGTAGCTTCACCCATGTTCTTCATGAAAAAGCATTTTCCTAGCCAAGTTTTTACAGACTGTAAGGTAGAGATGTCATTTTCGATGAGCAGTATGTCATCTACATACAATACCAGAAAGAAAATTGTGCTTCCACTAACATTATTGTAAACACAAGGTTCATATTCATTCTTGATGAAACCAAACTCTTTGATTGCATCATCAAAGCGAAGATTCTAGCTTCTAGAAGCTTGCTTTTACCCATAAATGGATCGTTACAACTTTCAAACCTTTCCAGCATCCTTTGGAGTGACAAAACCCTCAGGCTGTGTCATGTACACATCCTTGAGAAGATTTCAATTTAGGAAAGCAGTGTGGACATCCATCTGCCAGATTTCATAATCGTGATATGCTGCAATAGCAAGAAAGATTTGAATGGATTTAAGCATGCCAACTATGGAAAAAGTCTCATCATAGTCTACACCATGAACTTGTTTGAAACCTTTAGCCACCAACTGTGCCTTAAAGGTTTGCACGTTACCATCCATGTCAGTTTTCTTTTTGAAAACCCATTTGCACCTGATATGAGTAAAAATAGAACAAAATCGGGACCGTTCAAATTGGGCACTGATCTTATAGATCTCAGGGGTAAAATGGTAATTATCAATATAAACAGGCCCGACAAGATAAGCTGGGCCATTTTCAAGCCTAGTGACCCGATCCAACCTGTAATGGGGACTGTTACAACAGCCGTAGCACAAAGGAGTCCAGATCCATCGAACGTAGTTTAAACTCCCTATTTCTAGGGGTAACTGATTCTGTCATTCCATACACAAGAGAGAGTTTGAAAACTTTATCTCTTCATCAATAGAGTAGTCCAGACTCGATCTCTTCATATGGTAGCATAACCGACTCTATCAATACCACCGGGAAGTAGAGATAGATGAATATCTTGAAACTACCCCCCCCCCCCCCCCCGGCGACTATATATACCTCGAGACCTTCTCAGAAAGAAGGTAACTACAAATTCTGCTTTCAAAACCCATCATAACTTCGAGTTTCTGACTTGGGCGTCAGAGGGTCTATCGCCGGGCCCACCCCCGGTGTTTCAGACTTGTTTTATAGGTCCTAAGGAGAGACAACAGCCATTCTCAACGATTAGATCTCGGAGTCAACAGCAGCTTTTTGGCGGTCAAAATCGACGAATAATCGAAGGTTCGATCTTTACTGTTTTTATTAAAAGAATTCACGTATTTGTTTGCTCCCACACAAAAATAAGCAACAACAGCACCCAATAGGTTTTACCCCTTCAGGTGAGTCTACCAAGGTTCATACCTGGTTGACATACATGGATTTCATCTCAGGTCTCTTTTCTTCAAGCCATTTCTCAGAGTTTGGGCATTTTACAGCTTCCTCATAAGTCGTAGGGTCATCTTGATCCATGAGCAATACATCACCAGGTTGAGTCAAAAGAAATCCATATCTCTCGGGTTGTGAGGTATCCTACTAGACTTACGTAGGCCCTGTGCTCCTTGAGCAGGTTGTTGTTCCACAATGATTTGTAGGGCATGCTCCATTTCCACCATTGGTTTGCTGCTACTCTGCGAAGTTTGAATTTCTTCAAGTTCTATCGTTCTCCCACTGGTTTTCTTGGGGACGAATTCTCTTTCTAGGAACATAGCAGTCCGTGCGACAAACACTTTGCCTTCAGTGGGATTATAGAAATAGTATCTCTTGGTTTCTTGGGATATCCTACAAAGAAGCACTTATCAGATTTGAGACCAGGTTTATTAGATACTTGGCACCTTACATAGGCTTCACAACTCCAAATCTTCATAAAAGACACATTAGGATGCCTCCCATTCCATATCTCATATGGTGTCTTTTGAACCGTTTTGGGTGAAACACGGTAAAGTGTGAAAGCAGCTGTTAATAGAGAATGTCCCCAGAAAGAGCTTGGAAGATCTGCATGATTCATCATGGATCAGACCATGTCTAACAAAGTCTGGTTCCTCCTCTCAGAGACACCATTCCATTGCGGTGTTCCAGGGGGAGTGATTTGAGATATTATCCCGCACTCTTTTTAGATGGTTATCAAAATCTTGGCTTAAGTACTCACTACCTCGATCTGATCGAAGGTCTTTAATACTTTTACCAAGTTGGTTTTGTCCATCGTTCTTGAATTCTTTGAACTATTCAAATTACTCTGATTTTGTTTCATCATATACATAAACACGTATCTATTAAAATCATCAGTAAATGTAATGAAATACTGAAAACCTCCTCTAGCCAATGTATTAAAAGGTCCGCAGACATCACTATGTATGAGACCTAAAAGATCATTAGCCATTTCACTTTTTCCAGTGAATGGAGCTTTTGTCATCTTTCCCAACAAAGAAGGTTCACATACCTCTTATGATTCAAAATCAAATGAGTCCAAGAATCCATCTTTATGGAGTTTGGATATGCGATTCCCATTTATGTGGCCCAAACGACAATGCCATAGGTAAATTGGGTTCGTATCGTTTGATTTGAACCTCTTAGTATTTATATTATAAACGGGAATTTCGAGATTAAGAATATAAAGTGCTTTACTCAATTGTGCACTAGCATAATAGATATTATTCAAATAAATAAAACAACTTTTTCCCTTTATTATAAATGAAAATTTTCCAAACAAAAAATAGAAATAATATTCCTACTATTGCTGCTAATTTTGGTGTGGGAGCAAACAGATGAATTTGTGGATTCTTTTTGGAAACAATAAAGCAAACCTGTTGACCTTCACTGACGTTTGACTGGTTTCTTGCCGCTGCCATTGACCTGCAAAAAAGTTCGATACACCGAGATGGATCCCGTCGACGAACCCTCCGACGCTCTTGTCAATAATTAGGAAGATTATGAAAGAGCATTTATGTGGAAAAATATCGATTACCTCATTATGGTGGGGGGAGGGGTATTTATAGTCGCCTGTAGTGACAGTTTAGATATAATGATTTATCCCTATGTCCCAGTGTATTTGGATAAGATGTAGAGTTTAAATCATTTTATAGAGATAACCATGAATTTGAATTACTCTTTAAATATCTGATTGGTTTGTAACAAGTTGCTACCCATGCCCAATAGAACGGATCCTTTTTTGGGTTATTGGGCTTTGAAGAAAGATCCAATTCCCAATTCGGACCCGTTTGTAGGTGAAATTACCGTTTTACCCCTGAGAGTTTTAAGATTCATGTCCGATTTGAACGGTCCCGATTTGGTTCTATTTTTAGCCATATCACAAGTCCCCCACTCCTGGAGACTGAGTTTTACAGTCTTTGAGGAGTAGTTTTGTCCGTTTTCAATGGCTAATAGAATTTATCGGAGTTCTCGGGGGAGTTTAGATCTTGCTTGAGGTGTAACGGTGTTTTTTTGAGCTTGTAAAATGCCCAAAATTATTCTCATATTTTTCTGGATTTTTTTGATTTTTCCAGATTAATCTGAATTTTTCCAATTTTTAATCATTTTTTGAATTTTTATTCAATTTCAGAATTTAAACAATTAATTATTGAAAATTTTAATTAACTATTCTAATTTAGTAATTATTATTTTCTGAATTTCAAAATTATTTTCTGAATTAATAATTATTTTTAGAATTTTTTAATTAATTTTTTTGATTTTTAATTAATTTTTTGGATTAATTCAATTAATTAAATAAATAAATTACTTAAATTTTACCTGTACAAGTGGCGCAATCCTGTGCATTGATCACAATCAAGCGAACGTGCATCACGAGGAGACAATTTTTTTGCTTTTACGGGGTTAGTAGCTCGGATCCTCGGTTTCGCCGAACGGGGGCTGAGAGAGCTCGAGGAGGTGCCACGTGGCCGGTCAACAGTTGTAGGAGCAATTTCGAATGGTGAGCCACTTTGTACATACTCATTCGCAAGTAGCTAAAGTAGCATCGAACCAAGTGTTGGACTCCGAACTTGTCGTTTGAGGGAGTTAACGAGTTATAGGAGCAATTCCGATTGGTGAGCTGCTCCACACTGCTTGTTGCAAGGGGCTAAAGCGGCGTCGAACCAAGTGTTGGACTCCAAATTCGTTTTTTGAGCTTAGTAAGTTGTGGGAGCAATTTCGAATGGTGAGGTACTTTGTACATGCTTTTTCGCAAGTAGCTAAAGTAGCTTCGAACCAAGTGTTGGACTCTGAACTTGTTGTTTGAGGGGGTTAACGAGTTGTAGGAACAATTCCGAATGGTGAGCTACCCCGTGCTTGCTTGTTTGCAAGCGGCTAAAGCAACGTCGAACCAAATGTTGTACTCCGAACTCTTTTTTTAGCTTAGTAAGTTGTGGGAGCAGCCCTGTAGGACAAGCTGGACTCCGAACTTACCATTTAATGAGTTGTAGATATGACCCAGAGAGATAGAAATGAGACAAACGCAATAACTTTCAATAGAAAAAAGCTAAGTTTTATCGAAACAAACTAAGTGGCCGCTTTAATGGGGCGAACCATTATTACATGCTTTTAGCAGTGTTAGAAGCATCGGCCTTATTGAAACTGAAAACCTACTTCTACGATAGGAAGAAGGCCTCTTGGGAGGAGTTTGGTTCTGTTAGGGTTATATACTGAAAGCATCACTTTTGTATTAACTTTATTTCCTTATTTTTTTTGAATGAGAATCATATGGGCATATGTTTGCATATTGTGTTTATTATAATATTAATGCAAGTATTTGATATTCTATAAGGTTGGTAATATGGTGTGAGGTGACACACAGAAGATCGTATTATCAGTTCCCTATGGAATATATAAATAGTTCACAACTAAGACGGACTTGGACAATCCATTGGAAAGGTTGTAGTGTAATCTGGTATTAGTCTATCTTGACTATAGGTTTACACTAGTACACTTTGTGTGTATTGAACAGGACCACTTGAGGTTGTTCTCTTTGTACTGACTACAAAAGAGAACAAACACCTCTGTTATTATGGATACTTATGCTCTTAATCCAGATATAATAACAGACATGTATATGCAGTGTGCATTACTTTGACTCATAAAAGAGTGAGATTCATTATGGATCAACAACCTCTATGAATTGGGTAATAGCATTGTATGTATGATGGACTGTTGATTGTAAAAGGAATCCATGTCCCGATACGTCGGGTTGATGATGTCTCCTTAAGGAGCTCATAAGGATTGTCATGTAAACCCTGCAGGTGGATTACATCCGACATGACAAATAAAGTTGAGTGGTACTACTTAAGGATAAAAGATGTTGATCAATATAGTTGTCAGTAACTTAATTTGATCGACGGATATTCGATATCTTAACATGGGGAGCTGAACGAGCATATAATAAAAGGAGCCCATAAATATAATTTGGGATTAGGAAGGTAGTGCAACAATAGCTCTTTAGTGGACCGAGCTATTGTTAATGGGCCTGGGTTGTGTGTTCGGGCTGAACACGGGATACCCAGATTCGTTAGGAGACCTAACCCTAATTTCTCTTCATGGTCCCTGCCGTAGCCTTATATATATATCCTCTATTCTCTGGCCGTCATATTATTATCAGAGATAAGAATTTTTCTCTAAATTCGTGATTCACGTAAGGAGAGAAAGAGAGGTCAGCCAAGGAGAAGAAAGGTTGGGAGACCGTCGCCCACCCGACGTCTAACCCGAGGAAGGAATACGTGCAGAAGATCTTGGGGTCGCTGACGGCTCGAGGTTGCTAGAAACTATTGTCTTCTTCTCATCGCAGGTATAATTCGTGAACCCTAGATTCCGCTATAAAGGGTTAGATGACGTATTAAATCTGTTAAGCTTTTATGATCGATACGCACACCAATCTGTGGTCCTGGGACTCATCGCAGTTCCATCAGGTTCTCCCCCCATTCGACCTCCATGGATAAAGTGGAGGACGACCCCTGGTTCGGAATCATGGAACTCGTTGGGCCTCTCGATTCGACTGTTGGCTCATCGGGGTGGAAGATCGGCCCCGTCTTTTTGGACAAACTTGGCCAGGTGTCCCTGCTGTATGAGTTCTTCGATCTCCTTTTTGAGAGCACGATAATCATCCGTGTCGTGGCCATGGTCCCTATGAAAGTGGCACCACTTATCCCTGTTTCTTTTTTTGCCAGGGGTATTCATTTTAGGGGGACCGTGGAGTAGCCATTCTTTGTCCACCTCTATAAGAACTGCTTATATACTAGCATTGAGGGGGGCAAACTTTTCAAAATGAGGAGCTGGGAGGCGCTGGCCATTGTCATCCTTCAGAAATTTTTGGGACCCTTCTTCGCTTGTATTCTTCCGTTTGTTCTCGGAAGATGGTTTCTCAAGACTAGGGGGTTGAGAGCTTCTTTTGCTCGGATGTACTTTTCGTTCCTAAGCAGGAGCTTCGAGAAGTCCCGAGAAGGCTTCTTGGAAAGTGACGCCTTGAGGTCGGCGTTAGTGACGTTGGATTGGAAGGCAGCTGAGGCTACCGATTGGTTGAGGGAGGCAATAGACCGGGCTTCGGTAGTGAATCGCTTAACATAGTCCCTTAGTCGCTCGCCCTTCCTTTGATTGAGTAACAACAAAGAGGTGCTCATCTTTTCAGCACGACGACTACTCACGAAATGAGTAAGGAAGAGTCCTTCGAACTGATCGAAGGAGAAGATGGAGGCCGGGGCGATTCGTGAGTAGCATTCTCTCGCGGGCCCCTTCAACATGGCTGGGATGGTTTTGCAAAGTTGCGCATTCGAAGCCTAGTGGATCATCATGAGAGTTTTAAAACTCTCGATGTGGTCAGCGAGGTCCGACTCCCCTTTGTATGACTCAAAGTGAGGGGCTTAAAGTTTTTCGGAACCAGGGCTTCCATGATGGCCAAGGTCCGGGAGAACGGAGGCCTGCTCGGGCAGAAATTCCTCTCCTGTTGTTCCTCTTCTTTGTCAAGTCGGCCAAGGTGCCTCTCCATCTCGTGGAGACGCCGGTAGACCGAGTCTTCTCTTCGGTTATATCTTGTTGAGCCCCGGGACTCGTCCTCATTCGGAAGGGGACTGGGAGTGCGACGGTGATAGCTTGGGGCAGGTTGAGGACTGAGAGTGCAACGACGATAGCTTGGGGCAGGTTGAGGACTGGGTGCCCGCTGATCGCGGTTAGGAGCAACATTGAGGGCTCGTAGAATGGCTTCTTGAAAGTCCTGGAATTCCGCCCGTGTAATAAGCATCTCCCGATCTTGGTTGTCCCCTAGGGCGGGCCGACCGGTCCGAGTGCGGCTCCTCATCTAACGGTGCTGGGGTGACTCCCTCCGCCTCCTAAGAGGGTTAGATCTTCTGCGGACTGGTCTACGGGGGGGATCGAGCCCGAGGGGACCGAATCGCTGGACCCCTTTGATGTTCCCGGTGGGGAATCCCATTATGGGTCCACCTCTCATCCAAGCGGGTCCGAAGATCTATCCTATGTTGCCGATTGACAATAATGTGCTGGAGATCCTTCGGCGTTGGAGGACTGTGAGAGGCCATGGAGTCGGACGAGGGGTTATGTATTGAGTCATGATCATGATAAGGAGGTTACCTTGGGTGACTTCGGTTAGAGGGTCCTGCGACAACCCCTTGAGGCCCTTGAGGAGCCTGCTGGGGCCGAGGTTGCTGAGGAAGGGGCTGTCCAGGCGGCGGTTGCTGGATGGGTTGAGGAAGAGGCTGCCCAAGATGCGGTTGCTGGACTAGTTGAGGGAGGACATCCTGAAGTGGAGGAGGAGAAGGAGCGGGAGTGGCTTTGTGGTTAGAGACTGTCATCTTCCCCTTCTTTGGAGGCATAGCTTGAAACTACTTTCGCTGATGAAATAGGGTTGGACTGCTTTTTGTTCCCACAGACGGCGCCAATCTGTTGCTGCTAATTTTGGTGTGGGAGCAAACAAATGAATTTGTGAATTCTTTTTGGAAACGATAAAGCAAACTTGTTGATCTGTTGACCTTCACTGACGTTTGACTGGTTTCTTACTGTTGTCGTTGACCTACAAAAAAGTTCGATACACTGGGATGGATCCCGGTGATGATCCCTCCGACGCTCTTGTCAGTAATCTGGAAGATTATGAAAGAGCGTTTATGTGGAAAAATATCGATTACCTCGTTATGGTAGGGGGAGAGGGGTATTTATAGTCTCCTTTAGAGACAGTATAGAGATATTGATTTATCCCTATGTCCCGGTGTATTTGGATAAGATGTACAGTTTAAATCGTTTCATAGAGATAACCATGAATTTGAATTACTCTTTAAACATCTGAATTGGTTTGTAACGGGTTGCTACCCATGCCCAATATGACAGATCCATTTTTGGTTTGTTGGGCTTTAAAGAAAGACCCACTTCCCAATTTGGACACGTTTGTAGGTAAAATTACCGTTTTACCCCTGAGAGCTTTAAGATTCGTGCCCAATTTGAACGGTCTTGAATTGGTTCTATTTTTAGCCATATCACCTACTAATAGCAGACACAAAATAACAGTTCTCTAACTCAATGATAAGCCCAGTGACAATGATAAATGACAAGCCCCTACAGCTAAAGCATCAACTTTTGCTCTATTTCCAACTCGTAGGTCAACATCGCTCTTAGCCAATGGTCTACTCTTTTTGAGATCCTGCACATTTACACAAATGTGAGATCCACATCCAGTATCTAATACCCAAGATGCAGAAGTAGATAAATTGACTTCTATAATAAAAATAGTTGTAGTGGAAGTCTCACTTTTTTTCTTCTTCTTAATCTCCTCCAGGTACTTATGACAGTTTCTCTTCCATTGTCCGGTCTCACCACAACGGAAGCACGTGCCCTCCTTGGCCACCCCACCCTTAGGTTTCAAGGAAGAAGTGCTGGGCTTGAAATTGCCCTTGCCCTCGGGTTTCTTAATCTATTGTCTGCCCTTGCCCTTACCTTTGGCCTGTTGGACCATCATAATGGTCTTTCCCTTATTCAATTCTGCTCACAAGTTCTCAACATGCTTAGTAGTTCTGGCAGAGTTTTGTCAGTTTTATTCATGTTATAGTTCATGACCAATTGACTGTAACTTTTCGACAACGAATGCAGGACCAAGTCAGTGGCCAACTCTTCACCCAAAGGGAAACCAAGCCTTTGAAGGTTTTGTATGTACCCAATCTTCTTGAGCACACGAGTTCCAACAGGGCTTCCATCTGTCAGTTTGCATTGAAACAATGCCTTTAAGACTTCAAACCTCTCATGCCTAGCCTGCTCTTAATAGAGCATCTTGAGGTGTACGATCATATTGTAGACATCCATGTTTTCATGTTGCTTCTGAAGCTCGGAGTTCATGGTGGCTAGCATGAGACAACCAACGTCCAAGGCGTCATCTTGATGCTTCTTATGAGCATCGTTTTCGGTGTGAGGGGCACTTGTAGCATGTGGCTCAGAAATAGGCTGCTCTAGAACATACAATTTTTTCTCATGCCTGAGGACTATCCTCAAATTCCTGTATCAGTCTGAAAATTTGTTCCGGATAGTTTTTCTTTCTCAAGGACATATCTCAATAATAGGTTATTTGATGTGTTGGATGTCTTGGTAATCTTTCAAGAGAAATATGCAAAGTATGTATCATGACATTGAAATATTTAATAAAGTCTTTTATTAAATACACCTCCTACTACACCTCCTACTATTTTTATTCAAATCAACGAACATCATCATTGAGTCAGAAAATCTCATCGTAAGATTTTCTAGTAGGTCAAGATCCATATTTCACCTAGTTCTGAGTTAGCTTTGGCTGATCACCCAAAATTCAGTTATTTAGGTAGGGAACACTTCCCAATTACATCGTATACAACTCTTGGATAGTGAGTGAATAAAACTTATTCTAATCTATCTCTTAGTCTAAAGCCCAACTAGATGCCTCTAAACTTCCAGTCCGATTGAATAGCCTAGTTAAGTCAGACCCAATGATTGACAATTGAATATTGCTTTTATTCCATCACCTCTCACTAGGATAGATAAAGGCACCCTGCTTTGACAGACCTACACTTAATCGATCCTAGTCTAGACGAGTGCCACACAGTGGAAGGCATCTTATTGCGACTTAATATTTACTTTGAGGAATTTGTTATTTTATTAATTGATCTTACCATTTATCATCCATTAGCATACAACTAAAACAATGCATCTTATACAAAATTAAAAGCATAAAATATATGTGACATGATTGTGGCCTTAACACACTGATTCTCCTAAGCTAATGAGAGTATCAAAAACTGAACGGAGGGATTATATCGTCTTCTCCAAGCAGCTTCCCAATCTTTTCCTTGTATGGTTGCCATTTTTTTGCCTCCTTAGTGAGATTACATTTACATATAAAGAAAGAATGTACAATCAGAGTGTAGAGAGAAAGTAATACATTGAGAATGTAGAGAGAAAGGCACGCACGCAGGCCGTATTCAAAATACCAAAATATGAACAACACGTCACAAAACATAAACCATGTATCACAGAACTAAACCATGCATCACAGAACTAAGACCACAACCACACACCATGCATCACATAACATAATAAACAAAGAATATATTGTTGTGATTTTATTTAGTTTATTTAAAAAGGATTGTTTTCCGAGAAATCAATATTTCCCTACACAGAGTTGGCACGGAGGTCCCGCTGCCCGGTCAGCGGGCAAGGGTCAAGGGGAGGCCGTCCCTTGTGGGGTGTGGGGTAGTGTCCTAGAGCAAAAAATTGCCTCATCATCCCTTGCCACCACCAGAGCATGAACTCTTCATGTTTTAAGAAACCCTAACGCCATTGCAAACAACGCAGATGCATGAAATCTTCATGCTTTAAAAAACCCTAACGTCACTGGAAATCCCATCTTACCGCTCTAGGGTTGTTTTGATGGTTCCAAACCGAGGGCTACCCTAGTATGACACCTATGTTAACAACCAACACATAAACGAATCCTTATATTGCAACTGCTGCAAAAATTATATCACATATGAATATTTCTTCCAAATTTGCGAACATATCATGAATAATCACATATCATACATGTAAGAACCCACAAAATAGTATATAAATATTTTGTACATTAGTCCGTGTACAATTCAGAATTTGCACGTATTAATGGGTTTTTCTCAAATTTCATTGAGTAAGCATTGTGACATATTATTTAATATGTTTCGAACACGACAACGATACACATTTGTGAATCAAAGTAGGGATATTTTCTTAACCAAATTGAATACTTATTTCAACTATAAATTGAGATGGAAGGTATAAACACTAATTATTATTTTTGAATAAAAATATTTTTTGTTTACATGCAAGTATATTTTTTTTAAAAGAAATATGATGCAATTGTCTATATGCATGTATGTATGTATGCATACAAGTATATGTATGTATAGATGTATACATATCTATATATGCATGGACAATTATTCTTTATTCATACTAATTAAATTCCTAATCCACTAATCAAAACCCTAAACCACTTATTGAACCTATGGGCTTGTTTTAGGTAAGCTTATCCCCCCCCCCCCCCCCCACACACACACACACAAAAAAGAAATTTCATTTCATCCTTTCTTTTTGGATTTTGTCCAGGAGGGGCTGGCGGATAAAATAATTATGTTCGGGGCCTGGCCTGGATGAAGTTGTGCCTTATCAGTCACAAGGCGCTACTGTAACAGGTAAAGAGGTGTACAGTCCGGTATTCTGTGTCTGCCCCTTTGATAGTGGGCATACCCTGCATCTGAACACATACCTTCTAACATCTCTTCTGCGCAGAGGCCAGAAAGACTTCTCTTCAACCAACGCGATCGTCTTACCCCTGCCAAACAAAGTTACGTGACCTCCCAATCCTCCACCATGCAGCTCCGCTGTGTTGTTTTCCCTTAGGGAACCCTCAGGGATGCATAGTTGTCGGCCCAGATAGCTATCCTGGAAAATGAAATCAAAGTATTTTACTTCTCACTCTGAACTTGAAAAATATGCAAGATACAGGATGACTCTTCCCCGGCAACAAAAAAAAAGTATAATTGATTGTTTGTTTGAGTTCTTTTCCCATTTTTTTTTCTTAAGTCCCCTCAGCAGCACTTGTTAGCAATTATGTAGATGATATCCCTGTGTTTGGAGAGCACGATACAGCTGCTGGAAAGCAATTGACTCTTGAGTAAACTGACATCTTCAAAAAAGGATGATTATCCACCGTTAGTCAGTAATGTGGGTTGGCTTGGATTACTTAGTGTTGCGCGCCTAGGAGGGCAGCGCGCTTGGGGATGCGGAGGAGCTATTATCGTATCGCCCAGCTCCCTAACCTAATGCGGCCAGACCGCAGGGAACCTTAGCATGGGGGGACGTCCTAATCCTTTTGCCGCCGCAAGGCTGGCTAATCGTACGCAGCAGGAGCAAGGGAACTCCCCTGGTTCTGGAAGGCACATGAGTCCGAACGCTATTATGAATGTGCGACCGACACTACACTGTGTAGGTACCTGTGCAGGTGAGGCGTCGGTCGGTCCTAGAAACGGCGACAGCGGCGCGAGGAGTTAACGGCCAGACGTGCTGCAACCTAGGGATCACCAGTCTTTCGCTCTATAGGGATATCAGGGGGGCATAGCACAATTCCTCTTGGAGGAGGGCTTAACAGCGCCAGGTGACTGATCCTGCCATAATGTACTCCTACCTATTCTATTGCACCGGCAACCGAAGTCGAACATACATACGACGATCTTCATGCGTGAAGGGACGGGAGGAAAGAAAGGGCGGTAGATGATAATGAGGCGCCGCGTCTGGACGGGCGGGCTGAATGGATGAGCGAAAGGTGCCATGGAGTGGGGAATATCCCAAGTCTAAAGTTAGACAACTAAATGCACCTCGAGGTGCAGCCCAGGAACTGGGGGACCTTCTCGAGCACAGGATAGGCAATTGAGAGATAGAGTTAGCCTATTCGTTATGGGGAATCAATGCTCCGGACCGAATAGAGCTTACCTCCGTAAGCTTTCTCCGGCGCATATTAGCTTAGCTGCGCTCAATAGGCCCTGGTTGGTTTGACTTCCTCTCTTAGGCCACCGCTCCGCGCCTTACCCCCGCAACACTCCCACTCTAAGCTACGCCTGCTGAGCAAGATGCATTGCGATTTCCTCTTCTGTGGACGCACCTCCGCCTCACTATGATATGACCCGGGACGGGAAGAGAAAGACTTCGATTTGTCCGGCGGGCTTGATCGAGTAAAGCCAAAGACGCCACAAGACAAGGCCGCAGGCTGTTGGGAAGGGGACATGATCAATAGAACCTGGCTGAATCCGGGCTGGGATAGTGGCGCCCAGTTCCGAAAAGGTTCGATCATGCTGGAGGGGGCATCCCACTTAGTGATCGGTCTGCTAGTTCACGCAAATCCGAAGAAGTTATCACGGACGAGCCACATGTAGGGAAACTTGCACGTGTGGTTCTGGCCGGGCTTTCCTTCGGTATCTAATAACCTTGCTTCTGCTCGCCGCTGGCGCACCTCTCCTAACTATTGCCCATTTATTCCGGAATAATTTTTTGAGGAGGGACAATTTTACATATTTCTGCCAAATCCTTCCATTATTAAGTACGGCTGGTACCATTTCGATGTGTTTCGATTTTTCCGAACAAGAGAGGTTTGATGCTTTTGAATCCATTGTATTAATTCCACTTCCTACTCGCAGTATGCTCTTAATGATCTCGGCTCATGATTCAATTGCCATGTATTTAGCTATTGAGCCTCAAAGTTTATGTTTTTATGTGATCGCAGCATCAAAAAGAAAGTCTGAATTTTCCACGGAAGCCGGCTCGAAATATTTGATCTTAGGTGCATTTTCCTCTGGAATATTATTGTTCGGGTGCGACCGGACTACTACCGATCAATTTTGTGAAACTTCTTTATAGACTTGTTTTTAGAGACCCTCTATTTAGTTTTCTATCTAGGGCAATCGATCTACTTCCAAGACTTCTTTCTTTTCTAAAGAAGAACCCACTCATTTCCTTCATCTTCCCAAAACCCTAAAATTCTCCTACTTCAAAATCCTTCATTTCTCATTTCTAGTATTTCTACACTTCTAAATCTCTTCATGGAGCCTAGATGGAGAAGGAGCCAAAGAAAGGAGCATGAGCTAGGATGAGGAGCCAAAGAAAATAGAGCAAAGGAGTTAGGTGGAGGAGAAGACCAACAAAGGCTTTATATGTGGGTGACTTCTTTCAAACTCTATGCTTGTTAATTATTTTAGTTTTTTGTGATGAAAAGTTGTTGATTTGAAATGCAAGGGGAGTGTGAATGAAGATTTTTGTATGTGTGTAGCTCAATACTAGAGCTAAGAATGCTAATAAATGGGAAAAGATTGAATCTTGGGAGGAATTAAGCATGGTTAAATACAAAATCATAACCTTGTGCTATGATAGAATTCGAGGTTGAAATTTTTATAGTAGTATCTTGATTGTATCCTTAATATTCACCCCAAATTTTGTAAATTTTGGAGGTATTTTGATATTTTAATAAAATCGTTAAAGTTGATGTTTGGGGCAAAAGTTGTTGTCTTGTTGAATTTTTAACATACTTGACTTACAAGATCATGACTTTTTGCTATGTTGGAATCTGGACTTCAAATTTTTATGGTAGCATCTTGATTGTGTGCCTAAGAAATCCACCAAATTTCATTAATTTTGGATATAATTTGATATTTTAATAAATTCCATTTCTTGCTATTCGGGGGAAGAAATTTCTGCTAAGTTGAATTTTAATATGCTTGATTTGTAAAAAAATCATAACTCCTTGAATACTATGAATCTAGAGTTGAAATTTTTACAGTATGTGATATTACATGTGTTTATCAATTCCCTCAAAATTTCATAATTTGTGGAGAATGTTTGATATTTTTATAAAATGAAAAATCTCGATGTGGTTGAGAAGCAGCGCGTCTGCTGTTTGAAAATCTGTATCATATTTCAATTAGCATAACTCATTAAATACTTGAAGTTTTGAGCTGAAATTTTCATGTGAGGTTCTTCTATGTGTCCACAACCATTATACCAAGTTTCATAATTTTTGAACGAGATTTGGTATTTTTTTTAAATATAATTTGCTGCAGTGGTTAAGAAACATGGCAGTTTCTGTTAGCAATTTTGCATTCCATTCGATCTATCATAACTTTTTGTATGCTTGGAGTTTCTTGCCAGATTTTGGATATTTAATTCTCCTATATGTATAGAGAAATTCTGCAAAATATTAATGTTTTGAGATCATTTGTTATTTAAAAAGGAGTTTTATTGTGTGACAGGTCGATAGTTTCATCAGATCTGGAAGTTTTAGATGACACTCAGTTCTATCTATTTTTCTTTATCTAAATGAACTATTCTAAGAAAGTTTTCAACTGAGAAGTTGGAGTATTCTTAATGATCTTTCCAAAAACCCTAAGAACTCTGATTTTCATTGAGTGTGTGATTTTTGATGATTTTCGTAAACAACACTAAATGTATGTTGAATGACTAAGTTGTTGTTTTGATTAAATGTGTTTTCATCATAGTAAGACATTAGAATGTCTAAGAATGATGATTTTTATTACTCTTGGATTGTGTTTGATCGTGTTGGAGTTGTGTTGTTTACATCTATAATATTTTATGATTGGTTTGGATTATTTGTCCTATGTTGCATTGTTGCAATTCGCTTGTCCTCTAATCTTTAGTTTGCTTATAGATTAGAGTATACTTGTATTGTATTATTGTTTGGGGTGATTCTCATTACCTCGGTGTGTGTATTGCTTGCTGTTTCTTAGGGTAATGGATTTTACCCTAGGGGGACTATCGTTACTACTCAATCTTTTGGATCTTAGTAGTCCGTGTCGCCTCGAACGTGTTGGAGGAGACGACCCATGCGCCGGCATGCTAGCCATTCACGGAGGGATGTCCGTTGTTATTGGTGATACCACTTGGTCAAGAGACCACGGAGAGAAATTATTTAACGGGAGCAACATGTTTGGTCGGGTCGAGGTCATAATCAACTCCAAGCGTGGAAGGCGGGGTGGCGATTGACGGTGGTCAGTTCACCGCTTAGTTTTGCCATAGTTTGGTTAACGTTGGTACATTTGGGCATGGTAGTGTCCTCGGGTTAGGTCGACATACTGTGTAATGTTAAGGCCATAATTGGAATTGGATAGATGTTAATTAGCTTTTGAATTATGAATTGATCGTGTTCGTTTGGACTTGTAATATCCACTGAAGTGAGTTGTGTTTGGCTATATATTAGCTTGTTGATGGTCTAGGGTAGTGGTTATCATCCTAAGACTATCAACTCATTTTTGACCCTTGATGACTAGTAACTTTCTTACCTCGAGTGCTTTGGATGAAGACAGTTTTCGGTCGCCGGCGGATCACTAACCAAGGAGGGATTGATCGCAGGCCGAAGACGGGGTTGAGATCCAAGTAAGAGGGTGTTTGGCATTCGAAGGAGGTCGAATTGCTATTGTTGCTGGGTCAAGTCTGGGCCAAGTTGGGCCAACTCTTGAGCTTGGTCTAGGGGCTGTGTTGGTTTCCCTAGGGATTTTTATTTTGGTTAAAGGCTGGGTTTTTACTAGATAGTAATCGACTGGTAATCTATATATCTGCATTTAAGATCAGTAGTTGCATTTTCAGTTCTAAGTTAGGATTGATGTGTAGTAGTATCCTATGAGCAGTCTTATGTAGTGATAGGATAGGCACTAGTCGGGTGGTTGTACTCGCCTATCAAGGAGACACGTGCGGCACCGTCTGGCCGGTATGGGGGGCGGGCAGTATAGTCTCGTCTGTTTATTTTTGGGATCTAGTGGTAAGAACAGGAGGTGCACCTGTCAGAAGTAGGGAATGTACCTTACGAATCTGTCTATGTTGTTAGTACGGGCCATGAGCTAGAGTAAGACTCTCCAAGGGGGAGTAAGACATCTATGCATCTCGGTGAGCGGGGATTCTGCGGGGCCACCTGTATGCTCGTGAACAAATTTTGGGTGAGGTCCGGAGCAGTGGGACTGCGGGGACCGGGTGTAGTGAAAAATGGGGACACCACTACTGATTGCAATGATGGAAGTAAGCCGACCAAATGCAACCTCAACAGCCACTAGGAGAATGTTAGGAACAGGAAAAAGTACAAGAGTAGGATGCATCGCGAAGGATCGAACCCTACAATCAGAAGAAAGCGAACTCCTTGGAAGTATGTAGTATGGGATGCATACGTTTCCATTGAAGTTGTATTTTGGGGAAATATGTAGTATGGGATGCATACGTTTTCAAATTGATTGCATTAAAGTAATTGCTTCTTGTGCATTCTGAATTGTGCATTAGACTCTAAGTCATGGAATACACTAACACTTGTGATCGTCTACACAATTTTCTTTTTGCATCAATTTTGGCTGTTGAGTTTTGGAGAGTCGCTGGTTTTATCAAGCATTGTGTCAGTTGCATTCAATTGACGTGCCCACAGTCTGTTTAATTGCAGGATGGCTGATCTTGGAGCAGGAGACTCGTGCTGCGGGGAGCGATCGGTGGAAGTTGATGTCCAGTGTGTTGCAGAGTTTTCTGATTATTGTACCCTATGAGATTATAAGTGTTGTACAGTAAATTTTTGAGATGTAATTCATGATGTAATTCTTTTTGTACAATTTGTACTTGTAATAACATTTTGGTGGCAATAAAAGTTTTAAATTTTTTGTGATTTTACTGTGTGGAATCATTTGAAGGAAAGATTCTGGCTTGTGTCTCTGAGTTTCCTGTGTTGGGAACTCAGGGCGTTACAATACATAATCGAATTATGGTTTCGCAAGTGGCTCTAATACCACTGTTAGGTTTCGAAGGCAATCACAAATTAAATACATAGTGAAAAATTACAAAAATATCGAAACCTAGCCATGGATCCATGCGAAAACCATAAATCGTGTTTAGGAGTTATACCTTAAAGATGGATCTGCTGTCTCCACCGTATGCCGATCATAACACTGCAATATTGTGGTGCCTCTAGGATATTTACACGAACGGAACGAAAAATGGCTCTCCCTTAGACCGCGGTGCTAGCTGCAAGAAGGGGATGTTCCTCCTCACGATCTCTCTCTCTCACTTTCAGTGACGGCTAGAGTTTTTCATGTCTCTTTTCCACGGATACATATCATATATATAGGTGTAGAAAACCAACCCTAAAAGAGTAATGAAGGTGTTGGGCTCACAATCTGACCTGTGTCAGTCGGTCCATTTAATCTAATTAAATGTCCAACCAATGTCAGGAGTCTAAGTCTTACTTGGATCCCTAATTAAATTTATCTTATGAATTTAAATCCCATTTTCTATCCATTAAAGTGTGTGACCCTGTAGGTTCCCATTACGGTTACAATAATGCTAAAATCATATTCGAGTATTACACACAGTGAGCGGTATCTAGCAATACATCACTACTACTTAAGTAATGGGAATATCAGTGATTTGACATAATCTATTCGTGACCAATGTTACCATGTTGTTTAGTCCCTTTGTCCAGATATCTTAATTGACCACAAGGCATAGAGCGTGTCACCCTTGTATAGTTCAATCTTTGGTTTTTTAATGTCCGAGTAGACTCACTAGAACAAATGAGATCAATATCTCATATTGACTCATTTGAGCACGACCATGTATTTTGAAATCTCACTCAACCAAGGGGCCCATAAATATCGCTCATGTTATGTAAGAGAGACAAATTCCATATAAGTCACTCACATCCCTTTGAATGATTTGTAGTATATCCAATAGTCGACTTTATAATCACCTTATTACAGGCAACATTTGACATTATTAAAACATATAACTTCTCATGTAGGGAATCGTAGTGACTTCAAGTCAAAGGACTACGTACACCATGGTCACTGTGAGAACCGCTTATGACACTCACATAATGATCCATGCAGTGTTATCATGGTGGGTCAGTCCAGTACAATATTACTCTAATATGTACCCATGTAAAGACTTGATATCTCATATCCATGACCCGTGAGAATGGTCATCAGTCTACGTACACACTAGTCGCTATATATGTTATTGTTGTTATTATTCACAATAATACTTAACTAGGGACATTTAAGAACAATATTCTAATTTCATACAATAGGATCTCACAATCAAGTCTTGCACTAAATTTTCCATGGCATTGAACTTACTATTCTAAGGACTTCATTATGTTCATTTAATTCACAATAAATAACACAATAAATGAAATAAATGTCATGATACAATGTAAACTAATAATGTCAATACACAACTGGTCTCTATGGCATACACCAACACCTTAGGGTTCGAAGATATGGGTACCAAGCATAAGAGAAATACAAGCATCTCCAAGTGGCATGTGGTTCCCTTGTTTGGGGGATCAACCTCGATCAGAAGTCTGGCTCATAGGACTGCTAAGAGGTCTGTTGCATCTTCAAGCACGGGGAGATATCAGCCAGCCCAGGCACTAAGCTTTTAATTCTTTTGGTTTGGCTGATGATGAACTCCTTGGTTTGGCTCAATCAGTGGGAATGGTGGCCAAGGGGCCCCATGCCACTGCAAAGGTAGAAATTCTAAGAGGAATGTAGTTGGCACCTCCAAGCCAACTGCTCCCTCCAGATGAATCTCTCTCTCTCCTTTGTTCGGTGTATGCTGTTTGTTACGACCTGGTTGTTGTGTTCTCCGATTTCACTAATGAGGATCGGTTGTTGGAATGTGAGAGGGCTTGGTAGCCCTGATAAGTATTCTTTGATCAAAGATGGGATGCATTTGGCAAAATTATTAGTGGTATGTATCCAAGAATCTAAATTATCAAAACCCAGTATAAGGAAGCTTGCATCCATAGGGGGGATTACTATTAATAAGTGGATTATACTAGATGCCATTGATAGTTGTGGTGGTGTTATGGTCGGCTAGAATGATAACCTGTATGAAGCATTCTACTCAGCCATTGATATTTTCTCTGTTTTTGTATCCCTTTGAGAGAGAGACAAGTTTGGAATGGTCTTTAACTTCAATATATGCTCCTTTTGAGAGAGATGACCGGGATGTATGCTAGCACGAGATCATTCTATGCAGATGCTTCCTTTGCCTTGTGGGGACTTTAATGCCATACTCTCAGACCAGGAAAGAAATAGAGGCTAAAGTTCATGGAGGGAAATGAAACAATTTGTAGATTCCGTGGCCCAATTGCATCTTATTGATGTACCTCTTTCTGGAAGAAAGTTTACCTGATTCAGCTTGAGAAGCAATCCATCTATGGCTCGGTTAGATAGGTTCCTCATTACTCAAGAATGAGACTCCACATTCCCTAGCTCCATTATATCATACTTGCCAAGGGTTGCTTCTAATCATTTCCAGAGTGTTCTTAACACACTTGCCATTCCCCCATGGACTAACTTCTTCAGGTTTGAAAAGGCGTGGTTTTCAGATCCTCAATTCACTGGCTTGGTTTCTGAGTGGTGGAGTGCTTTAAACTGCAGAGGCTCACTTGTGGATATTGTTGGCCAAAAAACTATCTTGCTTAAACGGAGGATTAGAGATTGAAGACACAAAAGTTTTGGCAATGTTAAAGCTAAGAAGAAATTTTTTTAGACATCATTCATGCCTTAGACATTGATCAAGAATCCAGGGTGCCAAATGAGTCTGACAAATTGATGAGATTGAATGCAGTCCAAGAGTATGAAAGTCTGGTGAAGGCAGACACCACTTATTGGAGGCAGAAAGCAAGTGTGATATGGCTAAAGGAAGGAGATGCTAATTCTAAATTCTTCCACTGCATTGCTAATGGTAGGCAGAGATGAAACTTTGTCTACTCTTTAACAATTGAGGATCAGGTTATCATTGATCAGAAACTTATTGGTGATGAGTTTCATAAGCATTTTTTGTCCATATGTGGCTCCTCAAGCACCTCAGCATTCTTAGTTGACTAGCCCGTACTGTATTCTATCCAGCATGATATAAGCTAGGTAGACATGCCCTTTACCATTGAAGAAATCAAGCACGCTGCCTTCTCCACGAGTGCAGATAAGGCTCCTGGCCCAGATGACTTCTCAATGAGCTTCTACCACACATTCTTGGAGGTAATTCTATAACATCTTGTATTTCTTGGAGTATATAATACTAGTATAATATATATATATATATATAATGATGGAATTGGTTGGTTGACCTATAGAAGTTTCTATTGGGGTTGTTGCATGGAATCATGGCCATGGGATTATGAATGCATGGCATTTGACTTTGTATGTTGCTAGGTGGGGCCCATTCTCCTTGCTGATGTGGTCAGAGAGAAGGGGACGGGGGCCAGTTGTACTGGCCGTGTGGTGTTGCACGTGCACTTGCGGATGTGGGATTGATTTGTCCCATATCGGAAGTTAAATAATATTAATAAAATAATAAATAATATTGACTATGATCAAGAGTCAAAAAATTGGTTAACCACCTTTTGAGAGGCAGCTTGTGGTGAGCAGTTGTACTAATAAATAAATAAATTGTCTGAGCTGGGGCCGGGGTGTTACACATTCAAAGTGATATATTGAACATGTTCAATTGTATTCATGCAGGCTTAGGTGGCATTTCAAGGCTAAAATATTTATTACTCATATCCCTAAGTGTGATGGGGCTAACACTGTTCATGACTTCATACCTATAAGTCTTCTAAACTTCTCTTTCAAGCTCTTCACTAAAGTATTAGCCAACAGGCTAAGCCCCCTCCTCCAAGATATTGTGTCATCCTCTCAAAGTGCTATTCTCAAAGGCAAATCCACTATTGACTGCTTCCTGGTAGCTCATGAAACCATTAACTTATGTTCACGGAAAAGAAGAGATATTTTGATGCTCAAAATTGACTTCAAGAAGGCCTTCGATCATGTTAACTGGACATTCTTAGAAGAATTACCTGTGGCAAGAGTTTTTGGGCCCAAGTGGTATGCATGGATTCACATGATTCTTCACTCAGCTAAATCTCATATCTTGCTAAATGGTAGAAGAGGGGACACCATTCAGTGCAAGAGAGGCCTTAAGCAGGGCAATCCTCTCTCACCAATGCTCTTCATCCTGGTGGTTGATGCTCAATCTCAGATGCTTCAAAGGGGCAAAGAGAATGAAATATTCTCACCCCTTTGTTCTCCTATCCCTCTCTCTAACCTCTCAGTCATTCAGTTTGCAGATGACACCCTGCTTTTTCTGCTGAAGAGATGAACTAGAAGTTATTCATCTAAAGTTCTTACTCCACTTGTTTGCTAATGTCTCTGGTCTTCAGATCAATTTCAAAAAATTCTCATTGACATATTTTAGCAGATCCAGGGCTAAAGAAACTATGTTCTCTCATATTCTTGAATGTCAAAAAGGAAATACTACCTATTAAGTATCTTGGTATGCCACTGGCTAGGGGAAGCTCACTAAGAGGGCATGGATGCCACTCATTGCCAAGGTTGAAAGAAGGCTCTTTGCATGGAAAGGTAAGGTTCTCTCTTGGGGGGGGGGGGGGTGCTTGTTCTTATCAACTCAGTCCTCTCAGCACTCCATGTTTACTATACTTCTTTCTTCAAACCTGTAGGGGAAAGACCAACACGAAGTGGCAGAGAGCTTGTCAACCAAAGAACCAAGAGGATTAGGCATTCTAGAACTTAACATCTTTAATCAGTCCCTATTGATGAAATGCGGTGGAAGCTGATCAATGAACCTCAAAACCTTGTTAGCAAGACTCTTCATTCCCTATTTTTTAACCCAAGCAATAGTTCCTATCATCTCCCCTCTGCTACATCTGTCTTTTGGTTAGGCATATATCCCCTCAAGCATCAGTTCTTCTCTTGTATTCCTTGGCATATTTGTAACCTTATTCAATTCTGGAAATCCAATTGGCTTGATGGCCTTAGTATTGCTCATAGTTTTCCCAAACTGTCTTAAGCTGCTTGGGATATTCAAGCCCCTTTTTCTTCTCAAGAATATTGGGTTGATGAAGTTTGGGTATGGATACCAAGTTTAGGGAGGGTTTCAGTTGGGGAGTTGGCTAAAGAGAAGGAAGGATTATTGACTATTCTTGCAAACTTCGCTCCTTCAGACGCCCAAGACATTCATAAATGGAAATATTCTGCAGCTGGTTGCTTCACTGTCAAATTTGCCTATAACTTCTTCAGCAACAGAGGATTGATCTCCCCCTATGCAGCCACTTGGAAGACATATGCCCCCCTCAAATGCAAAATCTTCCTATGGATGTTGAGTTCGGATAGCTGACCTCTAAGGCAAACTTACGAAGAAGGGGTTGGGTTAGAGATGAGACATGCACAACTTGTGCATGCTTATCTGAATCTTCCTACCACATATTCTTTGATTGCCCTCTGTCCAGAGCTGTTTGGCTTCACTTTTGCTCACTTCTTCATATCACTGCACTTCCTACCTCACTACACTCATGCTTGTTCTCTTGGTGTTTTGCTTCGTCTAAGCCACAAATAGGAAGAGTGTGATGTCTGTTAGTTTCTTCCATTTGCGGTGTGCTTTGGCTAGAGAGGAACAATATGATTTTCACTACAACATCTTCTACAGTTGAAAAGCTCATAAATGATGTAAAATTTCACTTTACTTCTTGGTTACATGCAGCTCCCCTAGCTGCAAGAAGACCAAGATGCTTGATTGTCTTCGAGAGCAGGGAGTCCAAAGCCTACTACAAACTCCAGCCTACTTTGTTGCCACATCACCAGCAGTGAGAGTCATGGAAATCAGTGATGAGGAGCCGTAGTTGTAACACCACGAATTCCAAAATAGAGTGAATTCGAAGTTCCACAGGATCTTTACACTTCTCTTCGTACAATTTTATAAGGAATTAAAAACTTTTGTTACATCAGGGTTACATTTACATTACACTTATACAGCGGAAGCAATTTACAATAATTACATGAATAAAAATATACAACACTTGAATCAATCTTTAAGCAACATGCATACTTTAATCTTGCCAGTCACTTTATCCTGTATAGAAACTATGGGCACGTCAGTTGCTTACAACCGATGAAATATTATACACGACCATCCTTGCTATGCTGAACAGTATAACGATTTTCAATACTTAAACGAACCACAAGCTTGATCACAGACAAAGCTACAGAGGGACTATCCTATTGATGTCGTGTTGTGCGGTGCTCTTAGTCCTTAATGCAGTTGTTTATATTATATGACACTAATGTGCACTTGTTCAGAGTCTATGCAGCCCATACTACATAGGTCCGAGGACAAACCCTTAACCGTTTATCATCTTGTAGGGTTCAATCTCTCGCCATGACTTAATCTACTACGGTAACTACGGTAAGTATCCTAGGTGTTCTATGAGTTACGAGCCCACGTCTAGGCGCCCTGGAGAGAACCCCACGCACTGACACATGACTCATCATGCAGGCATCCTGTGGTCAGTTCACCTCCTACCATAGACATGGCACCACCTGTAGTCATTAGACCACCCCATAAGCATCGCCACCGGGACGGTACTCTGGAGTAGTATCCACGCCCTATTCATGACGTATATGGGACATCCTGTGAATATTCTCACGCCGCTAATCCAATGGCCCTCATACTCATATTTTTCTCTTACGTTCATCACATCTCCACTATGTATCTAATCCTTATGTATATATGAAGATCAATATTCTAGAATCTAGCATTACCCCTACATCGGTCTATTCAATATCAATCATTATCAACGACCCAAACTTGGTCAAAATATCATAATTCTCTTTTCAATACTTTTCATTCTTACCGATATAAAGTCTTAGCTAAAATTCTAGTCTAAGTCCTCTTCTCATGTTCATAGAAGCTAGCATACTTGCTCACAAAATTTTACATTTCATCATGTTCTCTTTTTCAACAAATTCCCATGCACAACTTGCATATTCTTTAGCCAATTTCTCATTTAATTATACTCAATAATTATAAGTGAAAAATCTCAATTTGATCTCTTTCCAATCAAATTTTTCTAATTTGTTTTGAAATCACAAAAGAATCAAGTCCAAGATTTTTCATACATTTTATTCTAAGTTTCTACTCTTATTTCTCATTTAAAAGTCCAAACATTAGAAAAATATTTTTTTTGTGAAGTCTATGTATTTCAGAAAATTTCCTAATATTTTCTTCAATTTTTTATCATATTTAAAACCCCCAAAAAAATCAATTGCACTAAAAAAAATCGGATTTTTCTTTAAAAGTGGCCTTAGCTGGTTTCGAACCCACACACAAAGGCCCCACAGTGAACAGTCACCGCTCTAACCCCCACACACTAACCAGAAGAGACACAATGCCCAACTACCTAAAGGGGAGCTTTAATAGGGTTAAGCTCTGTTCTCGGGTTTAGGGGAAAATCAAAATTTGAAAAATAAAAGTCTCTGCCGAGACTCGAACCTAGGCACAAAGAGTGCCGCCGAGCTACAGTAGAGCGCTAATGGCGCCTCCTTCTAACCAGTATGACCTTAGGGGTTAACTGATATAAGAGTGGGTTAAATTAGGTTTGTTTCTGATATGGCTAAAAATGGGGTTTAATCGGAACCGTCCAAATCGGGCACGAATCCTGAAGCCCAGGGGTAAAACGGTAATTTCACCTACCAATGGGTCTGAGGTGGGTACTGGATCTTTTCGTCAAAGATCCAATAACCCACGAACGGATCCACCTCAATCGGGTGCGGGTTTCAGCTAGCGGAAAGCCCGATCCAGAGGGATAGAATTAGGGTTCCTGGTTAAATCCTAATCAACGGCCCTGATTCATGCCTATCCTTCCACTGGGAATTAGGGATTACATTCCTAATCTGTTTACAAAGAGAATATTCCTTTTCATATCACGAGAATTACATTCCTAATCCAGTCCCTAAGATGCCTATAAATAACCCCCATCCATCTCCATTAAGAGGTAATCAATCTTTTGCCAATTTTCACGCTCTTTCATAATCTTTCCTAATTACTGACTTGAGCGTCGGAGGGTGTGTCACCGGGAACAACCCCGGTGTCTTGCACTTTTTGTAGGTGTACGGCAGGAGTCAGCGTCAAACTCCGACGGAACAGGTATACAGGTTTACTATTCAGTTTTCCTAAGAATCCACAAATACTATCTGTTTGCCCCCACACCAAATTTAGCGGCAACAGATTGGTGCCGTCTGTGGGAAACTAACGAATAGCAACCTCCCCTCTTCCCGTTGGTCAGATCTTCTCCAGCCATGCCTCCTAGGAAAGTCAGATCCAAAGGGTCCAACCGAGGACCCAACCCCGATCAGCAACAAGAAGTTCCCCCTTAACCCACTCAACAGCAGGGGCAACTTCTTTCTCAAGCGGAGGACCCACTCCAACAGGGCCTACCTGCTCCTCAGAACCAACAGCCTGCCAAGGGTCCCAATCTGCAGAAGCAGCCCCTCCATCCGGACCACGTCTCCATCCACAATGCCTCTTCGGACTCTATGGCCTCTCACCATCCCCGAGCTTTCGATCACCACAACACCGTCCTCAATCGGCAGAAGGATGAGGATCTTTGCCGCCATCTGGATGAAAAGCGGGCCCAAGAGGGAACCTCCCGCCAACACCGTCCGGATGGGCGGTCTCCTCACCACCGAGAATAAAGGAGGTCCCCTACCCGAAGGGGGCGGAGAGAGTCCCCCGAGCATTACAGAAGAAGGCCACACTCCCCTGCAGGTCGGCAACAGTTTAGGAATGATGAGGCACCCATCACCCGTGCCGAGTTCCAGCAGTTCCAAGCGACCGTCCTACAAGCTCTCAATCTCCGTCCTAACACCAATGCTCCGAAGATCCCCTCTCCTCCTCCGATCCGAAGTCCTCGCCGACGGTCCCCATCTCCTCCTCCGGCTCCCACAACTCCCGGCATGTGCAAAGTCCTCGCCGCTCCAGGAGCTACTGTCGTCGCAGCCCCCGCTCTCCCTCGTACGAAGACGAGTCTAGAGGCTCGGCTGATTACCGTCGAAGGGATGACACTATATACCGCCGTCTCCACGAGATGGAAAGGCACTTGGGTCAGTTAGACCGAGAAGAAGAGCTCAAAGGAAGGACTCATCGTCCTAGTCGACCTCCTTTTTCCCGAACCATAATGGATGCACCTGTGCCAATCGGCTTCAAACCCCCTCAATTTGAGACCTATTCCGGGGAGACCAACCCCGTTGATCACATCGAAAGCTTCAAGACCCTAATGCTCATCCATCAAGCTTCTGATGCTTTGCTCTGTAAAACCTTCCCCGCAACTCTCAAGGGTCCGGCTCGAGAATGGTACTCTCGCCTTGCCCCATCCTCAATATTCTCCTTCGAGCAATTCGAGACCCTCTTCGTCACCCATTTTGTAAGTAGCCGTAGAACTGAGAAGACCAGCATCTCGCTACTGTACCTCCACCAGAAGAAGGGTGAGAAGTTGAGAGACTATGTGAAGAGGTTCACAGCTGAAGCCAGATCCATAGCATCCCTCGACCAGTCGGTCGCTGTAGCAGCATTTCAATCCAATGTCCTCAATTCCAACCTCCGCTCCTCCCTCGCCAAGAAGCCCCCATAGAACTTCTCTGACCTCCTCCTCCGAAGTGAAAATTATATTCGGGCCGAAGAAGCTGAGCACCGCCCCAACTTGAAGGGGTCTTCCTCTGGGTTCAAGAGAAAGGGAACAGAAGAGGAAGGAACCAAGAAGCTCCAGAAGGATAATGCCTGCCAGCACCGACCTCCCCCCAGATTTGAAAAATTTACTCCCCTTAACGCCAATATCTCCACAATTCTCATGGAAGTTGAGAAGGAGGGGATGATACCTCCTGCACCAAAAATGAACACCCCTGGCAAGAAGAGGGATAAAGAGAAGTGGTGCCGTTATCATCGGGACCACGGCCACGACACCAACGATTGTCGGGCCTTGAAGAATGAGATAGAAGCCCTCATCCAGAGGGGGCAGCTGACCAGATTCGTGAGAAAGGACCGAGCCGACCTTCCTCCCCTGCCTCGGGGGGCTAATAAGCGTCCGGAACGCGATGAAACGCCCGACTTCGAAGAGGAGCGTGTCCTACACCTCATTCATGGGGGCCCAATGGGGGGCTCCTCAAACTCCTCTTGAAAGGCATTTATAAGAGAAGTCAATTCGGTTTGCGCCACCCCTCCTCCCAAAGGCCTCGGAGTGCCCGTCACATTCTCAGACGAAGATCTTGAAGGTGTCCGCACCCCTCATTATGACGCACTCGTCATCAGCCTCCACATGCCGAACTTCAAAGTGGAGAGGATCCTAGTGGACAACGGCAGCTCCGTTAACATCCTCTTCCTCGCCGCTTTTAAAGGCCTAAAGCTCTCCCGAGACAGACTCAAGCACGCCGGCTACACGCTCCATGGGTTCACGGGAGTGCCAGTGACTATTGAAGGGGTGATCACCCTTGACGTAACCGCTGGCAAAACTCCTACTATCCGAACGGAGTCGATGGACTTCATGGTCGTAGATGTCCCCGCAGCCTACAATGTCATTCTGGTCGGCCCGGCCTAGCTGCCCTTGAAGCCGTCCCTTCCACATATCACCTCAAAATGAAGTTTCCCACTCGGGCCGGAGTAGGGGAAGTAAAAGGCAATCAGGAAATGGCCCGCAAGTGCTACATGACCTCTACCCTCGGTCCCATCCTCTCCTTAGAAACTCTGGAAATCCCCCAAGATGCTGCCCGACCAACGTCCGAGCCGGTGGATGAATTGGAGGAAGTGCTTTTCTCTGAGCAGGATCCAACTCGCAAGTTCTTTGTTAGCAAGACCCTCCCATCCGCCCTATACTCGGACATTGTACAGTGCATCCGAAGGAACCGAGACCTCTTCGCTTGGTCAGCTGCAAACATGCCCGGAATTTTCGATGAGCTCTTAGTCCACCACCTCGGCGTTGTTCCGGGGTCCAAACCGGTTCATCAGAAGAGGCGCAAGTTCACCCCCAAGCGCCAGCTAGCTATAAAAGAGGAGGTGGACAAGCTCTTGAAGGCCCGGTTCATACAAGAGGTAAACTATCCCGAGTGGTTGTCGAATGTAGTAATGGTGAAGAAGTCTAACGGGACTTGGAGGATTTGTATCGATTTTACCGATCTCAACAAGGCTTGCCCTAAAGATCCCTTCCCTCTACCGAGTATTGACACTTTGATTGATGCCACATCGGGGCATGAACTCCTCAGCTTCATGGATGCCTTCTCAAGCTACAACCAGATCCGGATGTTCCCCCCGGATATCCCGAAGACATCATTTGTGACCGATTAGGGCCTCTATTGCTACAGGGTTATGCCCTTCGATCTCAAGAACGCAGGAGCCACATACCAACGCCTCGTCAACAAGGTTTTCCAAGCTCAAATCGGCCAAAACATGGAGGTGTATATTGACGACATGCTTGTAAAAAGCATCCGACGTGCCGATCATGTGACCGACCTCCAAGAAGCGTTTGACGTTCTGAGAAAGCAAAACATGAGACTCAATCCGAACAAGTGTGCGTTCGGTGTCTCGTCAGGAAAGTTCCTCGGCTTCATGGTTAGCCAACGAGGAATTGAAGCAAACCCTGAGAAAATCAATGCCATATTAGACATGGCCCCTCCCAAAAATGTTAAGGAAGTTCAGAGGTTAACAGGCCGTTTGGCCGCCATAGGCGTTTTCTCTCGAAGTCCGGAGAGAAATGCCTCCCCTTCTTCATGGCCCTCAGAGGGGCTAAAGATTTTGAATGGGGACAACAGCAATAGGAGTCCTTCGACCAGCTCAAGGCTTACCTCGTCAATCCTCCTCTCCTCAGCAAACCAATTCCTGGAGAACCCTTCTACCTCTACCTGGCAACCTCCGGACAGACTCTCAGTGCCGTTTTAGTAAGAGAAGAAGACCGGACTCAAAAGCCCATTTACTATGTGAGCAAAGTACTTCGGGATGCCGAACTCCGCTACCCGAAGATAGAAAAGATGGCTTATGCCCTGGTGATGGCCGCGAGAAAGCTTCGCCCGTACTTTCAGTCCCATTCGGTGGTCGTTCTTACCGACCAACCGCTGAAGCAGGTCCTCCACAAGCCAGAGACCTCGGGTCACCTTATGAAGTGGTCTATCGAGCTGAGCCAGCACGACATAACTTATCAGCCACGGACCGCGATCAAGGCTCAGGCCTTAGTAGAATTCATAGTTGAAAGTACCATCCCCGAGCCCAGCCAAACAGTGAAGGGACCACCCGTCTGGTCGGTTTATGTGGACGGATCCTCCTGCAATGAGGGAAGCGGGGCAAGGGTCATTCTGGCAGGCCCAGATGATTTCATCCTCCAATACTCCCTCCGTATCAACTTCAAGGCCTCTAACAACAAAGCAGAATACGAGGCACTCATAACCGGCCTTGGAATGGCTCGCAACGCAGGGGCGCAACGCCTCAGGATCTTTAGCGACTCTCAGCTAGTCGTGAATCAGGTCCTCGGCGAATATGAAGCACGTGATAACAGGATGGTTAAATACTTAGCCAGGGTCAGGAGCCTCATGGTACTGTTTGAAGAAGCCTTCATCCAATGCATACCTCGGGAAGAAAATGCTCAAGCCGATGCCCTCTCCAAACTAGCCTCTTCCTCCCTTCAAGGTCTCAAACAGACCGTCTTGATAGAGGTCCTTCTGAAGCCGAGTATAGAGGACGAAACTCCCGACTCTATGGAGTCGCCACCTGTCCTGCTCGAAGACAACTGGATGAAACCCCTCGTTGAATTCTTAAGGGATGGACTCCTCCCCGAGGATCCCAAGGAAGCTCAAAGAGTGAGAACCCAAGCTGAGCGTTACACACTAATCGGAGGTATCCTATATAAATGCTCCTTCACACAGGTAGACGGCCGGCCTTACTTGAGATGCCTCTCCCCCGAGCAGGCCGACTACGCCCTGCAAGAACTTCACAAGGGCATCGGCGGGGCACATTCGGGATCCAGATCCTTGGCCCGCAAAGTGTTGAATTACGGATATTTCTAGCCCACTCTCTTACGAGACGCCGAACGACACGTTCGGCATTGCAGCTCCTGTCAGAAGTACTCCGACATCCGATGTCTCCCACAAGCTCCACTAACTTCCCTATCAAGTTCAGTCCCCTTTGCAATGTGGGGGATGGATTTACTAGGGCCATTTCCACCAGCTCCCGGACAGTTCAAATTCTTAGTCGTGGCGATCGACTACTTTTCAAAATGGATAGAGGCCGAGCCCTTGGCCACGATCACCGAGAACAAGGTTGTTCAGTTCTTTTGGAAGAGCGTGATCTACCGATTCGGCGTCCCTCGGGTCCTGATAACAGACAACGGAACTCAGTTCACCGGGGCTGCCTTCCGAGCTCTATGTGAAGACCTTGCCATCCAACACAGGTTCTCCTTCATCTCACATCCCCAGTCGAATGGCCAAGCCGAAAATGCTAACCGACAGATCCTCTCCGGCATTAAGAAGTGGTTGGATAAATGTTTCAAAGGCTTATGGGTCGATCAGCTTCCCAACGTGTTGTGGAACTACCGCACCACAAAACAGACCCCCACAGGAGAGAGCCCATTCAACCTCACCTATGGGTCCGAGGCCATCATCCCCCTAGAATTCGAAATACCCTCTCCTCGTCTAATAGCTTATGAAGAAGAGCAAAATGCCAGAGAGCTCAGGGCAAATCTAGACCTGATAGATAAGATCAGAGAAAGAGCTGCCATTCGTCAACAAAGCTACCGAAGAAGGATCGAGTTGGCATACAACAAGAGAGTCCGCCCCACGGACCTCAAAGAAGGGGACCTGGTCCACAGAAAGTTAGCCATCTCCTTTCCTGATCAAAAGAGTAAACTTGCTCCAAATTGGGAGGGACCTTACAAGATCGTCAAAGAAGTTCGGCCCGGCACATACAAACTAGAAGACCTCGAAGGTAGGGAGATCACTAGGACATGGAATGCCGACCATCTCTTAAAATACCAAGAGAGAGCACCAACGCCTCTCTAAGTATTTCGAGATGTCAAACCGTTCCTCTCCTATTACTTGTAATGATTTTCTTTTATTTTCCCTTGTAATAACGGCTAGCAACTTTAGAAGCAACCAACTATTAATCATTAATAAAGAAAGCTTTTTCATACTTTACTATTGTTTACATCTCTCTGCTTTCACTCTTCACTCTAACAATGGTTGGGAGTCCAACACTTGGCTCGATTCTACTTCGTAAGTTCGCTCCTAAGTGAACTAGAGGTAGTTCGCCATTCGGAATTGCTCCCACAACTGTTGAACTAATCTAACAATGGTTCGGAGTCCAACACTTGGCTCGATTCTACTTCGCAAGTTCGCTCCTAAGTGAACTAGAGGTAGTTCGCCATTCGGAATTGCTCCCACAACCGTTGAACTAATCTAACGATGGTTCGGAGTCCAACACTTGGCTCGATTCTACTTCGCAAGTTCGCTCCTAAGTGAACTAGAGGTAGTTCACCATTCGGAATTGCTCCCACAACCGTTGAACTAATCTAACGATGGTTCGGAGTCCAACACTTGGCTCGATTCTACTTCGCAAGTTCGCTCCTAAGTGAACTAGAGGTAGTTCACCATTCGGAATTGCTCCCACATCCGTTGAACTAATCTAACGATGGTTCGGAGTCCAACACTTGGCTCGATTTTACTTCGCAAGTTCGCTCCTAAGTGAGCTAGAAGTAATTCGCCATTCGGAATTGCTCCCACAACCGTTGAACTAATCTAACGATGGTTCGGAGTTCAACACTTGGCTCGATTCTACTTTGCAAGTTCGCTCCTAAGTGAACTAGAGGTAGTTCGCTATTCAGAATTGCTCCCACAACCATTGAACTAATCTAACGATGGTTCGGAGTCCAACACCTGGCTCGATTCTACTTCGCAAGTTCGCTCCTAAGTGAACTAGAGGTAGTTCACCCTTCAGAATTGCTCTCACAACCGTTGAACTACTTTAACGATGGTTCAGATTGCAAACACTTGGCTCGATCCCACTCCGCGAGCTTACTATCAGACAAACTCGACACGTCTTGTGAAGTTCGCGAGAAGCATGAGTTCGGCACCACTGGCCGAACACTCATGTCGCCGACCCCCACACGAGCAAAAGACCAGCTCAGGGACCTCGGCACGATGAACACAGTCACAAACAAAGTGACTACACAGAGCTACAAAGAACATGCAAGTTCGAGAAAGAAATATTATTAATAATTGGGATGCAGTACAAAGCGACTCTTCCATACAACAAGATTACAAGGCTTTGAAGAGCAAAAATTACAATGCCGACTCACTACACTTAGACTAAATAATAAAGGCTTCAAAAATGATCATCAATGCCTCCGTGGCGCAGGGATGCTCCTCTTTAAGGACACTCGAGGTCGGCGACGTTTACCTCCGGAGCTCGACCCCAAACCAGCGAATTGGGACGTGCCCTCGGTGCTGCTCCTAGCAGCCGCACCGACGGATGCCCCGCTCGACGAAATGGCTTCCGAGCTTTGCGCATCCCCCGGGCTAGGATGGCCGAGAGGCGGACGAGTCGCCATTTCATAAAACGTGATGCCCCGATCACTCTCCGCGCGAGTACACGAAGTGCTCCTCACATTGATCGGCCCCGAACGCGGTTTGAGACGAGCCACCTCCGCCTCCAGCTCTGATATCCGGTCTCGCAACGAGTCATCTTTGACATTGACCTCGAAGCGAGGAGGTATCGCGGAGCTCGGGACGCCGGAGCGACTCGTGATAAGACGGCGAAGGTGGGTGACTTCGATGCTCTTGTCTACCGTGGCTCTCTTCAGGGCATCAACCTCGGCCGTCAGTTCGTCCCGTTCGGTCGTCAGTTTGGCCACCTCGGCCGTCAATCCCTCTCCCTCCGTCCGAAGCTCCGCCTCTACAGTTTGCAGGTGGCGGATCTCAGAAAGCAGATCATCCCTCTCCGATGTTATTTTGGATAAGGTGTGGCGAATGCACTTTGATCCGAAGCCCATAGCTAAAGGCGGTCGACGAACCTTCATCCTCTCCTAAGGGGGTCATCTCGGCAATCCTGCTCTCCAAACGCCGGATCTCGATGTCTCGCCGACCCAGGATGAGCTGAAGATGGTTCTACTCGCTTTCGGCTCGGCGCAATCCCAGCTCGACTTCGTAAAGCCACTCTCGGCACCTCGCCAAGCACAGCCTCGTCGCCCCTAAGCCAGCCTCAGCCTGAGCATTGTCATCCGAGCGAGTGGGCTCGACGTCCTGAGTTACCACCACAAGCTGAAAAGAAGTCGAGACAAACAACAAATTTTAAAACGCACTGCCGAGGTCCTACACTTCAAAAATTTTCAAACAAATTTTCAGGAATTGTTGGGAAATGATAAAGACACAGAGTCGAACCCAAAAAATTTTTCATTCATAACAACAAAGCGGTGGCCAGTCCGCGATTAGGCATTACAAAAAAGAAAGAAAAAAGAAGAAAAAACGAGCGGAGTCAGGGCGCGACCTCTTTCCCAGGGCGGCGAGCGTAGGTGGGGGTCGACGTCCCCGAAGGAGGCACCACCGCAAGCGGGGTAACCGCGGAGCTCGGGACCTCGCCGGTGACTTCGACTTCAGTCTCGGCTTCGTCCTCCCCTTCTTCTTCTTCCCCCTCTGATTCGGGGTCGAAGCCCTCGACGTGGCCCGGGAACAGTCTCCATCCCGAGCAGTCCACGTCGGTGTACGTCTTCGTCACCCGGGCGATGGCTTCGGCATAAGCTTTGGCCATGTTTTGGGCGAGGAAACCTTGCGCCTTCGCCAGGGTCGCGTCCTCTGCCGCCTTCGCCGCCGCCGCCTTGGCCTCTTCAGCTTCGGCCAACTGCTTGGCCGCCTCCTCCTTCTGGCGGAGAAGATCGCCCTCCAACTTCGCGACCTAGGCCTCGAGGAACTCGACCCTCGCTGCCTTCCCTTCGAACTCAACCCTGACCTTGTCGAGCTCGTTCTATAGAACCCCGTATTTTTAAAATATTATTTTTAAAGGTTTATAAATGACTAAAATGATTTTTAGAGAATTTATGAATATTTTCAGAAAAATTTATCTTTTTACACGTGCAAAACACGTGTAAATACCTTTTGAGAAGTTTGAAAAGTTAAGTTTTCTTCATGAAAAATCATTATTTAATATTTGGGATTTATTCAGTATTTTTCCAAATTTTTCTGAAATTAATTGAAACTATTTGCAATTTTTGAGAAAAGAAGGAGCTTTTTGCAAATTTGACATTTTTAAGGTTAAAATGTAGAAAATGTATATTCTGGACGTTTTGAACAGTATTGGTTGAGATTTAGAATTATATTTTACTTTTAAATCCAAATTTAAATGAATTTTATTGAATTTCCAAGACTAGACCTATATATGTAAGTTGTGTTTTAGAAGGGATTATTTTGCAAAAGTGCGGGTAAAACCCTATACCTATTTCCGAATTGTTTAAAAGGATTTTTCCAGCCGTCATTACTGGAATATACAGAATTTTTGGTGATTCGTTTTGGTGGAGCAAGAAGAAGTTTTTGGATCTAGCAAAAGGAAAGCTTTTCATTGGATTTTCTCAATTCAAGGTGAGTGATATGAAATTGTTTTGTTTTGTCTTGTTGTACGAATGATATGAACTTTGTATGGCGGTTTGATTGATGTGATCGATTGTTGTGTTGTTGGCTTGGCATGTATGTTATTTAGTATTTTGCATGAGAACGATACAGATGTTGTTATTTGTACCATGTTTGTGAAACTTAAGAATATTGAGTAGATCTTGATTTATGAAATTGTATTGCTAAAAAGCATGTTAAGGTTTGAGTATGGACATGAACGGATGGTTGAACATCTGGACATTGAGTTTATAAATCAGATTTTGATTAAGATCGTGAAAGAATTTAGTCTTGAGAAACCCTAATGGAAGATTAGTAATTCTGAACATGAGAATTGAGGTTTGAGATATCGGATGATTGAGTAAAGTATCCATAATGGAGATTATTTGAGATTTGTCATTTTTCCTGAATACGAACTATTTTCATAAACAATGAATCTTTAGAAAACCCCAGTTTTGATTTTGTATTAGATCTAAATTATGAAAAACTGTAGATCGACAGTCGACTGGTCTACTATTCAGTCGACTGGTACGAACCTGCTACTGTATTTTGGTTTCCTTGAAAAGTCGTTCTGGACAGTCGACTTAGCTCGTAAGCAGTCGACTGGTCCACTGAGAAATTATTTTGTAAAATTTATTCGGTCCTTTCTGGACAGTCGACCATGACCTCTTTAAGTCGACTTATGTACTTAGAATATTCTTGAGAATTTTTGGAATTTACCTCGGGTAAGTCGACCGATTCTCTTTTAAGTCGACTGTTATGACTTAGTTTATTTTTGTAAAATTTTTGGATAATTGTCCTCTGGACAGTTGACTTACCACAGTATAAGTCGACTGGTACTGATGAGTTTTGTAACTTGAGTTTTCTTTTGAATGATTAGTCTTCAGATATTTTGGCCTATATTTAGTCTTCAGTTAAGCATTGATTCTAAGATATTCAGTTAAGTATTTGATTTAAGATATTCAGTTGAGCCACCTTGTTTAGTGGAACTTTGGTTTAGACATTTGAGTTGAGTCTCTAAAAGTGTGTGACCCTAGTATACCGGTGTTGAGTTATTTTGTTGAGGCCCGTAGAGGCAATTCAGTTATTCAGTTTTTGAATTTAGGCTGGTAGGGTACACCACCCTAGGAGATTCGTTGAGTAATTAAATAACCCCAAAAATAATAAGGACAGGCACTAGTGGTGATATGATGAACGGGAACATAAGTCAAGTACCTCAGTATGGCTTTCGGTGTGGGATTTAATCTCCGGAATTATCACAGTAGATTATTTGTGGTGTGGGATATGTCTCTGGAATTATCACAGTAGATTACTTGTGGTGTGGGACTATCTCCGGAATTATCACGGTAATTACTTGTGGTGTGGGATTGATCTCCGGAATTATCAGGGTCGAGGCGAAGCACATGTGGTATTCGTGTGGTGATGTGTCAATGTTTCGGTGTGGGATGATCACCGGAATTATCACGGTAAAGTACCTGTGGTGTGGGATCTATCTCCGGAATTATCGGGCATGGGATACTAACCATAGTTTATCTTTATCTCGTAGTAGTCATCGTGTTAGGATTAGTTGCATAGCAGGGGATTGAACCCTATGATGTGAAGACGTTAAGGGCTTGCACCGAACCTATGTAGAGTGGGATGCATAGACTTCGACAAGTACGCATTAGAGAGTCTGCATATAGAATTTGTGTTTTCATGACTTGGTTTTTATGCATGCAGTTTTCCTGTTTTCTACACCTGACACTTAGTTTAGTTCCACTTGATGTTTTCATGTTTCCCTGTCATTTCTTACTTCCCATATTCTTATTTAGTACATGTTGTTTAAGAATTTATGAGGTATGTTCATTTATGTTGTTTGCTTGTTTTTATGTCACTCACACCAGTTATGGCTGACCCCTTTAGTTTTGGGGGTTAGGGATCATCTCTAGCCTCATATGTTGCAGGTTGTTGCTTAGAGTTGGAGGTTTGGATGATTGAGTTAGTTTTGAGATTATCTACTTTGAAAGAGTTTTGTGTAAATTTGTAAAAGCAGATTTGAGATAGTTTTGTGCTGTAAATAAAAAGAAAATTATGAGTTGAGTTGTTTTGAATTCCGCTGTGCTATGTAAAAGTATGTTGTAATAAAAGTTGAAAATTTTAGTGGTGTTGGTTGTGTTTAATGTTGCATTGAAGTTGATGCTGGGATTGTGCCACGTATTTTCTAAGATATCTTATTAGAAATTCGGGGCGCTACACGTTCCCCATCCGAGCTTTCTTTTTCCGAGCCTGGTCGGACTCCTGCTTCAGCTCCTTCTCCAGAGCCGCCAGCCTCTCGGTGAGGTGTCCAAAATGGACAATTATCTGCGACAAGGAAAGAAGAACCAAAAGAGTTAGAAGAATTATAGCTAAAGAAATTCAACGACGGCAAAAATCCAATACTTACCGAAACGGCCGAGCGAGTGATCTCGATGACGTCGTCACCTTCTTGCCTGGTCTCCATGGCGGCGCGATCCTTCGGCGTCGCCAGATGCTTGACGGCCTACATGCTCGCCAAGGAATTGCCGAGGAATCCATCATGCTTCCGAACTTGCCAGTCCGGGATATGGATCCTTTTGTGCTCCTCGGTCAGGAGCTCCTCGGCTGCCACTGACAGCGGCGGCGTCGTCATCCTGAGGGCTGCGGCGATGGGGAACTCGCCGACCGCATTCGATGCCGAGGCGCCGCCACCGGCAACGACCGGGCTACTGAGGGTCTCCGTCTCGTCGATCGTCTCCGTAACCCTCGGAGTCTTTGGGGTCAGCAACTTGGTGGCCACCCTCTTGCGCTTCTTCGGCACCTTATTGGCGAGCCCTACCCTCAAAGCTAGCACCGTGTCATAGTCCATCGCCTCTGCATTAAAGACAAAGTTCGTTAGCGCTATATAACTCGTGCAAAATAAAATATGAAAAACAAAGCATAAAAGAAGCCGCGTACTGGGATCTACGCGGCAGAGCCCTCCTTTGAACAAGATGTCCTCGGTCAGCTCCTTCCAATCGTACTTCGGCCGATCGAGAAGTGTCCGGACTACCTCTTCTTCTTTAGGACGAAGCTTGGGCAGTGCCCTCGCCCTCTTCGGCACCCCTTCCACCCAACCGGAGGGGATCGGCCAGGCCTCCGGACTCCGCACTATCAAGAACTTTTCACGCCAATGCTTGATGGAGTCGGGGCATATGACGAGCCTGTCGCCATGCCTCGGAGCCAAATAGTATCGGTACTCCGACTTATTCCCTTAGTGTAGCCGATAGATTGTCCGAAGCACGTTCAGCTCCGGCTCGATCCCAGCGGCTTGGCAGTGAAGTACGAAGCCGTTTATGACTCTCCATGCGTTCGGCATGAGTTGGATGGGGCTGACCCCGAACCAACTCAAGACGAGGATAGTGAACTGATGGAGAGGTAGCCAAGCCCCGACGATAAAGGCGTCAACCAGCCAGCAACACATGGTCACTGGTAGCGGCGAGTTGGCCCTAACCCCGGGACCCGGCAGCATAAGCTCGTACTCCTCCGGGATCTGGAAATAGTCCCAGATCACTCCCAAGTCCTCTTCGCGAAGGATTGACACTGTCTCGTCCGCCTCCGTCGTCTCCCTCGCTGCATTCTCCTCGAAGGACCTCCTCCTCCCGTGAACAATTCGCTCGGCTTGATCCTCCGGAAGCTCCCGAACTCTGTGAAGCCCAGTCAGCTGCCCCGGCAATCTTCCGAACTCCCCCATACGCTTTGGATCCTCCACAATCGAATCTTTGCCGAACACCTTCTTGCCCTTGTTTGGAGTACGATCTTCAACAACTTCAAGGGAGGGCTCGGACCAAGAGGTCGACTCGGAGACAGAAGCAAGAGACATAGTTTATGAAGTAAACTGAGTATAAGTTATCTTAAAAGATTAGCTGCCGGAAACTTCACCAAAAAATGAACGTCGACCACCGGAAACACTCGCTTAGCACAAAAGATCGCCTGAGCAAAAGAGAAGAGAAGTGAAAAATGAGAGGGGGGGTGAGGTTTTATAGAGAGAGGCACACCAAACGAGGTTAATGGGCCTGTACTACCAGCCCATTCACACAAAACGACAAAAGCGACCTCAATCGTCGCCTTGTTTACCAAGCCAAGCCGTACACCGCATTAATTACTGTCCCATCTGACAGAAGCTTAGAGGTCACAGCATTAAATGAGCATCTCATCCGTCAGAGCTGTCAGAAGTTCAGAAGCCATCACATCTAATGACTGCCACGTCTGCCAGCTGCGCAGAAGCCACCAACTTTGCAGTGCATCCTACGCCAAAAACGCCAAGTCTTGGGCCTCGGCACCAACTGCCGAGCGCTCTTGACACCGACCCTGTCACAAGGAAAAGGTGGGGTTCGGCACCAGCTGCCGAGCGCTCTTGACACCGACCCCGTTACGGGGAAAAATTGGGGTTCGGCACCAGCTGCCGAGCGCGCTTGACACTGACCCTGTTACGGGGAAAATTTGGGGTTCGGCACCAGCTGCCGAGCGCTCTTGACACCGACCCCGTTACGGGGAAAAATTGGGGTTCGGCACCAGCTGCGGAGCACTCTTGACACCGACCCTGTTACGGGGAAAAATTGGGGTTCGGCACCAGCTACCGAGCGCTCTTGACACCGACCCCGTTACGGAGAAAAATTGGGGTTCGGCACCAGCTGCCGAGCGCTCTTGACACCGACCCTGTTACGGGAAAAATTGGGGTTCGGCACCAGCTGCCGAGTGCTCTTGACACCGACCCCGTTACGGGAAAAAATTGGGGTTCGGCACCAGCTGCCGAGCGCTCTTGACACCGACCCCGTTACGGGGAAAAATTGGGGTTCGGCACCAGCTGCCGAGCGCGCTTGACACCGACCCTGTTACGGGAAAAAATTGGGGTTCGGCACCAGCTGCCGAGCGCTCTTAACACCGACCCCGTTACGGGGAAAAATTGGGGTTCGGCACCAGCTGCTGAGCACTCTTGACACCGACCCTATTACGGGGAAAAATTGGGGTTCGGCACCAGCTGCCGAGCGCTCTTGACACCGACCCCGTTACGGAGAAAAATTGGGGTTCGGCACCTGCTGCCGAGCGCTCTTGACACCGACCCTGTTACGGGAAAAATTGGGGTTCGGCACCAGCTGCCGAGCGCTCTTGACACCGACCCCGTTACGGGAAAAAATTGGGGTTCGGCACTAGCTGCCGAGCGCTCTTGACACCGACCCTGTTACGGGGAAAAATTGGGGTTCGGCACCAGCTGTCGAGCGCTCTTGAACCGACCCTATTACGGGAAAAAATTGGGGTTCGGCACCAGCTGCCGAGCGCTCTTGACACCGACCCTGTTACGGGAAAAATTGGGGTTCGGCACCAGCTGCCGAGTGCTCTTGACACCGACCTCGTTACGGGAAAAAATTGGGGTTCGGCACCAGCTGCCGAGCGCTCTTGACACTGACCCCGTTACGGGAAAAATTGGGGTTCGGCACCAGCTGCCGAGCGCTCTTGGCACCGACCCTGTTACGTGAAAAAATTGGGGTTCGGCACCAGCTGCCGAGCGCTCTTGGCACCGACCCTGTTACGTGAAAAAATTGGGGTTCGGCACCAGCTGTCGAGCGCTCTTGACACCGACCCTGTTACGGAAAAAATTGGGGTTCGGCACCAGCTGCCGAGCACTCTTGGCACCGACCCTATTACGTGGAAAGATTGGACCTCGGACTTCGCCGAACTTCCTCTCAGCACTCACAACCTAGCCGAGGTCCCTCTCATCTTCGGAAATAGGTGCCGAACCACCTACAGACCTCGGCCTCCTAGGCAGCGAGCGCTGGAAGGGGTCGGAAGTGTGAAATAAGCATGTGGGCCACACAACGAAGGAAAACAGCCGAGCCGTCCACCAAGAGATCGCGAAAAAACAATTAAAAATTCGGGAAATTAAGGAAGAACTCCTGGAAAGCAATTGTAGAGGTGGGGAAGCATTTTCTAGTCCCGAAACAAGCGATTATTGCCAAGAACAATTTTCGAAGACCCCCGAACGACGAATTGACACTTTGCAAAGTTAAAAGGATATTCCTACGAGAACACCACACGACAATGGGAGCTCAGGCACGACTCAGAGTTCAATCCACTTGAAAAATCACCACACTACCTCCTTCAAGATTCAAAACCTTCCATTTGGGCTCCGATACAACTCCACTAGCCATTAAAACAGTAAAACTACTCCTCAAAGGCTGATCAAGCTCAGTCTTCGGGAGTGGGGGGCTCGTGATATGGCTAAAAATGGGGTTTAATCGGAACCGTCCAAATCGGGCACGAATCCTGAAGCCCAGGGGTAAAACGGTAATTTCACCTACCAATGGGTCCGAGATGGGTACTGGATCTTTTCGTCAAAGATCCAATAACCCACGAACGGATCCACCTCAATCGGGTGCGGGTTTCAGCCAGCGGAAAGCCCGATCTAGAGGGATAGAATTAGGGTTCCTGGTTAAATCCTAATCAACGACCATGATTCATGCCTATCCTTCCACTGGGAATTAGGGATTACATTCCTAATCTGTTTACAAGGAGAATATTCCTTATCATATCACGGGAATTACATTCCTAATCCAGTCCCTAAGACGCCTATAAATACCCCCCATCCATCTCCATTAAGAGGTAATCAATTTTTTGCCAATTTTCACGCTCTTTCATAATCTTTCCTGATTACTGACTTGAGCGTCGGAGGGTGCGTCGCCGGGAACAACCCCGGTGTCTCGCACTTTTTGCAGATGTACGGCAGGAGTCAGCGTCAAACTCCGACGGAACAGGTATACAGGTTTACTATTCAGTTTTCCTAAGAATCCACAAATACTATCTGTTTGTCCCCACACCAAATTTAGCGGCAACAGTTTCGAATCTCTGTTTATCAAAAATTATTTCGTTTTTTCAAAAGCTCTTAGTTTCTCTTCCACATAAAGTCATAAAAATTTCCAGAATACTAAGTTTATGTATGATTAACAACCCAGTGTTTTAAAAACATTTCTTTGACATTAAAACATGAATTTCTCATTCTAATTGGCGTTCTATATCTACAATTGTAATATTTCAATTTAGCAAACTCTCTACCAAATTTTGCATTACAACTACATTAAAAGAATATTAATTCTTGCTTTTCTTCCTCTTTTATCCACAATACCCAATGTCATGGTCTCATTCATTAAACTAGTGTCACAATAGTTTAATAAGCACAAATTTAATATTTTCAACTACTAATCATTCGCAATCATATTCTACATTTAGCATGGTTCCAATTTCACATTTTCATAGTAATAAAGCAATTCTACTACAATAAACACGATTTATAGCAAATAGCATGCAATTCATCAAACATTTATTTAATCATCTATCAAGTCCTTTTTAGAGCCAACACATGGTTATCTTATTAGTTTTCTTTAGCATTCTCATTAATCACAAACCCCTAGCATGGTGTCTAAAATTAGAAGTAGAGAAAACCACCCAGCTATTTGAAGAAAAATAACTACAAAGCTCCTAGAATCTCCTTGAACACACGAGCGGTCCTTCTCCTCCTAGATTGTGCCATCACGAACGCCTCCTCCTCCTTGCCTAGTGAAACCCGAGCCTCTCTTCCTCTAGATGAATGGCCGGCCTCCTATGGTGATGAACACACAACTAGAACTCTTCTCAATCTTTTTCTAATTTTCTCTCAATCTTTTTACTCACTTTTGTGTTTTCTTTCTTTCTTTTCTTTACAAAATTTTAGTGTACTATATGCATACGGGGGAGGGGGGGTATTTATACTAATTTTTGAGTGAAATGTAGGGCTAGGATTGATCTGGATGGTTAAAGATATATGGCTAGGATGTATTGGGAAGTTGTAGCAACCACCCATGAAAAAGTAATCACCTATCCACTAAGCCAACTCACCCCATCCTCTCTCCCATTTCCGACCTACACTATGCATGGCTTAAGACACGTGCTAGTGCAATGCATGTGTCAAATGTAGCACCCCTAGTTACTAGTTGTACATGATTAATTAATTAATTGTCTACAAAGTTGATCTACACTACAAGTCATGTTAATTAAAAGAGAAATAAACTAGTGGGCTTTCAATTAGTGAGCTAAAAACTCCATGGGCTAATTAAAATAATTAAATAATTAGGATGGGCTTAAAATAAACAATTAGGCTTTAGAATTTAATTAGGCTTTCAAAATAAAAAGAGAAAGAAAGAAAATATTTGTTCATGTTACAAAAATAAATAATTTTCTAGAACAATGCGCATGAATTAGTACGTGCAAAACACGTAAAAATTCACAAACCCTTCATTTAATCATAAATAAAGAATCAGGATGTTACAGTAGTCTTCCTGTAATGCCCCAAATTTCAAAATACGGTAATTCGTAGCATAAACAGGATCTTTACTTCATTTCGTACAATTTTACAAGAAATTTTGAAACTTTATTACATTAAGTTCTTTGGCAACAACGCAGTGGAAAATTAAATGAATTACAATATGATATAAATGTACAATTAAACATCAACAACTTTAAACAGAAAGTAATCTTTAGCATCAATCATCTTTATATCTCTTCGCAATTCCAATGCCTGCATTGAATACTGTGGGCACGTCAGTTATATATAACTGACGCAATGCCACACACGGTTGTCCTCGCTATGCCGTAATATAGCGACTCACTTATTTTAACATACACAAACTTGAATGAAAAGCAAAGTGTGCAAATTGATTATCCTAAACATGTCGGTGTATGCAATGCCTTAATGCCTAATGCAGATGTTTTACGCTAAGATGACACTAATGTATACTTGTTCGGATTCTATGCATCCCATACTACATAGGTTTGAGGGCAAGCACCTACGTACTCCACATTAAATGGTCGAATCCCTCGCCATGAATTACTACTACGGTGACTAAGATAAGGTTTAGATGTTCTGGGAGTATTAAGCCCACGCTCCGATAATTCCGGAGATGAATCCCACACCGTCGACGAGTTGGGGACAAATCCCAATCACATCTCAATAATTCTAGGGAAACAACCTCACACCACAAGTTATGGCGCTTCCATAGTCCCAAAACACCCCATATGTGTCGCCTCGATCCTGATAATTCCGAAGATGAATCCTGCACCGCCGATGAGCTGGGGACAACTCCCAATCACACCTCGATAATTTCGAGAAAACCATCTTACACCGCAGACCAACTGAGGCCCTCATACCCATGTTTGCCTATACTTCATCACGTCTCCCCTTAGTGCTTGTCCTTAAGTTTTTAGTTTTTAGAAGAATCATCACAACCTAGAGCTAGCTTACCCTACCGGACATAAACCAACAAGAGAGACAGTCAGCCCAACCTGGCTACTTCTCAAGAGATACTCAACCCACACTGGTTAGCTCTCAAATTTTATTAGTCATAAATGTCAGTTTCTAAGGGTCTCGCATAGCCTCTAGATTCCAACAACCAAATCATTCTAGAGATTAATTTGGGTATATTTAACCTCAACATAAACTTCTTTATCACTTTCTTCATGCAATAAAAGCCTCTTTTAATAACCTTAGATAACAATGCTTTTAATCAACTTCTTGAAGACCAACTCTTAATTAATTTACCAAGATTATTTACCTTAACAGTTTTCCACATTCTTTGATTTATACAATCTCCTCGCATTAACCAAGTATAATTTGAATACAAATTTTCTAATACCAAGTTATATAACTCTCTTAAAAAAACCATTCATTAGAACCTCGATTTAAAACTCTTAGTTCGTATTTTAATTTAAGCAAACTATCTCTTCAATTATTTTCTTAAGCCCCAAAATGTCGTATTCATGATATTACTCAAAATGTTAATTTTCTTCAACCAGTTTACTCCACTCAATTCATATTTCTCATTATAATATTTGTCCATAACTAAATAGCATGAATATATATATATATATATATATATATATATATATATATATATATATATATATAACTCCCAATATATACTTAAAATAATGTGAATTTATTTTTAATTGTCTAAATAATGTTTAGAAACATCTCTGTAATTTTTATTGATTTTATAAAACTTAAAAACACACCCCGATAATTTTGGAGATGAATCCCACACCGCAGACATTCTTAGGCCGGCGAGCCGAGATGCATCGTCGCACCTGACCTAATCGTGGCCCCGACAGAGGCTCCGCTCGACGAAGCTGCCACGCTGCTCTGCGCATCTCCGGGGTCCCGAGGTACAGGAGGCGAGCAAAGCGCGAGCTCGCGGAACGTCATCCCTCTATTATACTCTTCATGAGTGCAAGACGTAGTTCGGACAGTGCTTCCCTCGGATCGCAGTAGAAGATGAGTAATTTCCATCTCGAGCTCAACAATTCGCTCCATAAGCAAGTCGTCCGTCACCTTTATTTTCAAGCGCGGCAGTCGCGTTGAGCCTGCATCGCGAGAGCTATCGGCGATTGTCTGCCGAAGATGAGCAACCTCCATGCTCTTGTCGACGTGACCTTCTTCAGCTCGTCCGTCTCTGCTGTCAACTTGGTCAGAGAATGTCGGAGGCGCCTAAGTCTCAAGCCGAGGTCGGCTCACTAAGCCTCTCTTCTAGTCTCCTGATCTCGAGGTCTCGACGGGTTAAGACCAATCTCAGGTGATTCCACTCGCGTTCCGCTTTACGAAGCTCCCACTCTACTTCGCAAAGCCGCTCTCGGCTCCTAGCAAGACCCAACTTTATCTCCCCTAGACCAACCTCGGGACGAGCCTCCTCGGCCACACGAGGCACTTCGGCGAGTGGCATCACTTCGACAATCTGAAAAGGCCAAGTCAAACTGCATTGAACACTTAGCCAAAAACTTCAAGCAAATTGCAGTAAACACTTAGCCAAAATTTCAAGCAAATCGTTGTGAACACTTAGCCAAAATTTCAAGCAAATCGTTGTGGACACTTAGCCAAAATTTCAAAAAGTTTTTCATTTCATTGAAGTTCAGAAAGATACATGCGGTGGCCAGTCCGCGATTAGGCGATACATTGCTGATCTAAATTTTAAAAAACTACAAGTCAAGGCTCGTCCTCTTTGCCGTGGCTGCTCGTCGCTGCAGGATCAGACTTCTACGGAGCGACGACGATCGCTAAGGGCGTAACCTCGGAGTCAGGCTCGTTGCCGACGACCTCGACTTCGGCATCCGTGTCGTCATCCCCTTCCTCATCCTCGTCTGACTCTTCGTTGAAGCCCAGGACATGGTCGAAGAAGAGGCACCACCCGGAGCAATGGACCTCGGGGAAACGTTCGGTCACTTGCTCGATGGCGCGGGCGTAAGCCTTAGCCATATTAGCTGCAAGGAACCCTTGAGCCTTCTCCATGGTCGCGGCTTCGGCCTCTTTCGCTGCAGCGACCTTGCCAGCTTTGACAACTTTTTCCTGCTGCTTCACCGCCGACTCCTTCTATCGAAGCAGATCGGTCTCAAGCTTCTCCATCCTCGTCGTCTTCCTGTTTGCCTCGACCCTCAGCTTGTCGAGCTCGTTGGCGATCCGAGCTTTCTCCGCCCGAGCTCTGTCCACCTTTTTCTTCAGCTCTTTCTTAAGTTCGGTTATCTTCTCCATAAGATGACCGAAGTGACAGGTTATCTGCAGAAGGAAAATAAGTTAGCATGAAAAACAAGAAAATACAAGTATGCAACTAGCAAAACTACACTACTTACCGACACGGCTGCTCGAGCGATCTCGAGGGCGTCGTCCCTAACTCCACCGGCGTCCATGGCAGCACGATCCTTCGATGTTGCTAGATGCTTGATGGCCTGCATGCTCGACGATGAGTCGCCGAGGAACCCATCGAGCTTCCGGACCTGCCAGTCCGGGACAAAAATCTTCTTGTGTTTCTCGGTCAGGAATACTTCGGCCTCGGCCGTCTGCGGAGTCGCCTCCATCCCCAAAGTGGCCGCCATTGGAAACTTGCATACCTCGATTGAGGCCGAAGTAGCTGTCGCGTCGTCACCCTTGGGGCCACAGTGGCCGACGCCGATGCTTCTTCGACGACACTGGCGACCGTTTTCGTCCTCGGGGAAGTCACCTTCGAGATGACCTTCTTCCGCTTCCTCGGAGCCTTGCTGCCGAGAGCCGCCCTCTGAGCCATCACAGCTTCGTAGTCCATGGTTTCTGCACCAGAAAAAAAAAGGGTGATTAAATGCAAGTAAAAACCAAACGGAAAAAGAAAAACAAAAGGGGAAAACCGCATACTGGGGTTTATGCGGATGAGCCCCCCTTGTAGAGCGCCTCCTCTGTCAGGTCCCTCCAATTGAACTTCGGCCAGTTGAGGAGAACCTGAACCATTTCTTCTTCGTTAGGGTAGAGCACCGGCAGATCCTTCACCCTCTTCGTCACTTCTTCGATCCAATCCGAAGGGATGCACCACGGCTCACGACTTCGGATGATGAAATACTTATCTCGTCAATGCTTTATCGAGTCGGGACAGCTAATGAGCCGAGCACCATGCCTCGGAGCTAGGTAGAACCTGAACTCCGACTTCTACTGCTAGTGAAGCTGGTATAGTGCCTGAAGCACCCTTAGATCCGGCTCGATCACTGCTGCCTGGCAATGGAGGATGAACCCGTTGATCACCCTCCACTCGTTCGGCATGAGCTGAATAGGGCTGATCCCGAACCACCACAGGACTTGGATGGTGAAGGGTGGAGTGGCAGCCGCGCCCTGGCAATGAAGGCGTCGACTGGCCAGAAGCACATATCTCCTGGCATCGGCGAATTGGCCCACACTCCAGGACCGGGTAGCATCAGCTCAAACTCCTCGGGGATCTGAAAACACCCCCGAATCGCCACTAGGTTCGCCTCGTTGAGGATGGAGATGGTGTCGTCGACTTCCGAAGTCTCCCTCGCGGCGTTCTCCTTAAAACTCCGCCCCATTCCGTACATTATTCGTTCGGCGCGTTCCTCCTCCAGTCAGAACACCCGGCAATCTCCCGAACTCCCTCATCCTGCTCGGTTTCTCCACTATGGTCTCCACGACCACCGAAGAACGTGCTTGATGCCCTTGTCCTTGTCGACGAGAGGAACCTGGCTCGGAGACGGCTTATCGGTAGTGGGGGGGGAGGGCTCTGAACTTGGGGGAAGGCTAGACATTTGCTAAAAAATAAACTAAGTGTTGAGTTACCTTGAAGTGACTGCTACGGTCGGAAAGATCACCGGAGAACGGTCAGTTGTCGCCTGAAGCTCCCGTTAGTAAAAACTTGTCGCTTGAGTAAAAATCTGAGAAATGAACAAGTGAAGGGGGGTGAAGATTTATAGGAGCCGCACGCAAATCAAGACTAATGGGCCTCAAGAACTCAAGCGGCAGGCCCATTTACCGCAAAACGACAAAAAACTCAACAGGCGCTTGACTGGTCAAACGGTCAAACGGTCAATGTGCCAAGTGTCCTTGACTAGTCGTCGGTGAATCGTTAATAGGCCACACACATCTCACTTGGACTTCGGCAGGCCTCGCTGAGCGTTCTTGCCACCGACGCTCAAACGAGAGAAAAACATCTCCCTTGGACTTCGGCATGCCTTGCTGAGCGTTCTTGCCACCGACGCTCAAACGTGAGAAAAATATCTCCCTTGGACTTCGGCATGCCTCGCCGAGCGTTCTTACCACCGATGCTCAAACGTAAGAAAAATATCTCACTTGAACTTCGGCACGCCTCGCCGAACGTTCTTGCCACCGACACTCAAATGTGAGAAAAATATCTGACCTGGACTTCGGAATGCCTCGCCGAGCATTCTTGCCACCGACCCTCAAACGTGAGAAAAACATCTCACTTGGACTTCGGCACGCCTCGCTGAGCGTTCTTGCCACCGATGCTTAAACGTGAGAAAAACAGCTCACTTGGACTTCGGCACGCCTCGCCGAGCGTTCTTGCCACCGACGCTCAAACGTGAGAAAAATATCTCACTTGGACTTCGGCAGGCCTCGCCGAACGTTCTTGCCACTGACGCTCAAACATGAGAAAAACATCTCACTTGGACTTCGGCATGCCTCGCCGAGCGTTCTTGCCACCGACGCTCGAACGTGAGAAAAATGGCTCATTTGGACTTCGGCAAGCCTCGCCGAACCCCTTTGACACATGTCGTCATCTCGAAGCACCGCTAGACCTCGGCAATGGATTCCGAACCCACCTCGACTTCGGCCTCCTTCCTGACACGTGTCAGCTCACTGAGGTGTTTGATGGGGGTCGGCAACTGTTGCCGAGAGTTCTTGCCACCGACCCTCAAACAAGGGAAAATGTGCCTTCGTGCAACTCGAGCCATTGGATCACCCCGAAACTCGCGCGACAATCTGATCAATGTCTCAGATTGATCCACGTCAACGGGTGTTGATCCACCATTCGATCATCTAGATTTTCGCGCCCAAGGCTGATGGATGATCCAGATTGCACCACGTCATAATTGGGTAATTAAAATTATATTTTATTTATTAATTCAAATTATTTATTTAAAAAATTGCGAAAAAAATAATTAAAAATACGGGAAAAATAATTAAAAATTCTAGAAAATAATTATAAATTCAGGGGAATATTTTTGAGCCCCTGGGTAAATAATTGCTGGTTAGAATGATTAATTAGTGCTTCCGGAGAGCAAATCATTGCTTTGCAAAATTGAATAAATGGTTCGAAAAAATAATATAAAATCGGGAAAAATCACCAAAAATCCAGAAGGGCCTGAGAGCAAACTTGGGCATGTTACCAGCTCAGAAAAACATCATCACCCCTCGAACGAGATTCGAGCACCCTTTGAGGACTCCGATAAAGCCCTATACGCCATTAAAACAGCAAAACTACTCCCCAAAGGCTGTAACACACAGTCTTCGGGAGTGGGGGGCTCGTGATATGGCTAAAAATGGGGTTAAATCAGAACCATTCAAAGTGAGCACGAATCTCAAAGTCGCAGGGGAAATATGGTAATTTCACCTACAGACGGGTCCGAATTGGGAACCGGGTCTCTCCTCTTAGACCCGCTAATCCATGAACGGATCTGTTCAGTTGAGAACGGGTCTCAACCCGTTAGTGACCAGCTCAACAGGATTGGAGGAAATCCTGGCTCGTCCTTATCTTAAGGAGGTGGTTATAACCACCCCTATCCAGCCTCACCGGGAAGTAGGGATTCACTCTTATCCTGAAAGAGATTCCCACGACGACTATAAATTACCCCCTACCTCCTACTGTCACAGGTGATCACTCTTTCTGCACTTGAGCTCTTTCCTATTATTTTTTCTGGTATTGACAAGAGCGTCGGAGGGTTCGTCGCTGGGATCCATCCCGGTGTTTTGAACGTTTGTGCAGGTCCACGGGAGCACCAAGAAGTCAACTTGCCAACAAGGAAGAAGTAGGATTCAACCCGTTCGAGTTCCTACGAACCTACAAATTCTGTCTACTGCCCTTACACCAGATGCAGCGGCAACATTAATCTATATTTTGAGGTAGGGTTTCCCCTTACATTTCCTTGGTTAAAAAAAAGTAATCTAAGGTAGACCAACTTCCTTATTTAAGCATACTAACTAATACAGTATTATATTAACTTTAGGCAAAAAAAAAAAGACTAATATTATATTATTTAGTTTGTACTCTTTAGCAAATAAATTATTCATTACTCAGAGTATCCAATATCATTTGCTATAAAAAAATGCATATTTAGCAATTGGAAATAGAAAATAATGTGAAGCGTCGCTATCGTTGTTGTCAAATTTAGCAATTGCCAAAAAATAAAAAAAAATAAAACGAAAGATCTCCTCCGTCTAACCCCAAATTTCTTTTTTTAATATTAAATATACGTGCAACGGAAGATCATCTTCCATTTGTTTGGTTTTTTTTTTTGAATTTTTAAATTGCTTAAATGATATTTTCGTAATTACCGAATGACAATTTAGAAATTTTTGAAAACTTTTTTCAGAGAAAGTTGCCGGGCGGAAGATCTTCCGTTCGTCTGCGCATTTTATCCTTTTTTTTTTATTTTTTTTAATTCATTGAAATGAGATTTTTGTAATTTTTTATGAGTAATTTTCGGGAAAAAAATATTTACAGAACTTGGCGAACGGAAGATCATCTTCCGTCCGACCATATTAATTTATTTTTTTAAAACGGACAGAGCATCATTCTCCGTTTTCTATATTTAACAATTGCTAAAGCGGATTGCTATCTTTAACAGTCTAGTGTTGATTTCTATTCTAAAATTTGAGTTTTTAGCAAACGATAGTGAATAGTATTTTTCAATCCCATTATTAAATTTAGGGTTTTTAGCAAACGATTGTGGATGCCCTTATCTCTAACAAAACAAAACAAATTCCCAATTTATTGAACCATATGAACATCATTATGTATTTCTGGTTGTACGGTTTTAGTCAACTCTTTTTAATGGAATACGGTCGGGCATTTTGTCTCACCATCTCGTATGTATTTTGCCCTCAACAGCCATTAAAGATAAGAGTTCTTCCTCTCCCTGGACGGCTTGGGAAGTTAATCCTAATTTTGCTTCAGACTGGGAGCAATTCCAACAATTAGCTCACTTTCCGACGCCGAAAAAGTCAGACCCTGCTTTCACTCCGTCCAAGTCCTCCTCTAAGCTATCCACTAAAGCATCGGATTGGACTGAACAGGATTCTCTCTTATCGGAGGAGGAAGCAGAATTGGCAATTAATAAGTCGAAGGAGGTAAACTTTCCCCTTTTGTTTTCGCATTTCGAGTTTAATTTTTACCTCATATCGTTTCTTAGCTTTAAATTAGTTCTTTTGGGCTTTAATTTTAACTCTTGCTCATTACCTCTTATATTTAGACCCATCTTCGGGGTCGGTTCCTATTTACCTGTCTCTCTTAAATGGACTTGCATAACTCTCGCGGCGAAAGTTCGAGAGATTATGAAAGTTCACTCTTCTTCTCTTATTGATATCTCTGATATCATTACTTCCTCCCCTTCGAGTTCCTTTATAGCTGACATTCCCCCTTGCTCCCATTATTCTTCGATCGCTTCTCAGGATATATCATCTCCTCTTCTAAAGATGAGTTATCCGGATTCAGAGGCCTCTCTATCCCCTTATCCAAATAAACATTTTATTAGGTCTAGTGCTCGCCTTTTAGCTAAGAATTCTCATCGCTCGCGTTCTACTTCCCCTACGACTCCCTTCAACAATCCCTGTTCCAGTCTTCAGCAGACCTCGTCGGTTCCTTCGTCTTCGCCTTCTCTTTATCATCTAGGGTCCATTTATACTCCTATTTTCGACTCATTTTCTAACTCTGAATTAGCTTCTAACGCTCACAACCTTGGTTTCTTGATTGACCCCTTGGACTCTCCCCGTATCCTTTCCCTTAGAAGAAAATAATTTTCCAGAGTTTCGGAGCACCGCCTTTTTAATGATTAGTGTCTCCTGGAATATCCGTAGATTGCACAGCCCGGCTAAGCAAAGGGCGATTTTCGATTTAATCGCTTCATCTCATTGCGATATTATTTCCATCCAAGAGTCCAAGTTAGAAGCCCCCTCCCCTGCGATTTATCGATCCTTAGGAGGATCTATTATTTCCAAATGGATCTCTTTGGATGCGACTGGTTCTAGAGGGGGGATCCTTTTCGGTTTCAAGGAAGCCCTTTTCTCTCTGATTTCTGTTCATCGCCTAAACTTCTTCTTAATTGTCCAGCTTCATTGGACCTTTATGAATTTCCGGCTAACTGTTATCTCAGTTTATGGTCCTTCGACGTCAGATAGGCGCCAGTTATTTTGGAATGAATTCCAATCTTTACAGCAGTTCACTACAGATCTCTGTGTGATTTGTGGAGATTTCAATGTTACGCGTTTCAACTCGGAAAGATCACACCCTGGTTCTTCTACCTCTCAATCATGCATCTTTAACGACTGCATCCGTGACCTTCAATTATCGGACCTACCGATTTCTGGTAGATCCTTCACTTGGTCCAACCTACGAGAACATCCATCTTTTGCCAAACTCGACCGTTTTCTGGTTTCGCACAACTGGACGACTCGTTTTCATCAATCTTTTGTCCAGGCTCTTCCTAACCCTTCCTCTGATCACGTTCCGGTTGCGCTTTTCTCCAACTTCTGTTTCAACCACAAGCATAAATTTCGTTTCGAAAAATACTGGCTTAATGATCAACTTTTCACTAACTTAGTTTCCGAATGTCTGGCCTCTGTTACTGGTTCATCCGGGCTGGGAAATATCCTTCTTAAAATGCATGCCATCAAACATGGTTGCAAAATTTGGCGTTATGAGAGGCAATGCAACACCAATTTTCTCAAAGAATTCCTGTTGCAATCCATTGCTTCCATTGATAAGATGGAAGAAATGGGCCCCTTAGCTGAATCTTATCGTTCGGAACGTAATTCTTGCAAGCTTGAATATGCCGACATTCTCCACCAAGACCACGTTAAATGGGCTCAAAGAGCTAGGGTTAATTGGTTAAAGGAGGGAGACGCGAATACTGCATTCTTTCATCATTATGCCTCGCATAGACAACGGTGTAACCGGATATCGTCTATCTCTGCTCAGGGAGTGGATCTTACTTCTGATGAATCTATTCATCGAGAATTCCTTTCTTTCTACAAACTTCTTATTGGCACGAAGAAGCACCGAGCAATTGAGCTCGATTAGGATCACCTTTATGGCATCCAAAATCACGATCTCTCCTCTCTCGAGGCTCCTTTCTCTATTGAAGAGATCAAATCTGCTGTCTTTGCTTTAAAAAGTGATTCGGCGCCAGGGCCTGATAGTTTCCCTGCCTTTTTTTTCCAAAAATTTTAGGATCTGCTTAAGGCAGATCTCCTTAAGATGTTTCAAGATCTTCACCAAGGAAATTTCTCTTTTGATCGTATTAATTATGCACACATTGTGCTTATCCCCAAAGTTGCATGGGCACACTTCGTCTCGGAATTTAGACCAATTAGTCTGATCAACACGTCTTTTAAAATCATTATGAAAGTCCTTGCCTCCAGGTTGAGTTCTATTATCTCTCCCTTAATAGACTCAGCTCAATCTGGTTTCATCAAAGATCGTTTCATCCTTGACATTGTTGCGTCAGCTCAAGAAATTATTTCTCACTGCCATAGAACCCAGTCGGAGGGTATTCTTCTTAAGCTTGATTTTCAAAAAGCTTACGACAATGTTAATTGGGACTTTCTTATGGATATTCTTGTCTTTCGGGGATTTGGCCCCAAATGGATTGCATGGATAAAATCCAGCCTTTTCTCAGGGACCTCCTCCCTTTTTATCAATGGTTCGGAAGGCCACAAATTCAAAATTAGGTGTGGCCTCCGCCAAGGAGACCCCCTTTCGTCTCTCCTCTTCTCATTAGTAGCAGACGTTTTTAGCAAACTTCTGCGTAATGCTTGAAATTTGAACATGATCGAGGGTCTTGGAGGTTCTCCTCTTTTTGAGGGTGTGCTCAACCTCCAATACGCTGATGATGCTATTATTTTCACCAAACCAAGCTTTCACTCCCTCCGAAACCTTAAACTTCTTCTTTACTGCTTTGAGATGGCCTCCGGATTATCGATTAATTTTCATAAATCCGCTGTTCTCTGGTTGGGAGGATCTCCCAATCGGCAGCTTGAGATTTCCCATTTTTTTAATTGCCACATTGCTTCCTTCCCTATCACCTACTTAGGTATCCCCCTTCGCTGGGGTAAGTTGCATAGATCGGATTGGTTCCCGCTGATTGATAGAGTGGAATCCAGGCTCAACGTCTGGTCGAGCAAGCTTTTGTCCAGAGGTGGCAGGTTGACCCTTATTAACTCAGTTATCTCAGCCATGCCCCTTTATCTTATGTCCTTCTATTTTTTACCCTCATGGGTCATTAAAAGAATTGATCAAATTAGAAGTAATTTCTTTTGGAATGGGTCCTCGTCATTTAAACCAGGATCCCATCTTTGTCAATGGAAACTGATCTGTTCATCCAAAGAGGAAGGGGGTCTTGGTGTCCTGGACCTTCGGGACCATAACATCGCGCTCTTGGGCAAATGGTTATGGAAATTTCATAATTCTGACCACCTCTCATGGGTACGTTTCATTAGAAGTTCTCATTCCGCCTCATCCAATTGGTGGGAGTTTCCTGAGGCAACTCATCGCCTTGCCTCCCCTTTTTGGAAAGGTGTTTGGAAAGCTTCTGCCGCATTTCAGTGCAGTATTTATCGTTCCTGCCATGATGGTTCGCGTGCCAAACTGTGGACTAACCAGTGGGTTGGCAACACCTCGCTGGCGTCGGCCTTTCCTTCCCTTTTCAATCTGGCAGTTTTACATCAGGCTTCTATAGCGGATTCATTCACGCTGATTAATGATACTCGCTATTGGTTTATTCCTTTCACGAGTGACCTTCCCCCACCGTTGACCGAGCTTTTCGATAGTCTCATTCATGTTCTTAACAGCTATGAATGGAGATTATCCGAGGGCATAGGTTGGCGCTGGTCTCATTCTGGGGTTTTCTCAGTCAATTCTTTTTATAGATTTCTCAACTCGAGAGGAGTGAAATCTCCTATAGCCAAATTTTTCTGGGAATCGAAGGTTCCTCTTAAGGTTAAGATCAATTCCTGGCTAGCTTTTAATAATAAGCTACTTACTGTAGCGGTTCTTAATAAAAGAAATCTTGCCTGGGGACAGCTTTGTGTTTTTTGTGATCAACACGAGGAAGATGTAAATCATTTGTTCATTCAATGTCCCATTATAATAGCTTTATGGAAGATATGCACTTTGGCTTGGAGTCTAGCCTCTATTCCTCCTGATCTAGCCTCGGTTTGGTTCACTAAGCCTTCAAACCCTTTGCTCCGGAACGCCTGGACTTTATCGGTTCATATCATTATTTGGATTATTTGGAAAGAGAGAAATGGTAGAATTTTCCAGAACCGCAGATCTTCGATTTTGGCGTTAATCGATGAGTTCTTTTTTCTATTCAAACTCTGGTCCTCGGTTCTGGATTCCAAGCATGAGACCACCTCCGCTATTCAATTTATTCAAAATGCTTACCAATGCCTCCGCTCTCTTCATGCTCTTTAATTATTGGTTTTTGGCGTTATGCTTCTAATCATAACCAATCTTTTTTTCTTCCATTATCTCTTGCAGGTCAAGGTTATAGCTCCAGATGCGGCTACCAGTTCTGATCCTCAGTGATCTTTGCTCTTGACTTTTTCAGAGCTGCTATCTTATTATTTTGTTTTCACTGGTGGTACTGGCATCTTCTCTTTTGGTCTTGGTGACCGATGGTTTTTTATTTTGGCTTGCTACTGATGTTACAGTTGCTACCTTCTCTTAGTAGCGATGCTCCATCTCCTTAACAGGGAGTTTTTGTCTATGACCTAATCTTCTGTTTAGCTGTAAGCTTCAGGATGTTTTGAGACTTTCTTTTATGCTGCTGTCTGTTCTATTTTAGCTTGGGTTGTGGTTTGTTTGTGGCTGGGCCTCTTTCGCTCTTTTTTGCTCTGTCTGATGACTTCGTTTTTGCTTTGCTTTGTGTCTTTTGGGATCTCTCGTTAGCGTATGCTCTCTTCCTTTTGGTATGTGCTGTGATGATTGTGGGTGTGATGGGAATGCTTGGCTGTTTGGGTTTCAATCGATTTTTTATCTCCCTACAGCAGCATTTCTATTTTACCTATTGTGGAGTTTATATCAATTTGGGTTTTACCACCACCATAGCTAATTATTTTCTAATCACCTCGTAGTTTTTACTCTCTATTTTTTTCTGTTGGTGCTATTTTGATTGGCTTCTCCGCTGCTTGGGATCAGGAAGTGTTGGTTTTCTTGGTTCTTGTTGGCTGGTTCATCTATGTTTCCAGGTGTTGGCTGTGCGGATGCTTCGGCGGGTGGTTTCACATTGCATTGGCCGAGCATCTTTCCCTTCTACTTCAGTTATTCTGGGTCCAGATCTCCGTCTGGGGTGGCGCTTCTGCTGTTCTTCGATGGCTAGATGCTCCATCAGAGTCGATCTCCTCCCGGGCCTGATGTATTTCATTTCTTTTTGGATTGCATTCTATTGTCGATTGTACTGTGATTGTCTGATTGTAGTGGCTCATTTTACGGCTTGTAAAATTACTGTTTATTCCTTCTATATATATATTTTTGATGGTTGGGGTCGTAAGGCCCTATCCGATTCATCAAAAAGTATTTATTTAAATTGCTATCTAGTTTTATGCTTTTTTCCCTAAATAAACCCCAATTTTAAATTTAATCCCACATAGAGCTCTCTCAAAAATATTTTCATTATTGTGGGTCTATTGCAGTAAATCCGCAGTTGACATTTGTGCTTAAAGTGTAACATAACTCGTAATTTTCAACAATGGCAACCTCTTAATTTTTCTTTTTTTGGATTTTTTCGTTGCCTAGTTAAAATTGTGGCAATAAATTTTCCTTGCCCACACTAATAAGTGTGACTTGGTGGCCTAATGATATTTTTTTTTGAGAAAAAAGTTAACATCATCATCGCATTATTAATAAAACATTAACGAAATAAGTAGTACAATAATTATACATCAATCTATTTTTAGAACGGAACAGTGGAGAACGATTATAAAGCTAAATCTACATTCCTAACTGGTCCCTCCCCTAACGGAACAGTGGCCTAATAATATTACGAGGCTACCATATAGTCCACTGGTGGAATTAATTTCCCTTAAGGATTTGAATACTATTTAGTATCAAAACGAGGCTGTTTAGTGAAATACACATAGTTTTACAACCTTGGAGACGGTTAGATGCACGCGAGTGACCTGTTCACTCAACCTTCCAACGGTCACGATCCTCCCCAAAACCTCAAAATTTTCAACTTACGTGTCACTTTCTGATTGGCCCTCCACATCACTCTCTTCTCCTACAAATACGAAACCTCGCTCCGTTTGTCCCCCATTTCGAATTTTCTCCATCTCCTTTTTTAAAAAAAAGCCCAAAAAAAAAAAAAAAATCCAATCTTTTTCCCATTAATGGCAAAAAAATCCCCTTCCCCTCTCATTGCCGTCACCCTCTCTCTCCTCCTCGTCTCCGTCTCCGGCGACAGCGAGGAGAAAGTCAACAAGACCTCTGTCAACGGCATCCTGTGGGCCGACGACCCGACTAACGCGGCCGCCGGCGATGACGTTATCGATAACATCGACGGCGGGTTCTCCTCCCTCGATAGCATGCTTCAATGGGCAATAGGTGAGCAGTGCATTTCTAGGGTTTTTGTGATGGTGGTGATTGGTTGAGTAAAAATTGGGGGTTTTTAATTATTTATTTATCTAGGGCATTCGGATCCGGAGAAGCTGAAGGAGAAGGCGAGCGATGTGCAGAATTTGTCGGCGAATGAGTTGAAGAATCGGCAGGTGGAATTAAAGGTGAGACCTTTTATTGAGGTTTAGTTCCATTTATGACGATGAATTCGATGTCCAGTGCTAGTAAAGGATTGTAATTAGTGTTGGTTTCAGTCACAATTGGATTTTGTAGGGGGTTTAAATTTTATATTATTATGTGTGAGAGAGAGAGAGAGAGAGAGAGAGTCTGAGTCCCCTTCCGCTGTGCACTGGGTCTTTTGGCCTTTGTATCGACCATTCGAACTGTTCACATTGATCTATACATCTAAATTAGTATAAATATGTAAAATTAAGTCATTTGAAATTCATTTGTCCATGCATTGAAGTGTTACAAAATTGTATGGCTGAATATCGTTTATTTTTATAATGACATGATGGATGGATAAATGAATTTCAAATATATATTTAGACTAATTTAGATGTGTAGATCAATGTGAACCGTTCGGATCATCGATACAAAGGGCAAAAGGCCGAGTGCACACGGAGGGGAGTGCACAACGGAAGGTTCTCTCTCTCTCTTATATTGGGGATTAGTACATTAGGAATTACCGTTCTTGATGGCTCTCATCCAAGGTTGCGGAAAGCAGAGAGAGCGGGAAAAGGTAGGGTACCATAGTACCATTTAGTTTTTTTACCGCTTTAGTGGGGGATCAGCGCAAATTAGTGTCAGATAGTTCGGCTTTTTGGTGCCAGTTGGGAAACAAAGTTCAGTAAATTTTTTTTTCATGTGGAGGTCCCAGAATGCTAAGTGGTTTATCTGTAACTCTACTTTGAAGGACAAGTTGGTTCATAAATTAATTAGGTAGGAGGGGAGTTTAGATAATCCAAATGGCCAAAGTTTTGATGACTGAAGGTATGTGAGATAGCTCCACTTAACTTAAATTTAACTCTATTCCCAAATATACCCTAAGAAACTTGTTGAGACGGGGTGGGGCCTGTAGCTTAGAGGATTAGAGCACGTGGCTACGAACCACGGTGTCGGGGGTTCAGCCTTCAACATCTCATCCATGTAAACGTAATGTGATGGGAGATAGTGTAAAGAACAGAAGGTATTTCTTGTAGAAACTTGATTAAGGTTTGTTTTTGAATTGAAAACACGAGGAATAAGTAAAATAGGGAAATGAATATTGTGTAACTTATTTTGTAGTCCTCTAATAGTCCTTTGTAGTGCTGCCTCCCCCTACCTTCTTCCCTTCTTTTCCACGTAGTTATCTAATGGCTTTCGTAACTCTAACAGCAACTTCCTGATTGTGACGTGTATGGTTTACTTGTTTAGTTTTTACTTACCGCATTCGTTTTATTTCGCCATCTGGTTCTCTGTATTTTGTCCTTTTCTGTCAATACTTCTTTAATTGCAGATTACCCTTTAGGATCTTTACTTTTTCGGGTGCAGATCATATTGACCGTGCATAATGCAAATCGCAGGAGAGGGCCAATTAAATAAGTCAACGTCAGCTGATTTTTCCATGTCAGCCTTAACTAGCTGGCTAATTAATTAACAGTTTTTAAATATTTTGGAATGTATTTTTAAGTGACCATTACAGATGACCCACTTCTCCATGGCCTTCTCCACCATTTATCCTTCCCTCGCAACAGCCACTTCTTTTACCATCTCCTCTCTATCTCCCTCTCTTCGCAGCCAGCACCTTCACTTTCATCCAGTGATGTTGAGGCGCGCCTCAGGCGCAAGGCGCATGCGAAATCCCAGGGTGCGCCTCAAGCCTCAGTTGAAGCGCAGCCCTTGTTCAAAGCGCTGGTGAGGCGTGCGCCTCAGCGCGCCTTGTGCCTCAGAATGCCTCGACGAAAGGCGCGCTTCAACGTTGTTTTTTCCTTGTTTTTCCCCTTCTTTATTATTTAAGTATTCTTTCTTTTTTAGTTTTGAGTCTTTTGACAGGTTTTATATTTATGTTCTTTTTTATTATTTAAATTATTCTTTCTTTTTTATTTTATTTTTTTAATAGTATTCTTGCTTTTTAGTTATACAATGCTTTTGCTTTACTGCTTTATTAGGTTGCTTTTGCTTTACTGCTTTATTAGGCTATTTGGATGAAACTTACTGTAATAATTAATTGTTGAATACTTGAAAATACTTAATATTTAATTGTAATATTGTAATACTCTGTAATAGTGTAATACTAATACTGCACTGTGATATTCTAAAAAAAAGAATTAATTGTTGAATGTACAAAAATTATAACTTACACAGTTGCAACTTATAAATTACACTTACACCGTTACACGGTTACACTTACAAGTTACATTTACAAAGTACGTCTTCCATACCTTACTTTTTAAGTATATAATTATTGTATGATATATTTTGTTGCTATGATGTTATCTTGTTTATATAATCTAATTTATAAATTTTAAAAATTCCAAAAAGTAATAGTGTGCCTCGGTTAACTGAGGCTTGCGCCTCAAATTGTGCCTTGCGCCTCAGGCTTTTTACGAGGAATTGAAATTACTTGTGCCTTACGCCTTCGACTACACTGCTTTCATCATTGTTGGCATTTGATTATATTTAGATGTAGAAAGAGAGATAACAGAACCAGGGCCGATCCTGAGGTATATAAGGGCCGAGGCGAAAAATAAAATTGTGCCCTTTATAGATATGCATATATAAAAATATATTAATAAAATATGATATAACGGCAGGGGACATAAAAACAATACACCGTAAAATAAAGATTTTATTGTTTTGCTTTATGACATCAAATACTCCATATTTTCCATTAAGTATAGTGACATCAATTCTTGTATCTTAAAAAAAATCAAATCAATCACATCTCATCTTAAATGATCTTCTTGCATTTTTAAAAGCAAAATCATCAATTATATGTTCAACCTCAATATTTTTCAACATTCTTTTTAATACTTAAAATTGCTAATCAATTTAACCAATTTTGAATCATAGTTATTCGCAAATAAGATTTTAACAATTTTAATTTTGAAAAGCATATTTCCACAAATGCTACAGTCATAAGTACAATCAATAAAATCCTATAAGCAACCAAAATATTTGGAAACATATCCTTTTTTTTTCTTTCAAACTCCATAATTTTAATGGAATGTCATGATTTATCTGTTTCAAATGCTTCATTTCGTAGCATTTCTTGCAATATTTGTAATTCTGAAAGTAAATAATTTGCATCAATATTAGAAATCTCACCATGTTTCAAAGCATTTTCAAGTTCCATACAACAATTTTTCATTTCATCACCATCCAATGAAACTAACCGTGATGCATCCAATAAGAAGCCAAATATAGATTCAAAAATTTGCATTTGTTCAAATCTACTCTTCAATGGAGAAAGAGTCATACAAGAAAATAATCAGTTGCAAAATATTCTTGAGCAGATTGTTGTTTTCTATCCGTATGGGGAATCTCATAAAAAAATCTCTTTCTAAAAGCCCTACGTTTTAAAGGAAATAATGACTCAATTTCCATTTCAGATTCAATTTCTTTAGCTTCAATCATAGCAAAAGTAAATCATTTTTTTCTATATTTGTTTTAAAAAATGAACCAACAGTTCCAAGGTTTTAATCGCAACATCAAGAAGCATATCTTCAGTCTGCAATTTTTTACTCACTAAGTTTCTGCTAATTTAATTCCAACTTGATTCAGAATGTAGTATATAACTAATAACACTTACTGAACCATTAATTAGCAAATAGAAATTTAAAAAATATAAATTAAAAATAAAAAACCATTAATTAGCAAACAAGGATTAAAAGGTAAAAAATAAAAAAAATAAAAAAATAAAAAATAAATAACCATTAATTAGTAAACAAGAATATGAAAAGTTAAAAAAATTTGCTCTTGTTGAGAGTTGAACTCAAGACCTCCCACTTACTAAATAGGTGCTCTAACCAACTACACTAGAAGACCTTTTTTGCATGTATAGCTCAAATATTAACCAACTACACTAGAAGACCTTTTGCATGTATAGTTCAAATATTAACCAACTACACTAGAAGACCTTTTGCATGTATAGTTCAAATATTAATTAGTTCAAGTGTTACAAACCCATTTTACTTACAAAATTTTGTGCCCCTCATCAAAATTGGGCCCTGGGCGGTCGCCCAGCCTGCCCTCGGCCAGGGCTGGCCCTAAACAGAACCCAACTTGTTTAGATATCAAACTTATTTTTTTCTTGTTTCTAAAACAATTTGATTTGAAATTCTAGATATTACTTTCAATAGATTACATTTTTTCGTTTATGTTTTTAGAAATAAGGCTGTAGTGGTAGTAGTTAAAATTATAATTATAATTTCCATGAAATGGTGGTTCCGAAAGGGGGAAGATGAGGAGGTGGTGATGGTTGTGACAAGTGAGGAGGAAGCGGCCAGGCGGGTGGAGGCAGCGACGGAAGGGGCGGTTGCGACTGGCGAATGGGGATGCAGCCCGTGGGGAGTGGGAGGAGGAAGTTGAATGGAGAGGTGGTTAAGTGGGGGGGTGTTTCTTAAGTAGTTTGTTTTAATTATAGTTAATTATGTAGATTTTAAAGAGATATTGATGGAGTAATCAATGGTTTCATGAGCTGGGTATGAGGAGGCTGATGTGTACTTCTTTCATTGGTCATCTTCTGCAATTTGCATTTTGCATGGTCTGCATCAATGTTGAAAATAGCGATAGCGTATAATGTAGCGTTAGGTCCTGGTAGCGCGAAACGCAAATAGCGTATAACACAATAGCGTAAGCTTTGAAGAAATTTAATTTTTTATTTCAAAAATTAAAATTATTTTAAAAAAAATTCTTATAAATTCTTAATAATTTACTACAATCGAGAAAAAATATTTGAAGGCTACTAATGATAAATGCCACACTAAAATGAGACCTTTATAACAATGTTGAAAATAGTGGTAGCGCAAGTGTAGAGCTCAAGCCATCAATTGCGCAAAACGTAAATAGTGTAATGCATAGCGTAAGCTACGAAGTTTTTATTTTTTTAATTTAAATAATTAAAAATTAATTAACTAAAAAATTGTAATATTCTAAATAATTTCTTGAAATTAAAAAAATAAAATCCGAAGGCAAAAATGCTAATAAATATCACCAAAATGAGACTTCAATGTTAAAAAATCAAGACTTACTAGGACTAAGAACACACATAAACATGAATATATAATGGAATAAAACTGCGAAGTGAATGAAGTAGATTAGTTTTCTTGACTCTAATCAAATACCCCTAATTCAAACTTAAAAAAAACTATGGGATTGAAATGAACAATCGGAAAAGAATAAAGAAAATAAGAGAAACCCTAATAGTTGGGTCACTAGCTGTTGTGAAGCACGTATACGGGTATCCGTATCCGATACGGTATGTATCCGGTACACGGATACGCCGATTTCTCAAAAATTAGGATACAGGTATGTTAGGATACGTTTAAATAAAATAACTAAAAATAATTAATAATATATATTAGATCCATATTCTTTTCAACTTTGAGATTAGATTTCTGTTGGTTTATCTGCATGTTTACAGGACATTAGTATTCTTATCACTGGTTTACAGGACATCAGTATCTTATGCAGTATGTTATGCAAGTGTTTACAGAACATCAGTTTACAGTTTACAGGACATCAGTATGTTATGTAAGTATTTACATGACATCATCAACAAAAGCAAAAAAAAAAAAAAAACTAAAATTTTTTTAAACCCAAAAACGTATCCCGACGTATCCTGAATGTATCCCAGTGTATCCAAAGCGTATCTGATGTTTTTTTTAATTTTTTATTTAATTAAATCATACGGATATGTATCCGATACGTATCCACCACGTATCCGGTTCGTAATGCACCCGATACGTATTAGATACGTGATACGTGACCCCCGGAGAGTATCCGTGCTTTATAGGCTAGCTAGAATAAAACAAAATTAAAGAAAAAAAAGAAAGACTGAGAAATTCACTGGAAACAGACATATAGTTGTTGGAGTCTTGACCACTACTTGAAGAAATTCGAGTCCTCACAAGGATTGAGTGTCTTAGTGTTACTTGCATGTGTTTATACCTCAACTGTTTAGTTAAATAAAAAGGTATGTTTGTAGCGCAGGCTATTGAAGTTAAGTTACGATGCACAAATAACGTGAGCTACACAAAAATAGCGCAGGGGCTATGTAGAAAATGAGTTATGCACATGAGCTTTGTAGCGGAAAGGGTAGAGTTAGATAACGTAACGAGCTATTTCGAGCTTCATAGTGCGGTATTTTATACACTGGTGTGCATGGTCCGTATGATCTGCACTCTACTTTTTCTATGCTTAAGATTATTTTCGTCTTACTTAACATTAATATGTGAATATTCTCTTTTTTCAAAAGCATTCTCTTTTTTCAAAAGCGCAAGGTGGCAAGGGGCAACCAAGGAACCACTCGACACCTAATTGTCTAGAACGGAGTTAAAACTTAAGAAATGGATTTGGAATTTTGCATTCTCATAATGTGTTTTCTTCGACCATTTCTGCAATGCGATCAATTGTACTATAGTATGTTAGACCCTAAATATGTAGCGTGTCAATCTTATTGGTTGGCATGTATTGCTGCGGAGACATAGTGTCCTTTTAATTTGCATTGGTTTGCTCACAGTAACAGTAGCTGATTGGGAACTTGCAAGGGACTGAATGCATGATTGCAAATTTTGAATTTTGCACGATCGTCGCTAGAAGAAATATACTTGGAAAAGAAAGCGGGAAATGAAACCCCTAGGGTGCATGCACTATAGGATCCCTCTATAGGTAGGTGTTCTGTTGCCTATAAGATTATTTTTAAGCATGCTTCTTTATCCAATGGAATATATTTTGGAGAGGTGGGTATGTGGCATTAATAATACTTTTCTGCGGTGCTAATAAATTGCTCTGGATGATATTTTGTAACTTGATGCACCATTATCTAGTACATGGTGCTATGTATGGATGATATTCACATTAGTTTATAGATCAATACTCCATTATCTATTCTATAGTTTGATAAGGTGTTTGACAGAGGAGGACATGCAATTTCTTCTTTGGAATATAATAATGAAGTAATTGGGGGCAGGATGCTTTAATTGTTGGTTATTTCTCAACTTGATGCACGCTTTAAGATAATTTTATGGGTGGTTGAAAATTATTACATAAACTTTTGTGCACAACTGTACATGCACTGTTAAATGCATATATTCTGAATGAACATTTGTTGAAGATGCATAATTTTGATATAAAAATGTCGTGGATTGCTCTTATTAGCTCTTGTGAGGTAAATGTCCTGCCGTGCAACATATTATGGATTCTTGAAAAATAAGTGCTTGCAGTAATCTTTTAGTTGGAGAAGATTTGGTTATATACTTATATTATTTGTATGTGTCATACTCACTCATGGCTGTAGCCATCTGCATAAGTTTGATGTTTTAATATTACTTTTATCTAATAGCTGTCCCAGATCTATTATTTATCTGTAGAGATGCGTATAAACTTCTTAATTTGTGTAACATCATAAACATTAATTCAGGAGTTGATGGAGAGACTGAAGATGCCGTCTGATGCAGAGTTGATGCAAATAGCTATAGATGATTTGAATAATTCATCCACTTCATTGGAAGGTCGTCAGCGTGCATTGGATGAACTACTGACTCTCGTTGAGCCTATTGACAATGCAAATGGTAATTTCAAGTTCATTAATTTGTTTTTGCACAAAATTAACTCTTCTCATTCTAATTTTGTTGTTCACCATCTATTCCGGAGGATACTCATAAACGTGCATGTTTCTCTAGGTTCTATAATCAATCTTAGTCATCTCTGTGATTCTTCTAGCTTTACATTTAGGCTAGAAAAACAAAAAATATTTTGGGGAATGGTAATTGATATAATATTAATGGTATCTGTTTTTATTTTTTCCGAATTAACTTTATAGGGTTTCACTGAATTAGTTTCCTTGCTTTCTTGTATATTTCCATACATATCCTCGTTCTTTTGGCTTATTTTGCTTGTATAGTTGTATATAATTCTGTCAATTGTTAGTTTTTGAAATTTCATAGTTACAATTTTGACGATTGTAATAAAAAAATTAATTTAAGTTTTACAGTTTATAAGACAGGGATTGCCATCAGTGTGTGACTTAACTTTTATGTCATTAAGAATATGACCACAAATAATGCTCATATGAAGATGATTATGATTTGAATTCATTTTTAAATCATTACAAATTTGGTCAGTTGGTCTTATTAGATGTTGATTGAAAGAAGTGTATTTCTGCGAATATCTTAAATTAACATGATTTTGTATGAAATGTAAAAAAGACCAGGATAGTTTTCAAAGCACAAATTACTTATTTGTCTTTAACTAATGTATTGAGAGAAACCTTTCTTGTATTTGCTGAACATCATTGATTCATTTGCAATTAGTCTCTGATACAATACTTGTCTCCTGAAGCTAAAGAGAATTCCATTACGAGTTCTAATTCCTTTAGATTGCTATTCATTTTGTGCTTGTAAATCTGAGTTATCATATTATCTTTTGATATCCAACTCGATGATTGAGCACTTTGTTACTGAACTCTGCAGTTAAGTATCACTCAGCTATTTTTGAAATGACACAGGAGTAGTAGCTACACTGAAGTAAGAAAAGTTAGCTGTGTCCTATTGAACATATTTTTTAGAAGTTCAATATATTCTTCACTGTCTAGTTGTTGCCCTGCCTTGTTATTGATCTTCTTCTAATTATTGAGCTTTTGCAATAAACTTTCAGACCTCAATAAACTTGGTGGCCTTGTTGCGGTAATTCGAGAACTTTGTAATTCTGATCCAGATATTCGGAAAACTGCTGCATGGATTCTTGGGACAGCGAGTCAAAACAATGCCCTTGTACAGAATCAGGTAGATATTAGCTTTTCAGAGTTTCAGGCCATATCCCCGATTATAGAACCTTTGCTGATGAAATTTTTGTTCATAATTATGTAAATTATGCTTGGTTTTAGTCTTGCTGAATGACGGAGGTGTAGAGATTTTGTCTATTGTTTCACTATTGCATTTAAAAAAAGTATATAATTGACAATGTTAATTTCTTCTGCCCCCCATGCTATTCTTCTCAGTCTCTCAACTTAACTTAAAATGAATCTCAAAAAAATCAAAACTTGATCAGTTCAGTGCTGTTTATGAATCTATTGCTCATCTAAACAGCACCTAATTGCCATAGAGGGAGGGTGGTGGTGGTGGTTGTGTTTGTGACTGTGTTGGAAGAGAGAGAGAGAGAGAGAGAGAGAGAGAGAGAGAGAGAGAGAGAGAGAGAGAGAGAGAGAGAGAGAGAGAGAGAGAGAGAGAGGGATGAAGCACGCAAGCCTATATTTGGAAGCAACGTCCAGTCCAACAATTATTTGACACAAGATTATCTATGTTAATGTAGTTTGTCAAAAAAGATCCCATGTGGGTGTGACTTATGTCATGTCGCATCTGTATTAGCCAATTTGTACTCTCTCCTCATTTTCTTGTTCTGTAACTCCAAACTCTTTTAAGTTAATATTTTCCAATTCCTAACAATTTATTTTCCAATTTTTTTCTTTGACCTTATCTCAGATCCTGGAGCTTGGTGTGTTAAAAACATTAATCAATATGGTTGGATCTAGTTCCAAAGAAGAAGCCATAAAGGCAATGTATGCAATTTCAGCTTTAATCAGAAATAACGAGCACGCTCAGGAATTATTTTATTTAGAAAATGGAAATCTAATGTTGCAGGTAATATTGGTAAGTTAGAAGCATTGTTGACTCAAGCTTCCTGAATTCTGATAGTAGTCATTTTTTTCATTTTCCAGGATATAATGAACAACCTTACCATTGATATTAGGCTTCAGAAAAAGGCTGTTTTTCTCGTATCAGATTTGTTAGACTATCAATTGCACACTGCAGAAACTGCAAAACTTCCTTTTCTTAGCAATCACCTCTTCTTGAAATCTGTAGTCGATCTCCTGTTATCCAATGATCTTGACCTTCAAGAAAAGGTATGCCTTTGTATTCTGGATTTCCTATCCTAGACTTATTTGCACATATGCTTTTCATTTGACCATTTCACAGCTCTGGAATTTCTATACTGTGCTTAGGAAAGTGAAAAACAAGTGTCATATGCATTCTGCAGGCTGTGAAATGTTTGCTATTAGATATTTGACTAGATTCTTACTTATTTAGCATGTGTGGGGTTTTTTTTATTTTCAAGCCGGTGGATTCTCATTTATCCTCCCAATGCACAGTAATTCTGATCAATTTTCACTGTTGCTTGTATAATGGTAGTTATTAAAAGCTCTTTTTTACCCCTAGTGGTAATAATCTTTGTTGATATAAAAAATGAATGTGCAGCACACATGAACAACCAAATGGGGAAAATTTATCAAATGGTAGGAAGGGTTAACTCTGGTATTATATTTTGGGATACCATTCATGTTATACAATGTCTTTATAGTGGTGGAATTGATATTTTGCAGTACTACACTACACACGATTTTTAGTTTGTTTTAATAGTATGGTCATTCTTTTTTTGTTTGTGCATGGGTAGTTTCTCTATCATATTCTGTCCTTATGGGATGAGAAGGCTGTTTTATATATTTACTAGGTTTGCCCGTTGACATGTCCCTTCGACACTTCTTCGGAATGGTGCACCTTGTTTGATTATATAAAATAGTTTCAGAGGTCCAACAAATTAATTGAAGTAGGAAACATATTATATGAGGAAGCAACATATCTACCTTTAAGCTCAACCATCGCCTTCTTGATCATTAGCTTGAACTTACCTGGAATGCATATAGTTTGTTAGAAACACTGTATAAAGTTTTTTTTAAACTTCAGCATCACTTTTAGATGATTGTAATAGTTATGCAAGGACATGATCATATAGGTTTTATAGTGCTTACTCTAATCCCATAACCACTATGAGCATGTCTAAATACAATGGTATCCCAAGTGTGCAGGTGTGAAGATATCTACAATATCAATAATCTAAACATTTGTTTGTCTGAGACTCTCTTTGCAATTGAAATACCTCTTATTATTATTTCAACCTAAATGTAATACATGAAGTTCTCAAAACTCTAATCCAAGTTAATCATTTCTTTTATCTCCATTTTGTCTCCCCATTGCACCTTTATAAAAAAAATCAAAATGGATCAATAACAAATTTACTTTAACTGTCTTTCTTGAGTGGAGAGTTTGCACCGTTCAATGGTTTACTCCAGTCATCCTAATTCTATATATCCAAATATACACTAAAAGTCCTTATATGTTATGTTATCCATGGTTTCTAATAACCAGTGAAGGGAACACTTCAAGATCGTATATTCTCTTTTGTAGTAAAGAAATTAATATTGGATATTTGCCAAGTTATTTTAGGTTGCTAATCAGCTTACCTGTCCTGCTATGGTTTGGAAGCCCAAATTGAGGCCACCAAATAATCTATCTCTCACTTGCGTAGCCCTTAAGTCAAAACCAATAAAAAAATTCATCAAATAAATTACCCAATTAAAATTTTTTAACCCAAAAATAAAACAATCATACCTCTCTGAACTTAGATCCCATGCACACACAAAATTCGAGTAAGCAAAAAACTGAGTAATCCCTTGCACACACAAAATTAAAAATTAGAATTCAGTTAATGAGATGAAATTAGAGTCGCCGCATCGCATGTAGAGGCACTCGATTTGGTGGAGAGGAGTCGCCGATACGGAGTCGCTTGATATTCGTGCTCGATTTGGTGGAGGGGAGTCGCCAATATGGAATCAGCAGCGGATTAGATATTGGCGATGACCTCTTGATTGGGGTTTGATACTGGATTTGGATTTGGATTTGTTTTTAGATTCACACTTGAGAGGACGATGGAGGATTCGCCAATGGAATGGAAGCGAAGGTTTAAGAAAATGGTTTTAGGGATTTGTAGTTAGCGGCTTAAAAAAACCCTAGGGGAGAGAGAAATTGGAGCTCTCTGGTTTGGGGAATAGAGGGAGCAAACTGATCTGAATAAGAGAGAGAGAGAGAGAGATAATTAAATAAATAAAGGAGGTTTTTTGGGGGGGGGGATTTGAATTTGAGTTTTGGGGGTAAACTTTTGGGGTGGGGAGGGGGGGGGAATGGCTTTTGGGAGCTTTAGATTTGGACCATTGATTTCCTTACTATTGAAGGAAAGCCACTTGATAGCTTTTCCTTTGTGTTTTATTATGTAGATTATTTACCACGATCATAGGAGATTCTATTTTATGATTACAAGTATAGATTGATTTGTAAAAAAAATATCCTTCTACCAAGAAAACATCTCTGCAAGCATTAGTATCTTTGTTGCAAAAAATGTCCAGTAAGAAAGAAGCAACTCTGAACCAAGTTTTATGTCTTGGAATAGTCGAGTTTGTTCTGCAATGATGTTCACTGATTAGAAAGAGTCCTCTTTGACAACCAACATATTAATTAATTTTAATTTTATGTAATTCTAATTCTATAAGGTAGTGGTAGGGTTGGCATTCGGGTTGATCGGGCCGGGCCTGGCCCAAACCGCTCGGGTTGGCCTAGGTTTCGGGCGGGCTCGGGTCGGGTTGGGAAGAGGGAAACTCGATCCGCGAACCTGTACGGGTTGTACCCGTATCGTTCCTGGCCGGGTCACTGGTTGGCCCGAGAAGTTCATGAGTTAATTTTTTTTTACTCCATTTTTTTTTATTTAAAAATGTACAAGTATAAGAGTGAAATAAAATTGTATATATTATTAATTTCAACCTCTATGAAATGTTTACAGCTTTTTTTACATACAAATACATGTAATAAAAATCCCCCCAAAACTTACACATTTCTTGAATTACATCTTTTAAGGGGATAATCTAGAGTTAGATTGAAGAGATGACATTGGACTTCTGTTATGCACTTCTACTTAATCTAAATCTAGGATCTCATCGCCCTAAATTTCCTACTATTGTTGTTGATCTTCAGGTGAGTTGCTTCCACTTGTTGAGGTGTCGACTGCTTTTCTTTAAGTTTTGTCTTCAGCTTTCATCCAATTTTCCGTGCACACGAAGCATCTCCAACAAATTCGGCTTCAAGCGATTTTTGTAATATGTTAAAATCCTGCCACTTGTAGGAAATACACTTTCTGAAGAAACTGTAGAGATATGAGGAGTTAGATCTCTAGCCATATGTGAAATCTTAGTACCAGAACTCTCACTATCTTGTTGATTATACCAATTTAATTCATTAGGTGTATTAGTCTTAGGTTTTTTTAATTGAATACGAGCAAGTAAATTAGCGGTGACATCTTCTAATATATTCTTACGGTTTTACCCTTACCTATAGAAGTAGTAGAAGAAGTAACTATACTAGTTATACTGCTAGATGTAAAAGTTTTATTCTAATATATTCTTACGGTTTTACCCTTACCTATAGAAGTAGTAGAAGAAGTAACTATACTAGTTATACTGCTAGATGTAAAAGTTTTATTATAACAATCATACAAGTTATTTAATGTCGATTCAAAACTAGCTAAAAATTCATTATATTCATATTCAGATTCATCTCAAAGTAAAGTAAAAAAGAATTCAATCAAATTTCTCGTATCCGCTAATTTAATACGAGGATTCATAAAAGTAGTAATACTTTACAACATAGGAAATTCATGAAAATACTTCAAAATTTTAGTAAATGACAATATGACTAATGTATTGGTCCGAAATCATATCTTGAAAAATTTGCATTGTAGTAATTGTTAAAATAAAAATACTACTAGAAGTATAATCATAATATTTAGAAAACTCCATAGTAACAAAGATTTGGCAAAAACCATGATTGAGGAGTCATTTCAAAAAGTTTTTTGCAATACAAAAATCGTTTATAATTTCTTTGTTTTGAGTAACAACATTTAGTAAATCGAAAGTGGAGTTCCATCAGTGTTGAACATCTCTAGGATATTTTCCAAAATGTATTTTCCTGAGTTTACACAATTCTTTAAATTCTTGATGCATTACCACTCAAAGCAATAAAATGTACACAATTTCTAATTGCATTCACATATGGATCAGCTTCTTTCAAAGCATCTTGTACACATAAATTTAAAATATGATATGCACATCTAATATTAATAATTTCAAGACATGAAGGAGCTAATTGTTCTTTTAAAGTAGTAATTGATTATTGTTGTTGGAGGCATTATCAAAACTAATAGTAAATATTTTATTGCGAATTTGATATAAATCACAACCTTTAAAAATATGAGTTGCGATAACCGTATTACTATAGGGATATGGCAAAGCGGCAAGTGATATGTTTCTCTTTTGAATCATCCAATCACTATCAATTTAGAGACAAGTTATGCCCATCATCGGAATATCGTTTCAATCTTTCTAATAATCGGAAGCTAACAATACTCTACAAGTCAAAGAATACAAGAGTACAATTAAAGCATCTCTCATTTTATTGTAAAGTTTAAAAACAATCGGCATTGAGTGTATTTCTAGGATTTTTTAAAAAAATGTGGATTTAGTGCATTTTGGTTAAATTTCTCTACGTTCCTACTTCGGAAAAGGCAACTCATCCTTAATAATTAGTTTGACCATTTCCCGGCGAACAATTTCGGGATCATAGGGGTTGATTTTTTGTTGTGATTGTTGGCCTTGTACTAGTGCGGGGTGTACATTTAAAATGTGTCGTTTAATTGTACCTGTTTCCTCACCCTTATTCTATTTGTAACTCTTGTTACAAGTTTTGCAAATCTTATGTCATATTCTAGGATTCTCCTCATCGATGATAAAGTCATGAAATTTGTGCGAATTACTAGTTTTTCCTCTAGTTTTTCTACTAGATTTGAGTTGTGTATTTAGTTTCATGTGTTTGTGTCTCACTAGTATGCATTTCTTGTTCTATGTCTGAAAGAACAGCTTACTAGATTACTCATTCCCTTCCCCTAAAGTCCAGGAAGGCCTGCCGTGTGGAGTAACATCGTGAGAACCTATGTTAAGCATATGGTTATATTTGGGCTTTAATTATGGAGTTGTTGGAGGCCGACTAGAAGAACTAGTGGAATCTTATCCACTTTGGGTACGACCGCTACTTCCTGATCTAGACATGATAAATGGTTTGTAGTAGTAGTGTATGAAAAAGAAAAAAAAAATCAAGTGTTTTAGTAGTGTATGTAATGCAAAAAAAAAAAAAACGATATAGGAGGTATATGTGAAAAAATCTAAAAAACTATAGGAGGGTTGAGAGAGAGTAGCGAAAAACCAACAAACAAATAGGATAAAAAAAAATTAAAGCTACAACAAAAATAAAGGGTTGAGAGAGTTGTGAAATTTTGATATCGTACTTCACGAATAATCGTATATAGAGTTGAGAGAATAAATAATAGTAGAGAAGCTCTAGAAGTAGACAGAGTCGAGTGAGTTTGTAGTAGATGTAATCACGTAGTCGTAGAAAAAGAGAGAGCTTCTTTGTTGAGAGAGTTTGTAGTAGAGTGCTGAGTGAACACGAATTTGATACGATCAAAATTGTTCACTTCTTTGTTGAATGAGCTTGATTGAATTGAGTAGTAGTAGTAGAGAGTGAGAGTTGATGATGGAGGTGTGAAAATTTTAGAGTGAATTAGGGGGTTTTTATATGCAAAAAGACCCCCAAAAATCTAAAAAAAACCCACACAAGACTCAACGGCTGTTTGAGCAACCCGTGGGGATGGGCCTGGTTGAGTGGGCTGTTTTTGAGTTTTTTCGACCCGGGTCGACCCAGTAAAGGTCACGGGTTCAACCCGAACTGGGTCGTCGCGGGTTGGGTCGGCTGGAGCAGGTTGACCCGACTCGAGTGCCATCCCTAGGTAGTGGTTTGAAGAGGACATAGTGGGGAGTCCTAAAAGAGGATCCAGTCTAGTATTTTCTATAGAACAGTTTTCTTTGAATTGCGAATATAGCGAACTAGTTGTTTTCTGATGCCCTTGATTGCCACCCACTTTCTTGTCTCGTGAAACAGGAAGGAACTAGAGGAAGAGAATTTCAGAGACATTTATGCTGATATTCTTGTTTTTAATCCGAGTTTTCTATAGAAGAAGAAACATAGCTTGCTTACTATATATTTTATTTCATGCAGGCCTTAACAGCAATCAGAAGTCTACTTCAACTAAAATCAACTGACGCCTCAGATTTTAAAGACTTTTGTGGCCTGGATCAAGTGTTGGAAAAAATGAGGGAGCAATTGGACAAGTTAGTGACAATGGAAGAACATAAAGATTACGCTGAAGATCTTGATAACCTTCGGAAAGAAGTACACCTACTATTCCATGAGAAGCTAGACAAGGTACATTAGGCAATGATTATGTTATGCTAATTCGGAGATCTAAAAAAGCATCCACAGTCGTGATTGTTAGAAAATGGATAATGCATATTTACATATAACATTTTATTTGTTTGCTGCAGTCGTCGAATGGTATTTTATAACAATTTAATTTAAAATAATAAAAATTCCCTATCAGACGGAGTTTGAAGTTGCGTCGGAGGAAATTAATTATTTTTAATTGGTAGACGGAACTTCACTTTGCGTCGGAAGGGAACAAAAGAATTACAAAAATGGTCAGGACGGCACTTCACTTGCCGTCCGGGGTTTGGGGGGGGGGGCTCGGACGGAAAGTGAAGTTCCGTCCGACATTTTTTTTGTTATTTTTTTGGGTTTTTTTTATTACGGTTTATTAATTTTTTTTGTGAGGGACTGAAAGTGAAGTTGCGTCAGATAAATAATTTTTTTTTTTTTCGTGGGACGGAAAGTGAATTGCGTCCTGTATAATATGCATTTATCTCAAATCCACTCTCATTTATAGCAATTTTCTGCCGCTATTTATGCATAAATAGCAAACATTATGCATAAATAGCACACGACTGTGGATGCTTTAATGATACTGGTCTTAATGTATTTTCCACCTGGCAGGTCTCGCGAGTTCCTACATAATGTTTCTTTTTGCTCTGTACACCGACATTGCATGACCCGTCTATTCTGCTGAGAATTGTTGTACAAAATTATATGCAATTTACCCTTTGAAGTTTTGTTTTTTCGGGGGAAATGAGAAAGTTTGGTGCTTGTACTTGGAAATAGTGTTATGTATATTACCCTTTGTTGAAGCAGGAAATAGCAAGAAGGTTCGTATTAAGGAACATAGTTGACGATCTTAAGTTAGCAAATTATATTAAACATGAACCTGTAATGATTAATCACCATTGTACATGAATAGTTTTATTTATTTTTCAGAAACTGACACGAGCCATTCAAGTAGAACTAGTCAGAGATCTTATCAGGTTCCAATTTTGAAATTTAATTATATATTGTGACCCCTGTTCACTCCCATTTTCTTTGTTTTCCTCGCTTGTTTGTTTTTTGTGTGCTTGCATCTGAAAGAAGGTGCTGAAATTGAAGTTCTTCAGCAAAATGCGTTGAAACAAAATTTTTATATTGCACATCCGAATAAAAATCTTCATTCTGCGAATTATTGTGGTGTTTGATCAGTCAGAATTTACTGGCATCCTACTGGTTTATGCATCTGATAATTTATTTCCTTTCTTTTCCCTTTTTTTTAAGGGAAATTTGATTTTTTAGTGATGACAAGATTTTCTTGAAAAATTCTCTTGTTTTGATATGACAGTGAAAATTTTGTATATCATTGTCACCATTAAAGTTCTGTATATCAATGGCTTATATGACTGACTTTTCTCGAATGTCTTGTATGGATCTAACTTGTCTCTCTTCATATTTTTTTTTTCATCTTTATGCAATCATTTATGATGAGCCCCCTCGTAATAATTTCATTCAAGAAAATCACTTTATTTACTCCTTCTTCATAACAAACATGTCGTAAATAAGATATTGGCTTTCAATCTTACCATATGATACTTGGATATTGATTAGATTTTTCATCTTTATGCAAACATTTATGATGAACCCCCTCGTAATAAATTCATTCAAGAAAATCACTTTATTTACTACTTTCTTCATAACAAACATGTCGAAATAAGATATTGGCTTTCAATCTTACCATATGATAATTGGATATTGATTAGATTTTTTTGTTTGTTTGCTATAGATTAGATATGATATGATTTCAGGTGCCAATCTAACTTTATTTTCTATAAGTAACACTTTTATAAATAATTATGTCGTAACTTTTGGTATTATAGTAACTAACAACAGTTGAGTAAATGAATGGTTAATATAACTCCCACTTAAAAATGAAAGGTTGATATTAGATGATTGAATGTCTACAAATTACAGGTTGTTTACAAATGACAACTCCAACTCTGTCATTATAATATTACTAGTAATCTGCACGTGTGATGTATGTTTTTTTTTTTTTTTTTTTTTGTTATTTTGTAGTTAACAAGAAGACATAATCTGGTCTCGAACCTAAGACATTCCTTAACTCATTACATACACTTTACAAATTACCTATAGTAACACAAACTTTTATTTTATATGAGTGACACTTTTGTAAATATTTATGTCGTAAATAAATTTGAACTGTGAGGGTATTATGGTAATCAACAACATTTGAGTAAATGAATGGTTAACATAACGTCTACTTAAAAATGAACAGTTGAGATTAGATAGTTGAATAAATGTTGGTAGACATACATTGTGACAAAGTTAATTGTAGCTCTCCCTTCTCCCATTATAATATAGTAAGATTAATAATCTGCACGTGTGATGCACATTTTAATTAATTTTCTTTATATAGTAAATAATACGACGTAATTTGGCCTCGAACCTCAGACCTTCCTTTACTCATCACATACTCTTTACAAATTACCCATAGTGGCAGAAACTTTTATATTTTTTAAGAGTGAAATCTGAACTTTGAGGGTATTATGTTAATTAACAATAGTTGAGAAAATGAATGGTTAATATAACTCACACTTAAGATGAATGGTTGAGATTAGATAGTTGAATGTCTAAAAATTACAAGTTGTCTACAAATGACAATCTCAACTCTGTCGTTATAATATTAGAAGATAAAGATCTCCAAAATCACATTTTTACAATAATTATTAAAATCTCACTTCAAGATTCTTGCCCAGTTCAAATTTGAGTGGTTAGGTTTTAAGCAAGTTCTCTCTGCCAAGAAGAATTTTTCCTTCCTTCTGCTATTTCTAATCCTAAAACCCCTAGTAATTTCTAAGTAGCTTATCTCCTAATTCTTGGTTAAATGCAATACATATAATAGTAATAGTCATTACGGAATTTCTTTAGATACTTCCATTTATATATACTTAATTGTTCTAAATTTCTGCTTAGTGGTTCTATTTCTTGTACACTAATTAAGGTATAATAATTTGTAAATTCTGTCTCAATCTCTATTTCATATGCTTCATCAATTTCAACATTTGTAATCTCTTGTAAATGGCATTGTCCTTCTGTTGGGCAATGACATTCTTTTTCTACTCTGTTGTCTTTTAAAAAAAACTTAATTCTAAAATTAAATCCTCTTTTAAGTTTAAAGATCTAATCCATATATTTTTTTAGGTAATGTATACTATGTACTTTCAGCACAACTCGTTTCAAATCTGATTTTATTGTTTGTGGCCAGAAGACTATGATACACATATACTTGCCCATCCATCTGTACTTTCTTTAGGTAATGTATACTCTGTACTTTTACCACAATCTGTTTTAAATCTAATTTTACTTTAACACCACCCCCACGGTTTTTTTTTTGTATCAGAGCATATACAATAGATCCTTCAAGACCAAAACCTATACACATAGAACATAGTATAGATCCAGTAGATTTAATTCATAAACAGACACAAATATTTAACTGTCTAGAATTAATAGCTACTGCTCTTAAAGAAAAGAATCAGTTATTAAAAGAGAGATCTAAAAAATTAGACTATATAAAACACCAAAACAGTGTTAAATTAGAAAAACTTAGTAAACTAGAACTAAAAGAACAGATAAAACATAATAAACCCAAATATATAGAATTAGAATTAGAAACTCTCCTAGAAAAATCAAAACACACTGTTCTCAATTAATGAATGAATACTTTATTGATTGATTACTGATTTAATAAACTGAGTACAATATGTCTCCTAAATATAGGAGAGAAGGGAAGACTAAACCGATACATTATTCAATACGAGGCTAAACTAATTTCTCTCATAATATAATATCTAACTCCTCTCAAACTCATGTTGGTTCAAACAACATGAGTTTGGAATATTGACGATGTTCATGTGGTAGGGACAACAAATTGTGATGCAGAAACGAAGCTCAAGTAGATGACGCAGGGAAGGCGCTCGATGGCGCATGTATTGGGATCTCACCCCAGACATGTGAATAGTAGTAGTAGAGGAAGAAAGTAGTGATGGAAGGAAGTAGTGGTGGCGCACTGTTGTGATCTCCATATCCCGAATTATGGCGGGATCTCCATATTTCGAACTGTTGGGATCTCACCCTCGAACTGAGAAGTAGTAGTCGTAGAGGAAGAAAGTAGTGGTGGCGCACTGTTGGGATCTTCATATCCCGAACTGTGGCATGATCTCCATATCCCGAACTGTCGGGATCTCACCCCTGAACTGAGAAGTAGTAAAATAAGAATGTTGGGATCTCACTCCTGACTTGAGAATTGTCCCTGATGGGATCTCACCCCTAACTTGAGAATTGTCCCTGAACTGAGTTCTGGATGCTAAAGATGGTGGACGTCGACGGAAGGTGAGGGAGACGAGAACTGTGATGATGTTGATATCTCCCCCTCTTAAACCCACAATGGATTAACCAGTGTGAGATTGTATATGGGACCTGGATGCAGAAGCTAAAGAACCTCCAAGATTTTTTTTTCGAGAACTAGGGTTTGGAGCTGTATAAAAAATTAACAAATAAAAATAAAAATTAAATGTAGGGTTTTGGGTTTCGTATTTGGAAAGTGGTTAGGGTATGGAGCGGGTCGGGTTTGGGATATTAGGGTAAGATGGTTTCGGGATTGTAGGGTTTGGGTATTTATTGAAAGTGGGTAAGGGTTAGGTTTAGAGCGGGTCGGGTATGAAAACAAACCAAAAAAAAAAAGATTGCAACTAGGGTTTTGCAGAGTATAGATGCATAGGGGAGTTTAGGGAAGCCATGGAGTTGACGGCGGCCGCAGTGGTGGCATCGGGGTTCGGTCGATGGTGGAGACAGGGGCAGCAATGGCGAGGTGATGGAGAGGATGGTAACGGCAGTCGGGGATGGTGATGAAGGTGGTAGTGGTCTGCGACTGAAGGGAGCTTCGGGTGGATGGGGTTAGGGTCTGTTGGTATTCGAGACGAGGAGGTCGACAGCCACGGTGGAGACGATGGTGGCTGTGGTTGCAGGCCAAACGTGGTTGCGAGGTGCTGTAGTGTTGTCGATGGCAGCAAGACGACGTCGCAGGGGCGGCTATTGTTGGTGCAGTCTCGGGTGCAGTGGCGAGGCGGGGAGTTTGCAGGAAGGAGTTCGGGTTGTCGAGGTAGAGCAGATGGTGTAGAGGAAGAGAGTGACGGGGATGCAGCGGTGTTTGGTGGTCGAGATGAGCAGCAAGATGGCGAGCTTCGAGGTGCTGTTGTCGAGTTAGGGACAGCAAGGAAGAGCAGCAGCGTCGATGGCTGAAGACCGGGGCAGGAGGTGGTGGTGCTGGATGTGGCACCAGTCGGTTGGGTGAAGAGGAGGCGGGGATGGGTTGACGAAGGAGATGGTGATGGTGGTCTTATGGGTTTCGGGGTGTCTCGGGTTGGAGAAGATGAAGAGGATGGCGGCTGACGTAGAAGAAGATGGATAATTAGGGTTTGGTTAATAGAGATTAGGAGTTGATTAGGATTTTGGGATTTGATTGGGAGCGGAAGAGGGATGTGGAGAGGTGGAGTGACTCCGATGAAGGTGAGAATCACTCCACCTCGACGACGTGGATATTAGTATAGGCCTTATAGGAGTACAGACTCTGATACCATGTTAGAATTAGGGATAGGAAGAAATACTTTATTGATTTATTAAAATGAGTACAATATGTCTCCTATATATAGGAGAGAAGAGAAGACTAAACCGATCCACTATTCGATATGAGACTAAACTAATCTCTCTCATAATATAATATCTAATATAATATCTAACGGCTCCAAATAGCGAACTTGTTAACTATAAAGAAATACTCCAAGGAATAGATCTCAGTTAGACAAAATAATCTTTCGACAGAATATTTTTATTATAAAAATATTAATTAAACTTCTCCAAAAGATAAACAGTATTTAGAAGCCACCCATATATGGAATTCAAGACAAGATTAGTAAGTTAACACAGAACATATCTAACAGATCCTTGGAACCATTAGGTAAAGAAAGAATAACGAGAAAACCTAGACTAACGCTCTGATTCCCTACCCAAAAATCAGAATGAATAGTAGAAATCAATCAAATGTACAAACCTTTATTGGACCCTCAAGAACTCTTAGGTCCACATAACAAGGTTCAACTAGTAACCCAAGACCTTTATTAGAAATATTATTTAGCAGAGGAGCTAATAATTATGAGGTTCAATTAGAAGAATTAATAGACCCAGAACAAGATATGATAGGCTTCAAAGACAAGGATTAACTGTACTTAATCCTAGAACGTTGTATCAAACTAGACGAATTGAATTTAAAACAAAATTCTTTAGACATAACAGAGAACAAGCAATTAGTTGTTTAGGAAATCAGTTTGTTAGTTTACCCATACTCAGTTAAACAGCCGATAATGAGCTTAGAAAGACTAGATATAGATTCATGCATCTATGAATGATAATTATAGGCATTAAATGATTAATGAGAAAAATTTAGGTTGCAAAGTTTTAGTAACACTTTTTAAGACAGATGGAACAATATAGCAAAAGGTATGATAGCAAGCATAGAAGTAGACATGAATAGTAACTCAGGAATTTTTTATAGGAAGATTAGTAGAGAAAAGGACTAAATAAATGACCAGTTAACGCACGTATCTGATATATCTTATCAGAAGGAATTAGCGAATACAAAAGAAACTAGAACAACAACATTTGTATCTCCATTTCACAGAATTGTAGCTTTTGGCATAACAAATTTTATAGGAGGTAACATGCCTAGAATTCCTTACTCATCTGATCAAGAATTAGAAAATAAATTTAGGACAAAAGGAAAGAGACAACCCTTAGAGCAGCCTATTAAATTTCAAATTAAGGCATAACCCCAAATTCTAAAATTGCCAGCACATGATCCCCAGACTTGGTCGAATATATTAGAATTTGGAAATATACCCTAACAGGAGATTACTATAGATCAACCAAAGACATGGAGGCAGACGAGATGTATAAATATCTAGAAACGTATCTTGGAGAAAGTACACAAGCATTATGGGAATCATATAAGATAGCTCTGGTAACAGAATACATTGAGTTACTTGCCTTAGGAGCTAACCCATACAATTTTGCAAACAAAATACAAAGCTTAGTTACATGAGAAGATCCAATTCAGGACACTTAGGAGTACAAAAGGATGCCATTAGAAATTTAGAACAATTAAGTATATATAAATGGAAGTATATAAAGAAATTCCTTAATGACTATTACTATTATGTGTGTATTTCAGGAAATGCATTTAACCAAGAATTGGGAGATAAGCTATTTAGAAAATTACCAAGGGCTTGAGGAATAGAAATAGCAGAAAGATGGAAGAATGAGCAAGGAGTAAAGGCTGAACCCAATAGACCTTTGGACAATAGGATATCATATTCAACATATACTTAAAATCCTAAAAGAAAGATGTATTGAGATACAAATACAAAAAAAGTTAAAACATTCGGATTATAGTTTCTGTCGAGAAATATACACAGCTTAAACATATGAAGTTAATGATAAAGAACCCAAAAGATATACAAGAAGGTATAATAAACAGAAATACTATAATAAAAAGAAATATTATTAAAGAAAATCTAATAGAAGAAAGCCTTACTTTGGTTTAACATGTTAGAAAATTTAAACCAAACAGATTATATAAAAATAAATTAGAATGTTTTACTTGTGGAAGTCCAGAACACATGAGTAGAACCTGTCCTAAACGAATCACTAAGCATGATAAAAATAGTACTTTAGTAGAATGTACTAATGAAGATCTTATTAATATCGATGAAACAGTGTTAGACACTGAATCTATTTATTCTATTATTACTATAGAAGACCCTAGTGAAGATAATATGATTTAGGATGAAGAAGAATCAAATGAATTCATTGAAAACATTGCATCACCTCTAGATATGCCCGAATTAGACTATTCAGATTTAGACATGATGAATGTAGAATCTACCAGCAAAGAAGATTCTTGTAACATGATTGAAAAATAAATATAAGAACATATAGTGTACCATGCTCTTATTGCCAATGGTACCCAGTAGAGAAAATAGAACAAAATGTTCAAAATGTTACAAAGAAGGGTGTATGAAATGTATTGAGAAAATCTATAAACAAGACTTTTGTTCAGAAATAGCTTGTACTATGATGCATACAAATGAGCTAAAAATACTAAGAAAAAGATTAGAAAATGTTGAAGATACACAAAAGCTAATATATGAAAGAATAGAAGCACTAGAAAGTAGATTAGATAAAGAAAAACCAACAATAGAACATCAATTAGAATTACACCCACAAAGAAATGAATCAGTTCAAATATGTATAATCAAAACCTAAAGTATTTAAAGGTTAAATGTATAGTAAGAATTAAAAATTATGAAATATAGTGTTTACTTAATAGATATAGGATGTACTAATTGTTTATTAATAAAGATATAATTCCTCAAGAATAAAGTTAAAGCTTCAAAATCTAGTGTTAAATTTTTTTTTCTTAAGAAGTTATCAGTTTTAAAATTGCTATTAAGAAAATCTTACAAATCTAAATCTTTTAACGCTCTTTTTATGTACTTTTCTTTTGTTCTTAGGATTTTTATTAAATCCTGAAATGTATCTATATAGTTAATACGTCACCGTACCAAATTTGTACCTAAGAAGTTATCAGTTTTAAAATTGCTATTAAGAAAATCTTACAAATCTAAATCTTTTAATGCTCTTTTTATGTACTTTTCTTTTGTTCCTAGGATTTCTAGTAAATCCTGAAATGTGTCTATATAGTCTAATACGTCACCGTACCAAATTGGTAGAGAAAGTGCTGTAAACAAAATTACGGTGTATATAACATGAATCTTATCAATGTGTAAACCCCTACTCTGTACTTATGCTTTGCTTATATATGTTTTTATGTCCCTTGTTACTTTTTTTAAAATTTTTATTATAAACTGTTCATCTTCCTTAATTTCCCATCTAGGACATATCAAGGTGAGTTAGGCCATGTTCGACTTTTCAGCCAAACCTAAATTTCCCCTTTTGGCACACTCATGGCCTTTCCTCAACTCGGCCTTCTTCGCCAATAGGATCACTAGTGGTTATTAGGAACTCCCTAGGGCCTAACTATGCTATTATGATATTCATACATGAAAGAGCTTAGGGATTAGAGCAGTTTCTATATATGAAAACCGAAGTAGAGAAAAACCGAAGGAAAACATTCTTAATAATATACATCGGTGGGGCATTTAACATACATAGCTCAGGGTTTTCCCTTTCGGGAACCCCCTAGGGAAAAAGAAGACTTACAGAGGACGAGTCCAAGCTTACCAGGAGCTTGTTCCTTTCTTTATCGTATAATGATTTTTACAAGAGGGAAAGTGAGTACATGAGAAAGGTGGAGAGAATTCAGAAGGATGGAATGGAAGTGAATTTGAAGTGAAGAGGGAGTCTTTATATAGGCGAGGGAAGTGTTTCGAAAGTCATCGTCTTTGCTATGTGGAACCATTCTATCCGTATTCTTTTTCTTTTGTGAGTGCGCTTGTAAGTGTGTCGAATAATGGATTCTACTTTTGACGTGCCTGTCTTGTATGGTGGAGTCTGGTGGAGTCTTGAGTCTTCTTTAGTGGAGAGGTTCTTTGATAATGGAGTTGATTCTTTTGACGTGTCGCCTTGTTAAGGTGAGTAGCTTTTTCTGGAGTCTTTTTAAGTGTCCAAGTTGTGAAGGGCTATAGAATCTAGTGATAATGGAGAATCTGGCACGTTATCTCCACTGATGTCTTCATCTAACGTGTCTTTTGTCTTTTTATCTTCTCGAATATCTTTTTCTTCTTTATTCTTGGCCAGTGTCTCTGAATGTTCTTCTTTTGATAATGCGTTCTTTAGAGCATAGGACACACATTCAGCAATTAGTGTTCTTAAAGATTCCTTCTTTTTCTTTGCTGATTTCTTCTTTGGCTTAGGGCGTTCTGGCATATTCCGTAGTTCTTCCATTTGTTGGAGTATGTGCATAATCTGAGTATAGTGATCTATTTTTGGCCGAGTATAATCATTTGATCTTACGGCCTTTTCTTCTACTAAGGCTTTGTCCTTGTCTTGGCTTTTTGGCAAAGCCACAACCATCGACGAATTTGATGAGTCTTTATCGGTAGCCATCTACTCTGGAAAATCCACTTGAATTTTGGGCCCATTGATGTCCTTTGTAGCATTCAGATGGGAATGCTCACCGCTCTCACCCTTTATATTTAAGACTGAGGGGACAGGTACAGTCTTTGGTGGAAATCTGGTACGGAATACATCTTTTTGTAAGTCTGAAATTTTCTGGTGCAAGACCTGCTTCTCATGAATAAAGCTATTAATGTTCTCGTTTAATTTCTTACAAGTTCAAGTCATAGCGTCCCAATGGTCGCAAAATAGGATCTTTCCTCTTTCCTCTTTAGCTACTGAATATTCTAAAGGAGCTTCATAAATAGTTCTTAATGAAGGGAAAACAAAATAGTTTTGTCCTAAATGTTTTCTCGCGACATCTAGTGCTTCTCACAAATTATTAAATCCTATATAGAATGGATCTCTGAAGTCTTTTATACTATCTAATACTTCTATCCAGGTATGAAAGACCCATGTTAAATTGCCTTTAAAAACTACATAAAATTTGAAATTTTTTTGTGTCTGGTTAAATAGTTCTGACAAAGAGTTCATAGCTGCAAGAAATTATTTCTGGTCTTTGTTATTAAAGGCTATCCGAAGATTGTCTAATATACATTTTTGTTCTATATTAACTGAAATATGATGAAAAGTCTTGAAAGATATATTGCTATTTGGAAAGAATATGAGATCTTGATTACCAAATCTTAGGCGGTTTTGCCTTGGTCTTGTTACCATAGTCTGACTAGATGAAAAATTATTATTTGCTGGTAAACCAGGCCTAGGTGGCGGTCTTTCCATCTGCAAATTATCATAAAAATATTAGTAAGATCAATATGTAAGTAAAGTGAAGATAATTTAAGAAGATGGTCTATTCTTGTATTAATTAATTGTATTCTAACTGTTCCCTCATATCCTTCTTCAGCGGGATTAAACTAATTTTCCAACTGATATAAAAATGTCTTTCGTATATACAATCCATGCTTTTGCTAAATGCTTCTATAGAGCAAATTTGTAGAAATTTGAATAAAGTAAAATCTAGGTCTGTATAATCAAGAAAATGATTTGGGAAGTTATTACATTCTGAATATACTAAGTCTAAATCTACATTTGAATTTAATCTTAGCTATACAAACATAGATTTATAATAAGTTTCTTTTATTCTCCTGCTTATTAACATGTCTTTGACTTGGTTATCATCTTCCTAGAAATGTTCTAATAAGTCATAGAGACTATTTGTATCATTAATCTGGTTTAGGATAGTTACAAATGTCTCAATGGAACAATATTCCATAAAAAAGATTAAATCGGGACCAGTAAGGTGTACAAGGTCCACCACGCATTTGAGCGCATTCTGATGTAATAGTTACTAAGTCTATCATGAATAGTATTAGTGGTACCATTAATATGTGCAAAATTAATACGGGTACCTAGTGCCGAACAACGATCAAGAAAATTTAACCATTGTCTTCATGAACTACGTTTACTATCAAGATTCATCTTATTGTGAAAGGATACTATTGCTTCACAACCGGTTCTAAGAATAATTTCTTTTTTAGAGATTATGAATATCTTAAAGCTATCTAGTGCATATGAAATTGCTAAAAGTTCTATGTCAATACTACTAATATTACATTTTTCTTTATATTTTCCACTAGCATATCTACATATTCGTTCTATATCTTTGTCTGAATACTTATCAGGTTTAGCAATAAGGGTTGCTCGCCACCATGTATTGCATCCATATGTCTCGACTATTAGATAATATGTGTCTAATGGTAGGCTAAATTCAAGGAAATTTTTTATTAGTTGTTTTATTTGTTGTACTGATTTAATATCTTCTTGATTAAAATGTCTTTGACCCTTTTGAGATGTTTTTGCATATAAGGGTCCTGCAAGTTTGCTTAGGTCTTTGATATATGGTATAGCATAATTTACAAGACCTAAAACAGTTGAATTTGTTTTAAATCTTATAATTTGTCTAGCAAGTCTAAAGCCTTCTAGGTGATATGTGGTAGTAATTTAATCTTTCCTTGTCCTTTCACTACTCCTAGAAATTCTATTGGGGGTTTGAAACTACTCCTAGAAATTCTATTTGGGGTTTGAATAATTGCTATTTCTTTTTACTAACAATTAATTCATGATTAATGAATTCTAAAATAAAGATTTATAAATGTCCTCTGTGATCTTGTCGAGTTTTACTGAATACTAAAGTATCATCTATATAGGCTACAACAAACTTCTTATGTTTTACGAATATATCATCCATTTTTCTTTGAAAAACAGATGGCACGTTCTGAAGGCCAAATGGCATTACAAGCCATTCAAAATGACATTCTGGACAAGTAAATGATGTCCATTTTATATTATCTGGATGCATTTTAATATGCAAAAAACTCGATTTTAAATCTAACTTACTAAATATGGTACAACCCTGAATTTGATTTATTAATCTAGTTTTATCTGGTATATCGTAACCATCATCTCTTGTATTATCATTTAATCTTTTATAGTTAATTACCATTCTACTTTTTCCTCTGACTATTTCACTATATTTTCTTATTACTCCTAACTTGAGAAATTCTGCAATATGCATTTTAAATTCTTCCATGTCTTGATTAGTTGCATTTATTTTTGCAGTTCTTATTTTATATTCGGGATTAATTATAACTCCTAACTTGAGAAATTCTGCGATATGCATTTTAAATTCTTCCATGTCTTGATTAGTTGCATTTATTTTTGCAGTTCTTATTTTATATTCGGGATTAATTATATTTGGTTTACACACTATCTTAGCTTTCTCCCAATATCTTAATATATCTTCTCCTAGTATTCCTAGTTTTTCTATTTTAGAGATTAGTTGTTTTATTTCTTGTTCACTAATTAAGGTATAATATAATTATTTTAAATTTATAAATTCTGTATGAATCTCTCATGCATATGCTTCATCAATTTCTTCATTAGTAATCTCTTGTAGCTGGCATTGTCCTTCTGTTCGGCAATGGCTTTCTTTTTCTACTCTTGGTTCTATTATTTGTCTTGTCATTGTTGGTTCTTTATGTATATAAACTGGTGTGAATAAAGTGTGTTTTTGTAACTGTAAATAATCTTTACTTATAAGTATACCACCGTTTGTCTTTTTTTTAAAAAAATAATCCTAAAATTAAATCTTCTTTTAAATTTAAAGATCTAACCCATGTACTTTTTTTAGGTAATGTATACTCTGTAATCCTACACATATACTTGCCCATCCATCTGAATGCCAAAAAGAAAATAACCATTCGATCATAGTTGCCACGCATCCCAAAGCACGATCCAATGGCTCCACCTCACTGCCGCTCACAAGTGGACCTGACTATCTTGACCTGTGACCTGTGGGTACCCACGAGCGTACCCTTACGGGCCGGGTACAGGTAAGGAAAATTTTGAAAAAAAAAGTGGTTAGTTTTCGACCCGGCCAATGAACCCATAGGTCGGGTCGGTTAAACCCATTGGTACCAATGTATTTAAATAAATAAAATTAAATTCTCATCAACTTGAGTTGTCATTTATTTGAGTGTGTTTTGAGTTTGCTTTTTATCTGGTTTTATTGTTTTAAATGTAATTAATTTCAAGACTTTAGAAACTTATTTGTCATATGGTTTCATTGTTTTGATTTTGCTATTGTATGTTTTGATTATGTTTAAATTTTATTTAAACTCAGTTATATCTGCATGCTTTGAAAAATGATTGTTCTTTCTTTGCATGATTAGGCAATTTATTGCTTTTTTGTTAATTTGAAGTAATAGTTGGATTTTGAATGTTGATATCATATATTTCTCTTATTTCTCTTATTTCTCTTATCCAACTATGCATCAATTAGATTACTGTTATGCTCCTTCCTCTCCTTCTGACATTCTCCATCTATGTATGTCCTCCTTGCATCCGTACTCTATCGGATATCGAGAATCCAAACTCTGTCTGTGAGTATTCTTACTCTCACACTGATTATGACTGTAGTACTCCTTGCATTGGTATTGATCCCTCTATGGTGGTTTCTTCACCAACTGAGAATCCTCTCCCTATATGCAATACCATGTCTTCGACTTTAACTTCAATCTCGAGACATAAATATACCAAGAAGTCTTATGCTAGATCCACCATTCGTTCCAGTGGTCGCATTAAAACGAAACATCTGTCTGCAACTTCTATTCACTCTATCTCTTCCCTTGTTGCGCAAATTAGGAATATTGAGATTCCACCGATCCTTTCGGAAGTTTGCGAGGGTGAACTCTTGGGATCGATTTATCAAATTCACTTTGATTCCCTCTCTAATTTTCAGATGTCTCAAATGGCTTCAGAGATGACTCCTATTAGAATATGATCCAACAGCCATTTGTGACTCTATTAAAAATCTTGAAATTTCGAGAGCTTCTGCATCTCTCTTGGAATATTCATGGGATTGGCAGTCCCCTTAAAAAGGGAGCCATTTTCGACCTCATCGCATTCCTTCATTGTGATCTCATTTCCATTCAAGAATCTAAACTTGACTCCATCACTCCTGCTATCACCCGTTCTATTGGCAGTAAGCTTATTACTCAATGAATCAACCTCGACGCAGTGCAATCCATGGATGCATCTTTTTTTTTTTGCTTTAAAGCTTCCAAATTTAAACTAGTTTATGTCCTTTGTATGAAATTCTTTCTTACTATATCGATTTGGATTGGTGTGAGTACAACTGTACTCTTACCAATGTTTCGGTTTATGGTCCTTCTATTGCTTCTATTCATCGTGAGTTTTAGGAAGAGTTCAATTCTTTCTATGGTCGGATTAATGGGTTTTGGATCTTCTGTGGTGACTTTAAAGCCACTAGATTCAGCTGTGAAATAACAGGGAACTCCTCCAGAATGAATGATTATTTTCATTTTAATGACTACATCCGAGATCTTGAACTTATTGAATTACCGATCAATGGTTGATCTTTCACTTGGTCTAACATTGATTTTGCCCCTCGATGGCCAAATTGGATTGCTTTTTGGTCTCGACGGATTGGCTTTTGACATTTCATAACTCCTTTGTTCAGGCTCAGCCTAACACGAGTTCTGACCATGTTCCTCTCAGTCTCCATTCGAATTTCCATTTTGCAAGGCCGCATGAATTTCATTTTGAAAATTCTGGTTGGATGATCAATTTTTTGTTACTATGATCACCCAGTGTTTAGCTTCTACGGCTGGGTCTCATGGACTAACCGGTATTCTTCTTATGCTTCATTCATTTAAGAATGGATGTAAAATTTGGAGACGAGAGATTTGGAAACTTCAATGCTCTGAAGTAGTTCTTTCTTTCTACTATTCATTCTATTGACATCATGGAAGAAGGAGGTCCTATCCCTGGCAGTGATAGACAGAAAAGAATTGTCTGTAAGCACGATTATGGCTCCCTGCTGCATATTGACCTAAATGGGCCCAGTGGGTTAAAATCAAATGGCTCACTCATGGTGATTCCAACACCTCTTTCTTTCATAATTTCGCTTCACATTGCCAACGTGCCAATCAAATGTTGTCCTTTGTGGACAATGGTGTGAAACTTTGGGCGTTATCCGAGTTCCATACAGCTTTTCATGTATTTTGCAAAACTCTTGTAGGGACTTCTCTACCCAATGACATTCGTCTAAAATAAACTAGGATTCACTCTATTGCAACGAATCTCATGATTTATCCTGTCTGGAACTTTCGTTTACTATAGAAGAAATACAAATTGCTGTATTCTCCATGCGCTGTGACTCCGCCCAAGGACCAGACAGTTTCCCTAGTAGTTCTTTCAGCGTTTTTGCCATCTCATTAAGGATGACCTTTGGGTTATGTTCTCGGAATTGTTCAATGGCAGTCTTGCCTATGATAGGATTAATTAAGTGGTCTAGAGAAACCAGTTGGTTGAAGAGGCTATTTGGGAATCTGAGGAAAGGATGTTGAAGGATCATCCTGAACTCTTTGTTTGATTTGTATCTTCTTTTCTTTTCTTTTCTCTTCTTTTCTTCTTGTTTTGTTCTGTTTTCTCACTCTTTAAGCGTAGTTCCGGGGATGGAACTATTCTAAGGAGGGAGCGTTGTAACATCCTGAATTTTTAACTTCTAATTAAATAAGAGTTTGTTGATTTTTACGTGTTTTGCACGTACAAATTCATGTGCATTTTTCTCTAGAAAATTATTTATTTTCATAACATGAACAAATATTTTAATCCTTCTCTTTTTATTTAAAGAGCCTATTTAAATTCTAGGACTAATTGCTTATTCTTAGCCCATACTAATAAATTAATTATTTTAATTATTAGCCCAAGGGTTCTAAAGACCACTAATTTGAGCCAACTAGTTTAATTTCCTCTTAATTGTCATAACTTGTAGTGTAGACTAGTTTTGTAGATAATTAATTAAATAATTATGTACAACTAGTAACTAGGGGTGTGTTGTGTGACACGTGCATTGCACTAGCACGTGTCTTGGGTGGAGCATGGGGTAGGCCGGAAATGGCAAGAGAGAGAGGGGTGAGTTGGTGTAGTGGAGAGATGGTTTTGAGTTCATGGGTAGTTTCTTTAAATCCCTAGTTCATCCTAGCCCCTAATCCACAACCATCTAGTTCATCCTAGCCCTCCATGTCACTTAAAAAACTGTATAAATACCCCCTCCATTTCTTCATGCAACACACTTGAAAAATTTGTTAAAAAGAGAAAGAAAAAAACAAACAAAAAGTGAGAAAAAGATTGAGAGTTGTGAACAAAAGATTGAGTGTGCAGTTGTGTGTGTGTCCCTTTCAATTGGAGGCCGGACATTTCACCAAGGAGCAAGGAGAGCTTCGGGTTCCATCAAGCACAAGGAGGAGAAGGCAACTTGTGGTACAATCTAGGAGGAGAAGGATCGCTCATTGTTCAAGGAGATTTATAGGAGTTTTTTTTATTTGTGTTTCTTCAAAATAGGTGGGTGATTTCTCAAACTTCTACTTTAAATACCATGCTAGGAATTGACATTGTGATTGTGTTAAGAAGGAATAGAAAATTTCCATGCATTTTGTTTAAGGAGATTAAGAGGAAAAGAACCCCAAAGTAATCTATATGAAAAAGTGGTAGAATAAATAGAATGTGTAATTGAGTATGTGTATGATGACTTGGTAGTTTACTTGCTTGCTAAAATGGATGAATTGTGATTTTTTGTGAAAATTTGTCTATGTATGAAATGAAAGATACAATACGTGGATAATGTGTTTATGGCTAAATTATGGAATTTAAATTAGTATTCATGGAATATTAGTAGATTGAATTGTGATAAAAGTGTGTTTCTTTTGCCATATGCAAGTAATGATGTAGTCATTTGATTTATTATCTAGATTGTCTTTTGAAATATAAGAAAATGAATAATTTGTAAAATAGAACTAAATTAAGAACTTGGTTTTGTTAAAGAATGGAAAAAAAATAAGAGTTTGAACACATTGTGAATAAAATGGGAATATATTGCTTAATTATTCTTCTAAAAGAAATTTTCTAAGTCGAAATCAAAAATGTATTTTTGATCTACTTTAACTGCAACCTGTTACAATTGACAGTTGACCGAACTAGAGTCGACAGTCGACTGTCAAGTGTTATATTTCGGATTTTGTTTAGCAGTAGACTTTCGTCTGTGAACTGAAGTTTCATGGGACAGTCAACTGGCCATTTTTCCACAGTCGACTGAACTGACTGCCTGTTCTTGAGTTTTGAAGTTTCACGGGACAGTTGACTGGCCATTTTTCCACAGTCCACTGAACTGACTGTCTGTTCTTGAGTTTTTAGAGTTTCACAGGACAGTCGACTGGCCAATTTCCACAGCTGACTAAACTGTACTGATTGTTGGTTTTTGTGTTTTGAATTATTCATGAAAAGTGTTTCTATCACGTTTTATGAGAAGAAGAATTAATAAGATTTTTTTTGGATATGATTCTTTCTGTAATTAAAGATACAAATACTTGTTGAACATAGAGAAAATTCTGAGGAGCTCAAAAATGAGATTTTTGACTTATAAATTATTGAGTAGAATTTAATGTGAAATTTTCTAAGAATATGCATGTTGTGCATGGAAAATTGATTGAAAAGAAACAAGATGAATTGTGAAATTTGTGAACAAGTATAATGAACATGAAAAGTGAATTTAGACTAGAATTTTAGCTAAGTCCTCACATTGGCAAGAATGAAAGTTTTGAAAAGAGAAATGTGATAAATTGTGACCAAGTTTGGGTCATGTATAATGATTGATATTTTTAAGACCGATGTAGGGGTAACGCTGAATTCAGAGTGCTGGTTTTTATTCATGATTCAATTACCTAAGGATTTAGATACATAGTGGAGATGTGATGAAAGTAAGAGAAAAACATGAGTATGAAGGTCATTGGATTGGCGTTGTGAGAGTGTTCATAGGATGTCCTCATGATGCATCATGATTAGGGCGTGGATACTACTTCAGTATACCGTCTCGGTGGCGACGCTTGTGGGGTATTTGGTGACTACGGGTGGTGCCATGGTCCATGGCGGAGGTAAATTGACCATAGGATGCCTGCATGATGAGTCATGTGTCAGTGTGTGGGATTCTCTCCAGGATGTCTGGACGTGGGCTCGTAACTCATAGAATACCTAGGATACTTACCGTAGTTACTGTAATAGTTTAAGTCATGGTGAAGGATCAAATCCTACAAGATGAAGAATGATTAAGGGCTTGCCCTCGGATCTATGTAGTATGGGATGCATAGAATCCGAACAAGTGTGCATTAGTGTCATGTAAATATTAATAACTGCATTAAGGATTGTTCATGTTATGAAAATAAATAATTTTCTACGGAAAAATGCACATGAATTTGTACGTGCAAAACACGTAAAAATCAACAAACTCTTATTTAATTAGAATTTAAAAATTCAGGATGTTACAACACTCCCTCCTTAGAATAGTTCCATTCCCGGAACTACGCTTAAAGAGTGAGAAAACAGAACACAACAAGAAGAAAAGAAGAGAAAAGAAAAGAAAAGAAAAGAAGATACAAATCAAACAAAGAGCTCATGATGATCCTTCAACATCCTCTCCTCAGATTTCCAAGTAGTCTCTTCAACCAACTGGTTTCTCCAGACTACTTTGACCATCGGTATCGTCTTGTTCCTCAAGACTTTCTCCCGACGATCCACAATCTCAACTGATAGCTCAATGTAACTCAGATCCAACTGCAAACCCTCGGCACTTCAGGCAAATGGTGACTCAGATCTGGAATGTAACCTCTCAGCATAGACACATGGAAGACATTGTGCACCTGAGACAACTCTTCCGATAACTCTAACCGGTAAGCAGTTTTCCCATTCCGCTTCAATATCTTGTACGGGCCTATGAACCTTGGGGCTAACTTTTCACATCCGCCAAAGCGAATCACACCTTTACTAGGTGATACCTCAAGAATGACAAAGTCACCAACCTCGAACTCAAGGTCCCTCCTCCGGTTGTCTGCATAGTTCTTCTGCCTACTCTGAGCTTCCACCAACCTCTTCCTGATCAAAACAATCTTTTCAGAGGTCTGCTGCACGATCTCAAGCTCAAACATCTACCACTCCCCAACTTCAAACCAGCAGACAGGTGTCCTGCATTTCCTGCCATACAGAGCTTTGTACGGCGCCATCCCGATACTATTCTGAAAACTGTTGTTGTAGGAAAACTCTACAAGAGCTAGATGCCTTTCCCAACTGCCTCCAAAATCTAGAACACAGCACCGAAGCATATCCTCCAGAACCCGATTGACTCTCTCAGTCTGTCCATCAGTCTGAGGATGGAAGGCAGTGCTGAAATCCATCTTAGTACCCAAAGCTGTCTGAAGACTCTTCCATAAATGCGAAGTAAACTGCGTATCTCGATCAGACACAATGGTCAACAGAACACTATGCAGCCTGACGATCTCTCTAACATACAGCTCGGCCAACTTGTCCATAGTAGAATTGAGTTTCATAGCCAAGAAGTGAGCTTACTTGGTTAGTCGATTGACTATGACCCAAATCGCATCATTACCCTTCGAACTCTTGGGTGAACCCGTGATGAAATCCATGCTGATGTTATCCCACTTCCATTCTGGAACAGGTAAGAGTTGCAATAAACCTCTGGGCTTCTGATTCTCGGCTTTGACCTGTTGACAGATCTCACACTTCGCCACAAACTCAGCCACATCCCGCTTCAAACCTGACCATCAGAAATGTTGTTTGATGTCTTTATACATCTTGGTACTCCCAGGATGTACAGACAAAAGTGTAGCATGTGCCTCCTGAAGAATACTCTCCCTCAATTCTGCTTGATCCGAAACACACAGCCTATCTCCAAACCATAACACTTCATCCCTGATCTAAAACTCTGACAACCTGCCAGCACCAACATGCTCCTTCATCTTCTGAATCTCTTCATCTTCCTTCTGACTTGCTATAATCCTCTCATTCAGCAGAGGCTGAAGCCTCAACTGAGCTAAAGATGATTCCAAGCCTTGCACCACAATTTCGATACCAGCCCGATCCAACTCCTCTGCAAGATGCCTCTGAATTGTAATCAAACTTGCCAGACTGCTCTTACGACTAAGTGCATCAGCAACAATAATAGCCTTCCGAGGATGATACTTAATCTCTGAATGAATGTCCTCAAGTACCTCCAGCCATCTTCATTGCCTCAGATCCAGGTCCTTCTGCTGATAGTTGTACTTCAGGCTTTTGTGTCCAAACCATAACACTTCATCCCTGATCTAAAACTCTGACAACCTGCCAGCACCAACATGCTCCTTCATCTTCTGAATCTCTGCATCTTCCTTCTGACTTGCTATAATCCTCTCATTCAGCGGAGGCTGAAGCCTCAACTGAGCTAAAGATGATCCCAAGCCTTGCACCACAGTTTCGATACCAGCCCGATCCAACTCATCTGCAAGATGCCTGTGAATTGTAATCAAACTTGCCAGACTGCTCTTACGACTAAGTGCATCAGCAACAATAATAGCCTTCCGAGGATGATACTTAATCTCTGAATGAATGTCCTCAAGTACCTCCAGCCATCTTCGTTGCCTCAGATCCAGGTCCTTCTGCTGATAGTTGCACTTCAGGCTTTTGTGGTCCGTGTACATGTTCCATTTCTCACCGTACACATAATGTCTCCATTGCTTCAAGTCAAAGATAATCGCAGCCAACTCTAGATCATGAGTCGGATAATTCTTCTCATGCAGTCTTAGTTTCCTAGACCCATAAGCGATCACTTTTCCTTCTTGCATTAAGACATAACCAAGCCCACGATGTGAAGTATCGCTGTAGACATCATACTCAACACCTGCTCTAGGCAAAGCCAAAATGGGAGAAGTAGTCAACTTCTCTTTCAACTCCTGAAAGCTTGCCTCGCACTGCTCAGTCCACTTGAAGTTCACATTCTTCTTGCTCAGACCAGTGAGCTGCACGGCTATCTAAGCATAGTTTTAGATAAACCTCCTGTAGTATCCAGTTAACCCAAGAAAACTCCTGATTTCCTTTACTGTAGTAAGCCTTGCCCAATCCTTCACCGCCTCTATCTTCTGCGGATCAGTTGCCACTCCATCCTTAGAAAGGATGTGACCCAGGAATGCCACTTCAGACTTCCAGAAATCACACTTGGATAACTTGGCATACAACCCATGCTCTTGAAGCTTCTTTAGAACCTCGGCCAAATGCTCAGTGTGCTCCTCCTCCGACTTGGAGTACACAAGAATGTCGTCGATAAACACCACGATGAAAGAATCAATAAACAGCCTCAAAACTCTGTTCATCATGTCCACAAAGATTGCAGGTGCATTTGTCACTCCAAATGGCATAACTAAGAATTCGTAATGCCCATGTCGAGTTCTGAATGCAGTCTTATGCACATCTTCAGTCTTCACTCGAACTTGATGGTATCCCGATTGAGATCTATTTTGGAGAAAACAGCTGCTCCTTTTAAACGATCGAACAGGTCATCAATTCAGGGAATCAGATATTTATCCTAAATAATGACCTTATTCAGCTCTCGGTAATCGATGCACATCCTCATCGAACCATCCTTCTTCTTTTCCAATAGCACCAGTGTCCCCAGGGCGACGCACTCGGTTGAATAAAGACTTTCTCCAACAGTTCCTCAATCTGTCGTTTGATCTCATCCTGCTCCACAGGCGCCACCCTATACGGTGCCCTGGAAATGGGTGCCCTCCTTGGCTGAATAGTGATGCTGAACTCTACATCACAATGCAGGAGTAACCCGGGCAAATTTTCCAAGAATACATTCGGGTAATCCCGAACCACTGGAATTTGCTGCACCTCCACAGGAACCTTCTTCTTGCTGATAGCTGCCACTAGATCTAAACATATCTTCTTCCCCTGGAAATTGACTTCAGGACCACCTAGAGCCTTCACTGTTACCTCCTTGGTGTTACACTCGATGTTCGCACTGTACACCGACATCCAATCAATGCCAATGATAACATCGACCCCCAGGATATTCAGCTCGATCAGATCAATCCTGAAAATTCTGTCCCCAATTACGATCTCGCAGTCCGCATAGTACCGATCAGTGGTTAAAGTCTCCCCTGATGGAGTAGCTACTGGAAAGACCTTCGGTTCAACTCCCAAGACTTTAGCAAATTTAGGTGATATGAAAGTGTGAGAGGATCCAATATTGAACAAAACAACAGCTTTCCTTCCATTCAAATAAAGTTCTCCTATTACATAACACATACTCGTTACATAACAATTAACTAAATAAAATAGGGAAAAGAGAACAACAAAAAACTTCTAAACATCCTCCCTCGTACCAGTGATGACGTGATCCACTTCATTAGCGTCAGCTTCAGTCAAGGCAAATACTCGCCCCTGTTGGTACGGCTTCTTCCCGACCTGCTGAGTTGGTTCATTACAGACGACATCTTGCAGATTAGGACAATGAGACTTGTAGTGGCCTGTCTCTCCACAGTTGAAACAAGTCACAGGAGGTCTCACCCAAACATTCCCGGGTCTTCCAGCCACATTGACAACGTTCGCCCAAGTAGGTTTGAACCTTTGAGCCGGCGGCTGTCCTCTGACATTCCCAGAAATTGCGGGCCTTTTTCCCACATTCTAGATGTTCCTCCGGTTCTGAACAGCATAGAACTGCTCCATATCCACCTCAGTGGCTGCAGCTCGCTTGACTAATTTGTCAAACCTCCTGATACCGAGGGGTATCATCCTTGATCTCAGACTCGGCCTCAATCCGTGCTCGAACTTCCGAACTTTCTTCGCCTCGTCCATCACAAGTTCGGGTGCATACCTCGAGAGTTGAATAAACCTTGTCTCATACTTCCTGACAGACATGCCTCCCTGCTGCAGTGCCAAGAACTCCATTTCTTTCTTCTCTTGGACATCAGATGGAAAATAGTGACCACGGAACTCCTCCAAGAATTCCTTCCAGCCAACAACACTATTTCCCATAGTCCTGTTCATCGACTGCCACCACACAGTCGCATCATTCTCAAGCTGCAAAGTTGCCAACTTCACCTTGCTACCTTCCGAAGTTTCCAAGACTTCAAAGATAGTCTCGACTTGCCGAATCCAATTGTCAGCTGCATCATGATCTGACTTCCCTTCAAACACTGGTGGCTTCATCCTTTTGAATGACTCCACGAGTTTGATCGCCTCTGGAATTGGATTCGTAGGCATCCTCCCCTGGTTTTGATTCATGGCAATGACGTTGAGGGTTTAATAGACTCTAGCCAACTCCGTTTCCAAGTCAAATCCATAGCTGGGACCTTCACCATTCCTTGATCTTCTTCAAGCCATATTCTGATTCAAAAGATCCATTAAATTCGAAGTAGAAAATATGTATTTAAACCAACTTCTTTCATTTCATTGAATTCAAACTTTTTACATTCAAATTTAAAAACATCGTCTGATATCAAGCAAAAGCATAGAGAAGATACAACATTCTAATCCCTACGGTTCCTCTTGGCTTGCTTAAGCTCTCCTCGTAGTTCTGCTACTTCATCCTTCAGTACATCATACATGTTCTTCCTCTTCTCGAGTTCCCAAACACGATGACTGGGGTTTGCATTGTTCTCCTTGCACTTGGCATACTGTGCCTGCAACAGCTCTGCTCTCTCCCTCTGAGTCTCCACTTGACTCTGAAGGGTCTTGATGAGATCTCCCTGATCTGGCTCTTCCTCGTCAGATGAAATGTTCGATAAGTCCGGAGGTGGAGTGATCTCTCAGGACTTGGTTCATTTCCCTTCATATTCCTCGGGATATTCTTCATCAGAATCTCCTTGTCCAGGGTAGTAGTCCTCTTCGATTATGTGCCAATCATCATTGCTTGCTGGGTCGTGGTGGTTCGCCATCTTCAGGGAGGGGAGAAGAAGAAGCATCAATCATAGAGCAACACAAATGTAAGTAACTTACATTTAAGTCCCTATACCTAACTCTACACTTGGGACTAACCGCTACACTTCTACTCAAATGAAGATTGAGAATGGAACGTTGTACTCGGACAAAGTCACTGTATTTATCACAATTTCTAATTTCATGTTTGCAAAACTGGACAGGTTAGTCAAATGTATAAGCGAGGGTTCTCATTACAAGAACTCTCTTTTAGAACAAAGTGAAGTCTCACACACTGTCAGTATAAAGAAATATCACTAAGTAACCTAGTGAAGTCTCACGTACTGTTAGTATCAATAAGTATCACTAAGTAACCTGTTTTTAATTCTTCTAACTCACATATATATATCTATTGGGCAGCTATTTTAGCCTATAGTTATATGCGGGAGATCGCATTACAAGAATTCAAAGTAAAAGGTTAGGGGAAATAGAAATAGAACTTAAAACAAGACAGAAAGCTATTTGTTGGTAGAGATAGAGAGGTCTGGTCTGTTAGAATATGATATTTGAGTTGTGGTTCAAATACATATTACTAAAGATAAGATAAGATAAGATAAGATAAGAGCTAATATTTACCCTTAAAATTCTTTTTCCCCTATGGCACCCTTTAGGGGAAAAAAGAATTTTGAGGGTAAATATTAGCTCTTATCTTATCTTTAGTAATATGTATTTGAACCACAACTCAAATATCATATTCTAACAGACCAGACCTCTCTATCTCTACCAACAAATAGCTTTCTGTCTTGTTTTAAGTTCTATTTCTATTTCTCCTAACCTTTTACTTTGAGTTCTTGTAATGAGATCTCCCGCATATAATCCTTATTCCTAAGATCTTAGGCGCCAATTCGGTCACCTCTTTTAAACTGATTAGCCTTCTTAACTCTCTCTTCAAAATCATCATGAAAGTCTTAGCCAAAAGTCTTAGTATGGTTACCTCTCCTATGGTTGATCAGGCCCAATCAGGCTTTGTTAAAATCAGACATATTCTGGATAGTCTGGCTTGTATGCAAGAATTATCTCTGGCTGTCACAAGTCTAAATCTGTAGGTATTATGCTTAAATTAGATTTCAAAAAAGCATATGATCGCGTGGAATGAGACTTCCTTTCCTATGTCCTAATTTATAGAGGTTTTGATCCCAAATGGATTTAATGGATCTAGTTTAGCCGGCTTGCAGCATCTCCTATGTCCTGATTAACGGAGTGGAGGGTAAGAAATTTATGTGTAAGTGTGGTTTATCCTAGGGTGACCATATTTCTTCCCTCATTTTCTCTTTAGTTGCTGACGTTCTCAGCAAAATGCTTTATAAAGCGAGGGAAGCTAATATGATTGAAGGCTTGGGTGGTTTTCATGGTTTTAGAGCTGTGATTAATCTTCAGTATGCTGAAGATACTATTATCTACTGTAAACCTAACGGCCCATGTTGTAATACCCCAGATCTTGAGCGAACAGTCGACTGGTGGTTTGAGCAGTCGACTGGTCTGTTGTAATTTGAGTATAAATACTATTAGCCAATGATCAAGAGTCACCTAATTGGTTAACCACCTTTTGAGAGGCAGCCTGTGGTGGGCAGTTGTACTACATAGTATCTAATTTGTCTTATAAAAATATTATAAATTGTCTGAGTATTGGGGCGGGGCATTACACATGTCACGCCCCGCTTCCCAAAATACGAAATACGAGTACATAACGTAGGCCCAGCGAATGATGTAAACACCATCCATAAGTTGTACCAAACTAACTCAATAATATGAAATAACAATCACAACCACGCAAGGAGTTATAATCACATAAACAAGATCAACTCTAATAATAAATGAGATAATCCAAATAATAATCTAACATTTGGGATAAAACAAACTCTGGTTCATAAAAGCCCAAAACAAAGTATAATGTCAAAGACAATGTTCAAAAGAAATAAATCTAGCAATAAAGTGAATTAAGCAGCGCGATTTTTGGTTCTATCTTCTGGAATCTTTGCTCACCAATTCCTTCTGGTATTGCTCCTTCAGTGCCTGTAAACTCGTGATCTAAAAGAAAGAAAATTATGTCTTTAGAGCAAGTCGTGGACAACAAGTAGAGAAAATAGGGAATAATAGGAACAAGGTATATCAAAAGAAGGGACGAGATCAAAGTCAATAACAAAATTCAAAGATTGACAATAATGTCAAGGAGTCTATATTGAGCATACATTAATTAATAGTTTCAATTCAAGTCCAATGTTGATGACAGTATACGGGATCAAGCATGAAATGTCAAATGTGGGTTATTAATCATTTTATTAGCCTATCTAGTGCACGTACTAATGCGTCCCATTCCACAGGTTCGGTGCAAGCACACAGTGAACGCTTTAGGCTGATGGTGAATTCACAGATCATGTACTCGGCTCAGTAATCAGTGATTAATGTTTAGTGACATTAATCATCAAACAGTATTTTATGGCCATCAGTCAGTACAAGTCAGGCAGTAGGGCCCGACCAAGTACAGTTTCTGATTGTTCACTAGCAAGTCATCCTATAATAACCCGACTTGTTAATATTTTATTTCATCCTATGTGAGCATGCAAGAAGGTGTCAATGTTGTATTATGCTATGTGTAACTAATTCTACTCATTACAGACAAAACAAGAAGCAAACATATTAAATTAACACAAATCACACAATCTGGACAGTATGGCGTTGCTGTACAAAAACGTAGATTACCGCTACTACAGAAAAGCAAATCTGGACCCGTCAGAAATTCTAAAAGCTAGACTCTCTGTCGGTTCCAGCGAATATATACACAACATATAAAAGTTACAAAAACTAGGTCGAAAATCATATTCTTTTCAGATTTTATGTTCAGGCAGCAGGTTATAGATTGTGTTCACATATATGTTTTAGGTCAGAAACTTATCATTAAATCTATAAAAATTCAGGGTGATTCCTACACATGTCTAGTCTCAGCCAAATTAATTTCATATTTTTATTTTACTATTAACATGTTCTATTTAATTATGAAACAGAAAGATATGCATGAATTTATGAATCTAAAAATTCAGACACAGTTGTACTAAAATACTGATATCTCATAGATTATATATCGAAATTCAATTCCGTTGAAAGTTCTGGAAAATAGATTCATGGGGGCTATCATTCATATTCAGAAAGTTATTTCAAATTACAAAAGTAACATGGTCAAAAATCTGATACAAAAAGACACAAACAGCAGTCTATAAAATAGTTTGATATGAATATGAAACAACTTTATCATACAACCATATAGTTCATGCTAATTAATAATCAAAGTGATGCTAGATGTTTAACATGCATATTTCTAGGTATAAGATGCAATTTTACAGGCATGGTAATCAATTCATTAAATCAAATTCAATCGAACATATTCATCTCATCAAACAATTTTATAACTTGGATCTATTTATTTTTCCTGTAAACGTGCATATGCAATGTGCAAAAGGGACTAGGTTTTAGATCAAAGATGTAGGCACGATGTTAAGCATATATTGGGTTAGCTCGTGCAAACCCTCAATATACTTAACAGGATTCAATAGCAATATGATAAAAAGATCGGGATCTACTTGCGGAGATCAAAGAATCTTGAACACAAACAATAAACTAGTCCAAGAAGAGACTTGCCTTTTAGATGATAATTTCGAATGTATAGAATAACGGGATGAGAATCCCGGGCGACAAAACACGAACACGAACACGAAAACACGTGCGAACTACGTGCAATACACGCAAAACAGCAAAACAGGGGATCCAAACAAAACACCAACACAGCAGCCAAGTCCCTACTTCACCCGAACAGCAAACACCCAAACACCAGATCCCTTCTCAACTGAACACCAAACACCGGATCAATCCCTCCCCTTCTTCTCAACTAGTCGACGAAGAGAGAGAGGGAGACAGCGGTGGCTCAACTGGCGTCTGCGGCGAGGAGCGATAGCAGCGACGAGAGTGAGGGCGGCTGATGGCAAGGGTGCTGGTGGTTGGGAAGCAACGCAGCGAAGATGACGACGGGGCTCGAGGATACTCTGTTTCTCATCGAAACAGAGGAGCAGCGGAGGGAACAGGGGACTCGAAGCTCGACGACGACGACGGGGATAAGGGGTCACCGGTGGTTGCGGGGTGAAGGTTGCAGATGAGGGCAAGGGGATGCGGCAATGGTGGTCGTTGAGGTGATGGGTTCGAGCGGGAGGCATCAATGGGACGAGGGGATAGTGGTGGCACGTGGATGGGGGTGATGACGAGGCGATCAGAGGCGGTCGGAGGGGTGATGATAGGCGGACGATGACTTGGGCGGAGATGGGTTCAAAGGGACCAGGGAGGGAGAGAGTTGGGATGTGAGAGAGGGTGAGCGGCGGGTTGGAGAGAGAGAAAGATAGATTAAGAATAAATATTAGGGTTTAAAATGGGTATTTATATAGGAGTTTGAGATGTGGGGTTTTTGGTTGTGCGTTAATGGGTTTAGGGTACAGGTTTAGGCTCCAAAAAGAGAAAAACAAATAGAAGACAAGGATATAAACATATAGCGGATCAATTTAAACTCAAAACACGAAAGAGTAAAATTTGTAGTGAGCCAAAAATAGCAGAATTCAAGCCAAAAGAGTATGAAATGATCAAAAGGGAATAAATGGGCCCAAAGAAAAGTAAGATTTATTATTCAAAGAAAAAACCAAAAAATAAGGGTCATAGCTCAACCCTTCGTAATCTTAAATTTCTTTTATATCACTTCGAAAAGGCTTCGAGTTGTCCATTAACTTTCATAAAACCTCAGTTTATGGCTTGGGCACATCTGGTGCTAGTCCGATTATGACTTATGAGTGCCACTGCAAGATAAGACAAACTGTTAGGCGACGAGCAACAAATTGAGATTGCTAATTTCTTCAACTGTTCGTCGGCTTCTTTTCCGATTACGTGCCTTGGTGTCCCGCTTTGGTGGGGTAAAGTACACCGAGCTGACTGACTACCGATGATTGAAAAAGTCGAATCTAGACTCAATGCTTGGACAGGTCACCATATGTCTTGTGGAGGCAGATGCTTGTTAACTCCATTTTATCTTCTATTCCGTCATACATGATGTCCTATTTTTGTGTCCCTACGTGGATTATTAACCTTATCGACAAGATCAGAAGAAATTTCTTCTGGTCAGGATCTTCCACCCTCTCGATTGGGAAATACATTCGCAAATGGCAACGATTGTGTAAAGCCAAAAAAGAGGGGGGACTTGGTATTATCAATCTTTGACATCAAAAACCTTGCCCTCTTGGCAAATGGTTATAGAAGGTTCTTAAACATGACGACTTATCGTGGATCAGGCTTGTCAAAAACAAATATCACAAAATGCGTCCTGTTTGAGACCTTCATCCCAAACTTACCGCTCATACCTCTTCGTTCTGGAAAAGTGCTTGGAAGGCGGTGGAACCGTTCAGATGCGGCCTGAAAAATATTTATAGTAATGGGTCTACCGTTAGGTTCTGGACGAATTACTTGATTTGCAACAATAAGCTGACCAGTCTTTTCCCTGATTTCTTTGATATTGTAGCCAACCCCCAGGAGACGGTAGAAAATTACTTGTCTATGCACCACAATCTCCATGAGTGGACCATTCCATTCCGTAGATCCCTCTCTCTTAGCCTTAATTCTCAATATATGTATTTACTTGTCATCTTAAGTTCCTATCAATGGAATGCGAGAGATACTGTGCAATGGAGATGGTCCAATACTGGCACTTTCACTGTGAAATCTTTCTATACTTTTCTCAGTTCTGGAGGGTTGATCTCCCCCTTCTACCAACATGTCTGGCAGAGTGTTGCGCCTCTTAAATCTAGAATCTTGACTTGGTTAGCGATCCACAAAAAACTTGTAAATGTTGAGATTCTCTGTAATACCCCGTATTAAAAAATATATAATAATATATATAATATATGGAATATAGTGGAAAGGGGAGGGGCCCACGGTATTGTGTTGAAGAACAGCCAGATACATGCCGTTGGATGGTTGGAAAAGATGACATGACGTCATCTTGGAAGAGCCCCACCCGGCTTTGGTTGAGAGAAAGAACTGAGTTCTGTTCTTTCACATGGATGACGTGGCACTATGGCCCACTGGTCTATGGTGTGCACGGGAATAGTTGTAAAGAGGAGATATGGTATTAATTAGTACCATATCGGTAATACACTAAGAATAAAGTGATATAAATACTATTGCCTATAATCAAGAGTCACCTAATCGGTTAACCACCTTTTGAGAGGCAGCATGTGATGGGCAATTGTACTATATAGTATCTAATTTATCTTCTAAATTGTATAAATTGTATGAGCTAGGGGCAGGGGCGTTACATTCTCAATAAAAGACTCTTCTCACTTTGCTTGGGACTTATCCATGACAACTCTCATTTGGATTTTCTCGAAAAAGAGGAATTGCCATATTTTCTCTAAGCAGTCGTGCTCTCTAGTTTTGATTGAGGAGTTAGTTTATCTCATTAATCTTTGGTCCAACATTCTCCCCTCTCCTAAGTGTGCTCTATTAAATTTAGCTCCTTTTAATAATATGCTAGTTTCGTTTATTCGGCAAGGTATGCTCTAATTTCCTTATTTATCGCCTTTTACTTTTTCTAATTCCTCTTTTGTAGTTGCAGTGCTCATCGTTAGCGCATTCCATCCAGCCTTTTTTGCGGCGCACACTCTCCTTTGCGGCTGTTAAGTCTTACTATCGCTCTATTTGTGGTGTTTTGAGGTGGTATTTTGTCTTTCCTTTTGGGCCTGCAATTTTCTCTATTGTTCTAGGCTGTGGTGAAGTGTTTCTATCTCTTTATGCGGTAGATGGTCTGTATTTTATGGCTGTACTGATTTTTTTTAATGTGGTGCTCATCGATGTTGTGGAGCATGTTGGTTGTTACAGTATTCAGGTCTGCTCTTTACTCCGTGTGTTCTCGGTTTCTGTTTGTGCTCTTTTGATTGACTGCCTTTTTTTAGGGGTTTTTTTTGTTGCTCCCTATATTTTTTCCTGCAAGGATTAATCCTTCATGTGTTTGGGATATTGTGACTGACTGTGTTTTATTCTTAAGAGGGTGTTTTGCTCGAGAGTTAATGACTCCCTTTCACTCGTGCTGATGTGTGCTGTTGACTGCCAGGGAGATGAATGTGCCTCATTTTCTTGAGACTGTTTTGGTGCTGTTTTTTTTTCTTCATGTTTCTTTCCTATTGTTTAGACTTCTCTCTGGTCTCATATGTTGTTGTGGTTTTGTTGGGCTTTGGGATGCTATCTGTGCTGCATCGACCATCCCCTATTCTGCATTTCTGTTCTTCGTGGTACTTTGTGTTTTCTCCTCTTCTTTGATATATATTTATATGTGGTTAAGACTCTTCGTAGCCCTATCATTTTCATATAAAAAAAGGAGCCTAACAAGACAACAAACAACAAACTTATTAAATTATCATTCTTGATTCCTGATTACATTTGTTATTGTTTTAGTTATTCTTTTTTTTTGCTTTTACACTTTTTTATAAAAAAAATGACAGTATGTTGGTTATGTTTTTAATCAATTATTCAATTAAAATATATATATTTTATTTTTTTTATATAAAAAAACTCCTAAAACAAACTCAAAATAAACTCTGAAATACCGACGGGTACCCGTAGGTACCTGTGGGTAACCCCAGATCATGTCCAGGTCGAGAAAAAACTAAAATAAAATTCGCTGTTACTTTTTGAACCGACCCATTGGACCTGCGGGTCAAGTGACCCATATCCATGGGTACTCGACCCGACCTGGTCTAATCACAATCCCCCCAAATTTCCAAACTTTCCTAACAAGTAAGTCTAATTTTTTCCCCAAGCTAAGTCACTTTTTAAAACTATTTTCCAAACTAATCCACTTACCAAACTATTTCCCTGGTGAGGCACACTCTGTCATGTCTGTTGTAGCCGTAATTGGGAACTGCAGCAATGACTCTATTGAAGCCGTAGTTCCTAATTGTGGCTTCTTTATTAAAGATTTTGAGCTTGTCGTAGTTCACATTTGCGGCAACAACGCAAATCATTGCGGCAGTTGGGAATAGCGACTGTGGAGACACTTTTTTTTTGGAAGGAAAATATGAAATACAACCACCATGTTTCATTAATAAGAAGTTAACAAAATATTCTCAGAGTACTGAGAGATTGTACAAAAAACTACGAAGCAGAAAATAATATATAAACCTCCAACAAAGATCTGGAGGGTGGGACATCCAAAAATGATTCTGACATACAAAATAGTAAGTATGAGATAAAACAAGAAAAAACATAGTCGTCCTTCCAAGAAAACTGTGGAGCCACTTGTTGGAGATAGAGTTGGATACTAATGTATCAGCAGTATCCAACTAATTGGAGCCACTTTTTTTTTTTTTTTGGGGAAGGAAAAGATGGAATACAACCACCATGTTTCATTAATAAGAAGTTAATAAAACATTGCCCTGAGTACTGAGAGATCGTACAAAAAAATACAAAGTAGGAAATAAAATATAAACCTCTAACAAAGTCCTGGAGGATGGGACATCCAAGAATGATACCGACATACAAAATAATAAGAATGAGATAAAACAAGAACAAACACAGTGGTCCTTCCAACAAAACTGTGGAGCCACTTGTTGGAGATAGAGTTGGATATCAAGAAAAATACTAAGTCAAAATATGTTGCACAAAGGTTAAGTTCCCAACTGCCGTCTATATTATACTGTTAGGTGCAGTTGAAAATTGCAGCATAACGAGAGATCTACTTAACACAGGCTTGTTAAGTATCGGGATGACTTACACTGGTTTACTTCTCAACCTCTGTACAACCTCGGCTAGCATTGTTGACATTTTTGGCAGCAACATTGGGGAGTCTATACAGAAAATTTATTGTTCACATTTCAGATTATGTCTTCACAAAGAAAACTGATATACAAGAACACAAAGTGTTAAAGTTGTCCTCTTAGAAATATCTTAAAATATTGACTTTATAGGGAAAAAGAAAAATAAATTGAATTTAACTCAAGTTTTAGGGATTGTCATATCTTTGACTATTAAAACTTCTATTCGAAGACTCAACTTACTCTCTCCAAAGAAACCAAGAGAGTTTCTCAACTTTGCCCCAGTTGGCAATTTCATTAGTTTTTCCTTAGCACTTGATTTTTAGTTTGAGATTTCTCTATGCAGAATTGATTGAAAATGTCACAGAAATGCGTAGATACCAAAGTCTCCATTGCTAATGGCATCGCCCCATCTCTTATGCTAGTCTCAACTTATGAAAGGTTCTGTTGCTGCTTTTTTCTGTGTGTGAGCAAATAGACGATGTGAATTAGAAACAATAAAAAGAACTGACCTTTTAGTTTTCGTCGATATTGAGTATTTCCAACTGATCTTGACTCATGAATCTGACTTGTTCGAACTGTTGGATCTGATCTGGATGGTTATGATTGCTCCGATTGACCTGCAAAAATCTGAGACACATGAGGTTGGCCCCGGCGACAGACCCCCTAACGCTGGCCCTAGCGACAGACCATCCGACGCTCAAGGTAAGAACTCAGAAAGATATGAGAGAATTTTAGTAGGCAAAATACTGATTACCTGGTTCTTGTGGAGGTCATGGGGTATTTATAGTCGCTTTGGGGACCAGTTTCAAGATATTGATTTATCTCTGCTTTCCGGTGTTTTGATAGAGTTTGTTATTCTCATCTTCATGAAGAGAAAAAGTTGGTTACCTTCTCTTGATAAAGAGATATGGTTAATTGACTCTCTTCTTCATGAAAAGATAGAAGTGGTTGTGGAGATAAAGTGAGAACCCTTCTCTTGTAAAGAGAGATGGTTTTTAAACTGTCTCTTATGCATAATTATGAGTTTAAAATGATATTTAGATAATCATGAACTCCTTCATACTGGGCTGTTATGACAAACCAGATTGAAAAATCCGTTTTGGTTAGCTGAGCTTGAAAGAAGCCTAAGTCCATGAAGCTGAGCGATTGGGCAGACCCATTCCCTAGGGCTACTTTCACTGAGAGCTTCCTCACGAAGTTCTTCCTTAATGTCACCAAGATTGAGATGGAACGACAGTTTGTTTCTTTAACTCAGGAGAGTCGGACCGTGGACGAGTACACTGCGGAATTCACCTGACTAAGTCATTTTGCTACCTCATGGTGGCGAATGACGAAGATAAGGGCCAGTCGTTTCCTGTTGGGCTTGGATATTGCGACTCAGGATCGTCTTTCTGCCTTGCGACTTCGTTCTTATGCTGATATCCTGGATGCTGCAAGAATTCAGGAACAGACTAGTACGAGGAAGCGTGCTATTCAGCGTTCTGCCCCTACCTTATTGCTGCTAGGCCTTCAAGAGGGCCTATTAGGAGGCTAGTTCCACCCCCTCCTGCTAGGGCACTACCATACCCACCTGCTGATCAGAGGCCACAGTTGGTTTGTTCATACTGTCGAAAGTCTGGGCATTTGCATCAAGATTGCAGGATAGCTAATTGCCCGTGCCTTATGTGTGGAGGCAATGATCATATGGTCCGTGATTGTCCTAAGTCTAGGCCCCAGGCACCAGTTGGAGGTTCCGCTCTGCAGGGGGCGCTTGTTCGTGGTCAAGGTGGACCACCACTTCCTTCGCAGAGGCAGATCTTTGATCAGAGGAGAGCCGCTCCTAGGGGTAATCTTCCTACGGGTCGTGATCAAGCTTATAATTTGACTGTGCAGGATGCTGAGACTGCTTTGGGCGTTGTTGCAGGTATATCTTTAGTTGTTTTTCATTTTGTATTCGTTTGTATTCTGTTTTGAATTTCCTTGCTATTTTATTCTCCTATCTTGTTGCTTAGTCATGTTAGCCTCTCATTCATGTCTGTTTCTTGCAATTGTTGTTGCCTTTTGTGTTCTCACTTTGACTTCTTGCTAGGCATTATCCTTGTCCATTCCTTTCCTGCTCATGCTCTTTTGACTCTGGTGCTACTCATTCATTTATTTCTTCCCGCTTCGTCGATCTGCATCACTTGGCTAGCAGCGCTATGCCTGTAGCTTGGAACATTACTACAGGTGGAGGTGTTGTCATGTGTTCTCAGATTTGTGAGCAGAGTCCCTTGGTTATTGGTGGTGTTGATTTTGTTGCCGATCTGATTGTCATCAGCAATTCTGGTTTTGATGTTATCTTGGGGATGATTGGCTTGGTGCCACTCATGCTGTGATTGACTGCCGCAAGAAGAAGGTGGTGTTTCGAATGCCAGAAGGTCAGGAATTCAAATTCTGTGCCAGTGAAATGCCGCTTGCTTGTGTGGAGAAGTTGGCTGGTCAAGAAGTTGGAGTTATGGAGGAAGTGTGCGTTGATGATATTGTCGCACCGTTGGTTGTGCAGGATTTTCTGGATGTTTTTCCTGAGGAATTGCTGGGATTACAGCCAGACCGTGAAGTGGTGTTCGGTATTGATGTTCAGCCAGGAACAACTCCAATCTCTAAGAGTCTGTACAGAATGGCTCTTGTTGAGTTGGCTGAGTTGAAGGAGCAGATTCAGGAGTTGTTGGATAGAGGTTTTATCAGGCCAAGTGTTTCACCTTAATGAGCTCCAGTTCTGTTCGTCAATAAGAAGGATGGTAGTCGGAGGTTGTGTATTGATTATCGTGAGCTCAATAATGTCACAGTGAAGAACATGTATCCGTTGCCAAGGATTGATGACCTATTTCATCAATTGGGAGGCGCTTCTATATTTTCGAAGCTGGATCTTCATTCTGGTTATCATCAAGTTAAGGTGAAAGCCGAGGATGTACAGAAGACTGCTTTTCGTACATGATATGGACACTATGAGTTCTTGGTGATGCCTTTTGGAGTTACTAATGATCCAGCTGTATTTATGAGCTTGATGAATCAGGTTTTCTCTCCCTTCCTAGACAAGTTTGTGGTGGTGTTCATTGATGAAATTCTTGTCTATTCTCGAAATCGGGATGAACATGCTGAGCACTTGAAGGTTGTTTTGCAAACTTTGAGGGATCATCCGTTGTATAGGAAGTTTAGCAAGTGTGAGTTTTGGCTGGATCGTGTGGCTTTCTTGGGCCATATTATTTCTGGTGATGGAGTTCTCGTCGATCCGTGAAGGATTTCTGCAGTTAAGGATTGGCCGACGCCGAAGTCTGTATCAGAGGTTCGGAGTTTTCTTGGTCTAGCAGATTACTACAGGAAGTTTGTTCAGGATTTCTCGAAGATTGCATGGCCATTGACCAAATTGACTGGGAAGGATCAGAAGTTTGTCTAGGATGAGTTCTGTGAAGAATCCTTCAATGAGTTGAAGAATCAGTTGCCATCAGCACCTTTGTTGACTATACCAGATAGATCAGGAGGTTTCGTAATTCTCTGTGATGCTTCTGGTAGAGGTTTAGGTGTCATTTTGATGCAACGAGGCAAGGTTGTCGCATATGCATCTAGACAATTGATGCCGCATGAGAAGAATTATCCTACGCATGATTTGGAGCTTGCTGCTGTGATCTTTACCTTGAAGCTTTGGAGGCATTATTTACTTAGAGATCGAGTGGAAATCTTTACTGACCACAGAAGTCTCAAGTATGTGTTCACTCAGAATGTAACACCCCACAAAATTGAAAATGACAATTGGGAAAGCTTTGGAGGCATTATTTACGTATGTAACGCACGTGTATTTTGTAACGTGTTTTCACTACGTATCTTGATTTACAACTCTTTATGCATTTGCCATATTGATTTTATCTTATTTGTGTCAACTCAAATGCAATATTTCAATCTCTGTATTTTTACGTGCTTTTTACGTATTTTCGATGCACGTATCGATTATGTGTTTCCACCGCTACGTGCAATATTTTCTATGTGTTTAAATTATTTATTTTATGTATTCAAATCTATTTTATAAAACGGAAATTCATTTTCTCGCATTTTGGTCTAAATACTTTTGTACGTGTAATGCACGTGTTTTCTACGTACGTAACAATTACGTCGTGGACTATATAAAATTAATAAATGTATTTTCCTATATTTTATTTTTATCATTTTTAATATTTTTCCGTTGATAACGTTGAATTTCGTATTTTTGATATTTTACGTGCAACGCACGTGTTTGTTTCAGAGCGCGTATTTGAGCATATTTGTTTTCAAAATAAATTTCAGAGTGTGTGTAACACCCCGTAATTTCAAAAAAAATAATATAATAGTAGTAGTATATATGTATGTATTTATTCAGAGTGTGTGTAACACCCCGTAATTTCAAAAAAAAATTAATATAATAGTAGTAGTATATATGAATGTATTATACAGTATATATATATATATATATATATATATATATATATATATATATATATATATATATATATATATATATATATATATGTTGAGATTTGGCTGGTTGGTAAATATATGTGAAATGTGTATGTGATAGGGGGCCCACGGTAATGGAAACAGCAACATTGTGCTGCTGTTGACTTCGGTCAAAGTCACTAGGTGATGTGGCATGAAGTTGGAGTTGGGCTTTCCTATGCATTAATCGGCTGAGATAGAGTTTGGCCGAAAGTGGAGTTAGAAAGATGAGGGGTTGGGGGTTAGGGTTTTGAAGAGGTGGAGATGTGAAGAGTTGGGGGGTTATGGAAGTTTAGAAAATGAAAAGTTGAGCAATTTATTAGGTGGATAATTTTGCACTTTAAACCCTCACCTTGTCCTATAAATACACCCCCTCAATTTCCTTTTCATTTCACACTTAAACTAAACAAAATTAAGAAAGGAAAAGAATGAGAGAAAGAGAGTACCTTTGTGCTTTGGAGAGCATTTGCTAGGAGGAGAATGACAAGGAGGTGCTAGTTGGAGCTAGGAGCTAGAAGAGATCTCTTCATTCTTAGTTGTTACTCTCCATAAGAGGTGGGTGATTTCTTACTTTCTAAATGTAGAGAGTGCATGCTTAAATTTATAAATGTGTAGTATAGATTGAACATGATGTGATGTATGTGAACAAAATCCATGTTAATATAGTCTACCATGAATGAAAAAATCTTGTTGTGATTAAGTAACTAAATGTCACCATGATAATTAGAAAGAAGAGTATTGACAAAAGAATTAATGCCATGAACCATGCTAGTGTGCTTGTAAATTTGTACATGTCATTTGTAAGAAAATTTGTAGAAACAATGTTATATTCAATATATACCTTGATAATTAGAAAGAAAGATTTTTTAACAAAAGAATTAATGTCATGAACCACACTGGTATGCTTGATGAATTGTACATGTCAAAATATATAATTTATATGTTGGATTTCTCTTTTAATGGAAACAAATTGTTGTAAAATTCATTTTGAGTACAAATAAAGTCTTATAAAGTGATTAAAAAGAAACATATTGCTACTTTTGATTAAATTGGAATGATGCAAATTTATGGTTATTAAAGAAAGGAAATAATATTTTTTTAAGATATCAACAAAAAATTCGTAACTTACTGTTTTTGAGAAAACTCAGTATGAATGGGAAAATTCTGATCAATAAGAAAGATTAGATCAATTGAACAATCGAGTTTGTGAAAATAATTGAATAACACTACGGTTGAACAAAAGTATATTAGTATATTTTCATAACAGAAATTACTATTAGACTTATTGGTTAGTGGAGGCCCTTAAGATCATGTACTGTAGCGCGCTATTAGTATTGGTCGCGAGTTCGAATCTTGGCAACCCCTTCTTTTTTTGATTTCGGTGTTAATATAGAAACAGTGGAACATCATTATATAGTGAGTTCGGCCTACATTTATAACACAAAGCCCACATGGGCTTAGTGGCTAGCGAGGCTGACTTTGGGCGCTCTGGGCGCTGTGCAGGGGTGCCTAGTTCGAAACCTGGGGTGCCCTTTTTATTTTTTTGGTTTTTGATTGATATTAGGGGTGTTTTTAATGCTAGAAAAATTTGGGAAAAAATGGTATTATTCTTGTAAAATGATATGAAATTTATTAGAAATAATTTCAGAATTTTTCATGGATATTTGAGATATAAAAATGGATATTTGAGATAGGAAAAATGAATTGTGACTACAAAATTTATTATTTGAGAATAGAACTTTCTTTTGTGAAGAAGAGTAAAATATTATTGTGTGAAGTGATTTCTCTTGAAGAGATTACACTCTTATTTTATTTAAGAAATATTTTGAAGTGAGTTGAGACATTGTATGAGCTTGAATTTGTTAATAAGATTTCATGTGAGAAATTTATATTCTTTAGAAGAATTATTAGAGTATGAATGAATAAGTGAATCATGAATAGTGTCAAGATAAGACATGATCCCTTTATGAATAAGTGTAAGGCAAGACATTGACCATTTGTGAATAAGTTGAAGATGAAAATATTTAAGTTTAAGACATGTTTATTGAAGGGTATGTGTACCCATGGATTCTTGTACATGAAAAGTTGTGATTTAGAGTTAGTGAGACCTCGGGTACCGGCACTATTGAATTGAAAAGAGTTTAGATATATTTTGAGATATAGCCATGGAGCTATCTCGGTAATTGTGATTAAGTCCGGTAGGGGGTAAAACTAACTCTAGGTATAAAATTTATTCATGTCTTGAACTTAAGATTTAGGCACATAAGTGAAGATGTAGTAAACCTGGACAAATGTAAGTGGGGCACTCTATATAGTCGGGCGGTGGATTCCGGGACTATAGACCCAGTCGGGCGATGGATTCTGGGACTGTGGTTGCTTCGTGGGAGACGAGCTTTTATTTTAAATATGAAACTAGGCGTAGTCGGACGGATAGTTTGCCGTTCTCCAATGTATATACGTATACTGGGGCTAGAGGGGCACTTGCAGGATGATTCGCACGATGAGGAGTCTGTTATAAAAGTCGGGCGGTGGACTCCGGGACTGGGATCCGTACTCGTGAAATGATCTGAATCTTGCTTTATTACTGGGTAGTTTTCAGGGCGAGGGATCCAACCCTTAAATGTGGAGTCCGTAGGTGCATTCCCTCGGACCTATGTAGTATGTGATGCATAGAATCCGAATAAGTATGCATTAGTGTCATCTTAGTATAACAATATCTGCATTAGGCATTAAGGCATCACATACACATTCATGTTTAGTTAGTCACATTTAACACTTTATTTGCATTCAAATTTTGTGGTTTGTTAAAGTATTGAGATCGTTATATGTACGGTATAGAGAGGATGGCCGAGTATAACATTTTTGTCAGTTGTAAGTAACTGACGTGCCCACAGCTTATTATGTAGGAACTGGACTTTTTCATGAAGAAGTAAAGATGTTATGATGCTGTTGATTAATTACATTGATAAAGTTATCTCCACACCCCCTACTATCTCAACTACCCCTTAATTATATTATTAATTTTATAACCAACACCCCCACTCTCTCTCATCTCGTTTATCCCTCTCTCCCCTGTTACTCTCCCTCTCCCTTTCCCTCTTCTGTTTTTCCCCAATAGAGACAGAAAACCCAAATAGAGAACTGAGGACCCATCCATCACTCTGATGTATGATGAAAAGTTTAAATTTCCTTGTAAAATTGTACGAAGTGAAGTGTAAAGATCTTGTGGAATCTCGAATTTGGTCTTATTTGAAATTCGGGGCGTTACAAAGAAGGAGCTGAATATGAGGCAAATGCGATGGTTAGAATTGATGGCAGATTATGATATCAGTTTGCAGTACCACCCTGGAAAGATTAATTCAGTGCTTGATGCTTTGAGCAGAAGACATGTTGCTATGGTCCTTACTGAGCAGAAGGAACTGGTGGAAGCTCTGAGGAGATTGGAATTGGATGTGGTATTGCCTGGTTCCGAGCAGAGTTGTATGGTGCTTCAGTTGCAGTCGTCTTTGGTGGATCAGATTAAGGAGGCACAGTCTGGTGATGTGCAATTGTAGCAGTTTCGAGCTTAGGTTGAGGCTGGTTCGAGGAATGATTTGGTGATTCATAAGGATGGATCTCTCCACTTTGGGACTCATCTATATGTTCTTGAGGGAGAAGTCAGGCAGAAGTTACTTGGAGAAGCCCACCATTCGCAGTATTCTATTCATCCCGGTGGTACGAAGATGTATTAGGATTTGAAGTTGCATTTCTGGTGGCAGGGTATGAAGTGAGATATTGCAAGATTTGTTTCTTGGTGTCTGATCTGTCAGCAAGTGAAAGCTGAATATCAGAGGACTGCTGGACTTTCAACCGCTTCCTATTCTGGAGTGGAAGTGGGAGAATATCACTATAGATTTTGAGACAGCTTTGCATAGAAGTCCCAAGGGTCACAATGCCAACTGGGTGATTGTGGATCACTTGACGAAGAGTGCTCATTTCATCCCTTTTAGAGTTGGTCAGTCTACAGAGATCCTGGCAGAAAGGTATATGCAGGAGATTGTGAGTTTGCGTGGTGTTCTGGTCAGTATTATATCAGACAGTGATACTAGATTCAGATCTCAATTTTGGGAGAGTCTTCAGACCAGTCTTGGGAGTAAGTTGAAGTTCAGTACTGCATTCCATCTGCAGACAGATGGTCAATCAGAGAGGACTATTTAGACCTTGGAAGATATGTTGAGGTCCTGTGTGCTTCAGTTTGGAGGATCTTGGAAGATCATCTACACTTGGTGGAGTTTTCATACAATAATAGCTACCAAGCTAGTCTTCAGGAAGATCCGTATGAAGTCTTGTATGGTCGGAAGTGTAGATCACCAGTGTGCTGGAATGACATTGGTGAGAGGAAGCTTTTGGGGCCAGAGTTAATCACGAAGACTATTGATACAGTGGCCCAGATAAGGAAGGATTTGCAAGCTGCACAGGATAGGCAAAGGAAATGGGCAGACATGCACAGGAGACGTTAGAGTTCGCACTGGGCGATCATGTTTTTCTCAAGGTGTCTCCATGGAAAGGTGTGATTCATTTTGGTGGTGGGAGCAAGTTGAGCCCTAGACTTCATTGGTTCGTTCAATGTGGTGGAGCGAGTAGGCAAGGTGTCCTATAGACTCGCGATGCCACCAGCTCTTTCTAGAGTACATGACGTCTTCCATGTTTCTCAGCTCAGGAAGTATGTTCGGGACGATAGTCATGTTATTGACTATTTGGAGTTGTCCGTTCGACCAGATTTGTCTTGTGAGATTCATCCAGTGTCAATTGTGGACCGACGGGAGAAGATTTTGAAGAATAAGGTTATCAAGTTGGTTCGTGTTGCTTGGAATCCTCACTCTCCTGGTGAGTCGACTTGGGAGCTTGAAAGTGTAATTCAGAAGAGGTTTCCCTATCTTTTTTAGTAGTTCTTGTTCTTTCTTTCTTCGGGGTTACCCTACTACCACTTGCTTAAATTTTGAGGGCAAAATTTTATTGTAAGGTGGGTAGGATTATAACTACCGTTTCCGCTATTTTCATTTTTCCCCCTTTTGTAATATTTTTATTTGCAAATTGAATAAAATGCCCTATTTTCTTTCTTGATTATATTATTCCTTTTTAATTAAGATATTGTTCATGAAATTCCCCGTTCTTGTTGATTGAGCCATTCTTGTTGACTCTATTTTCTTTTATTTATCGTGGGTATTTTTTTTGTTGAACCCTATTGATTTAGATCTATCCTTTAATTGAACCCTAAAACCCAGTTTCTATTGTTCTTGACCCAAAACCGCTATTATTGGATCCTAAACCTCTAACCCAATATCCTAATTGTACCCTATAAATACAACCCTAATGCAAACCCTAAAAATTGCACACAATTGAAACCCTAGCCGCTTATTCTCTCTCCTTTCATGTTTATCTCTCCCCCATCATTGTTTCCCGCCCAAACTCCATAACCCCCTTCCGACCTTCTTCTCCGGCGTGACCCCCGTTCTCCGTCGACCACCCCTTCATCGCTGTCCTCCGTCGCGCCACTCTCAGACGCGCCACCAACACAACCCCCCTGCTCCTCCTCTGATCGATCGAAAGTAGAACCCAACCCCAAACACCCGCTGCTGATGTTGTTGTTCCTCACCCCGACGCCCCTCGACCTCGCCATCGACGCTATCTCCACTGGTCGCCAGCGCCGCGTCGCCCTCCCCGACCGTCGCTGCTGCCTTTGCTGGTCTCTCTTGTGCTGTCGTTGCTGTCCCTTTGTGCTCTGTGTTGCTGTTTTGTTGCATTGCTTTGTGCACGTTTTATACACGTGCTAGTTCGGGTGTTCATGAGTTCGTTGCTTCGGAATTCTTATCCCATTATTCTTGGTATTCGTTATCACCGTTTATAAGGCAAGTCACTGTCCTCTTTAATTATTAATTGTATCAAATTCAAATTTTGTTTAAACTCTTGCAAGTAGATCCCTTGTTTATCATATTATACTTTGTTCATCTCTTCGTTGGGTCTATTAAGGGTTTATACGGGCTAACCCGAATATTCTTGACATCGTGCCACTTTTGACTCTAAAGATTTGTAATATCCCGATCAGTTATTAATAAATATTATTTGTTTTTTATTTACTTTATTAATTTATTATTTTATTTTATTTTTCAGAATTGAAATATTTTTGGTGGATATTACTTAGTTTAATTAATAATCATCATCTGTATGTATACCAGTCCATATGTGTATGCGTTATATCATTTTGGTACTGGAATATTCCGAGCCGATTATAAAAATTTATTTTTATTATTTTTGTCAGAATTAAATTATTTTTATACGGACTGTACGATTTAACAAACAAAAATTATCGGTATATATATTAGTATATACGTATGCGTATTGTATCGATTTCGTACATTTGAACAAATCATGTAGTATGTGTTTTGGACCAAAATATCTCATTTTTGTCATGATTAATCAAAAATGGATGGCTAGGATTTGTTTGGTGGGATAAACTTTGGGTTTAGGATTAGTGGAAATACAAATGAGTTTTAATAGGTGTATTTCTACTGGAACCCTCCTCCACCTCACTCCTCCACCTTACCCCTCCACCTCATTAGGGTTTGGCTGGCCACAAAAATCCCAAGGGGGTCTTTGCAAAAACCCTAGGTGCATTTTACACCATCACCCTCTCATTCCTCCTATAAATACCCCCCCCCCCCCCCACCCCCACACCCCTTGCCTCATTTGCCAAGAGAAAAAATTGAGAGCAAAAGAAAGAGAGAAGAAACCCTAACTTGAGAGTTTTCCATTTGTAGATTTCTATAGGAGCTAGGAGGAAGGAGAAGGAGCATAAGTCTAGTTCTTCCTACATAGAAATTAAAAGGTGGGGGTTTCTCTACTTCTTATTTTTATTGATTTTGTTCTCTATTTATTTTTGTATGTTGTATGTTGTATGTTCTAAACAACTTGGACTAAATCATGAGCATATAAATTCAAACAAAATAACATAAAGGTTGAGTCTTTAAACCTGGTTATGGTTATTGTTGTTGTTGTGATTATTTTGCTAAATTAAAAACTTGGACTAATGGTTATGTGCATATGAGTAGTGTGGATAAAAAATAATCACATGAAGAGTTTTGAAGGGTAGAACTTACTAAAAACACATAAAAATGAATACTTTAGCATTGATGTAATTATTGTTGTTATTGTTGTTATTTTGTTAACTATAACAACTTGGACTAAAACTATGAGCTTATAAAATTAGTAAATTGAGAATTTTTATACACCAAATTTGAGGTTGTAGAACTCAACAAACATAATGAAAGATAGGTCTTTTTAGAAAAAAGTTGTGTGTTGTTTTCTATAGTGGTAAAGATCAAGCCTTTACTAACTCTAGGTTCATAAAAGATGAGTCTTTTAGTAAATTATTGTATATTGCTTTCTATTATGCTAAAGATCAAGTCTTTACAAATCCTAGTTCAAGAAAGATTAAGTTTTTCTAGGTTGTGAAAGATTAAGTTTTATTTTGCTTTTATGTTAGAAAAGATTAGTTCTTTTAATAGAAGGCTTCTTAGCTTCTATGTTAAAAAGAACCCATTTTGGTTGTTAAAACTCTTTTTTTTTTAGCATACCAGAGAACTTCTAGCTCACAAAAGTAGTGGTCTTTACTATGTAGAATCTTTATTCATCAAGACTAGACTTGTTGTATATAGGACTTGTAATCCCTAAAGAGTAGATTGTTGTAATAAATAAAGATTGTAGTTCTTAAATGTGGATTTTTGTTGTATATAGGACTTGTAATTCCTAAAGAGTAGATTGTTGTAATAAATAGCGATTGTAGTTCTGATTGTAGTTCTTAAATGTAGATTTTTGTTGTATGTAGGACTTGCATATTCAATAAAAATAGATTTTTGTAATATGTAGAACTTATAGATTCAATAAAATTAGATTTTGTAATATGTGAGACTTGTAATTCATAAAAGAAGTAGTCTTTGTAATATGTAGAAATTCCTAAAAGTGTAGTCTTTGTAATATGTAGGTAAAGTCCTTGATAATTGTTATAAGTTTTACTTCCATGCTTGTGAAGAATCAAATTTGGGTAATCATAGTTCATAAAAGATCAAGTTGTAGTAGCATGCTCTAATTACTCTAGGTTTCTAGAAGACCCATGAACCCATGTTGCATGATCATTCTACTTACAATATTCAAAAAGAACCCATGCATGCTTGAGTTGTATGTTGCAGTTGTTCTAGTTAATTTTTAAAGAACTCATGTTGCATGATCATTCTACTTAAAAGATTCAAAAAAGAACTCATGCATACTTGAGTTGTATGTTATAGTTGTTCTAGTAAAATTTTAAAGAGAACCCATGAATGTTATAGTTGCATGCTAATCTAGTTAAACCATTAAAAAGAACCCATGAATGTTATAGTTCCATGTTGTTCTAGTTAAGTTTCTAAAAAGAACCCATGAAATTAGTTCCATGATTGTTCTAGTTCAATTTTCCAAAAGAAACCCATGAAATTAGTTCCATGATAGTTCTAGCTCAATTTGATGAAGAACCCATGTATTTATTTTGTAACACCCCGAATTCCAAAACAGGCTGAATTCGTGTTCCACAGGAGCTTTTCACTTCACTTCGTACAATTTTACAAGAAAATTAAAACTTTACTTTACATCATAGTTACATTTACATTAACACTTATACAGCGGAAGCAATTTTTACAACAATGAATGAAATACAACAACACTTGAATAATCTTTAAGCATCAATTCCTCCTTAGTCTTTTTCATGTGCTTTAGCCTGCATAGAAACTGTGGACACGTCAGTTCATTCAACTGACGAAATATTATGTACGGCCATCCTCTCTATGCCGAAAACAGTATAACGATTCTCAACACTTAACAAACTACAAACTTGCTCACAAACAAAGCTAAGGGGACTATCATATTGAAGTCGTGTTGTGAATGTGCACTTAGTCCTTAATACAATTATTTATGTTATATGACACTAATACGCACTTGTTCAGAGTTTATGCAGCCCATACTACATAGGTCTTAGGGCAAGCCCTTAACCGTTCTTCATCTTGTAAGGTTCAATCCCATGCCATGACTTAAACTACTACTGTAACTACGGTAAGTATCCTAGATGTCCTATGACCTACGAACTCACGTTTAGGCGTCCTGGAGAGAATCCCAACGCACTGTCACATGACTCATCATGCAGGCATCCTGTGGTAATTCATCTCCTACCATAGACATGACACCACCCGCAATCACCAAACACCCCACGAGCGTCGCCACCGGGACGGTACTCTGGAGCAGTATCCACGTCCTACTCATGATGCATCACGGGACATCCTGTGAATACTCTCACGCCGCTAATCCAATGACCATCATACTCATATTTTTCTCTTACTTTCATCACATCTTCACTATGTATCTAGTCCGTAATTTAATTGAATCATGAATAAAATCAATCTCTTAGGGTTAGCACTCCTACTATACCGGTCTTATTCATTCATTTCACATGATCCCAACTCTTGGTCTTTTCATTTCAAATATCATTTCAATATTTTTTTTATTGCCGGTATAAGGTTTAGCTACACCCTAGTTCTTAATTTCAACTCATAATTTCAACATTAAGTTTTTCATACTCATAAGTTCTCTTCTTCATGATTAACAAAAAATTTCATTTCATGTTCATAGCACTTGTATATTCATGTTCTTTCATAATTCATCAAGTCATTCAATTTCAATTTCATGTGCAATAACATGCATAAACAAAATAAATTCAACATGTCATACTCAATAGTTTATTCTTTCCACATAACTTTCTTAATCTTATTTCCATCAAAACTAAATCTCATTTGATTCTCATACTAATGTTCGTTTCATTTATTTAATTTAAAAGGCCACAAAGTCGTATTTTCATTCACAAACAATACTTAATTTAACGATGAGAGTCCATGGATAGCACATTTGAATTTTCTTTCTTTAAAAAATTTTCCTTTATCACTTAGTTTAATTTCTCATAAAATATGTCACTTTTATAATTCTCAAAAATGCAAATTTCCATGGAATTCTACCCAATTTTCATAATTTACTCACTTTTATTTTATCTAAATAGTGCACAAATATTTTTCACAAGATCTACATTTTTTAGAATAATTGTAGTATTTTTTTTTGGATTTTTAAAAGTCAAGAATTCAATTTTTAAAACTCAAAAAAATCAAAAATTTTAAACCTTTCGAAAGCCAGGTTCGAACCTACGACCTGAGCCAAGTCAACAGCCACCGAAAGCCAAATGGGCTAAGGCGCCAATGCGATAAGTGCAGGGGTTTTAATAAGGTAAGTTTTGTTTCGGGTTTTGGGTTTTTATTCAAAAAACAGAAATTAAAAATGCAGGATCTAGGTTTCGAACCTGAGACCCCCTAGGTCTGTTCGCAGCTACAGTAAAATGCCACCGCTTCACTAACCACTTGGTCTAAGGGACCAGATTGTTTCAAAAGGAGTTGGGTTGTTTATAACCCAGTTCTTTGTTCATTTCTCAACTTCATAATTCTCAAAACGATTTTGTTTCTTTTTCATCTCTTTTGAAAGCAAAATTTTCCCAGATTATAACATTCATAAAATTACAGTAAACCAGTATTTTTATAATTATTATTTACTTTATAAAACATGCATTTTAGGTCTACTTTATGTTCTATGTCTATAATTTCGACATTGAGAACAATATCATATTTCTTCATAATTTAGAGTTAGATTTCCACAACTACTATATTCCTTTGTTCTTTTACTTATTAACAACCTACAATATTTAAGATACAATTTTCTCATCTTTCTACAACAATAAAACTTTGTTTTAGACAATCAACTACACATGAAGTATTTAATCAACTAGCTGTCTCATAAGCATAAATTTCATCATAGAGCTCAATTCAAAACATATAGTATGACAATATGATAATTTCTAGCACTTTAATTCATAATTCATCAACTAGCAATCATTTTATCATCATTCTCTAAATTACCATTCCATCTCTAATTAAGCAAACATGGGTCAAATTTCACCTAGTTGCTTCTTAATAATTTTATCAAATCATCCCTAGCATGGTATCTAGATTTAGAAGCATGAGAAACACCCACCTATTTGGACAAAATGAAATGAAAGCTCCTAGAATCTCCTGAAATGCAAGAAAGTGGCCTTCTCCTCCTAGATTGTGTTGTCCAACGTCTCCTCCTTGGTGCTTGATTGGAACCCGAGCCCACCTATGCTCCTTGGATGCTAGCCGGCCTTCTCTTGAGGGAACACACACACAAGCACACTCTAACACTTCTCAATCTTTTCTGTCTTAATAATTTGTAGTGTACAAATGAGAAGAAACTAGGGGTATTTATACACTTTTAGGATGAGAATGAATGGATAGGATTCAATCAAGGAGTTAGATGTCAAGGATCAAGATGAATTGGAAAGTTGTAGTAACTTCCATGATCTCATAACTACCCCTCAACTCAACTCCACTCTCTCCACTCTTCTCTAGCCACATCCGGCCTCCCCTAGGATGTGCAATGCACACACTAGTGCATGCACGTGCCCCAACTAGTGTCCCCTATTAAAATTTGTACATTATAAATTTATTAATTGTCTACTAATTGTGTCTACATGACATGTCATGACAATTAAAAAGGTAATTAATTTATGGGCTTCAAAATAGTGGGCTTTTAGACTCATGGGTCAAAATAAAATATTTAATTAATTAGGTTGGGCTTAATTTAGAAAAACAAGCTTAGGCTTTTTAAAATAGGCTTCTAGAAAATAAAGAGAAAGAAAGAAAAACAATTGTTTGTTCATATTATAGAAAATAATTTTATAAGAAAACATTTATACAAAAATTTTGTACGTGCACAACACGTAAAATCAACAATTTCTCATTACATAAAATTTAGGGTATTACATAGTTTCTAGGTGGTTCTAGCTTAAATTTGAGAAAGAACCCATGAACCTAGTTGCATGTGTTCTAGCTTAAATTCGAGAAAGAACCCATGAACCTAGTTGCATGTTGTTCTAGTTTAAATTTGAGAAAGAACCCATGATTCTAGTTGCATGTTGTTCTAAGTTCAAGTTGAAAGAGAACCCATGAATTCTAGTTGTATGTGGTTCTAGTTAAAATTGGACCATATCATGTGAACATTCTTCATCTTCAATATATAGGTAATAATAAGGTGTTAGTGAGCCTAACACAAGATACTAGTTCTTATAAGCCGGTTATGCCATGAAACGTTAGTGGCAAAAAACTTACACTCGATTATGGGTAATAAGGATTAGGAAAGTCACTATTATTGTTAGCTTGATAAAAGCTCATCTAGGGTATTATAATCACCCTAGGGGTCATCGACCATCAAGACTCGCATCTTACCACCTTGAAAACTATGGATAAATCACACCTCGTGCGTCGACAGATCTTAACCGGTATGGGTTGATCGCGGGCCGAGAATGTTGATGAGATCCGAGTTAGGGATAGTGATGAGTGAGGGAGATCCCGTCACCGGTGTCTTGGATCGATAGGCCATGAGTTGGACCATGACAATCTTAAGAAAGTCTAGGTTGAAAACCCTGTAAGATTGTTTAGGATTAGTGACATCATTAGGCAGAGTAACTTGTAAAGGTCATTACTTAACCATTTTTGCCAAAAGGGGAGAGTTGGTATTAGAGGTGATACCTTATGATCCAACTCGTCCTATAGGCCGATACTAGGTGGTGTTATTGGGTTGTACCTTCCCGTCAAAGGGATACGTATGGTGCCTTCTCACGAGTTGGGAGCACAGGTTGCGTATCTCACTCTGTTAAGTCCTGAAATACCATGATAAGAACGGTAGGTTCTCCTTTCAGAACTAGGGGATGGACCCCGGAATTCCGTCACATTCTATGTCGGGGAAGAGAATGGGCCTTAGACCACGGTCTATGAATTATGGGTGCCACGGGGTAGGCTTCGTGCTATCCTGTGCTGCGGATACCTTGCGTTCGTCTGATTTTTGAGTGAGGTCCGGTACGCCGGGTAGTAGTGGCAAACATAGACATCATGAGCATACTGCATTGGTGGGACTTGACCACGTCTGCAGCCTCATCAGTCACGTTGTATCTGTTAGGAACAGGTTGTGTACAAAAGTAGAATTCATAACGCAGGTTCAAATCCCAAAATATGGAGAACGGCGTGATATGGACGTGTGTAGTTATGGGATGCATATGACTCCTGATTCTCGCTTGCAATAGAATAAGTGCATCCTAGCTTTACTTGACATTGCATTAGATTCTAAGTCATAGCACCCACGAACACTTAAACTCCACCGGCACATTTTTACCATGCTTAAAATATGTTTGTTTAAATTTGAGATTCACTGCTAGTCATCAGCCTTTAAGCATCAGTATATATACTGACGTCCCCACCCAAATAGGTTGTGGATGCAGGATCACCAACCCGGGAGAACTCTAGTCAAGGCATAACTTCCAAGAAAAAGAGCCGAATGTTTATTTGTTTCTCTCATGTATACTCTGATGTAATCTATTGAAACAATGGAAACACTTGGCTTGTAATATTTTTATATTAAGTAAAAAGTTTTAAATTTTCCTGCTTTTCTGTGTATTGTGGCTAATTGAATGTAAAGGTCCTGGCTCGTATCTCGAATTCTCCTTATAGGAAGTTTGGGGAGTTACAAGATTGGATTTTTTCATGCATTCATATAGTATCTATAGTAGGGTTAATCATATAATCACGACACAATTAATTATTGTAAAAACAACTACTAGGTTGTATATTTGGTTGATTGTTTGTTGTTTGATAGATGATAATTTAGTGTATGTATATGATTTTATTTTTATTTAACATTTTATTGCACCCATCATGTTGATTACTCAATTTATTGACTAAAGAATCGATACCCATCATGTTTAATTAATTTATTTCATGAAACTACCCAAAACCTGTTTATTGCTTGCTGACCTGTATGTTGACTGCTAGTTTTGAACTAGTAAATGATCTTAAAACGAATTACTTTCTGAATATGAATTGTAGCCTTATCTTTCTAGTTTTCAGAATATCTTGAATTTTTGAATTCTGAGTTCTGTATCAAAAGTTATGTCCGTTTTACTACAACTGTGTTTTTACTTTTAGATTTTCAGATTCTTGTATCTTGCATGCTTAAACAGTAAAAAGGCTGATCAAATGTTACAATTTTTCTCTGATAATTTTCAGATTGTTAGTAATCATGTTTAGGAGTCTAGAAAATATTTTAAATGAATTTATTATTGATTTTTTTCTGATTCAAAAAAATAAAATAAGATGATGTCGAAATTCTGCCTGAACATGAAATCTGTAAAGAACAATGTGTTTGATCTAGCTACTGTTGTCAGATTTTGAACTTTAAATATGCGTTGGAACCGTGTGAAAGTCTAGTTTCTAGAATTTGTGATGGATTTAATTTTCAATTTATAAAATAGCGGAAAACTGTATTTTTGTACAGACTACTCTTGATATCCAGAATTTTATATTTCAGTTTTTAATAGTTTAACTATTCCCATATCGTTGTATTGCATGAATCCAAGTGTGTATATTGTATTTCATGATCCTAATTTCCTAATTTCATCGTTCCAATTGTCCTATTGCATGTTATCACCTTACTGTTCCCTTATTGTTACTATTGTTCACCCCATGTCTCAAATTGTATATTGTACTGTTGCATTAATAAAATAATTAATAAGCTGGGGTTTAAGGGAATGAATTGAGTAGTGAATAATATAGTGACTGTATCGGCCAGTGTTTATCGATTGATTGTGGAGCGCTGACTGCTGACACCCCAATCTCTTATGTATTGCATCAATGAATCGTATCAATGAATCAGTGAATCATCGTATTGTATCGTGGCAATAATATTGTATCGTATCAGTGATTATCGTACCGACACATGATCTATAGAATTCACCACTCGGTCTAAACGAAATTGATTGTATGCATCGAACCTGTAGTATGGGATGCAGTAGTACATGCATTAGTTAGAATTAAAATGATTAATAGACATAAGGATTGACACAACTTCAACATTGCATATTGTACATCATTGTTCCTATTAATACCAAATATTGTTTAAGTATTATTGATACCATTGAATATTGTTATTGAATATTGAATCATTTTCTATACCATTGCATCGATTATCGTGACATTGTTTCTTGATTATTGACCTATGTTATTGGTTCCTATTGATACATTAATTCATTGTTGTACTGTTATTCTATTGTTCCTTACTTTCTCTACTTGCTGTCCATGACTTGCTCTAAGGACAATTTTTCTCCTCTTTTTAGATGAAGTGTACACAAGTAATGAAGGAGAATTGCCTGCTGGAATTGGAGAACAAAGATTCTGAAGATTTAATGCTTTTTAATTGCTTATTATTTTATTGAACTTATTGTATTGAGACTTGTTAATATTGTGTTTGGGATTATTATTGTATTGGGCTTGTGTCCCAGATTTTATTATTGTTTCCAGACGTTGATTTATTGTATTTGAATATTTTATATTGCTTCATTCCAAGTATTATTGTTCATGAGATTATTATTATTGCATGCGCAATTGTTCTTTATTGATTATATTGTTGAGTTGATTGATTAAATAGCTTATGGGTGACGTTAGTCATTCGCTGGACCAATGTCACGTGCTCGTATTCCGTAAACATACAACTTTTTCTCATGTCTGAGGACTATCCTCAAATTCATGTACCAGTCTAGAAAATTTGTCCCAAGCAGTTTGTCCTTCTCAAGGATAGATCACAATTATAGGTTATTTGATGTGTTAGATGCCATAATAATCTATCAACAGAAATACGCAAAGTAAATATCATTTCATTAAAATATTTAACAGAAATTGTCACGCACTACTTTCCAAAAATACGAAATACGAGTACATAACATTGGCCCAGCGAATGACTAACGTCACCCATAAGCTGTTTATTCGGTTAATTCAACAATATAATCAATATAGAATAATTGCGCAGACAATAATAATAATCTCATGCACAATAATACTTGAAATGAAGCAATATATAATATCCAAGTACAATAATCCAATGTCTGGAAACAATAATAAAAATCCGGGACATAAGCCCAATACAATAATGAATCCCAAATACAATAGTAATAAGTCTTAATACAATAAGTTCATTAAAAATAACACTCAATTATAAAGCAATAGTTCTTCTGAAAGTTTGTTTTCCAATTTCAGCAGGCAATTCTCCTTCATTACCTGTGTACACTTCATCTAAAAAGAGAAGAAAAATTGTCCTTAGAGCAAGTCATGGACAACAAGTAGAGAAAACAGAGAACAATGAAATAACAGTATAACAATGAATTCAATGGATCAATAGAAATCAATAACACGAGATAATAACAATAATCAATATCATGGTAATCGATGTATTGGCTATAAACAATGATTCAGTATTCGATAACAATATACATTGAAAAGTATCAATAACACCTAGCCAAGATTCGATATCAATAGGAATAATGATAAACAATATGCAGTGTCAATGTCGTGTCAATTCTTAAGTCTATTAATCATTTCAATCCTAACTAATGTAGCACTTCATGTATCTCATTCATTTACCACATGGTTGCTACATACAAACAAGTTACGTTTAGAATTAGTGGTGGGCTTTATAGTTCATATACTCGGGAACGATGTAAACGATTCTCTTCAGTATTCAATTATTTAGTTATTCAGTCATTCAGTATCAATGTTCATGGAACAATATGCAGTTATCCAGTTATTCAGTCATTCAATCATTCACTCATTCAGTGATTGTAGGAAAACCACGAGCTCCCTTCCGAGTACAGTATCTATATTGTACACTACTTAAGTCAACCCTTAAACTCCGGCTTGTTAATTATTTTATCGATGCAACAATACAATATGCAATTTAGAGACATTAGATGAATGATAGCAACAATAGGGGAACAATAGGATGATAACTTGAATTGGACAATTAGAATGATGAAAATAGCATACTAGGATCATGCAATGCAACATACATACGTTAATTCATGCAATACTATGATATAGGAATAATTAATCTATTAAAATTTGGAATATAAAATTCTGGACAGCAAGAGTAGTTTATACAAAAATACAATTTCCCACTGTTTCAGAACTCGAAAACTGAAACAGTTAGAAATTCTGAAAAGTAGACTACCATACGGTTCCAACGCATATTTAAAGTTGAAAATACGACAACAGTAGCTAGGTCAAATACACCATTCTTTACAGATTTCATGTTCAGACAGAAATTCGACATCATGTTACTTTATTTTTAGAATCAGCAAAAACTCAATAATAAATTCATAAAAAATATTTTCTAGACTTCTAAACATGATGACTAAAAATTTGGAAATTATCAGAGGAAAATTTTATCATTTGATCAGCCTTTTTACTGTTTAAACAAGAAGCGTACAAGAATCTGAAAATCTGAAAGTAAAAACACAGCTGTAGTAAAACGGGCATAACTTTTGCTACATAACTCGGAATTTAGAAATTCAAGATGTTCTGGAAACTAGAAGGATAAGGCTACAATTCTTTTTCAAAAAGTAATTTATTTTGAGATTAGTTACTGGGTCGAAAATAGCAGACAACATACAGCCAGCATGCAACATACAGGTTTTGGGTAGTTTTCATGAAATAAGTTAACTAAACACGATGGGTATCAATTCTATTAGTCGATAAACTTCTCAATCAGTATGGAGGTTATAAAAACATAGTAAATAAGATTAAGAACACATACATACATCAATTTATCAACAATCAACCATCAATCGATCAATCAACATACAACCTAGCAATTCTCTCTACAATAATTTATTTGTGTGACAATTATATCAACAACCCCATTATCAATTCTGTATGCACACATGAAAGATTCAATCTTTGGAGTCAAAAGTAGCACGATGTCAAGTAAATTGGGGTTAGCTCGTGTAAACCCTCAATATACCCAATGAAAGAGATGAACAACGTATAATACGATAAACGAAGGGATTTACTTTCAAGAGTTTCAACAAAACTTGAATTTGATACAATTAACAATTCAAGATGACAGTGACTTGCCTTATAGACGACGAAATTGAATACCAAGAATAATGGGATAAGTATCCCTGCAGCAACAACGACGATTGCAAACTAAGCAAATATCAATGTGACGATCACGATCGGGTATGGACCTCGATGACGATCGACGATCAAGTGCAAGATCAAGCAACCAACGACCGAGATCAAGATTCAAGATCAAGAGATCGACGGCTAAAGATCCAGCAATCTCCACATGATCAAGGGCCGAGATCAAAAGATCAAGGGCCAGGATTCAATGATCACGAACAATATCAGAACAACAAACAGTAGAAAATCATGTCCAAAATAGCAAACGGCGATTAATCATCAACCAGCATGATCGAGAACAGCAACCAACGGCTTCGACTCGCACGACTCTGACGGTGGTGGTGCGTGGCTCGACGGTGGTGAACTACGGCGGTGGACTGGGCGAGGAAGGGAGGACGGTGGCGGTTGACTGGAGGTAGGGTGATCGAAGATGGCGAGGGGGTTGCACAGTCGAGGGACTGCCAGAACTAGATGGGTTTAGCGGTGGCGAAGCTCTGTTTCGTTTCGAAACAAAGGAAGGGATAGGGGGCAAGGTCGAAGACGATGATGGACCAAGGGCAGGGTGGTGACGGGAGGAGATGGGTTCGACGAGGCGATGAGGACGGGAGCGATGGCTGGCAATGACGGAGCTTCGATGGTGACTACAAGCGGTAGTTGAGGGAGACGAGGGTGGAGATGAGGTGAGGGATGGTGCTTCGCTGGCGTTGAAGTGCTGTTGTCGACGAACTGGGAAGGACGACAGAGGGCGACGAGGATGATGGAGGATGGGGCGAAGGTGGAGGAGATGAGCGGGGTCTGAATTGGGTGGGGAAGATGAAGGAATAGTGATGGGGGTTAAAATAGTGGAGGTTAGGGGGGGTAGCACAGTGGCGGCTAGGGTTAGGTGTTAGATTAGGGTTTTAATAGAATATATAGGAAAAAAAAGTGGGTTATTGGGTAATGGGTTTAGGGTATAGGGTTCCAATAAGAAATGGGCTATAGGGTTTTGGGTTTTAGGCTTAATTAAATAATAATAATAACAATATTAACAATCCAAATAATAATGTAATTAATAACAATAACGAAGATAATACTGGTACTAGTAATAATAATAATAATAATAATAATGATAATAACAATAGTGATAATAATAATAATAATAATAATAATAATAATAATAGTAATAACATCAATAAAAATAATAATAATCATCATAATAGTAACAACAATAACAATAATAATAGTAACAATAATAATAATAATAATAATAATAATAACAATAACAATGATAATAGTATGAATCTCAAAATAAGATTTAAGTTCAACAAATTCATAAAAACCCAATAGTAATGACATATTAAATTGGAGCTAAAATATAAAAAGTCGATAAATAAGAAATAGAAAGTAAAATTAAAATACACCATCATTCGAAATGAATATAATTTTCGGTTAGAAAACACTTTAATAAAATATCCTGAAAAGAATTAAGCACAAAATAAATTAATAAATAAAATTATAGAAAATACACGGAAAATACATATTGACGGGAATGGGGGTTACAGAAATATGCAAAGTAAGAAATATTTAACCATCAACAGAAATATGCAGAGTATGTATCATGACATTGAAATATTTAATAATGTATTTTATTAAATATACCTCCTATTTTTTATTCAAATCAATGAACCTCAGCATTGACTCGGAAAATCCCATCGTAAGATTTTCTAGTAGGCCAAGATCCATATTTCACCTTGTTTTCAGTTAGCTTTGACTGATCATCCAAAATTCAGTTATTTAGGTAGGGAACACTTCCCAATTACATCGTATACAACTCTTCGATAGTTGAGTGAATAACACGTATGCTAATCTATCTCATAGACTAAAGCCCAACTTTATGCCTCTAAAATTTCAATCCTATTGAAATAGCCTAGTTAAGTCAGCCCCAATGGTTGGCAGTTGAATATTACTTTTATCTCATTGCGTCTCACCAGGATAGATAAATACATCATGCTTTGGCAGACCTACACTTAATCGATCCTAGCCTAGACGAGTGGCACACATTGTGTAATACCCCGTATGAGATGGGCCTTCATGGTGGACTTCATGGTGGGCTTAGTAATTAATTCATGGTTAGATAGGGCCTATAGATTTGGTAGAGTATGTATAGAGCCTACAGAAAGAATGAATTAATTACTATGAGGTCATGGTGTTCATGGTAGGTGGTGGTGACTTAGTCCCACATGGAAGATGAGTTAGATTGTGTGTGTATATAGCAGGAAGCCTATAATCAAGAGGCACCAACTAGTCATAATACATTTTGAGAGGCAAGCCTGTGGTAGACAGTTGTTAGAATTTGTTTGAGCGGGCCTCGGGGTGTTACAAATGGTATCAGAGCCGACTTTCAACACCGATTGTGGGTAAGAGTGGGTGAGATGTTTTTCAGGCTAAGGACAGTACGCTAGTAGAGAGACCAGGGGCAGTACACTAGCAGGGTACTCCGCTCCACATTGGCTAGAAAAGCGACCCTGTATTCTCTTGCAGGTCCCGAACTCAGCGAGGACGCTAAGTTCTTAAGGTGGGGTGTATGTAATACCCGTATGAGATGTGCCTTCATGGTGGGATTCATGGTGGGCTTAGTAATTAATTCATGGTTAGATGGGCCTATAGATTTGGTCGTGTGTGTAAAGAGGCTTTAGAAAGAATGAATTAATTACTATGGGGCTATGGTGTTCATGGTAGGTGGTGGTGACTTAGTCCCACATGGAAGGTGAGTTAGGATTGTGTGTGTGTATATTAGGAAGCCTATGGTCAAGTGGCACCAACTAGTCAGGCAGCCTGTGGTGTGCAGTTGTTAGAATTTGTTTGAGCAGGGCCCGGGGCGTTTCACATTGGAAGGCATCTTATTATGATTTAATATTTAATTTGAGGGATTTTGTTATTTTATTAATTTATCTCACCAGCTATTATGCATTAGCATGCGGCCAAAAATAATAATGCATCTCATACAACCTAAAAGCATAAAATATATGTAACATGGTTGTGACCCTTAACATATTTATACTCCCAAGCCAATGAGAGTATCAATAACCAAACATAGGGATTATAGCGTATCTCCAAGCAGCTTCACAGTCATGTTCTTGTACGATTTTCAATTCCTTGCCTCATCAGTAAGATTACATTTACATATAAAGAAAGTATGTACAATCAGAGTGTAGAGAGAAAGTGTAACACCCCAATTTTTATTTTTTTAAAACTATTCCTTATTCCAGTGATCCCTAACTTAATCTATTACTTATCTATATCATTTCTTACTTAGAAAAATATTCATATATTTTTATTAAAAAATTTGGCAGAGTTTCCCTTGAAATATTTGCCCTTTTACAGAGTTTCCTTACGGAAGTCTGCAAACAATCACACAAATCAATGTACCTGTAATATAATTCAATCCTCCTCAGGCCAAATCATTCAACATCACACAGACAATAATATAAATAGCTCTGGAGGCATAATACTTCATAACAAGTAAGATATGAATTACAAACCAAAAATTCTTTTGAGAAGATATATAATTTTTAGAAAAACTTTAGAAAAACATTTTCAAAAATCAACCACAGAACCCAATACTCCACAACAAGGTGGGTACGATCTTTCATACTTCATCACAGCACTATATACATCCTTACACCTTACAGCTATACACATAATCTACCATAATACAAAATAATATATCAACTACCCCCATTTCTCCATATAATATATACATATATATCCCATCTACTACAAGCAAAGTATAAATACCAAACCACATCAACTATCTCAACTCGCTGCTATCACTACCTGCAAGAGGGTTAGGGACGTCCACCCTCAGAGAGGGACTCCTCTAACCCCGAGAAAATAACAGGGATTAACCATGTCTTGTGTGAGTATAATCTACTAGGTTAGTAAATAAAATAAATGATAAGACAGAAATTGAAAGAACTTACGAACATAAGGGTAATTAAACGTAACCTGAAATTTAAACATATAAACATAGTAAAAAAAATGATTTTGCACAAAATAATCTTTTGCATCTTCAATCAACCTACAAATCCATATTCACTCTTCCTACCTTGAAGTTGTGCCTATTCAATCTTAATTTTATTCACATTCATTCACGTTTTTTAGCATCGCATTCATTCAATCTTTTAACATTTCATTTATCCAACCCCATACTATATTTATATTCGCTCTCGTTGCATAATATCACAGTCATTCAATCTTACAACATATCCACATTTATTTTCATCGCATAACTTCACATTCATTCGTTCATCTAATATCACATTCATTTTCATCGCATATTATCACATGTATTTATTTTATTGTATATTTTCACATTCATTCATATATTATAACACATCTCATAACATCCCGTAATACATTCACCTTCCCTCTTATTATATGTATAACAATTTACCTTTTTTTCATTCTAATTTCATCATTGATGTGTCTAATTTTTATATAAATATTTGTACTCTTTTACCCTTAAAAATTGCTTGTATTCATCTGTTAATTCTGTTAATAATTTATCTTATTTCCATAGATTTTGATTAATTAATTATTTTTTGAAGGAATAAGATTTTTGATGCAAAAGGTAAATATTTTTGGTAAAAATCAACAAACAAAACAAACAGAATGATTGTTAGATTTTTATTGATATGTTGAATTTTACAATTTGGTGATCGAAAAGTCAATAGAAAATATTATTATCAATTTATATAATTTTAAAAGTACAGTACGGATTGATGGAAGAGAAAAGAGTTTAAAAAATTATTTAATTAGGTTAATAGAATAAAATAAAATAATCGTAATCTAAATTTTCTAATTAATTAATTAATTAATTAACTAAACTTAATTAATAACCTAACCCTAATAAATTTTCTAATCCTATATATACTCAGGTGAATGGCGTGAAGAAAAAAAAGAGGGCTACAGTAGATGGGGGCGGCATGAAAAAAAAATAGCAGAAGAAGAAACGAGACGAAGAGACACGTTGCTCCTGGTCGTGCACGGGGCTCGAGGGCAGCACAGGACGACGCAATAGGGTGACGTCATCAGGTGGACAGACTGCGACGTGACCGAGTGCATTTCTCTCTGCCCACGCAACTGTAGCGTGCTGACCTGGTGCACGTGGATCGATACAGAACAGGCTTCGACAAACAGGAGAGAGAATTGATTTGCTTTTCAGAACGCGGTTCAAGGCTGTTCGGTTTGCAATTTTTTTAAAAAGCAGTCTCTTTTTGTATCTCTTTTCTCTCTCTAATTTTATAATCTAATCCAGGACAATATTTGTTAGTTGCAAATTTATTATGAACTAAATTTACTTTTCTAGTACTTTGATGTAGCCTAGTTTTGAGAACACAATTTTAATTCCATATTTTTTTTCTATTTCTCCATGGTTGTGTGTTGATTTTTATTCTTAATGCGTACAATTGGTGGATAGACATTTGTATGATCTATTAAATCATGAAGAGACCGAACTGGTAATTTGTGGTTAAGAAAAATTAAACACCATTATAACGGCGAACTGCTGTTAATGTGACCGTTAAGAAATCCATAGATCTTAATGAATTTTTAATTGATAATTTGTGCATGAACTATGACGAATAATTAGTTGGGAATATTTTTGGTGTTGTTCGAGAGAAAGCATTGAATAATTTGAAATTTTGGTCTACAACTTGGAAAAATAATCTTTTTATTCATATGGAATTATAAATTGCGTGGGATAAACTAGGTGAAGTCAAAAGCCGTTAGAATTAATTTTGCCATTGACAAATCACAAAAAGTTCACAGCCCGCTACTCTTAATTAATTTAGTTAGTTTTCTCTAGATTAATTTAATTTAGTTGCTTTCTTCATTAAAATTCGATTCTCTAAATAGTGATTCATCTAGTTATTTCAGTACTCAATAAAATAATTAGTCACTGTAGGTTCGACACTCTTTTCACTTAACTATACTACTTGTTACGATTTTGTACATTTGCAAATATTCACATCAATCATATAGCTTATTGGAATGCTCATTCTCAATTTCTCATATATTTTGCTTTATAATTCCTTTTATCTCATCATATAACTCAAGTTACTTATCATTCTTATTAATAATATATCTTTCTTTCATTTTTGTTTACACCTCATATTACACTTTACTTTAACTTTCATTCTTATCAAACTATACTCCGCACCCCAAACATAGTTTGGGTAATATTACATCACATCCCAAAGCCGATAGCTTGAATATTAATTTTACAATTTACTTTACTTTATTTTTCCTCTCGCAATACAACCATCATATCAACAACCCACCAATTCACCCTGGAAGTCATGCCAATGCAGGTAGCTCCCACCATTTCCATAGAAATAGCGGGCGAGTAGTTTTTCGACACAATTCCAAGTGCATCAACTCATATCATAACATATTTTATTTTAATAACCATCCTCATATTCATCACATAATACACTCCACTTCATGTTTTACATTCATATTACATATTACTTTATTTTTCATTCGTATCATACACACATTTTCTTTACTTCTTATATTTATTTCCATACCGTATTTTCTTTAATTTATTCACATTAATTCACATACACAATTCATTCACTTTTCATATTTGATCACATAACACAAATGTTTCTCTTTTCATAGATATTCTCATATCACAATTTCTTTATTTTTTTATATATAATCACATAATGCAAATTCCTCACTTTTTATAATTATTTAACCACATACTTAATTTTTCATTCATTTTCATTACATACTCATGACTCATATTCTTTAATACTCATCTTCATTCATACACATCTTTTTTTACTCTTCTTATTCATTTTAACTCATATTCTTGCTTTACTTTCTCATTTCCACCTTCACATCAGTATACTTTCTTTTCTTTCTCATTCTCATATCACATTATATGCTTTCTTTACTTTCTCATTTTCCTTTTCATTTCACTTTTATTCATTTATTAATTTTTCGACCAGTGAGCCACAATATCCTAATATACTGAAAGCCGACAGCCCAGTAAATACGCGGACCTCTACCTCACCTGGGTCTTACGAGTCTGAGGCAACGTCTTCCTCTCAGCCTATGCCAGCGAGGGAAACACGCACCCCAAGTAGATCTTGGGTACTTCCTCCCATCCGAAGCCAGCGAGGAAAACACACACCCCGAGTAGAACTTGAGTACTTCCTCCCAGCCGAAGCCAGCGAGGGAAACACGCACTGTCACGCCCCGCTTCCCGAAAAGAGAATACGGAATATGGATACGTGACTAAGCCCAACGAACAATTTTCATCATCCATAAGCTGTGAGGATCTTTACAACATTTCACAAGAATAATCAGAGTCAGAAGTAAGAAAAGTCAATCATGCATGCATATATGAACCATTACCAACAGAATTTACTTGAAACCAAAATATTATAATCTCAAATAATCCAGATCTAAATAAGTCAATATCTGGGGTCACATTGCCCAAATACAAATAAATTCAAGTAACAAGTACAATTGTTCAAGATAAGCAACAAATAATAATAATAGCAAACTCCAGCAGCTATCTCATATCACCAACTCCATCTGGCAACTATTCTCCAAAATCTATAATTTAACAATTGCAGGAAGATGAAAAAGAAAACAAACTCCCGTTAATGCAAGTTACGAGCCGTTTGTAGTGCAGGATACAAGTACAGGGAAAAGAATAATAAATACAAAATAATAGCAGAACAAACATAGCATGATGTAAGCATATTAACAGAAATATAATAACCAACGTGAACCAGGAAAACAAATCAGATAACAGGGTATACTAACAGATACAGATAACGTGTGTCAAGTGTCAAGTGGTATGCAGACAGATATACAGATGATAGTATCAGATGATAGTCAGACAGATAATAGATAATCAGATAACAGATTTCAGATAACAAATACAAATAAATAGATAACAGATGTCATGTTCTTATAACTCTTGTGTGATTACTATCTAGGTAGCACTTCATGCATCCCAGATTTTTACTACATGGTTGCTACATTCAAATAGTTTTGTTTAGATTTCATAGTGGACTATAGGGCCGTGTACTCAGGGATCAGACAGACAGATATCAGATGCAGATCAGACAGACAGGTAGAACCTATGGGTTCTCTTCTGTGTACACATTCCTATAGAGAAGTAATGTAGTCAGAGTTCAGATAAACAGAGTCGTGTATCATGTAGTCATGAACACATAACAGGTAGGGAACATGAGCCCTCTTCTCACTACACATTTCTATACTTTCCACCACTAGATCTTTCCCTTAATCCCGACTGGGTTATTTTGTTATTATTATCAGACAGACATGTATGTGCAGAAAACAAAGTGAGAATAGCATGGTATAAACATGTAACATATTCAGGGTGATAAACGAACATATACAGACTAAAAATAACGCATAAAAGAATAGAACAATGAAAATTCTAGTTCAGGACAGTAAGTAGAATTAGGTCGAAAATCGGGTTCTTTACTGAACGGTGTGAAAATTCTGCATGTATAGTAATTATTTGGAAACATAAAACGGTTTGTAAAACTCATCAAAAAATTTTAGAAATATTCAGGGTTAATCCCAATCAAGTCTGGTTGTATTGTGCAAAAAATAATAGATCAAAATAATACTTTTAACATCATGATAAAAATAGATTACTCTTCAGAATTCATAGTAAACAAAATCTGAAAATCTCTCTACACCTCTGTAGTAAAATAGACATAACTCACAACTCGTAAAACGAAACTGAGATCGTCAGAAGGGTTGGAAAATAGACAGAATTATCTACAAATCTTATTCACAAATAAAATTCATATACTGACCTTAATAGGGTCTAAAATACTAATCAAAAGTAAAGTAACAGAAAATACAGAATTTGTCCCTCATACAAAAATCAACATATATCATACGAAATTCATCCAAATCAACCCAAACATGGAATATAGTGTACTAGATGTCCAAACAACATGGTATAGGGTATTTTACAAGTATTCGACAAATATATCATGAATAACACATCAAGCACAGATATCTCAAAGTAGCATGAACATATATATCAAAAGTGGTCAACCCTAGGTTATTTCATGTCATATATATCGTGAGTCAACTATGGTCAAATCATCACAATAGAGACAATAGGTAACAGAGAATTCACACACAAATTGTCTCTAAAACTCAACTACTCTACAGACGGTATTTAGTACTTGTATTTGCAAAGGAATTCAATACAAGTTACTTGCCTGAGAGACGACGATGAAAACCGACGAAGCAAAAGCAAGAATAACGGGAACGGATTCCCGGGCAAACGAACACAACGAACGATGAGCCACGAACCACAACAAATTCAGAACTCCAAACGAACACACGAACAACTTGAGATCACACGAGTCAAAAGCAACACTCGCACACAACCACCCAAACAATGAAATCCACACGAACCAACACACGCACACCCAAGGGGACCACGGCTATGCACGGAAGACGGGGTCGGCGTCGGCACAGTGGCTAGGTGGCAGTGCTACAGTGCTCATCGCTGGGTGTCGACAGAGATAGCGCAGGGATGCCGAACTGCGGCGAGGGGAACGGCACACCGAGGATACAGGATGTCGCTGTCGACCTAGTGTTGTCGCTGCTCTGCTGCGCGATAAGAGGCAAAGGAGGGGACCAGGGGGAGCGTCGGGAGGTCGTCTGGGGGTGCAGAGAGGCACTGGGCGTCGCGACGTCGGGGTTGCGATGCTGGGTGCTGTAGGGGACTTCGGGGTTGCACAGGAGGAGGGCGAACGGGGTGCAGGGTTGCTGCTGGCCTTGGAAAGAGGAGGAGACTAGGGGCTGTTGCAGCGACGCTGCAGAAGGGGAGAGAAGGTAGGGGAGAGCAGGGGAGAGACGCTACAGGGACCGGGAGAGGCTTGAAGATGGCGGGGGGTGCACACAGGAGGGAGAAGGGCTGGAGTGAGGGCGGAGGATCACCGGGGAAGAGATCGGGAGATAGGGCGGATGGGTTAGAGGTGAGGTCGGGAGAGGGTAGACAGGGAGAGAGATGGGCTAGGAGAAGACGACGCTAGGGTTAGCAGTATAGGGTAGGGGATGACAGGGTGTAGGCTTGGGTATATATAGGTAGGGGAGATAGAGTTTAGGGTAAATATGGGTAATGGGTATTGGTTAAAGGGTATTGGATTTAGGGGATCATGGGTTTTGGGTTTAAATGGGTTATGGGTTTTAATTAAAAGATCCAATAGGATAATAAAATACTCAATAAAATGTAGGTTTATATAACAAAATATAGTTGTACTACAATATGAAAATTATTTGAAATAACTACTAATACAATTAACAATATAAATGAATTTTTAAATATACAATCAAAAGGTAATAATAACAAAATAACAATACTAATAGCAGTAAAAATAACAATAATAATAGTAATAGCAGAAACAATAATAGTAATAATAACAAGAATAATAGGGTTTGTATTATAAAAATCGTTTAAAAACAACAATAAATATAATAAATGAAAAGACGGATTTTAGCAGGAGATGCAAAATAAATTTGAAATAAAACGAATTTAAGAAAACGAAAATTTTTATAAAGAACCCAAACCCAAATAATACACGAAAAAAGAAAATACATCCAAAATACAAAAAACAGAAAACAGGGGTTACACGCACCCCAAGGCCGATAGCCTGGGTAATAATCACGCACTCCAGACAAGCTGGGTAATAACCGGGTCTCAAGTCGACAGCTTGGGCGATAAAAACACGCACCCCAAATATAGTTTGGGTAATAAACACGCACCCCAAGCTGATCCTTGGGTGTTAAGAGGTCTAGCCCAAACCCCCAGGATTTTTGTAGGTACTGGTCAACAAAATTTATTTGCTATTATCATTTTCATTTCATCTTTTCATCTCATTTTATCACCACATATCATCCCATCTTTTACTTCAATAAATTGCCATTTGAGAATGAAAGGAAAGATTTTGGATTTGGGAAAGTTCATCTTTGACCTTAACCATACAATTATTATCACATTATATCATATATTCACATACACCCAGTTATTTAATTTATAAGATTATTACACCATGTTATTTCATATCATGAATGCACTAAATGATTTATTTTGTCACATTATAATATATTATGAGTATACCATGTTATGTAGTTTATCACATCATGTTATCACCTGATGTGTCTAATTTTTATATAAATATTTGTACTCATTTACATATAAAAATTGCTTGTTTTCGTCAATTTTGTTTATAAATTATCTTATTTCCATAGATTTCAGTTAATTAATTATTTTTGAAGGAATAAGATTTTTGATGCAAAATGTGAATATTTTTTGGTAAAAATCAACAAACTAAACAAACAGAATGATTTATTTATTTTTTATTGATTTGTTGAATTTAAATTTTACAATTTGGCCATGAGAAAAATAAAATATAAATTTTAATTGTCAATGGAGGGTGAAAATGCAGTAAACAATTTTAAAAGGGTTTAAATGAACTAATATGATTTTTTAGTTAGTTTAATTAATTTTAAACTAATTATTTTTATTTTTATTTTTATTTTTAAATCCTAATTGCTGATTTTATTTTGTGTGTGCAGCACGTGTTTGAAGAAAAAGAAAGAGAAGAAAAAGGAGCTAGAAATAAAGAGCAAATTACATAAGAAAACAAATAAATGAAGAAGAGGGGGTTTTATGCAAAAATAAACCCTAATCATTATTTCCTGCTCCTATAAATAGAAGAGCCAAACAAGAGAAAAATGAACGCTTAACGAAGGGAAGAGCGACGACTAACCCTATCATAAAAAATAAAATAATTAAAAACAGAGAGAGACAGCGGAAACTGGCGCGGAATCCAAGGGCGAAAAGAGCAGCAGACGAGAGCTGTTGTTGCGTGGGCGGCTCGAGAACAGAGAAAGAGAGAGAACGGGACAGAGACAGGGTGACGTCACCTGGTGACGTGGCGGTCGAAGACCCAGGGCGACCCATCAGAGCGCTGACATGGCGTAACAGACAGAGGCAGGGACCCACGTGACAGCGACAAAACCAGACGCTGTGCTGACATGGACTTAGTCCCCTGTCTTGTGGCTCTCTTTCCGAGGCTCTTGGGTTTGCAATTTTTTTTACATAACAAAGTTCTTTCTGTCTCTCTTTTCTTTCTCTATTCTTCTATAATGTAATCTATAACAATATTTGTTAGTTGCAATTTCATTATGAATGAAATTTTATTTTTCTAGGGCTTTGATGTAGCCTAGTTTTGAGAACGCAAATTGTAATTCCATACTGTTTTTCTATTTTTTCATGGTTGTGTGTTTGATTTTTGATCTTAATGCTTACAATTGGTTGACTGACTTTTGTATGTTTTATTGGATCATGGAGAGACCGAGTGGTAATTTGTGATTTAGAACTATAAAACTAAACACCAATGATTGAGCGAAATTAGAGATGATTTACCGCGATTGATATAACCTCTAAGAAATCCACAGAACTTAATGAGTCTTCAATTAATTAAATTTGTGCATGAACTATGACAAACTGTTAGCTAGAGATATTTTTGGTGTTGTTCGAGAGAAAGCATTAAATAATTAGAGAATTTTGGTCTACAACTTGGAAAAATAATCTTTTTATTCATATGGAGTTATTAATTGGGTGTGATTAACTAGGTGAAATCGAAAGCCCTAGAATTTATTTTGCAATTAATTAATAACAAATTTTCAGATTTCGCCCCTCTTTATTAATTTAGTTAGTTCTTTAGATTTATTTAATTCAGTTGCTTTATTTATTTCGATTTTCCAAATAGTAGTTCATCTAGTAATATCGGTACTTAATAAAATAATTAGTCCATGTGGGTTCGACACTCTTTTCACTTAATTATACTACTTGTTGCGATTTTGTAGACTTGCAAAAAAAATCACACCAAGTTTTTGGCGTCGTTGCCGGGGACTAGTTATTCTTTTATTGATATTGAAAATTGCAAGATTATTACTAGTTTGGATTTTTTGTATTTTATTTTTGTTTTATATTATTTTACCTCTTTATTTTCTTTTGACTTACTTTTCTTTTTATTTATATATTTTTATTTTTTTTAGTTTTTCTAATTTTTTTTCAATACTTATATTTCAGGACATACAAGTACATTATCATAGCGAACTATGAGAACAAGGCTTTGAGAGACTATGCTATGCCCTCAATTCATGAAGCAACATCAAGCATAAAGAGGCCGGTTATTGAAGCTAATGATTTTGAGATTAAACTGGCGATTATTCAAATGATTCAACAGACTGTTCAATTTTGGGGACTATTGCACGTGGATCCTTATGTTCACATTGCAAACTTTCTAGAAATTTGTGACGTTTTCAGGCACAACGGAGTATCAGATGATGCAATCAGATTGAGACACTTTCTTTTCTCACTACGAGATAAGGCGAAGGCTTGGCTAAATTTATTCCACCCTGTAGTATTACTACTTGGGAGGAACCTGCACAAAAATTTCTTGCTAAGTATTTCCCGCCAGCAAAGACAGCGAAGCTAAGAAATGATATTACCACATTCATTCAATTTGAGACCGAGTCTTTGTATGATGCATGGGAGAGGTACAAAGAGTTATTAAGAAAGTGTCCTCATCATAAACTTTCGAAATGGCTGCAAATTCAAATATTCTATAATGGTTTGGGAGTTACCAATCGATTTATGGTTGACGCAGCAGCTGGAGGTGCACTTATGAGCAAAACTCATGAAGCAGCCTATGAACTTTTAGAGGAGATGGCATCAAATAATTACCAGTGGTCTTCAGAGAGTACAATGCCAAGAAAAGTGGCTGGAGTTTTTGCATTTGATCCTATTTCTACTTTAACTACAAAAATTGATATTTTATCTAAACAATTAGGTAATATAAATGTCAATGCTATTCAATCTAATATAATTTGTGATCTTTGTGCAAGAAATCATTCAAGTGCAGATTGCCAAGTACGGAACCCTTTTTCTCAATCAAATTTCAATCATGCAAAATACGTGTTCAATTTTCAACATCAAAACAATCCTTATTCGAACACGTATCATCAAGGATGGAGAAATCACCCCAACTGTTCTTGGAACAACGATCAAGGAGCAATTAGACCACCTCAAAATTTTTCACAGCAAGAAAAGAAGCCGACACTAGAAGAGATGTTCATACAATACATGCAGAAGACAGATTTGGCAATCCAAAATGTTGCAATTTCAACTTCAGCTTTAATTCGCAATCTTGAGGTTCAAATTGGTCAAATTTTAAATATTCTTAACGAAAGAACAACAAGAAACTTACCCCGTAATATCGTGACCAACCCCACGGAGGATGTCAAAGCAATAACACTAAGAAGCGGGACGACAATTGAGCAACCATAAGAAGAAAATGGCGTACAAAATGTGGTTGAAAAGTAAGAAGAGTACGAACCAATTGTGGAGGAACAAACGTAGCATGAGCAAGTAACTTTTGATGTTTTTAAATCATTAAAGTTCCCTACCGAAGAACAGTCATCTTTTCAAGTAAGTAAAACTGATTTAATTGTGGGCGAGGGAGATCGTGCTGAAATTGAAAAGTCAACTATAAAAGTATGTCCAACAAATTCAGCAACTCTTGAAACTGAGAAAGAAAAGAATTTGAAATATGTTATGTATTTGGATGCTACACCATGTATTCATCCATTTTCTCAGCTGAAATTCAAAAAGGTAGGGATATCAAAGACGTCATCATCAAGAAAGAAATGACTCTAACTAGAGCTTGAACCTGATCCACACCTAAAGAAAAGTATTAGAAAAGATGTTTTGATGTTGTTGGATCTTGGCGTCACATGATCATCTCACTATCAAGTCTGGCTGAAGACTTAAAACTTAGCGCTTCTGGGGAGGCAACCCATGTTTTCTTTTTACTGCATTAGATTTGGTTTTTGTTTTAGTTTATTTTTAATTTCAATTTTTGATTTTATTTTGTAGGATTGCATGAATTTGGAAAGTCTTTAGGTGGAGCTGTTTTCTACACCTATATTGATGGCTGTTTTTTAGCAGGATAGAGTCCGAATCTGGAAAAGTGTTCTGTATAGAAATTGTAGGCAATTGTCTTAGCTTTCTAGCCCAAAAAGAATCAGGCCATTTTGATATCTACAGCTCCAAATATCGCGGAAATACTGAACTTCACGCGTGCAGAATTTTAAGACGAATCAGGGGAGAAATTCTGAACTTTTCGCATTCTTTTAGTTTTTCTTTTTCCTTTCCCATTGAGAACAATGTGATATTCAAGTTTGGGGGAAGGGTTATAAATTTATTTTATATTTTATATATTTTTGAAAATAAAACAAAACAAAATTGATTTCAATTAGGCTTACCATTACACTTTTGAGTTCTTTATTGTGCTAAAGCATTGAATTTTTTTTAGGATAGATAATATCTTATAAAGCAAGAGTAAGAATAATTATTTACTTTAGGATTATTGAATTTCACAATTCCTTACAAAATTGTGTGAGTCATGTGATTATACATAAAAGAAAAATGTGATATTTTTTCTTGTGATTATTCCCTTTGATCTAGTCCTAAACAGAGTTTAAGTAAATAGAGTGATAATGATCAAATAATTGAATAAATAAATTCAATCTACTCCAATGTTTTGAGTTGCTTAGTAACTAGGGGTATTCATCACCAATATTTACTTTTACGTCAAACGGCAACTTGAAATATCAGTATGCAAAGCACCTTAAGTTTGTGACTTGTTGAGTAACCGGGTGAATTCATCACAAATGTTTGCATTCGCGTCAAAAGGCAAGTGACAACTTAGAGAAGAGACTTAAAATTAAAAATAAATAAATAAATAAATAAAATAAAAATTTTTAAATAAAAAAAACCCCTCTAGTTTACTTCTCGGTTTGTAGTAGTGAGAAGGGATAATCACAGATGGAATTGTTACATACTATAATTATATTAATTGCATGACAATTATGATTGGATTTGGAATTATGAATAAATAATTGCACTGGAGAAAGTGAGTATGCTTAGTTTTTCTTTATTTGCTATTGTTTATATTTTTAATTGAATTTTGATGCTTGCATGATGAGATCTTTTTAGTGTGATGAGTTGAGCCTACTATTGATTACGATTCTTTTATTCATTTTTTTACTTTTTGCTCGAGGACAAGCAAAATCTTAAGTTTGGGGGTATTTGATGTGTCTAATTTTTATATAAATATTTGTACTCATTTACCTATAAAAATTACTTGTTTTCATCTATTTTGTTTATAAATTATCTTATTTCCATAGATTTCAGTTAATTAATTATTTTTGAAGGAATAAGATTTTTGATGCAAAATGTGAATATTTTTTGGTAAAAATCAACAAACAAAACAAACAAAATGATTTATTTATTTTTTATTGATTTGTTCAATTTAAATTTTACAATTTGTCCATGAGAAAAACAAAATATAAATTTTAATTGCCAATGGAGGGTGAAAATGCAATAAACAATTTTAAAATGGCTTAAATGAACTAATATGATTTTTTAAGTTCAATTTTATTTTTATTTTTATTTTTAAATCTTAATTACTGATTTTATTTTGTGTGTGCAGCACGTGTTTGAAGAAAAAGAAAGAGAAGAAAAAGGAGCAAGAAATAAAGAGTAAATTACATAAGAAAACAAATAAATGAAGAAGAGGGGGTTTTATGCAAAAATAAACCCTAATCTATTTCCTACTCCTATAAATAGAAGTGCAAACAAGAGAAAAAGGAACGCTTAACGAAGGAAAGAGCGACGGCTAACCCTATCATAAAAAAATAAAATAATTAAAAACAAAGAAAGACAGCGGAGACTGGTGCGGAATCCAAGGGCGAAAGAGCAGCAGACGTGAGCTGCTGTTGCTTGTGCGGCTCATGAACAGAGACAGAGAGAGAAGGGGACAGAGACGGGGTGACTTCACCTGGAGACGTGGCGGTCAAAGACCCGGGGCGACCCATCAGAGCGCTGACGTGGCTTAACAGACAGAGGCGGGACCCACGTGACAGCGACAAAACCAGAAGCTGCGCTGACATGGACTTGGTCCCCTGTCCTGTGGCTCGCTTTCCGATGCTCTTGGGTTTGCAATTTTTTTTTAAAAAACAAAGTTCTTTCTGTCTCTCTTTTCTTTCTTTATTCTTCTATAATGTAATATAAAACAATGTTTGTTAGTTGCAATTTCATTATGAACTAAATTTTATTTTTTTAGGGCTTTGATGTAGCCTAATTTTGATAACACAATTTTTAATTCCATACTATTTTTCTAATTTTTCATGGTTGTGTGTTTGATTTTTGATCTTAATGCTTATAATTGGTTGACCGACTTTGTATGATTTATTGGATCACTAGATTTGCCCGTTGACACGTGCCTACGGCACGTCTTCGAAACAGTACACCTTATTTGATCATATAAAATAGTTTTGGAGGTCCAACAAATTAATTAAGTAGCAAACATATTATATGAGAAACTTTTGGGGGTCCAGCAAAAAACATATTATATGATTTTTTTTGATTTTTTCGAATTATTTTAAAAGTTTTTAAATTTTTAAATTTTTTAGTTTTTTTATTTTTAATTTTTTAGAATTTTTAGAATTTTTATTTTCTTAATTTTTTTGAATAGAAGAGGAAGGGAGAGAGAGAAAAAAAATTTAAATAAATATAGGAGTTGTTTTGGGTGGGGGATTTGAATTTGAGTTTTGGGGGGAAACTTTTGGGGGGAAAAATATGTTTTGTGAGGTTAGATCTGGGCCTTCAATTTTTGGGGGGATTGAAGGAGAGCCACTTGATAGCTTTCTTTGTGTTTTATTATATAGATGGAGAGACCGAGAGGTAATTTGTAATTTAGAACTATAAAATTAAACACCATTGATTGATCGAAATTAGAGATTATTTACCGCGATTGATGTGACCGTTAAAAATTCACAAAACTTAATGAGTTTTCAATTAATTAGATTTGTGCATGAACTATGACAAACTGTTAGTTGGAGACAAACTGTTAGTTGGAGATATTTTTGGTGTTGTTCGAGAAAATCATTAAATAATTTGGAAATTTTGGTCTACAACTTGGAAAAATAATCTTTTTATTCATATGGAGTTATTAATTGAGTGTGATTAACTAGGTGAAATCGAAAGCCCTAGAATTTATTGTGCAATTAATAAATAACAAATTTTCAAATTTCGCCCCTCTTAATTAATTTAGTTAGTTATTTAGATTAATTTAATTCAGTTGCTTTATTTATTAACTTTCGATTTTCCAAATAGTAGTTCATCTAGTAATATCGGTACTCAATAAAATAATTAGTCCATGTGGGTTCGACACTCTTTTTACTTAACTATACTACTTGTTGCGATTTTGTACACTTGCAAAAAAATCACACCTTCACCCATTAATTTCAATTTGAACACATCTATATCATACATATACTAACTCATTAATGTCATCGTTTATTATATCACTTCTCATTATGACCAATATATCATAAACATACACCATATCGGTCAACACATCATAACACCATCTATTTATGTCATTTCTATTTATCATCCGTATACTATACGTATATCGACCCCAAGTACTTCATATTATTATATATATACCTAATATATCACCCATAACACCAAATATTCCAAATCATACCAATTCATCATATAGCACAATTTATACTTATAAAAATCTTGTATTTTCTATTAAATCTTCATTTAACTATAACTCACACAAATCACATCGAATCCATATAAAATTTTGTCACAACATAAGATATACCTATCACAATCAAACTCACCTGACGAACCGGCAAGAAGATACTCCTCGTTCACCCGGTCGCCAATCAGGCTTCACTTTTTAGTACCTATTAAGAAAATTTCTGATCCCATAAGTTATTTACTCAAAATACACATTATCTATCCCCCGAATGCACATCCAACATACTCACACATCCTATACAACCTACATAGGCATATCAAATCAACAATTCTCTAGTTCAATGACCAAATCCCAATTTTCCTCGATCAGAGGAGTTCAAATCAACATTTTATATTTTAAGGGTAAAATACCCCGAATTAACTTCCATATCCAAAATTAACTCATATGAACATCTCGGGAAAAAGTCTATTATTTATACATATTTTCTCATACTTATTACATTTTCATATCACAAATTCTATTTTTAAGAATTCTCGATACCCGGAAAATTCGTTATAATTGTCAATAAAATTTATCATAAATGCTTCTAAACTATCCCATATTATTACACATCATCCAAAATATTTAATAGCACACCATAACTATAATTTTACTTACCCTTCCTAAACTCAAACCCTAAGTTTAATAAAATTTCCATATTATTATCATAGAAATTGAAATCTTTTACCTCTAACATGTTTTACATTCCCTACACATCTTTCTACTACGATTTTTATGAAAAGAAATGAAAAGCACACAATCCAATAACTAAGTTACAAATTGACATACCTTCTAGAAGCCCTCTCTAAAAACTGACACCGCCACATGAAAGAGCACGCAGAAAATACTTTAAAACCCCAAACTACACAAGGTTGGAAGTAGAAAATGGGTTGGATTTCAAAACCCTAGAAATTAAGGTTCCAAGGGGGGTTCGGACGGAATTGGCAGGAGGCGGAGGAAAGAGAGTATGAGAATGGAAATAATTTAAATATTATGGATTTTAATAATGATTAGGGTTAAGGTTTGGGCCTAAGCCCACTTTAATATAAAAACTCAATTTTTAGAGTTATTTTAAATGTTGAATCCCCAAAATTTCTAACTTCATGCTTGGACCATGCAATTCCTTCAAATTAGCAAATATTTCACCCTCTAATATGCACAAGTACTCAGTAAAAATTTCGGGTTAAATCAGATTCATCTCCTCCGAGAAAACTCATCTCAAATCTCCTATATTTCCAATTTTTCTCGTTTAACCCCGAATTCCAATTTAATCATTCTAGAATAAAATAAAATCAATTAATATAAGAAAATGTGCTCAAAATCATAAATAAAAATAATATAAATCTAATATTTAAGGATTTTTTTAATACAGATGTTACAGAAAGGATTACATTGAGAATGCAAAGACACGACACGCAGGCCGTATTGAAAATACCAAAATTCAAATAATATGTCACAGAACATAAACCATTCATCACAGAACTAAGCCATGCATCACAGAACTAATGCCACAACCATGCATCATGAATCATATTACATAATAAACAAAGAATATGTTGTTATGATTTTATTTAGTTTATTTTAAAAATATTGGTTTTCGGCAAATTAATATTGCCCTACACAGAGTTGGCACGGGGGTCCCGCTGCCCGGTCAGCACGCGGGGGTCAAGCGAAGGCCGCCCCTTGCAGGGTCGTAGGGCAGCGCCCCGGAGCAAAAAAATTACTTCATTATCCCTTGTCACCGCCAGAGCATGAACTATTCATGTTTTAAGAAACCCTAACGCCACTGGAAACGACGCAGATGCATGAACTCTTCATGCTTTAAGAAACCCTAACGTCACTGCAAATCACATCTTGCTGCTCCAGGGTTTTCAACGGTTCCAAACCGAGGGCTACTTTGGTGTAACATCTGTGTTAACAACCAACAGATAAACGAATCCTTATATTGCAACTATTGCAAAAACTATATCACATATGAATTTTTCTTCCCAAAATGCAAACATATCATGAACAATCACATATTATATGTTGCCGCTGATTTCGGTGTGGGGGCAAACAGATAGATTTGTGGATTCTTTGGATGTTGAATAGTCAAACCTGATCGCCTTTCCGCCGAGGTTTGATCGTGATCTCCCGCCGTTAACCTGCAAAAAGTATGAAACACCAGGGTTGATCCCGGTGACGCACCCTCCGACGCTCAAGTCAGTAATCAGAAAGATTATGAAAGAGCTTTGATTTTGGAAAAAGATTGATTACCTGGTAACAGTAGGGAATGGGGGGTATTTATAGCCACCTTAGGGACCAGTTTCGAGATAAGATCAAATCCCTACTTTCCAGTGAATGGATAGAAGGAATCAGGGTCATTGATTAATCATAATAATAAACCCTAATTTTATCCAGCTGGATTGGGTTTCTTGCGGGTTGGAACCCGCACCCAGTTGAGATGGATCCGTTCGTGGGTTATTGGGCCTTTGGAAAAAAGACCAGTACGCATTTCAGAACCTTTTGTAGGTGAAATTACCATTTTACCCCTGATCTTTGAGATTCGTGCCCGATTTGGATGGTTTCGATTTAACCCCTTTTTTAGCTATATCACGTGCCCCCCACTCCCGAAGACTGAGTTTTGATCAGCCTTTGAGGAGTAGTTTTACTGTTTTAATGGCTAGCGGAGTTGTATCGGAGTCCAAACAAGGGGTGGCAAATCTTTGTGTGAGGTATTATGGTGGTTTTCTGAGTTAGTTGCGCGCTCAAGGGTGTTCTTGAGCTCTCCTGAACTTTTGGTGGTTTTTCTTAATTTTTATTTATTTTTCGGACCATTTATTTAATTTTGCGAAGCGGTGATTTATTGTTCGGAGGCCTTAATTAATTATTCTAAGCAACAATTATTTACACGGGGGCTCAAAAATATTTCCCCGAATTTATAATTATTTTTTAGAATTTTAAATTAATTTCCCTGAATTTTTAATCATTTTTTGCAATTTTTAAAGAATAATTCGATTTCAATAAATAAAAAATTAATTTTTAATACCATTTATGACGTGGCACGATATGGGCTCTCCATCAGCCAAAGGCGTGAATTTCTGAGGGATCGGACGGTCGGAGTGGCTCGGCAGCACTTTTCTCCGCTTGCGGAGGTCGGTGCCTCGGTAGCTCGGCCATTACCCTCGGTAGCTCGATAGTTCGGCGTATCATGAGCTACCGAGCTACATGGATGGATCTAGAACGTCCATCATGGCGCGAATCACGAGGATAGAGGTTCAGATCACGAAAAAATGCTATCTTGTCGTTTTGTGGGTGTGGCATGATCCGAGCTGCTCATCATCTTTTGGCGCTAATTTTTTGAAATGATCTGACTGTTGGGGTTGCTCGGCGGCATTTTTCTCCAAATGTGGAGATCGGTGCCTCGGTAGCTCGGTCGTAGCTCCTTGACAGATTCGTAGCTCGGCCATAGATCCTCGGTGGCTCGGTGGTTCGGCCATAGCTTCTCGGTAGCTCGGCGGCTCGGCAGAGTGCTGCGGCGGCTTGGCTTATTATGAGTTGTTGTACCACGTGGCTGAATCTGGAGCATCCATCATGGCGCGAATCATGAGGTTAGAGGTTCAGATCACGTGAAAATGCTATCTTGTCGTTTTATGGGCGTGGCGTGATCTGAGCAGCTCATCATCCTTCGACGTGAATTTTGAGACAATCTGACGGTTGGAGTTGCTCGGCGGCATTTTTCTCCAAATGTGGAGGTCGGTGTCCTGGTAGCTCGACAGAATGCCTCGGTAGCTCGGCTCATTATGAGTCGTTGAGCAGTCGTTGAGCCAAGTGGCTGAATCTGGGGCGTCCATCATGGCGAGAATCACGAGGTTAGAGGTTCAAATCACGAGAAAATGCTATCTTGTCGTTTTGTGGACGTGTCTGAATCTGAGCCGCTCATCAACTTTTGGCACAAATTTTGGAACAATCAGACGTCCCACAGAGCTCGGCAGCATTTTTCTCCAAATGTGGAGGTCGGTGCCTCGGTGGCTCGGCTCGTTAAGAGCCGTTGAGCCACGTGGCTGCATCTGGAGCGTTCATCATGGCACGAATCACGAGTGCCTCCGTGGCTCGGTGCCTCGTGAATTGCCGAGCTGTAAGGCTAAGTCTGAATCGTCACAACCCTTCTCTGAACCGTCGCAGCCCTTCTCTATTCTGTCATTTTGCTTTCCTTAACGGGCCCTAAGCGTTACAAAAGCCCAACAGTTGCCTCTTTGGCTATAAGTTTTCACCCCCTCGCTTCTTCTCTCACTCTTTCACTTTTCACTCTCAAAACATACTTTCGCTCTCGAGTTGCTGTGCTAGCGGAGTTTTGAGCTCAAGGGAATTTGTGTTAGCTGTCGCGGAGGCCAGGCGATTTCCGGCAAAGTTCTTCCGACCGTAACCGTCACATCAAGGTCAGTACACGTACTCTTAATCTCATACATATACCCTACGAGATGTCATGAGTGTCCTCGAGTAGTGAGGCTTCTTCCTCGGGAGGTCGGAGTGGCGAGCGGTTAGTTTATGAGGAAGTTGTGAGCAGACGGAAGGGGAAGGAGATAGTAGGGTCATTGGCGGCCGAGTAGAAGGGGAAGGAGGTGTCCCGGTCTTCGGTTGTTGAAACGGTGGTGGAGACAGTGAGACAAGCAGGTGAATTAGGTCGGCTGTCGACCGTAATATCCGACCATAGAGGGATAAGGCAGTATAGCAGCGAGCTGCTGACCAAGGCTGTCTACGGGCGGTCGGAGACTTACGAAGAGAATAAGCCGAGGGAGGTTACCGAAGTTGATGACATCGCCTTGGTTCTAACCGAGCGAGATCGGCTTCGGATTCGAAAGAGTTTTGTCATCCCTCCCGAGTATAAGTTGCTTCTCCCCGGTCCCGGGGTGCGAGCGTGCACGGCTTTTACGCCCGATACATGCGTCTTTGCTTACGATGCACTGAGTGCCGGACTGCGTCTGCCCCTCCATCCTTTCGTGACCGAGGTGCTCCGGTGGTACGGACTGAGTCCAATCCAGTTCAAGCCGAAAATGTGGCGGCACATGCTCAGATTTCTGCTCCAATGCCGAACAGCAAAGGTGGAGCCACAACTCGTCTCCTCCGGAGTTTGTATCGGATCAATAAGATGAGCAAGACTGAGCCCCGTAACTATATGTCGCCTCGGAAAAGTGTCAAGCTGATAGAGAACCCCGACTCGATAAAGTCGTGTACGGGTAAGTTCTTCCTGATCAAGGGCCCTTCGGCATGGGACTTCCTGACCCGGTGGAAGGAGGACGTGCCGAAGTATGCGAAGGCTGAGCCGGTGCTGACCCCGGCCGAGGCAGAGGTGGCGGCGAAGCTGGTCGGACTTTCGATGTTGAGTTGGAGAGACATGACCGAGGAGGTGCTTCACGGGTTGGGTTTGACTCCGATCGACCCGAGTACGCTCCGGACATCTCTTTTTTGGTTGTATTACTTTCTTTAATGACTTGTGTTTTTTCTAACTTTGTTTTCTTTATTCGACAGAAGCTCCGAGCACAGACTTCAAGGCGATCATGGCCGAACGAAACAAGGCCACCGATGCCAAGAAGAGGAAGAGGACGAGCGCAGGTCCCTCGTCTGGCCGACCCACCAAGGTTCCTTCGGCCGTGGTCGGGACCGTCGACCTCACTTCTCCTCGGCGGTCGTCCCCAGCTGTTGGTGTTTCTCAGCCGACCCCGTTCGAGGACTTCTCCGTCTCGGTGGCTCTGGCTCTTGAGGCCCCACCTCTAACCGATCAAGCCGAGGTCATACTGACCGAGGCCCACAAGAAGCTGTTCATCCCCGATTGGCGGGTGATGAACCATGACGACTTCTTGGGGGACTCGTTGATGAGCATGCTGGCTCTCCGCCATCTCCGGACCCCTAAGGACCGAGCCACACTGAAGACGGGGATGACGGGCGACGACGCTTTAGAGGTGGCTCGGTCGCTAATGTCGGTAAGCTTTCTCAGTTGTTTTTGATATTCTCTTGGAAAAATTTCTAAGTCTTTAGCTCGGCTTTTGTTGTGTTCTAACTGCTTCTTCTTGCAGGCCACATGCCACTTCAGCCACCTTCTCGAGCAGTATGCCGAGCAAGAGAAGGAGCTGAAGGCCGCTAGCGATAAAGACAGAGCGGAGAGGGCGAAGGCCGTGAAGCAGTTCGAGGCGGAGCAGCGCTGCTCAGACGCTTTGGCGGCCCAGGTCGTCGACCTAGAGGCGGCCCTGGCACAGGCGAGGGAGAAGCTCGCCTCGGAGGTCACCAAAGCAGCCGAGGAGAGGGCCGAAGCGACGAGGGCCTTGGAGACTGTGAAGCGGCAAAAAGACGAGGCCGTGGAGGCGGTGAGGGTGGAGATTGAGGCCGAGGCCAAGAAGCATATGATGGCCAACATGGAGAAGTCTTATGTCACCGCGCTCGAGCACGTCAAGGCCCGGATCCCCGGCTTCGACAGGTCGGGATACGGGCTGTGGGGTCCGGTCGACGAGGAGAACCCCGAAGCCGAACAAGAGGCCGAAGGGGAAGGAGGAGAAGGGCGACAAGGTGACGATGCTCCTGCCGACCCTGAAACTGTGGTGGTGGAGGGAGGGGGTGACGAGATTGTGGGCAACCCCCGAGCCGGAGCTGCAGAGGACGAGGAGCCGTCCACCGAGGTGCCCGTCACCGAGCTACTACTTAAGGTGGCCCCTTGATCTTTTTGCTTTGTATTTTTTCTTCTTTATATACTGCCTTGTAGCGGACTAGCCACCCTTTTTTTTGTTATAAAGGAAATTTTTCTTTCTCTGACCAAGTGTGGGGTCTGTCTTTGATTTGAAATTTTTCTGAAAATAATTTCGTCTTGAAAATTGGCTAAGTGTTGAGAATTACTCCTTTTGACGTCTTGCTAAGTGTTAGCAACTTTTGCTTTGAAATTTTTTTAAGTGCTTCAAGAGTTCATCGTTGATATGTTTCCCGTTCTTCAGATTGTCGAATCGAGCCCAACAGCTGAGGCCTCTCGTCTCCAAGCTGACATAAGAGCGACAAAGTTGGCCCTTTCTAGGAGTCGAGAGTGCTTTCTTAAGAGCGAGTTGGACTTGGAACGCCTCAAGCTAAAGCTGTCAAAGCGTCTCTCTGAGATGAAGCAACTAAAGAAGGCGCTGTCTGATGCCACAACGGAGAGAGGTGGATTGCTGGCTGAGATTCAACACTTGCAGATAGTAGAAGAAGAGCTTTTGGCGGAGGAAGAAGAATTAACAGCAGCGGTGGGCAAGTTGATGGCCGAGTGCGACAAGTTGACGGCAGTGGTCGACGGGTTGAAGAGGGTTACGGTCGACAAGAGTATCGAAGTTACTCATCTCCGTCGAATTATAGCCAACAGCTTTGGTGCCGCAGGCTCCGCTCAGCTTCCTCGCTTAAAAATATCAGTGAAGGACGACTCTCTGAAGGATCGAATCGTCGAGCTCGAGGAGAAAGTTGCTCGACTCAAACCCCAACCTGAACGGATTAATGTCAGAAGTACATCGTGTACTCGTGAAGAGAGCGAGAGGGAAATCTCATTTTACGAGCTTGCGACTCGCTCGCCTGCAGCTAGATAGAGCCCGGTCGACGTTTAAAGTGGTGTGGCGGCCTCGTCGAGCAGAGCATCTGTTGGGGCCATCGTCTGGGGCAGTGCTGAAGAGGCATCTCAGTTTGCTGGTCTGGAGACGAGCTCCGAGGTTAGGCGCCGCCGTCCCCGGGTGTCTTTAAACCGAAACGTCCCTGTCCCAAAGAAGCGTTGAACGTGTTGTTGTAATTATGGCTTTTCGAATTTTGTAATTCATCGTAGAGCAGAGTAGCTGGTCTTGTAATATGAGTTTCTCCGAACTTTAAAATTTTATAGAAACGAAAGTTTTGTTTATTCCTTTGCATTTTGTGTGTTGGCGTGTTCAGTTAATCCTCTATGGTTGTAAGAGTGTTTCTGAAGGACGGACCATTTCTAGCTCGTTTAAGAGCGAGAAGTAGAAGTGGGGTCTTGCGAAACTTTTGAACTCCCAGGGACGTGGCTTTATCTGAGGTGTCAATCTGAAGATCTTGCACGAATCTCGATGTAAAAGACGGTGTGGATCACGAGAAAATGCTATCTTGTCATTTTGTGGTCATAGTCCAATCTGTGCCGTCTGCTTGAGATCTTGCACGAATTTTGGGGAGAGGGTTGTTTTTTTTTCCAATATGCAGCTCGGAATGCAAGTAGCTCAGGAATGTATGCCTGAATATCTTCATCAGTTATCCAGCCAAGTGAAGTAATGGGGCATTCATTCAAGCACTCTTCCAAGTATTCTTCTCCCATATCTAGTATAGTTGTAGAAATTTCGTCAGTTATCCAGTCCAGTAGTCTGGATTCCGAACGCGTTGTTCGAGTAAATTTCAACGGTTGTGGGAGCAGTTCCGAATGGCGAACCACTTCTAGCTCGCTTAAGAGCGGGCTTGCGAAGCGGAATCGAGCCAGGTTTTAGACTCCGAACACGTCGTTCGAGTAAGTTTCAACGGTTGTGGGAGCAGTTCTGAATGACGAACCACCTCTAGCTCGCTTAAGAGCGATCTTGCGAAGCGGAATCGAGCCAAGTTTTGAACTTCGAACACGTCGTTCGAGTAAATTTCAACGGTTGTGGGAGCAGTTCCGAATTGAGCCAAGTTTTGGACTTCGAACACGTCGTTCGAGTAAATTTCAACGGCTGTGGGAGTAGTTCCAAATGGCGAACCACTTCTAGATCGCTTAAGAGCGAGCTTGCGAAGCGGAATCGAGCCAAGTTTTGGACTCCGAACACGTCGTTCGAGCAAAAACAATTAAAGGTCTTAAACAGAGAGATAAAATAATCACAAGAGAATCATCAGGGGAAAGAAGTTCTTTATTGATAACTGCTAATCGGCTGCTTCTAAGTTGCAAGCTGTTATTACAATGAGAAAATAAAGAAGTAAGTACAAATAAAAAGAAAGGAAGGGCTCGACACTTGAATGTACTCGGAGATGCGTTCAAACACCCTCTTGGTACTTCAGTAAGTGGTTGGCGTTCCAAGTTCTTGGTATCTCTCTGCCTTCAAGGTCTTCAAGACGATATGCTCCTGGTCGGATTACCTTGAAAACCTTGTATGGTTCTTCCCAATTCAGAGCTAGCTTACTCTTTTGGCTGGGGAATGAGATAGCTAGCTTTCTGAGGACTAAGTCCCCTTCCTTGAGATCGGTGGGACGGAATCTTTTTTTGTAGGCCTGCTCGATTCTCCTCCGATAATTTTGCTGGCAAATTGAAGCTCTTTCACGGAGCTCATCAATAAGGTCCAAACTCGCCCGGAGCTTTCTGGCATTTTGCTCTTCATCATAGGCAATAAGGCAAGGGGATGGCAAGCCAACTTCCAAGGGGATTACGGCCTCGGACCCATTGGTGAGGTTGAAGGGTGACTCTCCTGTGGGGGTCCGTTTCGTAGTGCGGTAGTTCCACAGCACGTTAGGAAGTTGTTCTACCCATAAGCTTTTGGTCGATTTATCTAGTCTCTTCTTGATGCCGGAGAGGATCTGCCTGTTAGCGTTCTCTACTTGACCATTGGACTGAGGATGGGAGACGGAGGAGAAGCATTGCTGAATGCCGAGGTCTTCACGTAAAGATCGGAATGCTGCCCCTATAAACTGTGTTCCATTATCTGTTATCAGGACCCGAGGTACGCCGAACCTACAGATTACATTTCTCCAGAAGAACTGCAGCACTTTGTTCTCAGTAATAGTAGCCAGAGGTTCAGCCTCGATCCACTTAGAGAAGTAGTCGATTGCCACGACTAGGAACTTGAGTTGGCCCAGAGCTGGTGGGAATGGACCTAGCAAGTCCATCCCCCACATTGCGAAGGGAATTGGTCTCGAGAGAGATGTAAGTTGTGCTTGGGGTAATCGGTGGATGTTGGAGAACTGCTGACAAGGGCTGCATTGCCGGACATGTTGCTCGGCATCTCGAATAAGAGTAGGCCAGAAGTACCCGTAGTTCAAAACTTTCCTAGTGAGAGACCTTGATCCCGAGTGGGCTCCGCCTATGCCTTCGTGGAGCTCTTACAGGGCATACAAGGCTTCTTCTGGGGAGAGGCATCTCAAGTAGGGTCTGCCATCTACTTGGGTATATGAGCATTTGTACAAGACTCTTTCAACAAGGGTGTACCGCTCTACCCTCATTCGGATTCGACGGGCTTCTTTAGGATCCTGGGGAAGGGTCCCATCCCTGAGGAACTCTATCAGAGGCTTCATCCAGTTGTCCCGGAGTTGGACGGGCAGCGACTCCATCGAGTCGGGGGCTTCCTCTTCTATGCTAGGCCTTAAGAGTACTTAGATTCGAACGGTCTGCTCGAGACCCTGGAGGGAGGAGGAGGCCAATTTTGAGAGGGCATCTGCTTGGGAGTTTTCTTCTCTAGGGATCCGCTAGATTTGTGCCTCTTCAAACGAAGCCATGAGACTTTGGAGCTTGGCTAGGTACTTAACCATTCGGTCGTCTCGCGCCTCGTAGTCTCCTAAGACTTGATTAACCACCAGCTGCGAATCACTGAATATCCGGACGCATTGCGCCCCTGCCTTGCGGGCCATACCCAGGTCTGCTATTAGGGCTTCATACTTAGCCTCGTTGTTGGAAGCTTTAAAGTTGATGCGGAGGGAGTACTGGAGAACGAAGTCGTCTGGGCCTGCCAGAATGACTCCGGCTCCGCTCCCTTCGGCGCAAGAAGATCCGTCTACATATACTGTCCACATGGGTGGCCCATTTGTGGCTTAACTCACTTCCGGGATGGTGCTTTCTACTATAAATTCAGCTAAGGCCTGAGCCTTGATTGCAGTCCGAGACTGATAGGATTTGTCATGTTGACTAAGCTCGATCGACCACTTCATCAGACGCCCGGAGGTCTCGGGCTTGTGCAGGACTTGCTTGAGCGGCTGGTCGGTAAGGACGACCACCAAGTGGGATTGAAAATAGGGGCGGAGCTTCCTGGCTATCATAACCAAGGCGTATGCTATTTTTTCCAACCTCGGGTAGCGGAGCTCAGCGTCTTTAAGGACCTTGCTCACATAATAGATAGGCTTCTGAGCATTGTCTTCTTCCCTCACTAGGACAGCGCTGAGGGTTTGTTCGGAGGCAGCGAGGTAGAGGTAGAGTGTTTCTCCAGGAATAGGCTTGCTGAGGAGTGGGGGGTTGACCAGATAGGCTTTCAGTTGGTCGAACGATTCTTGCTGCTGTTGACCTCACTCGAAGCTCTTAGCCCCCCTGAGGGCTTTGAAAAAAGGAAGACACCTCTCCCCTGACTTAGACAGGAAGCGTCCTCTGGCCGCGAGGCGTCCTGTAAGCATTTGAACTTCTTTCACACTTGTAGGAGGAGCCATATCCAGTATGGCTTTGATCTTCTCGAGGTTATTTTCGATCCCCCTTTGACTGACCATGAAGCCCAGGAACTTACCAGACGAGACCCCGAACGCACACTTGTTCGGGTTTAGTCTCATATTATGCTTCCTCAACACGTCGAAGGCTTCTTGTAGGTCGGCGACATGGTCAAACCCATAGATACTTTTGACCAGCATATCATCAACGTACACTTCCATGTTTCGGCCGATCTGATTCTGGAAGACCTTATTGACGAGGCGCTGGTAGGTGGCACCGGCATTTTTGAGCCCGAAGGGCATCACTCGGTAGCAATAGAGGCCTTGATCTGTGACGAAGGACGTCTTCCGGATATCTGGGGGAAACATTCTGATTTGGTTGTATCCGGAGAAGGCATCCATGAAGCTCAACAGCTCATGGCCCGAAGTAGCATCGATTAAGGTATCTATGCTGGGGAGAGGGAAAGGATCTTTAGGGCATGCCTTGTTCAAATCCGTGAAGTCAATGCAAATCCTCCAACTACCATTGGCCTTCTTGACCATAACAACATTAGAGAGCCATTCGGGATAGTTGACTTCTTATATGAACCGGGCTTTGAGAAGCTTGTCCACTTCTTCCTTTATAGCTTGCTGGCGTTCAGGAGCAAATTTGCGCCTTTTCTGCTGGACCGGTTTGGACCCCGGAGCAACACATAGGTGGTGGACGAGGTGGTCCTCGGAAATCCGTGGCATATCTGCAGCGGTCCAGGCGAAGAGGTCATGGTTCTTCTTGATGCAAAGGACTATGTCAGAACAGAGGGTAGAGGGGAGGGTCTTGCTGATGAAGAATTTGCAGTTCGGATCTTGCTCTGAGAAGAGCACATCCTCCAGCTCGTCTACCGGTTCTGACATTAGCTGGGTGTTCCCTTGTGGAATTTCGAGGGTCTCAAGGGAAAGAACGGGTCCTCCGGTTGAGGTCATATAGCATTGCGGGCCATCTCCTGACTCCCCCTTACTTCCTCTACACCTGCCTTGGTTGGTAACTTCATTTTGAGATGATAAGCCGACGGGATGGCTTCTAAAGCAGCTAGGCCAGGTCGGCCTAGGATCACATTGTAAGCAGCTGGAATGTCGACGACCATGAAATCCATTGGCTCCGTGCGGGTAGTAGGAGTTTTGCTAGCGGTTACGTCGAGGGTTATCACCCCTTCGATAGTCACTTACACTCCCGTGAACCCATGGAGCGTATAGCCGGCGGGCTTGAGCCTGTCCCGTGATAATTTAAGCCCTCGGAAGGCCGCTAGGAAGAGAATGTTGACAGAACTGCCATTGTCCACCAGAATCCTCTCCACTTTGAAGTTAGCCATGCAGAGGTTAATCACTAATGTGTCACAATGGGGGTTCGGACACCCTCCAGGTCTTCATCCGAGAAAGTAACCGGAACTCCGAGGCCTTTGGGAGGGGGTATGCTGTGCACCGAGTTGACCTCCGTGATAAAAGCCTTTCGAGAAGAGTTGGAGGTTCCTCCCATTGGACCCCCATGTATGAGGTGCAGGATGCGCTCTTCTTCAAATTCAGGGCTCTCGTCGCGCCTCTCGGGCCGCTTATTAGCCCCCCTGGGAGGAGGAGGAAGATCATTCCGGTCCTTTCTTACAAACTTGGACAGCTGCCCTCTCTGAATAAGGGCTTCAATTTCATTCTTCAAAGCCCGACAGTCATTGGTGTCGTGGCCGTGGTCCCGGTGATAGCGGCACCACTTCTCCTTATCTATCTTCTTCCTGGGGGTATTCATCTTCGGGACAGGAGGCAGAACTCCTTCTTTCTCGACTTCCATGAGGATAGTTGAAACGTTGGTGTTGAGAGGGGTAAACTTCTCAAATCTGGGAGGCGAGCGGTGCTGACCCCCGTTGTCCTTCTGGAGCTTCTTAGCTCCTTCATCTTCGGTTGCCTTTCTCTTCGTTCCTGAGAAGACCCCTCAAAAGTGGGGCAATGTTCAGCTTCCTCTGCCCGGATATACTTCTCGCTTCTAAGCAGAAGGTCGGAGAAGTCTCGTGGGGGCTTTTTGGCTAGGGAGGACCGGAGGCTTGAGTTGAGGACATTGGATTGGAAGGCGGCGGCAGCGACCGATTGGTCGAGGGAGGCAATGGACCTAGCTTCCGCGGTAAACTGCTTGACATAATCTCTTAGTTTCTCACCCTTCTTCTGTTTGAGGAAGAGTAGTGAAATACTAGTCTTCTTGGTTCGACGGCTGCTCACGAAGTGGGTGACGAAGAGGGTCTCAAATTGTTCAAAAGAGAAGATGGATGATGGGGCGAGGCGGGAGTACCATTCCCGAGCCGGACCTTTGAGAGTAGTTGAGAAGGTCTTGCACAGTAGAGCATCGGAAGTCTGGTGGATCATCATGAGAGTTTTGAAACTCTCGATGTGATCCAGGGGGTCTGACTCCCCCGTATTGTTAGGGTTCTATACTGAAAGCATCACTTTTGTATTAACTTTATTTCCTTTTTTTTAATGAGAATCATATGGGCATATGTTTGCATATTGTGTGTATTATGATATTAATGCAAGTGTCTGATATTCTATAAGGTTGATAATATGGTGTGAGGTGACACACAGAAGATCATATTATCAGTTCCCTATGGAATATATAAATAGTTCACAACCTAGACGGACTTGGACAATCCATTGGAAAGGTTGTAGTGTAATCTGGTATTAGTCTGTCTTGACTATAGGTTTACACTAGTACACTTTGTGTGTATTGAACAGGACCACTTGAGGTTGTTCTCTTTGTACTGACTACAAAAGAGAACAAACACCTCTGTTATTATGGATGCTTATGCTCTTAATCCAGATATAATAACAGACATGTATATGCAGTGTGCATTACTTTGACTCATAAAAGAGTGAGATTCATTATGGATCAACAACCTCTATGAATTGGGTAATAGCATTGTATGTATGATGGGCTGTTGATTGTAAAAGGAATCCATGTTCCGATACGTCGGGTTGATGATGTCCCCTTAAGAAGCTCATAAGGATTGTCATGTAAACCCTGCAGGTGGATTACATCCGACATGACAAATAAAGTTGAGTGGTACTACTTAAGGATAAAAGATGTTGATCAATATAGTTGTCAGTAACTTAATTTGATCGACGGACATTCGATATCTTAACATGGGGAGTTGAACGAGCATATAATAAAAGGAGCCCATAAATATAATTTGGGATTAGGAAGGTAGTGCAACAATAGCTCCTTAGTGGACCGAGCTATTGTTAATGGGCCTGGGTTGTGTGTTCGGGCTAAACACGGGATACCCAGATTCGTTAGGAGACCTAACCCTAATTTCTCCTCATGGTCCCTGCCGTAGCCTTATATATATCCTTTATTCTCTGGCCTTGATTGATAATCTGAAATATAAGATTTTTTCTCAAAATTCGTGATTCGCGTAAGGAGAGAAAGAGAGGTCAGCCAAGGAGAAGAAAGGTTGGGAGATCGTCACCCACACGACGTCCAACCCGAGGAAGGAATACGTGCAGAAGATCTTGGGGTTGCTGTCGTCTTCTTCTCATCGCAGGTATAATTCGTGAACCCTAGATTCCGCTATATAGGGTTAGATCACGTATTTAATCTGTTAAATTTTTAACAATCGATACGCACACCAATCCGTAGTCCTGGGAATCATCTCAGTTCCATCAAGTATATGTCTCGAACTATGGTGGCTTGAAGTTTGCTGGAACGGGAGCATCCATGATGGTTCGTGAGAACAGAGGTCTGCTTGGGCGGAGGGTCTTCCCTCTTAGCTCCTCTTCTCTGTCAAGTTGGCCGAGGCGTCTCTTCATCTCGTGGAGACGACGGTAAACAGCATTATCCCTTCGACGGTACCCTGGCAAGCCTCTGGACTCATTTTCGTACGAAAGGGAGCGTGGAGTTCGGCGATGGTAGCTAGGAGAATAGTGAGGACTGGCGATGTGATGGCAGTGGCTCGGAGCTTGAGGAGGAGTTAGGGACCGATGGCAAGGACTCTGGATCGGAGGAGGAGTGTGGACCCTCTGAACATTGTTGTTGTTGTTTAGTCGGAGATTGAGGGCCTGCAAGATTGTAACCTGGAACTCTTGGAATTTGGCTCGGGTGATAGGTCCATTCTCGTCCCTCTGGGGCTGCTGACCAGCGGGAGAGTGATGTCTTCTTCGACGGTATTCAGGGGACTCCCTCCGCCTCCTATGAAGAGGGGACCTCCTGTGGTCGCGGCGATGAGGAGATCGCTCATTTGGACGTTGTGAGCGGGTGGCTCCCTCACGGGTCCGCCTTTCATCCAAACGGCGGTGAAGGTACTCTTCTTTCTGCCAGTTGATGAGGATGTTACGGAGGTCTTCGGAAGGGCAAGGGTTATGAGATGCCATTGAGTCGGTTGAAGGGTTATGTATGGAGATGTGGTTACGGTGAAGGGGTTGTTTCTGAGGGTGAGGACGAGAGGTCCCTATACCAGCATTCTGGGGCCCGGGTGGAGCCTGCTGGTGTTGAAGATTTTGAGGAGGAGGCTGCAACTGCTGCAGAGGCTAATCATGTTGAGGAGAGAGTTGTCCCTGCTGCTGGACGGTTTAGAGGGGAGCCTCCTATTGCGGTTGAGGAGGAGTGGGTCCACGGTTGGACCCTCTGGATCTCAGTTTCCTTGGAGGCATGGCTGGAGGTGATCTTAACCGATGGAAGAGGATGGATTGCTATTCGTCGATTCCTATAGACGGCGCCAATCTGTTGCCGTTGATTTCGGTGTGGGGGCAAACAGATAGATTTGTGGATTCTTGGGATGTTGAATAGTCAAACCTGATCGCCTTTTCGCCGAGGTTTGATCGTGATCTCCCGCCGTTAACCTGCAAAAAGAATGAAACACCGGGGTTGATTCCGGCGACACACCCTCCGACGCTTAAGTCAGTAATCAGAAAGATGATGAAAGAGCTTTGATTGGCAAAAGATTGATTACGTGGTAACAGTGGGGGATGGGGGGTATTTATAGCCGCCTTAGGGACCAGTTTTGGGATAAGATCAAATCCCTACTTCCCAGTAAATGGATAGAAGGAATCAGAGTCGTTGATTAATCATAATCATAAACTCTAATTTTATCTAGCTGGACTGGGTTTCTTGTGGGTTGGAACCCGCACCCAGTTGAGATGGATCCGTTCATGGGTTATTGGGCCTTTGGAAAAAAGACCCAGTACCCATTTCAGACCCTTTTGTAGGTGAAATTACCATTTTACCCCTGATCTTTGAGATTCGTGCCCGATTTGGACGATTCCGATTTAACCCCTTTTTTAGCCATATCATTATACATAACTGAAATTATGGTTTCGCAAGTGGCTCGTACACCACTGTTAGGTTTCGAAGGCTATCACAGATTAAATATACAGCAAAAAAATTACAAATTCTTTTTCGAAACCTAGCCATGGATCCATGCGAAAACCTTAAATCGTGTTTAGGAGTTATACCTTGAAGACGGATCTGTTGCCTCCACAGTATGGCGATCACAACACTACAATATTATGGTGCCCCTACAGTATCCACACGAACGGATCAAATCAAGCTTTCCCTCACGCAGCGGTGCTAGCTGCGGGAAGTGGATATTCCACACGATCTCTCTCTCACATAATTTATGTGACGGCTAGGGTTTTCTCATGCGTGACTTTTCCATATATACTGTTGCCGCTAAATTCGGTGTGGGGGCAAACAGATAGAATTTGTGAGTTCTTGGAAAACCTGAATAGCAAACACCTAACCTGTTCCGCCGGAGCTTGACCGTTGACTCCCGCCGTTCACCTGCAAGGAAGTGCGAGACACCGGGATTGATCCCGGCGACGCACCCTCCGACGCTCAAGTCAGTAACCAGAAATGATTATGAAAGAGCATTTAACTAGCAAAAGATTGATTACCTCTTAATGGAGATGGGTGGGGGGTATTTATAGTCGCCGTTGGGATCAGATAAGGAATGTGATTCCTGTGATCTGATAAGGCATAAAATCCTCGTAATCAGATTAGGAATGTAATCCCTAATTCCCGATGAAAAGATAGATGTGAATCAGAGCCGTTGATTAGGATTAATCAGAAACCCTAATTCTATCTTTTCTGGACTGGGTGTGTTTTGGGTTGGGACCCGTACCCAGTTGAGGTAGATCCGTTCGTGGGTTATTGGGTCGTGAAGAAAGACCCAGTTCCCATTTCAGACCTGTTAGTAGGTGAAATTACCGTTTTACCCCTGAGCTTTAAGATTCGTGTCCGATGTGAACGATCCCGATTTAATCATATTTTTAGCCATATCATATACGTATCATATATATATCTGTGTGTGTGTGTGTGTGTGTGTGTGTGTGCAAAAAATCAACCCTAAGAGAGTAATGGGTTGTTGGGCTCACAATCTGACCTGGTTCAGATTTGTGTGTGGACCTTTGAACTTTAGTCAGCCCATTTAATCTAATTAAATGTCCAACCAGTCAGGACTCCAAGTCTTACTTGGATACCCAATTAAATTCATCTTGCAAATTTAAATCCTAGTTTTGATCCATTCTAAGCAGGTAACCCTGTAGGTTCCCATTACGTTGGCAGTAATACTAAAATTATATTCTAGTATTACCAATATTGAGCGGTATCTAGCAATACATCACTGCTACTCAAAGTAACGGGAATATCAATGATTTGATATAACCTATCCGTGATCAATGTTACCATGTAGTCTAGTCCATTTGTTTAGATATCTTGATTGACCACAAGACATAGAGTGTTTCACCCTTGTATAGTTCAATTTTTGGTTTCTTGATGTCCGAGTAGACTTACTAAAACAAATGAGCTCAATATATCATAATGACTCATTTGAGCACGGCCATGCATTTTTCAGTCTCTCTCAATTAAGAGGCTCATAGATATCGCTCCTGTTATGTAAGAGGGACAAATCCTATCTAAGTCACTCACATCCCTCCGCAAGATTTGTAGTATATCCAATAGTCGACTTTATAATCACCCTATTACACGCAACAGTTGATGACATTAAAACATACAACTTCTCATGTAGGAAACCGTAGTGACTTCAAGTCAAACGACTATGTACACCATGGTCACTGTGAGAACCGCTTATGACACTCACGTAACAATCCATACAGTGTTCTCATGGTAGGTCAGTCCAGGACATTATTACTGTAATATGTACCCATGGGAAGACTTGATATCTCATATCCATGACCAGTGAGATATGGTCACAGTCTACGCACATACTAGTCTCTATGTATTATTATTGTCCTAATTTACAATAATACTTAACTAGGGACATTTAAGAATAGTGTTCTGATTACAACCAAAAGGATCTCACAATCAAGTCATGCATTTGATATCCATGATATTGAATCTATTATTCTAAGGACTTTATTATGTTCATTTAATCACACACAAAAATAAATAAAATGCATCATATATGAAATAAATGTCATGATGCAGCATAAAATAGTAATGCCAATACACAACTGACCTCTAGGGCAAATACCAACATGCAAGTATCTGCTGCTTTACCTGTCTCAGTCTCCTATGAAGAGAAACTTGAGAAGTTCAATGGGCGAAATTTCAAAAGGTAGCAACAGAAAATAATGTTCTACTTGACCACCTTGAATCTCACAAGATTCTTGAACGAAGAAGCTCCTAAACTTAAAGAAGATGAGCAAGATCACCATGTCATCGACATTGTGGATGCTTGGAAAAGTGTTGATTACCTATGTAGGAACTATATAATGAACGGATTAGCTGACTCTTTGTGTAATGTTTACATTGACAAAATAACAGCTAAAAAAATTTGGGAATATTTAGACCATAAATATAAAACTGAGGATGTTGGCGCCAAGAAATTCATTGTGGGCTGTTTCCTAGATTACAAAATGGTGGATTCCAAGACAGTGATTAACCAAGTTTAAGAAATTCAACTAATTTTGCATGAGATACATGCTGAAGGTATGAACTTGAGTGAAAGTTTTCAAGTTACCGTATTATTAAAAAATTGCCATTAGGTTGGAAAGACTTCAAAAATTACCCGAAGCACAGGCGAAAGAAAATGGACATTGAAGATCTGATAGTTAGGCTTCATATTGAATAAGACAACAGATGACCTGAAAAGTTCGTGGCCAAAAGTCATGCGACCAAGGAAAATATGGTGGAACATAGTCAACGTTCCAAATAGTAAAACAACAAAGAAAGGGGTCCAAGTTGGGGCCTAAGGGAGGAATCTCCAAGAAGTCAAAGTTTCAAGGCAAGTGCTTCAACTGTGACAAGTTAGATCACAAGTTTACTGATTGCAAACTACCCAAAAGGAACAAGAACAGAGAACCAAATATAGTTGAAGGCATTGCTCAAGACGTTTCTGATATCAAGCTATTAGCTGTGGTCTCGGAGGTGAACTTAATGGGTTCAAATCCTAAAGAGTGGTGGATTGACACTAGAACTGCCTGTCACGAGTGCTCTAACAGAGGAATGTTCTCCACTTTCAAACCAGTAGAGAATAGGGAAAATATGTTCATGGGGAACTCGGCTACTTCAGAAATCAAGGGCCAAGGCAAGGGGATCTTGAAGATGACTTCTGGGAAGGAACTGACTCTAAACAATGTTGTGTATGTTCCTAAAATCCATAAGAACCACATATCTCGTTCTTTGCTTAATAATCACATATTTCGTTAAGTGTTTGAGTCAAATAAGTTTGTTTTTTTCTAAGAGTGGAATGTATGTTGCTAGAGAATACATGAGTGCTGGATTGTTCAAACTCAATATAATGACCATGGTCAAGAATATCAATAAAACTGGCTCTTCTACTTATATATTTGAGTCTTCCAATTTATGGCATGGTATGCTAGGACATGTTAATTATGATACTTTGCATAAACTAATTAACTTGAATCATATACCAACATTCCAAATTGATTCCAAACATAAGTGTGAAACTTGTGTTGAGGTAAAACTAATAAGATCTTTATTTAAATGTGTTGAAAGAAACACTAAACCCTCTGATTTAATTCACAGTGATATCTGTGATCTAAAAATGACACAAAAAAGAGGTGGTAATAAGTATTGTATTACCTTAGTTGATAATAATACAAAATATTGTTATGTGTATTTGCTTAAAAGCAAGGATGAAGCTATAAAGATATTTGTTCTCTATATAAATGAAATTGAGAATCAACTCGATCAACAAGAAAATTAAGGTGTTAAAATGTGACCGAGGTGGAGAGTATGAATTGCCAATTATTGATACTTGTGTTAAGAATGAGATTATACATGAAATTACAACACATTATTCTTCTCAGTCCAACGGTGTTGCGGAGCGAAAGAATCGTACCTTGAAGAAAATGATGAATACAATGCTAATAAGTTCTGGTTTGCCACCAAACTTGTGGGGAGAAACTATTCTTTCAGCTAATTACCTTTTGAATAAGGTACCCATAAAGAAAGAAGAGAAAAATCCATATGAATTATAGAAAGAAAGAAAGTCATCATATAATTACTTGCGAATGTGGGGATGTCTTGCCAAGGTAGCATTACATCCACCTAAGAAAGTGAAAATATGACCCAAAACGATTGCATTTTCATTGGCTATGCACATAATAGTAGTTCTTATCGGTTTTTGGTGTATAAATTCAATATCCCTTGATATACCAAAGAACACAATAATGGAGTCTAGAAATGCATCGTTCTTTGAATATGTATTTCCATGTAAGTCGAAGGAAGAACCAAGTTCTTCCAAAACATGAAACTATCAGTGAAGATAGTGAAGATCAAGATGAAAAAGTTGAGGTGAAACCTAGACGCAGTAAAAGAACAAGAACAGAAAATTTGATCCAGATTTCTTAACTTTTATGCTTGAACGTGAACCTCAAGCTTTCAAAGAGGCGGTGACTTCTAGCAATGGTCCTCTGTGGAAAGAAGTCATTAAGAGTAAAATTGATTCAATCTTGCAAAATCATAATTGGAAACTAGTGGATCTTTCACCAGGCAGTAAACCTTTCGGTTCTAAGTGGATTTTCAAGAGAAAAATGAAAGCTGATAGATCAATTGACAAATATAACGCAATGCCTGTAATCAAAGGTTATAGATAAAAAGAAGGTCTGGATTACTTTGATACATATTCTCCTGTGCTGAGAATAAATTCCATTAGAATGATGCTTGCAGTAGTAGCTTTGTACAATCTTGAAGTACTTCAAATAGATGTGAAAACAACTTTTCTTAATGAAGATTTAGATGAAGAAATTTATATGAAACAACCAAGGATTTTCCAGCTCCAAGACAAGAAAGGAAGTAAGTAAACTGGTGAAATCATTATATGGCTTGAAACAAACTCCAAAGCAGTGACATGAGAAATTTGATAATGTCATGATGACAAATGGTTTCAAAATCAATGACTGTGATAAATGTGTGTATGTCAAAGACACTGAAAGTGGATATGTTATAATATGTTTATATGTAGATGACATGCTTATTGTTGAAAGCAATGATAAGATGGTTAAATCTACTAAAATATGTTGAACTCGTGATTTGACATGAAAGACATGAGACTTGCTGATGTTATATTGGGGATTAAGATCACAAGAACATCAAACAAGCTTGTTTTAAGTCAGTCACATTATATGGACAGTATTCTTGGAAAATTTTGATAAAAATAATTCTGGAATTGTCAGAACTCCGATAGATCTAACTTTAAATTTATCCAAAAATAAAGGGGAGAGTATTTCTCAAGTAGAATACTCTAGAATTATATGTTTTCTAATGTATTTGAGGAGTTTTACAAAACCCAACATAGCCTATGCAGATAGTAAACAAAGCAGATATATGAGTAATCCTGAAACTGAACATTGGCAAGCTGTTACAAGAGTACTGAAGTATTTGCATTTTACTCGTAATTATGGGCAACATTATACTAGATATCTGGTTGTACTTGAAAGATACAGTGATGCGAACTGGATATTTAGTGATAATTCAAAATCTACTACTGGCTATGTGTTTACACAAGGTGGTGCAGTAGTTTCTTGGAAATTCTCGAAACAAGCGGTGATCGCTAAATCCACGATAGAATCTGAATTTATCACACTGGACAAATCTGGGGAAGAGGCTGAATGGTTATGCCACTTCCTTGAGGATAATCCAAGGTGGACAAGCATGTGCCTCCAATTTGCATATATTCATATAGTCAATCTGCAATTTGTGGAGCACAAAACAATATGTATAATGGTAAATCTAGACATATTTGTCGATGACATAATACCGTGAGACAACTACTCTTTACTGGGGTTATCTCTGTGAACTATATCCACTAACCAAAGGGTTAAACAGAGAGTTAGTTGAAAAGTCACCGAGGGAAATGTGACTAAAGTCCATGAAAGAATAAGTCGATACAATAGACACCTAACCTAGTTGACTGGAGATTCCAAGATCTAGGTTCAAAGGGACAACTAAATTGTAATGACCATGTTGGATCACTGTGGGATTTCCCCATGTCCATTCCTATGATGGAACGGTGATGTACGTAAGGTAAGAGGTTAAGCTAGACTTTTAATGATTCTTATATGTCGAAAATCCAAGCAAAGTGATGGGGTTACTCTTAATTAAGAAATCATGTATGTAAGAAGGAAGAAGAGCCGCTTCCAAGGGAATAGTGTATGACAACATTTCTGTTAAACTCTTGCAGAAACAGACATATGTTCATGGCCAAAATGAACATAATAGTGAGAAATGAAATGTGTTTAGGAAGATTCATGTGTGAAATATGTCATCATTTACATAAATAACAGATCACTTCAAAGACATCTCGTCTACTATCTAGTTAGTAAAGTAAAGATATTTTTATAAGGGAAGGTTCAAAGGGTAACACCTACTTACCCAGTGCAGGTTTCAACCATTGAATTCTATCACCAAGTGTGTCATGTCAGTCTGTCGAGTCAATCTGTCATGTCTGAAGTCGTCAATTTCATTCATGTGGTGAATGTTAGAGAATGAGTGTTTTAACACCATTTTATGAACCAGTTTTGAGGCAACTTTTTTAGTAAGATCCACTATATATTAGTGAGAGATCTTTATAGATTTGTGTTATCCTTCATGAGTACATAAAAATTATATATTTACTTGCTCAAAACGGTTATGAGGTGAATGAGAAATTGTCTCCCAAAGTGAGACACTAGATTTGAGAAAATGGGTTGAGAGACTTTAGTCCCTTATTGGAAAATCATAAAAATTAGAAGCGTATAGATAAGAACCCATTTATTTGCTTTGTAAGAAAGCAAGCTAGAAGGCTCTCACTCACACCCGCACGGGGGTGCAAATCTTGGTCAGGATTACATGTGGTTTGTGTGCGCTTGCACAATCTGCAGACACAAATGCCAGACCAATTTCAACCCCACCTTGTGTGGGGTTTCTTTTTGCCCCAGTTTTGAGTTTTCCAACCTGTAATGGCCGAAATAAATGCAAAAATTATTTTGTCTGTGAAATCAATACGAAACGTTTTGTCTCCTGCATTTATTTACACGTTTCAAAACCAAGAAACATTTTTGTCTGCCGTTTCTTCCCGTACCCTTATAAATTGAGACCTATTCTCTTCTCATTCTTCACACCAAAAAAATATTCTTCTCTCTGTCCTTGCTTTCTTCCCGGTTCGATTGTTATGGTTTCTTTGTTGAGTTGGTGATAGGGTTCTACACTGTTCCAATTCGGGAGTGTGTCGTGGTATTATATTCGACACTCCTCGGCCGTTGTATCCTAGAAGACAGACACCTCTGCAATCTCTAGCATCCGGACGAGGCGAAACTGTTTTAAGGGTATTGTGTGATACACAAGACTCGGCTTAAATCGGTTTGAGTTTATAATTTGTTATTTCATTTTCTTTATAATATGTTTGGTTTTTTGATATTTTCTTCTCCTTCTTTATTTTTGTACCTCTCAGTTAAATTTGTTTTCTTGTAAACTTTCGTAACACAAATTTCATTTAATTTTTGTAATGAAAACTGAGAATTGTCATAAAGCACTTGTGTAGATTCTTGATTTTGATGGCTACAAACACAATACACAATTGTTCTATATTACATATCTTTTGCAGTGTGTATCAAAAGTGATCAAGGTCTATACCATGATGAAGCATCCCAATACAATGTGATGAAGCTTTTAAAAGTATTTTCTCAAGCCACAAAGACAAGATCAAGCCACTAAGACTCAAGTTCAAGTTCAAGACTTTCAAGAGCTTTCAAGTTTCAAGTTCAAGACTTTCAAGATCTACATTTGAACAAATGACTTGTAATATTGTCTGTATTATTTTTGAGTCTTAGAATCTTGTAAAAGCTTTGCCACACATACACACTCACACATTCCCTAAATAAAGAAAATGTTTTACAAAATCAAAATGTCAAAACAAAGCTTGTATAAGTTCAGCTGATTGAGTACCAGTTGACTTACTTTTGGAAGCAGTCGACTGTTGAGTACGAAACGGACTGAACTCATTCAAGCTCTGACCAGTCGACTCTTATCGCAACCCAGTCGACTGTTCGAGACGTTTTTGACAGTTTTCTGAATTTAAAACTTGTTTTTCAGATTCAAAACCTTTTTACTACCGTTGTATGGCAGTTGGGATTCTATCTCTCAACGTCCAAACGTTTCTAACTCTATAAAAAGATTATAGAATTCATTTGGCAAAGGTTACTTAACTCCTAAATTTTTGATTTCAAGTCTTTTGTTTTTGAGAAAAGAAAAGAACAAGTTGTTCAAAGCATTCAATTTCTTTAAAACTTGGTTCTTTGATTTTCAGTCTAGTATAATATTGAATTCGTTCTAGACTGAAGTCAGAAGTCGACCTAATAGCCACTATACTAAAAGCACTTTCACATACAAGGCTTTAGGTTGTTGTAAATCTCTTCTTGTTGTTGTTTCACTCTCGGGTTGTGAGAGTGGTCCTCTCGGTTGGAGAGTAGGACTCTTGGTTTAGAGTTGATTTCACTCTAGGGTGTAGAGTGGGTTGTGCTCTCTCTAGTGGTGAAAGAGGTCTACGGATTTGACATAGTTGTTGTCAAAGGCCGTAGAATATTCTTATAACTTTTTCAAGAATAGTGGAAAATCTCAAGTGGGTTGCTTGGGGACTGGATGTAGGTCGGGAGGACCGAACCAGGATACATCGTGATATTCGCAGTGTTGACTCTCTGTGGTTGTATTCTCTAAACTTGCAATTTTTAATTTTTTGGTTTCTTGTGTAAATCGAGTCTGGTCAGTCGACTGCCTTACTCTCTAAGTCGACTTAACAGACTTGTAACTCTTCAGTTAAATTACTCTTCTTATCTGATACTTCAGTCGACTGCATTTTCTTTTCAGTTGACTTAATAGTGCGAAAAGTTTAATTTAATGATTATTTTTATACAACACTATTCACGTCCTTAGTATTATTTGTCTTGCATACAGAATGTAACAATTTGCAGAACTGTTTGAAAAATCACTCGGTTTTGCATTTTGTGATTGGACTCGAAGGGCCATTTTAATTTGGTTCGAGTTCTTTCAAATATTAAAAGAAGTGAACAGTGAACACCCATCAAAATGAATTTGAATTCCACTGATAAATTCAAGAATGAACTTAAAATCCCTCTTTAAAACGAATTAGAATTTTGATTGAGCAGATGAAGAAGTAGGTGTGATAAATTCTTTTAGAAAAAAACGTGTTTTTTCAATCCCACACTAAGTCAAAGCCGGATCTGTGAACTTGGCCTCCGAGACCATTCTATCTTCTATTCATACGTGCAAAATTCGGAATTTTTTCCGACAATGATCCTTTTTTTGAAAGTTTTTTCCCAACTGTCCTATTTTTTATTTTTATTTTCTAAACGACCTACTCGTTTTTTGAAAAAGCGAGTTGGGTTAAAAATAATTCGCTTTTTCAAAAAGCAAGTCTGGAACTTTTAATTTTCGAAATGTTAGACTCGTTTTTTAAAAAAACGCGCTTGATTATTTTGATAAATATTTTCGAAAGTGGGTCAGCATGGTAAATACTTTTAGAAAGTGGGTTAGTTTGATAAATAATTTCAGAAAGTGGGTCATTTTGGTAACAAGTTCTTTCTATATCACATTCTCACTTTATCTTCTTTAGACCACTATATATGAAATCGTTTTTCAGGACTTTCTATATCACATTGTCACTTCATCTTCTTTGGTCATGATTTTATAAATTTAGCAATTGTTTAGCAGTAGTAGGGGATATACATAACTTGATATTATTCCAGTATATACATAATTGGTGTGTTTTAAGTTGTCGAGAATGAGCCCATAGATACTCTCAATCCCCGGTATACACATAATTGGCTTTTGAACTATCAATAATATGCGCTGAGTTCTTGCGCCAAAAGACTCACACTCGCTTTCTGAAAAACCGTTGGGATTTTTCTTTTCTAAAATAATAAAAAAAACAACAAGAAGCAACAATGTTTTTGGGCCAACCAGTCGAGTTGCCAATGGTTGTTGCTTCTTGTTGTTTTTTTTTCTTCGAACTTTTGTTGGGATTTTGCTTATAAAAACCCCTAAATTTACTGAAAAGATTTCACAAATTCACTTTACTTTTCATCTGTCAACTCTCTTACTCTCTCAACTCTCAACTACTAATACTACTGTTAGTAATCTCAATCCATTTCAACAAATAAGCAACAAAGAAGTGAAAAAGTTCGATCGTGTCAAATTCGTGTTGAAGATACTTCTACTATCAACTCTCTCTACTACTCAAATTCTTGTCGAAGCTCACACTCTTTCTACGACTCTACTACATATTTTCTCAAGTGAAGAAGCTCAATCGTTTGAATTCTCGTTGTCTACTCAACTCTCTATATTATTTTCTCTCTCAACTTTATATTCGTGAAAGGTATCAAAATTTTCTTAACTCTCTAAACTCTTTATTATTGGTGTAGCTTTAATTTTCTTTAGTAAGCTTGTTTGTTGGTTTTTCACTACTCTCTCAACTATCTAAACCCTCCTATCATTTTTTAGATTTTATTTTCACATACACTACTACTACTACCTCAACTCTCTCAACCCTCAAATATTATTTTTTTTCACATACACTACCACTACACTAGAATTTTTTTTTTCACATATACTAATACTACACTAGAATTTTTTTTTTCACATACACTACTACTACACTACATTTATCATGTCACGATCACGAGGTAGCAGCCGTAGCCAAAGTGGACAAGAATCCACTAGTTCATCTCATCGACCTCCAATAATTTCACAATTAGAAACCGAATATAATCCTAACATTAATATAGATTAGGAAAGTGTTCCTCCACACGATTATGATCCCGACACACAACAAGAAATGCTAACCAAAATGACGCACTTTTTGAAAATATTTACCAAACTGACCACTTTCAAAACCATTTACCAAATTGACCTACTTGCTATCCGAGATAGCGAGTCTAGTTCAAATGAACTCGCTATCTAAGATAGCGAGTGTAATTGTACTCATTTTTTAGAGAGAATTTTGAACATGCAATTTTTATCTGAAATGTATATAACTGCACTCGCTATCGCAGATAGCGAGTCTAGTTCAACTGACATTGCTATCTCATATAGCGAGTGTAGTTATACTCACTTTTTAGAGTAATTTTAAACATGCAATTTCTACCTGAAATGTATATAACTGCACTCGCTATCTCAGATAGAGAGTCTAGTTCAACTGACCTCGCTATCTCAGATAGCATGTGTAGTTGTACTTATTTTTATAAAAAAAATAAACATGCAAATGTATAGACCTACACTCGCTAGTATTTATTTCATGTTCAAAATTTCTCTGAAAAATGAGTACAACAACACTCGCTATCTGAGATAGCGAGTTCATTTGAACTAGGCTATCTCAGATAGCGAGTGTAGTTGTACTCAATTTTCAGGAAAATTTTGAACATGAAATGAGATAGCGAGTCTATTTCAAATGAACTCGCTATCTCAGATAATGAGTGTTGTTGTAAGCATTTCAGGTAGAGTTAATATAGAATGGATTTATAGTGTGTTTTAGTTGAGTGTATTTTTTGTTAGTTCTTACTTACCTCATCCTACCATTTTCAACTGCAACTAGTAATGCTAATTATTCAACTAATTAAGCTCGTACAACTGCTGCAAGAAATAAATGTGTCAATTGAAAGGTGTAAAGATTTGCAGCTACTACCAAATAACAGCTATAGTTATTATTATTATATGTCAAAACAGTTAAACGACAATATTATATGCAATAGTGTTTGCCAACTCAAAACCCTAAACCCATCATGCAAGATCCCAAATCGTGCATTTTAGTTAATTGTGCATATTTAGTTGAGTTTGAGATATAGCCACTTTATTTCTATCTGAGATATTATATGGCATAATGTATGTGTGTTTAAAGCCATGTCATTATGTATACAGGGAAAATTTGAGATTGTTAACTTTTTTGAAAAATAAAATAACTAGATCGCTATCTCAGATAGTGACCCTGGTTCAAAGAGGCTCGCTATCTGTGATAGCGACTGTGAGAATTGCGAGTTTCCAGAGACTTTGAAGTCTAAACTTGTATTTTTCTTCAAGTTTTTCTCCACGTGGTGGAGAAACACCTCAACTTACACTCGCTATCTCAGATAGCGATGTTGTTTTCACTAAACTCGCTATCTGAGATAGCGAGTATAAACTTGGAAATTTTCTTCACGTTTTAACACCACAATATACACTCGCTATCTCAGACAAAGAGGTTATTTTCACCAAACTCGCTATCTGAATATTGGTAAATACTTTCGAAAGTGGGTTAGTTTGATAAATACTTTCAAAAAGTGGGTCATTTTGGTAAAACATTTTGCTAGCTAGTGACACAAATACATGACACCGAACCTGCACAATCCACTTCTAGTAGAAAACATGGATGCCGAACAAGTAAATTCCATAAATTTTATGATTCTATCTCAAACGAGGACAATCCTAGCATATGACATAAGATTTGTAAAACATGTAATAAAAGTTTCAAATGGAAGAATGGTGAGTGTACGGGTACAATTAGTCGACACATTACAAATGTACACCCCGAACTAGTACAAGACCAACAAACTCAACAAAAGATCAATCCTAGGATCGGGCAAGTAGATAGTCATAGCTATGATCCCGAAATCGTTCGTCGGGAAATGGCTAGATTAGATAGCCAAAGCAACTGTGAAGTTTTCAAAATCTTATGATTGAACTTCTAGTAGTATTTTTATTTCAATAATTATTATGATGCAAATTTTCAAGAAATACTTTCGGACCCTCATATTAGCCAAATTGTTATTCCCGCTTATGATAAAATTTTGAAGTAATTTAATCCTCCTCCTATGTTGTATTGTATTGCTACTGTAATGGATCCTCGTATCAAATTAGTGGGTACGAAGAGTTTGATTAAAATAATTTTTACTTTACTTGGAGAAGACTCTCTATATGAATGTAATGATTAATTAGAATAATTTGAGTTGACATTGAATATGTAACCCATGTTTTCCATTTGATGTATTTTTGGGTGTATTTTTTTCCTTTTTGGTGTATTTCTTATATTGTATCTCTTTGGACTGTATAATGGATCTTCTTTCTCAATACTTTTATCTATTTGATTTTTCGTTTTTTATTTGGGGTTCTTGATTCATTTGTCCGCCATTGTTTCATATCTGTTTGATCGTACCATTGTTTTTTATCCTCATTGTTAAATTGTTCATATCCTATTTTTATTATTTTGTTCACTTTTGCTCTATCTTGATTTTTGGATCTATTCAACCCTATATCTTTTTTTTAAACCATTAACACCCTTAACCCTATACCCTGGTTCCAATCACCAAACCCATCTGCACTCAAATCTCCTAAACCCAATATAAACTCCACTATCCAATTATTATTACCCAATACCCATCATATTTATCCTATTCTAAACCCATTTATTTATCAAAACACCCCTACCCGTTAATTCTTCCCCTCGGACCCGTTAACACCCTAAATACCCATTTACCCTTACTACCTATAGTTGCAACCCCCAGTTCACTAAACCCTAATATTTTACCCACCTATATAACCATATTACTCTGTACCCCTGTTCATCTCGTCACCCTAGCCGCCTTTGCCTCCTAACCCCCCTAGCCACTGTCTTCGGCCCTATCCCGATCTCATCCCGACCTCCCTACCTCTCGGCACTGTTGTCGTCTTCTCTTGCGACCACACCGACCGCCAGTCGTGTAACACCCCGCAAAATTGGAAATTACAATTTTGTCCTTGTGTGTTACGCACGTATATTTTGTAATGTGTTTTCACTACACATTTTGATTGCCGACTATTTATGCATTTCCCATATTGATTTTACCCTATTTTGAGTCAACAAAAATATAATATTTCAATCATCTGTATTTTTACGTGTTTTCAATGCACGTATCAACTACGTATTTTTCCATCGCTACGTGTGATTTTTTTATGAGTATTGAGTATTTATTTTTCGTGTTCGAACTCGTTTTATAAACGGAAGTTCATTTTTCTCCATTTTGGTTAAAATGATTTTTTATACGTATAATGCACGTGTTTTCTACGTACATGGTATTTACGTCATGAAACATATATTTTCTTATATTGTATTTTTATTTTCTTTAACATTTTTCCATTGATAAAGTCAATTTTCGTATTTCGGTATTTTACGTGCGATGCACATGTTTCGGTGCACGTATTTGAGCATATCCGTTTTAAAAATAAATTCTGGAGTGCGTGTATTTATTTTATAATACATTTTAGATTTTAAAGTAAACTATTTTTACTTACAGAATATATATATATATATATATATATATATATATATATATATATATATATATATATATATATAGTGTATATAATGTATACTTTTGATATTAAGGTGGCTGTTAGATTATAATGCATGGATTGTATATGGAACTACATCTTGAAAATGAGTTGTTTGTAATGGGGGCCCACGGTTCAAAGAGCAAAAACAGAGCTTTTCTCTGGTTTTCGCTGTCACAGTCACTAGGTGACGTAGGCTTTGGACTATGGGGCCCACCTTGAGTTTTTCGGCTGTCACACAGTGAAGCGCCCGGTTTTGTATATGGATAGGTTGGGGGTTTTGAGTTTTGAGGAGGTGGGAGTTAGGGAATTAGAGAGGTGGAAAAGTGAAAGGTTGGGGGGTTTAGGAGTTAAGAAAGTGAAGGGATGGGAAATTAAATTGAGAAATTTATTAGGTGTGTAATTTTGCACTTTGATCTCTAAACTTGTCCTATAAATAGCACCCCATTTGTTCTCATTTCACACACCAAAAAAATAAACTAAACAAGAGAAAGAAAAAGAAAGAGAGAATGAGTGTTCTTGTTCTTTAGAGTAATCTTGCTAGCAGGAGAAGGAGTTGCTTTGGAGCTAGGAGTGTGTCTCACCTTGTTGTTCAATCTTCATTAGAAGTGGGTGTTCTCATGCTTTCTAATTATAGAACAATGCATGCTAATAATAATGAATGAGCAGTATAGAAAGTTTGATGTGATAAAGTAATTTATACTATTGTCTGTTGTAGTATTGAATGATGTTATGTTTATTTTCATCATGTAGTTGTTAATGAGAAAAGAAATAATTTTGTCATACACTAGCATACATGAATGAAGAAATAGTTGAATGCATGAGCAATTGTTGGGAATTCTTCTTTTGTTAAGCAAACAAATTTTTGTAAAATAAAATTGATGCCATTGAACTCATTGTTTGTTTATAAAAGATATAGTGTGCTACTTTTGATTTAATTGAAATAAGGCAAATTTATGTTTATTAAAAAGAAGAAATAAATTGAAAGTTAGAATTATTGTCTAAAATATGAGTTATAAATCTTTGAGTTACTATTAGAAAGTAAACTCAGTTTATATGAATTAGTTTCAGCCTAATAAAGGACTAGATCAAATGGAGAATCGAGTTTTATGAAATAATAGAACGACAGAAAAGTTAAACAAAAACATAATAGTATATTTTGATATCAGTAATCACACATGGACTATTTGGCTAGCCAGTGCACCACGGAGCACTACTATACTTGTAGAAGATCTTGGGTTCAAAACTTGTTGAGCACTTTTATTTTTGTTTTCCTTAATAAAAACCCGAATCTAGAAAGTGGCATATGAGTTTCCGTTTCGGTAATTTGATAGCCAAGTCCATTGGACTTTGTGGCTAGCGGGTTGGGCTCGGAATGCTCACTGTGTGGTCGGATGGGTGCTAGGTTCGAAACCTGATGGCACCATTAGTTGTCTTTTTGGTTTTGGTTTTATGGTTTTTTTTAAAATGAGTTTTTATGAGAAGAGACTTTGGGAGAAACTTCTATTATTCATATTAAATGATTTTGAATGTATAAAAACAAAAGAATAGTTTTAGAATTGTTCATGTATTTTTGAGAAATAAAAGAAATTGGAATAAAGAAAAATGAGTTGAGGACTTCAAATTGATTTATATAAAAGTATGACTTTGAAAAGTAAACTATTGTTATATGAATTGATTCTTTTGAAAAGATTATACTTTTATTTTGGTACAAGTAAAATTTGAGATGGTTGAGATATATTTTATGAGTTCAAACTGCTAATAAGATTTCAAGTGGTGAAATTATGTTCATGAAGAGAATTATTGCTTTTAAAGATTTTGAATAAATTAAGATTGAGAATAAACGAATCATGAATAGACATCATTAAAGTTGTGAATAAGTTAATGATAAGAATACTTTGAGTTTAAGACATGACATGATGAAGGGTATGAATACCCATGGTTTCTTGTACATAAAAAGTTATGATCTGGAGTTGTAGTGAGGCCCCGGGTACCGGCAAGGTTAAATTAAATGATTGATATATTTGAGATATGGCTATGAAGCTATCTTGATTTTTATGATTAAGTCCGGTAGGGGGTTAAAGCTAACTCTAGGGGGTGTAATTGATTCATGTCTTGAACTACGAATTAGGCACTTAAGGGAGGTATAGTAAACCTGAAAAACGTAAGTGGGGCACTCTATATAGTCAGGCGGTGTACTCCGGGACTATAGACCCAGTCGGGTGGTGTACTCCGGGACTGAGGTTGTTTCGATGGAGAAGAATTTTTATTTGAAATCCGGGACTATGCGTAGTCGGGCGGATAGTTTATCGTACTCCAGTGTATATACGTATACCAGGGCTAGAGGGGCACTTGCGGAGTATTCGCACAACGAGGAGTCTGTATAACAGTCGGGCGGTGTACTCTGGGACTGGGATCCGTACTCGTGGAATATCTGAACCTTGTTATTACTACTGGTAGTATCATAGCGAGGGACCGAACCCTACAAATATGGAGTACGTAAGCGCTTGCCCTCGGACCTATGTAGTATGAGATGCATTAGTGTCATCCTAGTATAAAATGTGTGTATTAGGCATTAAGGCATGGCATACACTTAAATGTTTAGCGTAGTCACAATTTAAGACTTTATTGTTCATTCAACTTTTGTGATTTGTTAAAGTAATGAGATCGTTATATGTACGACATAGAGAGGATGGCCGAGTATAACATTTTCGTCAGTTGTAAGTGACTGACGTACGCACAGCTTAATATGCAGGTAATGAACTTTCTATAAAGAAATTATGATGTAATGATGCAGTTGATGATTTATATTGATAAAGTTGTATAAGTTGTATTTTATTTTCAATGTTATATTTCTGTTATTCTTCCACTGTGTAAACAAAGATGTAATGAACTCTGATGTATTATTGAAAAGTTTTTATTTCCTTGTAAAATTGTACGAAGTGAAGTAAAGATCAAGTGAAAGCTCGAATTCGGTCTTATTTGGAATTCGGGGCGTTACAAGTCGCCCCGCTGTTCCGTTCTCCCTGACTCCTGTGATTGACGCCACAGAGAAACAGCAACAGTACTAAGGTGCTGCGCTTCTCCGTCCAGTCACCGCAACAGTCCAGCCCCGACACTCCCTGTGCTGTTATCGACAGACAGCAACCACAGCCTTCCCTCGCCACTGCCATCGTCGTGGTCGCGCCGTCAACCACCCTGTGTGCCGCAGCCCCGTCCGTCCCTCGCTTTCTCCTTGTGTGTGTGTTGCTTTCATTGTTCGTTGGGTTCGTTGCTCCGGAAATCCGTTCCCGTTATTCTTGCTTTGCACCGTTTCTGTCATCGTCTCTCAGGCAAGTAACTTGTATACTTTTCTTTATGGAATACAGGTACTAAATACCGTCTGTAGTGTAGTTGGGTTCTAGAGAAAATTCATATTTGAATCCTCTGTTATATATTGTCTCTATTGTGTTGATTCGACCATAGTTGCCTCACGACATACATGACATGAAACAACTAGGGATGACCACTTTTTGGATGTATATATACATGCTATTTTGTGATATCGTGTGCTTGATTTGTTATTCGTGCTATAAATTATCGTGGACTTGCAAAATACCCTATACCATGTTGTTTGGACATCTAGTACACTATATTTCTTGTTTGGGTTGATTTGGATGAGTTTTACATGAACTATATGATTTTATGTTCGAAGAATAATTCTGTATTTTTAGTTACCTTGCTTTTGATCAGTATTTTAGACCCTATTAAGTTTAGTATATTAAAAATATTTGTGAACATGAAATGTATAGAATTCTGTCTATTTTCCAACTCTTCTGACAGATCTCAGTTTCGATTTACGGATTGTGAGTTATGCCTATTTTACTACAGAGGTGTAGAGAGATTTCCAGATTTTGTTTTCTACGAATTCTGAAGAGTAATCTATTTTTATCGTGATGTTAAACGTATTATTTTGGCCCAATATTTTGTACAATACAACTAGAATTGATTTGGATTCACCCTGAATTTTTTGTCGATTTATTTGATGTGTTTTTCAAACAATTCTATACATGTAAACAACTACTATACTAGCAGAATTTTCTTGTTGTTAGTAAAGATACATAATTTCGACCTGATTCTACTTGCTATCTCTAAAATTTTTCTGAATATGAAAATTAGCCTATTTTATCTATTTTATCACCCTTTTGACGGATCTGGATTTTGATTTGTATTTTGTGAGATATTGTTGTTTTCGTACTGCAGTGTTTAAGGTTCCAGATTTACAAAACTGCTGTATCTTGTTGCTTTCTGAAATTACTTGACTACTCTATTTATGTCGGAAAATTATGAATATTATTTTATATTACTAAACATACTAGGGAATACCCCAGATTTTTCATCAATTTAATTATTGAGTTTTCATGCTGTTTTCCAAATCTTGAATATAACCTTCTGATTTCTGGTTGTACGTGTTTTCTGGATTCAAATCAGTTTTGAGACTTATTGTTGTGAAATAACATATGACTTATATATATTTACTGGATTCAGCCGGGAGTCTATTTTCCAGATTCTTTGACGGATCCAGATTTGCATTTTTGTAGCAACGGGAATCTCATATTTAGTGCAGTACTGTCTTACTGTCCTGAACTAGAATTTTCGTTGTTCTATTCTTTTATGAGTTATCTTTCACTTGTACATGTTTATTCTTCATCCTAAACCTATTACTTGTTCATTCAATGTTATTCTTGCTTTGTTTTATGCACATACATGCCTGATTAATAATAATAACAAATAATCAAGCTGGGGTTAAGGGAAAAGACCTTAGTAGTGGACAATATAGGTATGTGTCCTCAGAAGGGGGTCGTGATCCCATTACCTGTTGCCATGTTTTATGATTTCATGATTCATGCATGTTATTATTATATTATGCCATGAACTCACGATTACATGATTCATGCCTGTTATTATTATATTATGCCATGAACGCACGACTACATGATTCATGTCTGTTCCTGCTGCCACGATTTCACGACTATGTGATTCGTGCCTGTTTACTTGTTATCTGTTACATGATGTCTGAGTACATGGCCCTATAGAAATCCACCACTATGCCTCAACGAAATTTATACGAATGTAGCAACTATGTGGTAAAAGGATGGACACATGAAGTGCTACCTAGATAGTAATAAATACAAGACTTGACATACATGATACCTGTTACATGATATCTGTACATGATACTTGACACTTGTTTACCTGCTTGCATGACACTTGATACATGTTACATGTACCCTGTCAGCACATCACATTACTTGATTCTTTTCATGATTTATGCTAGTTGTTCTATTTCTTTATCATGTCTATTCCATGCTATGTAGTTTATTCTTTCCCTTGTACTTGTGCCTGCACTACAAGCGGTCCGTAACTTGCATTGACGGGAGTTTGTTTTCTTTTTTACTCTTCCTGCATTTTATTAAATTGCAGATTTTGGAGAACATTTGCCAGAAGGAGTAGATGATATGAGATTCTAGATGCTGGAGTTTTGCTATCATGATTTTCTGCTATTATTATTATTTCCTGTTGCTATTTGAATAATGTATCTTGAACAACCGTACTTGTTTACTTGGATTATTTTTGTATTGGGCAATGTGACCAAGGATTTTTGACTTATTCAAATTTGGTTTATTTGAGATTAATATATTTTGTTTCAAGTATTCCTGTTGGTATTTTGATTCATATATGCATGCGTGGTTGACTTTTCTTGCTTCCGACTTTGATTATTCTTGTGAAATATTGTAAAGATCCTAACAGCTTATGAATGATGAAAATCATTCGCTGAGCTTAGTCACGTATCCGTATTCCGTATTATTTTTTTGGAAAACAGGGCGTGACAAGGTTTTTAGTGGTATCAGAGCCCATGTTTGGCTAATGTATTAGTTGCCTGATATATTAGACAAGCTTGGCTCGTTCTGGGATTGGCTCAACATTACACAAACCATGCATACATAAATGAATTATAATCAACTTTGATCTGAATGCTAATTATTTTTGGTTTTGTGTAGAATATGACTCACAGAGGTTCTACTTTTCATCCCCAGGAAGATCATCCTGGGATTGAGGCTGTTGCCACTGTGTTGGAGCGACTGATCAATATGCAGCAGAACCACAATGACTTGGTGATGGCTACTTTGGAAGCTGCTCGAGTTCTGCCTTCTGCTGTGCCTATGTAGGCATCTCTCCCTCCCTGTTCGGGTACAGTCACAGACTTCATGAGGTTGCATCCAGATAGATTCTCCGGCACTGAGACGCCTTTAGAGGCAGACAGTGGTTGATCCGGACTGAGCAGCTGCTTTTGACAGCTAGAGTTGTCGATGCTGATAGAGTTGATGTGGTGGCCATCCAGTTGGTGGATCTGGCTCATATTTGGTGGAGGTCCGAGTCCGAAAGGCTCGAAATACCGATCACTTGGGCCACTTTCACTAGGAGCTTATTGGAGAAGTTCTTCCTAGCAGCACCCGAGTGGAAATGGAGCAGCAGTTCTTGGCCCTGAAACAGGTTGGTCATTGTTCATATATTGGAATTCTTTTACATATTGTCCATGCAATGTTGTAACATGAGGCTTTCTTGAAACAAGGCTCCAGATCTGTGGATGAGTATGTAGCTGAATTTACAATACTTAGCCGCTTCGCAACCGTTCTTGTGGCGAACGAAAAGGACATGGCTCGTAGATTCATATTGGGACTTGAGCGAGACATCAAGGTGCAGCTTGTCTCCCTTTGCTGGCATACTTATGCCGAAGCTCTTGAGGCAGCTCGAGCTCAGGAGCAGGCTCGTGGTGGTTTGGCTCCTTCCCAGCAGACTGTTCCGCCCTCCTCTGCTTTTGCTAGGCATTCTGGTGGGCCAGTTTGGAGGCCTATTCCCGCCCATCCTGTCAGGGCAGCTCCTTACCCTTCTGCCGCTCCTCGAAGAGAGGGATTCTTTGATTTCTGCCAGATGACCGGGCATGTGCGCAGAGACTGCCGGCGTGCCAATCGCCGCTGTTTTGGTTGTTGTGCTGCTGATCATTCGGTGCGGGATTGCCCTGCAGCGGAGGATGGCTCGTCCAGCCGGGGGTCTAGTTCAGCAGGTAGCCCGAGCTTGTGGTCCGGTCAGACCACCCCTTCCTCCTTAGCACCAGATTGTCGGTCAGAGGACCGCTGCCCCCAGGAGAGGTCAGACTTTCAACCTGACTGCTGCTGATGCTGAGACAGCAAAGGGTGTTGTTGCAGGTATATTTTGCTTTTATTATTTATTGTTTTGTTGTTCCTCTTTTGCTTCTTTCATTGCATTTATTCTTTCTTGTTATCTTTCTGCATTGTGTTTTCCTCACCCCTGTTCAACCATTCTTTTTCATTGTCTCTTTTGATTCCATCTTAGGTGTTGTCCTTATTTGCTCTTTTCCTGCTCTTGTTCTCTTTGATTCCGGGGCAACCCATTCCTTCGTCTCTTCTCGGTTCGTGGCTCGCCATCAGTTGGAGTGCAGCAGAATGTCAGAAGCTTAGAACATTGTGACAGGTGGTGGTGTTGTCATTTGTTCCCGGGAGTGCAGACAGTGTCCCGTGATTATTGGTAGCGCAGGTTTCAATGTCAATCTAATTGTAATTGGAAATTCAGGATTCGACGTCATTCTCGGTATGGATTGGTTGGATGAATCCCACGCCATTATTGATTGTCGTGGTAAGAAAGTTGTGTTCTGGATTCCAGATCGCACAGAGTTTGAGTTCCATGCCGGGGAGATACCTCTTGGCCGAACTGAGACTGCAGTTGATCAGGAGGTTTGTGCGATGGAATTGCATTCAGGATATGAGGTTGTGCCTCTAGTAGTGCAGGATTTTCTGGATATTTTTCCAGATGAGTTACCTGGCTTACCCCCTAATAGGGATGTAGAGTTCGGTATTGAAGTTCAGCCTGGTACAGTGCCTATATCAAAGAGTCCCTACAAGATGGCACTGGTTGAGTTAGCAGAGCTTAAGGTGCAGATTCAGGAGTTGCTTGATTTGGGGTTTATCAGACCCAATGTTTCGCCTTGGGGTGCTCCATTCCTTTTTTGTCAATAAGAAGGATGGTGGTCTTCGACTGTGCGTGGATTATCGGGAACTGAACAGTGTTACTGTGAAGAACCAGTATCCGTTCACCAGGATCGATGATTTATTTAATTAGTTAAGCAGAGTTGTTGTTTTCTCAAAGTTGGATCTTTGTTCTGTGCATCATCAGGTCAAGGTAAGGGCGACTGATATACAGAAGACTGCATCCAGGACCAGATATGGGCACTATGAGTATCTTGTGATGCCGTTCGGAGTCACGAATGCGCCTGCTATATTAATGAGTCTTATGAACAGGGTCTTTTCCCAATTTCTGGATAGATTTGTGGTAGTCTTCATTAATGACATTCTGGTGCATTCTCGGAATCGGGAAGATCATGCTGAGCACCTTAGGTTGGTTCTGTAGACTTTGAGGGAGAATCAGCTCTATAGGAAACTCAGCAAGTGTGAGTTCTGGCTCGACACGGTCACTTTTTTGGGGCACATGATCTCGGGCGATGGTATTTCTGTGGATCCGGCCAAGGTTGAGGCTGTGAAGGATTGGCCAGTTCCCAAGTCAGTTTCAGAGGTCAAGAGTTTCCTTGGTCTAGCTAGCTACTATTGGAAATTCGTCCAAGATTTTTCGAATATAGCAGGACCATTGACTAAGCTGGCTGGGAAGGATGAGAAGTTCTGTTGGTCTGAGGCTTGCAGTGAGGCTTTTGCTGAGTTGAAGAGCAAGTCGACGTCAGCGGCAGTATTGACTTTTCCAGATGGTTCAGGCGGATTTGTAGTTCACTCTGATGCTTCTGGTAAGCATCTTGGAGCAGTTCTGATGCAGAAGGGCCGAGTCGTTGCTTATGTATCGAGGCAGTTGAGGCCGCATGAGAAGAACTATCTGACTCATGACTTGGAGTTAGCGGCAGTGATCTTTGCTTTGAAGCCGTGGAGACATTATTTATTTGGGGACCGAGTGGAGATCTTTACAGACCACAAAAGTCTCAAGTGCGTCTTCACCCATAAGGAGTTGAACATGAGGCAAAGGCGTTGGAAGGAGCTTATGGCCGATTATGACATCAGTTTACAATACCATTCTAGTAAAGTGAACTTGGTGCCAGATACTTTGAGCAGAAGACCGGCAGCTATGTTCCTTACTCAGTAGAGGGATTTGGTTGAGCAGATGCGGAGGTTGGAGTTGGATGTATTGTTACCGAGTTCTGATCGGAGTTGTTTGGTGCTCCAGTTGCAGTCGTCTCTTGTTGATCAGATCAAAGAGGCTCAGGCTGGTGACGTGCAGTATAAGGTTTTCGAGCTGAGGTTGAGTCTGGGTCCAGAACGAATATGGTTATTCATGCTGATAGATCGCTTTGTTTTGGGTCCAGGTTGTGTGTCCCGAAAGGTGAAGTTTATCAGAGGTTGCTTAAGGAAGCTCACCAGTCATCGTATTTTATCCATCCTGGAGGTACTAAGATGTCTCGAGACTTGAAGCTTAATTTCTGGTGGCATGGTATGAAGAGGGTCGTCTCTCGGTTTGTATCTCAGTGTTTGATCTGTCAGCAGGTTAAGGCAGAGCATCAGAGGACCGCCGGACTTCTTCAACCGCTTCCCATTCCAGAGTGGAAGTGGGAGCATATCACTATGGATTTTGTGACCGCTTTGCCGAGGAGTCCTAAGAATCATAACGCCATTTGGGTGATTTTTAACCGATTGACGAAGAGTGCTCACTTCATTCCCTTCCGTGTCGAACAGTTTACTGAGAGCCTAGCTGAGAAGTACATGCAAGAGATTGTCAGACTTTATGGGGTTCCGGTTAGTATTGTATCCGACAGGGATACGAGATTCAGATCTCAGTTTTGGGTGAGTCTTCAGAGTAGTTTGGGGAGTAAATTAAAGTACAGTACAGCTTTTCATCCCCAAATTGATGGACAGTCAGAGAGGACCATCCATATTCTTGAGGACATGTTGAGGTCTTGTATGTTGTAGTTGGGTGGATCATGTGAGGACCATTTGCATCTTGTAGAGTTCTCGTACAATAACAGCTTTCAAGCCAGTATTAAAGCTGCACCGTTCGAGGTACTTTGTGGGCGGAAGTGCAGATCGCCGGTGTGTTGGGATGACATTGGTGAGAGGAAGTTGTTGGGTCCAGAGTTGATCACCATGACAGTTGATGCGGTGGTTCAGATCATGAAGCACTTGCAGGCAACTCAGGATAAACAGAGGCGATGAGCCGATGTCCATCGGAGAGCTTTAGAGTTTGAGGTTGGTGACCATGTTTTTCTAAAGGTATCACCTTGGCGCGGTGTCATTCGGCAATGCAAGATGATTGGTGATGGGGGCAAGCTCAGCCCTAGGTTTATTAGACTATTTGATATTGTGGAGCAAGTAGGCAAGGTGTCCTATCGTCTTGCATTGCCGCCAGCTTTATCTGGAGTGCACGATGTTTTCCATGTCTCACAACTCAGGAGATATATCCGAGGTGAGAGCCACGTGATCGACTATTCTGAGTTGACAATTCGGCCAGATTTGACTTGTGAGATTCTGCCAGTTGCTATTATGGATCGGTGGGAGAAAGTGCTTAAGAATAAGGTCATCAAGCCGGTTCGTGTATTTATGTTATTCTTCCGCTATGTAAACAAAGATGTAATGAACTCTGATTTATTATTGAAAAGTTTTGATTTCCTTGTAAAATTGTACGAAGTGAAGTAAAGATCCTGTGAAAGCTCGAATTCGGTCTTATTTGGAATTCGGGGCGTTACAAGTCGCCCCGCTGTCCCGTTCTCCCGTGCCTCCTGTCGTCGACGCCACAGAGAAACAGCAACAGCACTAAGGTGCTGCGCTTCTCCGTCCAGTCGCCGTAACAATCCAGCCTTGATGCTCCCTGTGCTGTTATCGGCAGACAGCAGCCATAGCCTTCCCTTGCCGCTGTCGTCGCCGTGGTCCCGCCATCGACCACCCTATGTGCCGTAGCCCCGTCTATCTCTCGCTCTCTCCTTGTGCGCGTGTTGCTTTTGTTGTTCGATGGGTTCGTTGCTCCGGGAATCCGTTCCCGTTATTCTTGCTTTGCACCGTTTTTGTCGGCATCTCTCAGGCAAGTAACTTGTATTCTTTTCTTTGTGTAAAAGAAGTACTAAATACCGCCTGTAGTGTAGTTGGATTCTAAATACAATTCGTGTGTGTATTCTCTGTTATATATTGTCTCTATTGTGTTGATTCGACCATAGTTGCCTCACGACATACATGACATGAAACAACTAGGGATGACCACTTTCTGGATGTATATATGCATGCTATTTTGTGATATCGTGTGCTTGATGTGTTATTCGTGCTATAACTTGCAATAGACTTGCAAAATACTCTATACCATGTTGTTTGGACATCTAGTATACTATATTTCATGTTTGGGTTAATTTGGATGAGTTTTACATGAACTATATGATTTTATGTTCGAAGAATAATTCTGTATTTTCAGTTACCATGCTTTTGATCAGTATTTTAGACCCTATTAAGGTCAGTATATTAAAAATATTTGTGAACATGAAATGTATAGAATTCTGTCTATTTTCCAGCCCTTCTGACAGATCTTAGTTTCGATTTATGGATTGTGAGTTATGCCTATTTTACTACAGAGGTGTAGAGAGATTTCCAGATTTTGTTTTCTACAAATTCTGAAGAGTAATCTATTTTTATCGTGATATTAAAAGTATTATTTTGACCCAATATTTTGCACAATACAGCTAGACTTGATTTGGATTAACCCTGAATTTTGGTGGATTTATTAGATGAGTTTTACAAACAATTCTATACTTGTAAACAACTACTATACTAGCAGAATTTCCTTGCTATTCAGTAAAGATACATAATTTCGACCCTGATTCTACTCGTTGTCTCTAAAATTTTTCTGAATATGAAAATTAGCCTATTTTATCTATTTTATCACCCCTTTGACGGATCTGGATTTCGATTTGTATTTTGTGAGATATTGCTGTTTTCGTACTGCAGTGTTTAAGGTTCCAGATTTACAAAACTGCTGTATCTTGTTGCTTTCTGATTTTACTTGACTACTCTATTTATATTGGAAAATTATGAACATTATTTTCTATTACTAAACATACTAGGGAATATCCCAGATTTTTCATGGATTTAATTATTGAGTTTTCATGCTGTTTTCCTGTTCATGAATACAACCTTCTGATTTCTGGATGTACGTGTTTTCTAGATTCAAATCAGTTTTGAGACTTATTGTTGTGAAATACCATATGACTTATATATATTTGCTGGATTCGGGCGGGAGTCTATTTTTCAGATTCTTTAACGGATCCAGATTTGCATTTTTGTAGCAACGAGAATCATAGATTTAGTGCAGTACTGTCTTGCTGTCCTGAACTAGAATTTTCATTGTTCTATTCTTTTATGAGTTATTTTTCACTTATGCATGTTTATTCTTCATCCTGAACCAGTTACTTGTTCATTCTATGTTATTCTTGCTTTGTTTTATGCACATACATGCCTGATTAATAATAATAATAAATAATCAAGCCGGGGTTAAGGGAAAGACCTTAGTAGTAGACAATATAGGTATGTGTACTCAGAAGGGGCCGTGATCCCATTACCTGTTGCCATGTTTCATGATTTCATGATTCATACATGTTATTATTATTTTATACCATGAATTCACGATTACATGATTCATGCATGTTATTATTATATTAGGCAAAATTTAAAAAAAGTACACAAAGTTTTGGTCCAGTTTAAAAAAAGTACACAAAAGTTTTTTAAAAAAAAAGGACACAATATTTAAATAAGGTCCACTGGGTTAGTTAGGGTTAGGGTTAAGGTTAGTTCGGGGGGGTTTACTTAAACATATGATTAGTTAAGTGATGTTTTTTTAAACACAAATAAAAGATGAATGTGGTTTTTTTAAACACAAATGAAAGATGAAAGTGGTTTTTTTAAACCCTACCCTAACCTAACCCTAACCCTAACCCTAACCCTAACTAACCCAGTGGACCTTATTTAAACATTGTGTCCTTTAAAAATTAAAAAAAACTTTTGTGTACTTTTTTTAAACTGGCCCAAAACTTTGTGTACTTTTTTTATATTTAGCCTATTATATTATGCCATGAACTCATGACTACATGATTCATGCTTGTTCCTGCTGCCACGATTTCACAACTACGCAATTCGTGCATATTTACTTGTTATTTGTTACATGACGCCTGAGTACACGGCCCTATGGAAACCCACCACTAGGCCTAAACGAAATTTGTATGAATGTAGCAACCATATGGTAAAAGGATGGACACATGAAGTGCTACCTAGATAGTAACAAATACAAGACTTGACCTACATGATACTTGTTACATGATACCTGTTACATGATATCTGTACATGATACTTGACACCTGTTTACATGCTTGCATGACACTTGATACATGTTACCTGTACCCTGTCAGCACATCACATAACTTGATTATGTTCATGATTTATGCTAGTTGTTCTATTTCTTTACCATGTCTATTCCATGCTATGTAGTTTATTCTTTTTCATGTACTTGTGCGTGCACTACAAGTGGCCCGTAACTTGCATTGACGGGAGTTTTTTTTTTTCCTCTTCCTGCAGTTTATTAAATTGCATATTTTGGAGAACATTTGCCAGATGGAGTAGGTGATATGAGATTTTAGATGCTGGAGTTTTGCTATCATGATTTCCTGCTATTATTATTATTTCCTGTTGCTATTTGAATAATGTATCTTGAACAATTGTACTTGGTTACTTGGATTATTTTTGTATTGGGCAATATGACCCAGAATTTTTGACTTATTCAGATCTAGTTTATTTGAGATTAATATACTTTAGTTTCAAGTAATCATGTTAGTATTTTGATTCATATATGCATGCGTGGTTGACTTTTCTTGCTTCCGACTCTGATTATTCTTGTGAAATGTTGTAAAGATCCTGACAGCTTATGGATGATGAAAATCATTCGCTGGGCTTAGTCACCTATCCGTATTCCGTATTCTCTTTTTTAGAAGCTGGGCTGTGACAGAAAAACTTGTATGATTTTTTATGATAGAACTTATGCATATAGTGGCACAACACGCCAAACCAGTATATCAACTTCTTCTTCCTCTTTTAGAGGTAAGAGTAAGAGTACATTAGAAGATGTCACTGCTAATTTACTTGCTCGTATTCAATTTAAAAAATCTAGGACTAATGCACCTAATGAATTAAATTGGTATAATTCACAAGATAGTGAGAGTTCTAGTTCTAAGATTGAAGTGTTATAATGACATGAACCTCTTTTTCCAATTCTTTCACATATAGCTAGAGATCTACTAATTCCTCCCGTGTCTACAGTTGCATCAGAAAGTGTTTTTTCTTCAAGTTGTAGAGTTATAACAGATTACAGGAATCGTTTGAAGCGGAATTCATTGGAGATACTTGTGTGCACCGAAGATTGGATGAAAGCTGAAGACAGGACTCAAGGAAAAGCAGTAGACACCTCAACAAATGGAAGCAACTCACCTGAAGATCAACAAACTGAGTAGGAAATTTAGGGCACTGAGATCATAGGTTTAGGTTAAGTAAAGGTGCATGATAGTAGTCCAATGCCCTCTCTTCAATCTAACTCTAGGCTATCACGAACTCTAGATTATCTCCTTAAACATGTAATTCAATAAATATGTATGATTTTTTAGTTTTTTATTACATGTATTTATATGTAATTTTATTGTTGTAAAAACTTATTCCAAGTTGATACGAAGAATATCTACAATTTTGTTTCATTCGTAAACATGTTCCACATTTAATTTTTATTTTTTTAGTTGAAGTGTTAAACAAAAAAAAGTAAAAACAAAGTAAAAATTACCTGGCCAACCAAGACCGATCCGGCCTGGCCCGGGTTAGACCCATAAGGGTTCGCGAGTCTGTTCGGGTTGAGGTTTTGGAATTCAAATCCGGCCCAACCAGGTCCAGGTTTTCACCCAACCTAGCCAGGGCCCGCCCTTTACCTGTGCAGACCCACCAGGTTGGGGCCCATACTAGTCCGCCCAGCCCGAATGCCAACCCTAGAGAAATCTAAGGTGATAGAAATATTTGCCTTGCTTTTCATTGATATGATAATCATGTATATATACAACAACCTTGGCTACAAAATCATAATTGATTCCTATAATTTTGTTGCCATGATTTCTACTGATTGATTCCTCTAATTGTGTTGTCATAATTGTGACTGATTGATTCCAATAATTGTGTTGCCATGATTCCTAAATTAATGTATACTAAATATAAAAGATACTAAATATAAAAGATATTGACATATTCTAATACACCCCCGTAGTCAAAACAGGAGGTTGGCGAGTGTTGAGACTATGTCGAAAATCATCAAAGAGTTGCAGCGGAAGTCCCTGCGTGAAGATGTCGGCAATTTGGTAACGCGAAGGAACATGTAACACCCATACTTGACCACGTGCAACCTTTTCACGCACAAAGTGTATATCCATCTCAATGTGTTTAGTGCGTTGGTACTGAATAGGATTGCCGGAAAGATATACCGCACTGACATTCGGGATTACAAGGGCCTATAAAAATAAACACATGCAAAGCACGTGCATTTTACTAGTGTGCATATAAAGAAGATGAAAATAGGAAGAATCACATTCTTGAAAGGGTAATGCTACACCTATAACCTTAGGTGGCACAATTTTATTGGAGATGTGTACAACCCACTACAACCTACTCTACAATACATTCCAATGAGATTGTGCCACCTAAGGTTGTAAAAAAAAAGATTGTAAGAGAAGGTTGTTGGTGTAGCATTACCCTTCTTGAAATTTATGATTAGTTTAATATGCAGATGAATGCTTTTCTATGTACGATAAACGTGAGTTTTCTGTGCTGATTTACGTACTGAATTGTAATGATATACGGAAATAATTGTCATCATCGTGACTGAGCAATCCTTTTGCTAATTAATTGAAAAAGTTATGGATTTTTTTCCTTCTTCTTTTTCATTTTTTTGCTTAATCAAATGTTGATCAACTAGATAGGGGATTGAACAGAGTAAACTATTTTTCTGAAATTTATATATATCGCAATTACAATTTTGTTTCATCTTTTCGTTGTGTCGCTTTCATGAATCTTGTGATCCTTAGTTGTTCATTCTACTGAAAGAAGACTTACATGATGAATCTGATGCGCAATTAATGCGTACTAGTAGAAAGATATATACAGTATAAAGGATCATAGTTCGACATGTGCAGCATAGTGAGGTATATCACAATGTTGTGGAACTTAGTCGAGCCCGAGGCGAAGGCCCAAATAATTATTTTTCGGGTTCCATAATAATATTTTTTTTACGCACAAAATACGTACCTATATTTACAAGGGGAATACAAATTTGGAATTCCTAAAATTAAAAATTTTTGAGGGTCTGAGGTGGCCGCCTAACCGGCCTCAAAGTGGGGGTTGGCCCTAAACTTAGTTTAACTTTTGAATATTGAAAAGAAGAATGTAGGTTCCGAGCAAGGCACCAACCGAAGGAGCTACAACAAATTAAGCATTGATAGTGGCAGGGGAAGCTGTCTCAACTCTCAACTGTTGCTAAAATGACGGACAAAAGCTACACAAATAATCTTTTTCATCTCCATTTCTCAAATACCAATTGAGGAGTTAAAAGAATGAGGCTGCTAAGAGCATCTGTAGTCGGTGAGACTCAAAAATTTCAAATATAGGATTTGGAAATAGAAATTTTGAGTTCTCGCTGTAGTCTTTCAACTCAAAATTTGGTCAGACAGTAGATTATTCATGTCTGAGAAATTTTTTAAAAAAAATAAATTGGAAGAAAGATATCAGACGAGATTTGAAATCCCGTCCGAAAATTATTTTAAAATTAAAATCTCAATTAAAATCTGATTTAATCTTAATTATATCTTAATTATTAATTAATAGAAAAAAATGTTGACTTAGGTCAAGAAAGGTATTAGACAGGATTTGATATCTCGTCCGATGTAATTTTTATTTTTTTTCTGACAAAAAATCATTCATCGTCCGTCCCTTTTCGTTATGAAAAAAATGTGCGACGAAAAATCATTTAGCGTCCGATACTTTTTTTTTTAAAAAAAATTGTGGGACGAAAAATCTTATTGCATCTGATCATTTTTTCGGATAAATTTGTGCATGGACGAAACTTGATTTTTCGATTTCTATATTTGTGAAATTTCTATATATATCTTCTCTCAAATATAGAACATTACTGTTCCTCAAAACCCAAAATCGAAAATTTAGGGAATGACCACAGCTCGTTTTTTGCCAAAATTTTTACATTTTGGAAATTTGGCCAACGACTACAGAGCAGTAATTTTTGTTTGTTTGTTTGTTTGATGCTTCGTGAATGAAGCATCCCATACTATTCGATATAATGAAAGGGAGTATAGGATTGCTTCAGTTCAGGCAATGATTGATCCGACAGAAAAGGGATAGTGAGGGTAAAATATCATTTCATTTTCTTCAATTTTCACTCATTGATTTGTTTCTGGTTCAGATGAAATAAAATATAATATGTCTATCACTATCTATATAATAAAACACAAAGAAAACTATCAAGTGGCTTTCCTTCAATCCCCCCAAAAATTAAAGGCCCAGATCCAACCTCACAAAACACATTTTCCCCCAAAAGTTCCCCCCAAAAACTCAAATTCAAATCCCCTCCCCAAAAAAACAACTCATTTATTTATTTTATTATCTCTCTCTCTCTCTCTCTCTCTCTCTCTATATATATATATATATATATATATATATATATATGCACTCTCTCTCTCTCTCTCTCTTTATATATATATATATATACACACACACACACACACACACATAGAAACATGAACTTTTATACCCCAATTTATAATTATTTTTCACCATTACTAATGAAAACATGGACTTTTATTTACAAATAATTATTGTCATACTATTCAAACTTCAGCTACATAATTGTTGATTTACTGTTTACAAGACTTTTCATATATTGTATTGTTCTGAAGACGTGCCATAGGCACGTGGTCACGGAAAAATCTAGTCTCACACTAAGATTGAATAGTCTAAAGAAGTTGGAAATTGAAATGGTTGAGAGTTTGAGGACTTAAGAAGGGAAGGTACAAGTGGGGTGGGTTTTAATATGAATGGGGTTGGTGATATTGCCTTCACAAGGTGGTGCAAGGAATATGCCTCATTCGAGAAGGAGGTAAAGTTTCGATAGCTGGAGATGGGGTTAAGTTACGCCCTTCCATCACGATTGTACTGAAATTATTCTCGTTGAATTTATTTTCTAACAATGCAAAACTCTAGTTATTTGAATTTAACATCATCTATATAATGAAACACAAGACAAAGCGATCAAATGGTTCACCTTCAACTGAAACAAAATTAAACGTTCATATTCACTCTCCCAAAACCATATTTGCCTTCCAAAAAGTTTTCCGCCAAAAACCAAATCCCCCCCCCCCCCCCCCCCAAAATAAATAAATAAATAAAAAAAATATTTTTTTAAAAAAAAACTCATTACTTTATTACTATCTTTCTCTTATCTCTTCACTTTTCATATTTCTCTCTCTCTCTTCCACCCCCTCTCATTCTTTCTTTATTTACTTAGAAATTTAGATTTTCAGATTTCATGTTTGTAAATTTTCAAAATTTTTATGGTTTTTTATTGCTCATGTTACATTAAAAATAGCAAATATCTCTTCAACAGTTAAATTTCAGCATTTTCCACGCTCAATGTTCTAAGAAGTTGGATTTTACACCTACATTTATAATTACTAGTTGAAATTTACCATGCACCAAGTGCACGTAGCTTGGTGGGAAGTGCCAGTTAATAGGGTTGTAAATCGAACCGGATGGGATCGGATAGCCATATGTTCAAGCTCGGACCAAAATTCTACTCGGACAGGCTTATGTCCGGTTCAGTCCAGGGCGGACAAAATTTTTATAGTCCGGACACGGTTCGGTAAAACATCAGACCGAAACAATACTCGGAAAATTTATGTCTCGCTCGAGCTCGGTAAAACATCGGACCTAATAATTTGTTCATGTTCGGTTCGTATAACAGTTTGGACGATCCGCGGTCGGGCTATTTCTCGAGCTGAACTCAGACGGACGACGAGCCGTCTTGTTCAATTTACACCCCTTACCAGTTAAGTATTTTATCAATGTTTTATATTGTTGAGAAAATCAGTCATATAAAAAATCTCATTTAGAACTCAAATGAATATATAGTATGAGCACTATATATTAATTATGTACCCAAAATATTTAAAAATTTAATACTAAAGACTCTAAACATTATATTAAATCTTAAGTAATACAAAATAACATGAAAATAATTGTATCATCTAAAACATAAAAAATATAAGAAAAGATATTATAAAAAGAAAAGCAAATTAGTAAATTCTAAACTCATAATATCGTATTTTTCATAAGATCAATCGTCATTTTTGATTTTAACTTTCTTGAACTTAAAATTGCTCGTAGCTTCTGGTTCATCTTTTTTAATTTTGCATCAAGTCAATGTTCTTGTAGTTGTTCTTCCATACGTGACATTTTGTGATTTGATTAAAAAAGAGACAAAATCTTAAATACTTGCTCAGTAGCCTTCTTGAGAAGCTATCATGCCAACTGATAGTACACTATGGTGAATTAGACCCATGGTGACTTGTAAATTCCTTAAATGTTTCTACCAATTAAATATTTTAAAAGTGTTATATCTTGTGAAGACAAACAATCACATAAGCAATCAATACAATTATGAATAATATAAGTTCTTTAAATACAAAATGAGATGCAAGTATAAAACTTTTATACAACAGCATGCTCTCATGATTCATAGTTTAAAAACTTTGGAGACTTTCTCATTTGATTTAAAATAGTTAGGAATTTTTTGCTACACAATGTGAAGCTTAAAAATTGTTCATTCAAAATGAACAACTCAAACCGCCCTAATGAATCGTTGATTATAATGTACAAATCTCATACATAATTACATACTCATTATCCTACACCATATTCACTATTCTTGTATCGGGGGAATAAATACATGTAGAAGTAGGTGCACTATAAGGAAAAATTTCCCTTATCCATGTGTCCACTTGTTTAACTCTAAACTCCTTGTAGAATTCAGGTTGGTTTGGAAGAATATAGAACACTATAGAATGCAAAAGAATGATCTATATAAAGAATGTATAAACGATTATAAGAAAAATCAATCAATGTTCCCCTCAACTTAGATATTAAAAAGATAATAACATTACTATCAATAACAAAGATAAACTTTCCCCTCAAAATCTTTACCTGAAAATTTGTACACGTTCAATGGTAAAACATAACCATCAATAAAAAAATGATAATAACAAATTTCTAGAGCCGAAACATACAGATTTAGTAATCAACTTGTAAGTGCATCGTATTTTACAATTGATCATATAATTAAAGTACTAAAAACATGGAGATAGTAACTATACAAAGTGGTGGTAATGAAAGATTCCTAATTACCTGAACTTCAAATTTTCCAAAAAATGAAATCCTGTTGTACTTGAGCAGGAGGCTAACTTTTTGTAGAAAGGCCATGGCAGGAAAGATATATGAAGCACTAATCGACCTATATATAATGCACAAGTGATAACAATTGTGCATTATAAGAGTACCACATTCCCCATGGTATTTGAGCAAAAAACATTTTTATGCTAATAGGAATAGATAAACCTTGCTTATTCCTCTGAGGAACTGTATTGGTGCTTTCTTTCGCCTGTAAACGTCAATTGTTGAGTTACTTTCCTGATGAAGTTTGCTAGCCTGGTCATCTTTTGAGAACTTTTTCAAATCTGGGAAATTATATTTTTAATCTCATATTTAGATGTGTATTGACTGCATTCAGTTCCATCATCTCCACTATAGTTCTAGTTCAAGTGGCTAGTTGTGGATATCATGCATGTTCAGATTGCCATACCTTACTCTTGGAAGGGACAGTTATTAACTCTGCAAAAACTGATGAAGGACAAAAATAAATCTTTCTCAGAAGTATCTATAATTTCTCGATATTTTTTATTACTTTCAATTTTTTTGGTTTTTTTTACTCAACAACTTTGCAATTATGTTATTAGTAAGAGAAGAAAAGAGTCTAATTTAAATACTAATATGTAACATTGTAGTAAAAGGAACATTTTCAAGTAGTGACTTGGGAAAGAACATCATATATCACCATTAGAAAGTTGTATTCAAACTAAAAGGTAGCATCAAAAGATAAAGTTGGCATGTTGAATGGCTCAGGATGCAGTGCTCACGAACCTACATGTCTCTGGGACAGCCCTCCTTACATATCACAATATTTGCTCTAAAAGCATGCATGAATACCATGTTTTTTGAACAAATTTCTCCAACAAACTGGACCAAGTTCCTTTAATACATTTGTTATATTCTTCTAATCTGTGCTGAAACTTACCCCAAGCTAGCAACACACTAATGCTCCATGTTCATATCCTCAATGTAATTAACAAAATACTCGGTACTAAAATTGTCGATGTTTAGTTCATAAAGATTAATGAATAAAATAATGTAAGATATTGATGCATCATGCATGCCTCCTCAACATTGAAACAGTAGAAATATTACAGTTAAATTAATTTGCTTATTTGGCTTCAACAGACTTCTAGGTTCGAGATCATAGAAGCGTAGATTCAGGATATCATGGATCTCAAGATTCTTAACATGAGAACACAGCGCATGGAGAACAACAAGAAAATTGGTACAATGAATACATAAAGAATCTCTTGCTAGATGCACCTTGTATTCCTTCTGTGTAAAAGAGAGACAGCTTGTGCAATAAATATATAGGTTAAAATCAAAAGTCCCAATTAAGGTACTTAATCATTCAATTATTACAAGAGTAAAAAAACGAGCTTTATTCTAAAAAGTGAAATATACGATTGCTATTAGATTGGTATCACATTGACAGCCCTTAGAAAGTCTACATATATCTATATATGAAAAAAACATGAAATGCCATTAACAACAGATAATCTAAATAGCATTGCAATGCAATATGAAGAAGACAACAAATGGTCAACTCCTCTTGAGATTTTACTAGATACTTTTAACATGACTTGTTATTAAAAAGACCAAAATTGTTCATTGAGGCATACCCCTATTGAAGAGATTAGTACTTAAAACACCATAATAATCTCGTCTTTAGTCTCTTATTGCTCCACATAATCTAGTCCGTTAGCTGAGATCAGAATCTAAGACACAGGTATTCAATTATAGCGCCCACTATCAATCTTCTTATCTCTATTTTTAGATCTAAACAAAAGCAGAATAGCAAAGACAACTGTGAAACTAAACATCAATTACACGATGTGGGTCCTCATTGAGGCAATTCTAAGTGTTCTTTTGCCTTCTTGTACAAAATACATACCTTTTACATAGTTTCACTGTGTAGCTGAAGTAAGAATACTAAGATGAATGGACAACAAGGATTTCAAAATATGTGCATAAGTTACCAATAAATGAATTGGTTATGAGGTCATCCTAAAACAGCAATCCTAAAAGAATTTATTTTACCATATAAATGTAGGTTATCTGAGCCATTAACTAAATTAATTGATGCATGGGATAGGATGTGATCTTCTCATAAACAAAGGATTTTCAAAGTAGGCTATGCATAGAGAAGAACAGTACAAACTTGAACATGGCTTCATTATGAAATTCTCATAGGAATTCCATCAAATAGTTTATGGGCGCGTAATCATATAGAAGAAAATTTGTAATAAAAATTAACGGGAAAAAATATCGTCAAATCTTAACATATGCCATTAAAGTTACTTGCTTTCACAATCCTACTCTTCTGCACTAAAAATTGAGAGGAAAAAAAAAATCTTTTAAATCAAATTTATCAAATTTACTCACTTCACAAGCCTACTAACCCTACATCTATCTACTCAGAAAAGCTAGGGTTTTCAGATCACCTAGTTAAGGAAAGAAGGGAGTATATTTGCGAAGAGGCAGAAGAGAAGCTCTTTGTAGAAGCAAGGCTAAAGAGGAAGAGGGAGCAGAGGGTTTTAGGAAAATGAGTTTATTTATTTATTTATTTTTAATTTCAAGGATAAGGAGTTATCAGACATCCGTACATTTGTAAAGGATAAAAAACTATTCCACTCAATTTTCAAGCAGCATAAACAATCTAGAATAATTGAAAAGCAAAATGCTATATCTTGCGCTATTCACTTATAGAGTAATAAGAAAGTTGCTAAGCATCGATAGCAAACACTGATATAACTATATAAGATGTAAATAAAACTTGGATATGTGAAATAGTTGAGGCCATGTATAAGTTGATGATGATCAATTACATGGATTCAATACCAACGAAATGAACATGCACCAATAAGAATCATACAAGCAACACTATTTTCTATAAACAACAAAGCATAAGACACGATATTTGATGCATCAAACGAATAATAATAAGGAAATCAGAGCAACCTCATAATGAAAAATGCAACCTAAGGGATGAAGTTGAACAAGAGTAACATACTATCTTATAAAAACCGTATTGATAATCCCACTTATAGTAAGTAAAGAAACACTAAAATAAAAAAGATAGAACATAAGAAAAGCTAAAAAAGTCCCACCTTACAATTCTTCCACCTACACCGCAACTTGTAAAACACATCCTTCCCCGATACAAACGCGAGCCCACCCCATCTCCTCCTCGCTCTTCACAATTCAAACTCATCATCAAGCTTCAACGCTTCCGCGACCGCCTCCTCTTCCTCGTCATCAATCACAAAGTACAAATTATGCACCTCTGGCCTAAACTTGTACCCTGTAAACACATAAAATGCAAATGTCGCAATCTCCCCAGCCACAACACTCGTCCACAAATACCGGTACGAAGTAATCGACAGCAGTGAATACAACAAATAACCACAATGTAGTACTACCTAAAAAGGGTAAGCTTCATCAAATTCACCGCCGCCTTCCTGTCCGTCCTTACTGCCTCTTTCAAATTCTTAATCGACCAAAAAATCGGGAATAACACCGTGCAACAACACAACACATCAACAAGCAATAAAACCTGCTTCCAAGTAACCCAATCATGGGCATACGGCCCAGACTCATCGATGGCAACATGTGCAATGTTCGCCACAATCTGTAGTAGAATCACCACCATTAACACCTTCTTCTCTTTATCTTGCAAGATGGCTTCAAAAACGACCACCCGGTCCCAATCAACACAATCAAAGTAAACAAGCTTATCTCTTTCAAGAAACTGAATATATAGAACAACACATCCCAACCATGAGCACTCCTAGTCCTTTCGATATACGATTTATCCTCCGCCTCACACAGAAAATTCAACCCTTTAAGAACGACGACGGCGAGCATGAAGTAATGAATCATATAAGCGGTTTGCCTTTTCATGATTAACACAGAAATCCAAATGATCCCAATTGTAAAATAAGCCAAGAAAAAGACGAAGTAGAAGAAGGGTAAAACACCCGAACCGGCGGAGAGGAAGACTTTCTGGTTTGTTCCCGGTTCGAAATTGTACATGGTGGACCGGACTGACATGGAAACTTTGACTTGAGGGAGACACTTGGCGAATAGGAGGGTGTACTGACCAGGATCCGAGACTCGATAGACGGATCCGAAATCGGAGGCGCGGACGGAGGGGTGGAGGCGGAGGAGGGGAGGTGGTCGAAGGGGAAGACGAGCTTGATGAGGTCGGAGCTGCTAGAGCACGTGGATCAACGTGTCGCGGGTGGATAGGAAGAAGCCGAACTGGGAGAGGTCGTGGTCGGGGTTGGGAGTCGGAGAGGGAGATCGAGGAGACGTTGAGCTCGAGGGTGCCGGTGTGGGTGAAGCCGAACTCGTCGAAAGGGATGATGGTGCGGGTGTCGGATCAGATGTCCATCACGCGGATCTCGGCGGATCCAGATCTGATAAGGAGGAGGACGGCGATGAATTTTTATTGGGAGAGTTCTCGAGATCTCCATCGCGATTTTTGGGGATTTGGGGGATTTTTGAGATGATGAATTTTGTGGGGAGGGTTTTGTTGGGGAAGGTATTGCAAATGAATGTTTGGATTAGTATAAAAACTATTTAGAGAAAGCGATAAACCAAAATTAATAATAGCCATTGATCATTATGATCTATCTTCATGTCAAATCTACGGTTCAGATGATGTTTAAATGAATGGTTAAGATCGAGTTGTCGAAATTGATGGTTGAGATCGCCTATGGATAGATTTATTGTGGCTTTTATAATAGAAAATAGATTTTTCAACATATACTAATGGAAACATGAATTTTTATTTACAACAAATTATTGTCATACTATTCAAACTTGAGTTACATAATTGTTGTTTTACTATTTACAGGACTTTTCATGTGCGGGCAAATTTAGTATCTAGATAAAACCTCAAAAAATGTAATAACTTGAATTTAGCTAAATTTTTGTACAGTACATTCCAATGAATGGGCCGCAGTCAGGGCCTACAAAGAAAATGATTTTTTTTTTTTTATGGGCAGTTGATATTATTTTTTCATCTGCCTGACCGAAGAAAAACAAAAAGAAAAAGGAAAAAGAAAATCCGATCTCTTCTCTCTCACTTACCCTCTCTACAATCTAGGGTTTCCATTCTCCTAATGTCGCCCTCCTCCGAGCTTGAAGACGACGAAGAATTCGAGTACGAAGAAATCGAAGAAGAAGTCGAAGTAGACGAAGTCGAAGAAGAAGAAGAGCCCCAAGACGTCGAAGAAATCGAAGAAGACGAAGAATCCGAATACGAAGAAATCGAAGAAGAGGTCGAGGTCGAAGACGACGAACAACAACAAGAAGAAATTCCAACCAAAAAACCAACCCCAAATTTCCAAAACCCTAACCCTAACCCTATTTTCCAGACCTCAATCGCCAACCTCCAATCCCTCCACTCCGCCATCTCCGACTTTCTTCTCCACTTCTCCACCCTCCACCAAACCCTATCCTCCCTCTCCTCCTCTCTCCAAAACCCCAACCCCAAACCCGCCGCCGACCCCAACGACCTCGACTCCATCTGCCGCTACAACAACTCCAAGTCCCTCCGCCGCTATGTCACCGCCCACCTCTCCGACCCCGCCCGCCTCCGTGCCGTGGTCCCCACTGCCCTAAAGCTCTCTCCTGGCCCCGAAAAACTTGTCCTTGATGCGGTTGGAAAGTTTTATATACAGGGGAGGAAGGCATTTGATCGCCCGAATTCGCAGCTGGCGGAGGTGAGGAGGGCTGGCGTGTTGATTTTGGAGCTGTATTTGGTTGCCGGGTGTCCGGTGGGGGAGGATGCATCGAAGGTGGAGGTTGTGAGGAGGAATGCGAATGAGGCGGCGGTTGCATGGAGAGGGAGGATGGTGAGTGAGGGCGGGGTGGAGGGGGCGAGTAGGGAGGATGCGCTTGGGTTGTTGCTTTTGGTGGCAGGGTTTGGGGTGCCAGAGGAGTTTAGGGCAAGAGATTTTTTGGAGCTTGTGAGGGTTAGTAGGTTGGGGACGAAGCGGGAGTTGTTGAGGAGGTCGAATGCTGCGGAGAGGAGGATCTCAGGTTTGTGTTTTGTTTACTTTTTGGTTTTTTTGGTTGGTTGGAAATAGTTGTGTGAGATATGGAATTTGAGGTAAGCCTATATGGAAATTGAGGGACACAAATGTTTAGAATAAGATGGCACGAGACGAAGGTTAATTTGACAATTTGTAGGTATTGGTATGTGACCATTATATGTATGGGAAGAAGAGAGATATTGGGTGTGGATGGGTGGGTTGGTTTATGGATGATTGAGAAGAGGTGAGTGTGATTTAAATGGAGATTTTATGGAATAAGAGGAAGAATATTAATTGCAGTGGATTTGAATGATTGTTCTCCACTATTACTGATTAGTTAAGGAGGACATAATTGGAATAACTTAAGATTGAGACAATAACAAGGGCTTGGGATTTTTTGGAAAATTGGAAGCAAAGATGTAGTACAAGATGGAAGGTGGGGGTTGAAGAGGTTACAGGAAATTGTTTGCTCTGAATTATGGAGAAATGGTTGGGAGAACTTTTTTGTCTCCATGCGCATGCGTGCGTGGAGTACTGGTGGGTGGTCTATTTTTTCTTTTACTTTTTTTTCGCAGGAGAGGGGGGGGGGTGTCGGAGATAGGTAGAAAGATTATAGTTTTGTGAAAGGCAGGGAATGAAGTTGTTAAAGAAGCTGTGAAGAGAAAGAGATTATATGTGGGTGGGTTTAAGGACATTTATGAAGTAGGTCGTTTCACAAAATAGTAATTGGCACATTTAGAAGGTCACCAGCTAAATTTATTGAAATGTTAACCCCTTATCTTTGTGGGAACTCAAAAAATTTAAATATCAGAGGGACCAACGGGATATATGATTGAGGGACCAGTTGTTAGTATTATGTTATATATAGTAATATTTTCACACTTCAGCTAGTAGATGATATTAATATGCCTTGTTATGGTTGTTAAGAAAAGTAAACAAATGATTTTTATGTTAGATTTTATTATGAAGTTGTGTGAAAATGGGATGTTTTAATGTATATGATCTCTCCCAAACAGTCATTGGTTTCATAATGGATGACCACGGTTAGATTGAGAATCAGTACCCTCTTAAACATTGCCTCTAGTACCCTTCAGCAATTAACAGTCATTACTCTTCAAAGAGCCATCTCAATTCTGAAAAGTGACTTCTCGCTCCTTCAGATTTTTTAGATATATCACATCTAACCGCATTATTAAAGACGCACTTACCTATTTTACAGGACGTTATTCACATCGTTCTATTTATATTGATGTTCATTAATCTCAACAAAAGGAGTATGAATGTATGATGTCCTCCGTGGGCCATCTCATGATGAGATCCAGAATCTTGTAAATATATGCTATCAAAAAAATGGAAGAGAAATTGCCTGTGCTGGCTTTAGCAACTCTCTATTTGGAACAGTGCACCTGCAAGATAATTTGGCCCATCAAAAGTGTTCAATTGGCTTGTTTGTGTACAGATTATTTACAATCATCATTCATCAATCCTTGCACTAAATTTTTGAACAGCATTTCAAAATTTCAAGTAATAGTGTATGCACTTTTTTAATTACCTCCTGTTTCTTCTATCTTATGGTCTTCCAAATGCTTCATTGTCATGTTTTATTTGTAAATGCAACTCTGCACCTCTTCATGCCCTTACTTTTTATTAGCACTCCCCAGATTTACTTTGCTACATCTCTCTCAACTCTCAAGTGAAGAGACTTCTTGAAGTATGCACTTGACACCTGTAATGTGCAAACTGCACATTATGTGGCAATTGACATTTCATTTTATATGCACATGATTGTTTGCATTATCCTTCAGATAAGGAACATGTACACTCAGATGTCGTATCCATGTCCGATATGGACATAGATACATGTGATTGTTTGCATTATTATTCAGATAAGGATACATACACTTGAAAGTGAGTGTTGTATCTGTGACCGATATGGACAGTGAGATTTACATGACAGAGAACATTGAGAGTGTCTTGGCTTTAAATTAAAAAAAGGGCTAAATTTAACAAAACCTTAATGAAGTATTGGTCATTTAAAAAAAACCCCACCAAACTTTTTTTTTAAAAAAAACCCTCACCTCAACTATGTTTTCAAGGCATTCAAGGCATGGGTGAGTGAGGTTTTTTTATAAAAAGTTTGTGCTGAAAACATAGTTGAGTGCGGTTTTTTTAATATAAAAAAGTCTAGTGGGGTTTTTTTAAAAATGACCAATACTTCAGTGAGGTTTATTTAAATTTAGCCAAAAAAAACCTGCTGTGAAGCATTTTGGAATCTTGTGAGGGGCATCTAAACGTTGTGTTTGGTCAGGTTAAGCTGCCTGTGGGTTTCTTTATCAAGTTCATTCTAATTAATTGGTTTCTAATCTAATTATTGTCGCCATTAGGTTTTATTCTTATTAGTTGCTAATTTGTGCTATCATCAAGGGTTTTAGTGTGTATATACATACCTAGTTGCATACGTAGAACTTTCCCAAGTTTTAAAAATTTGTTGTTTTGTGTTTCAATGCCTTGTCATATGTCTATAAGAATGCATGTCATGCTGGGCAAAGGAGGAATAGATTGAACTGCTTCAACGAAGTAAGAATAGAGTGAGATGTGATGAATGTCTAATTGTTTTGGTGGATGACCGGATGGTTTCAAATCATAAAGAAGGTGCTAGTCAGGGCCGTAACTTTACTATATGTTTAAGCCTTTCTTTGTTCCCATTATTGTAATGAGTGATATCCGTTCTATCCTTCATTAGTCATTGTAACGAAAGAAAGATATCTAGAATACTTTTTTTCTTGTCCACATATTTTCCTTTTGGACACCTAATTGAGCACCTATTCCTACTCTGACCTGCAGTAAGGTCTACTTCAATCTTAACATTTTAATTCTCCCTACATCCATCTTGTTTCATTGGGTCCTCACCAACATCCTAAACTTAATGCATTATGTGTTTCATCTTACACAAAATATACTTATTATTCTGCACTAAAGCAATATTATTTATTTTATGGAATAGTAGAGAAGAGCAGGAATGCTAGGTGTTAATATGCTCATAGTTGATTTTCTTAACTTCCATCTATCAGCTATATCAGTAAGGATAGTTAGATAAAATCAATAAAGATTCAATGAGGAACAATGAAACAAGAAAAATAAATAATCTGCAACAAGAGACCGCACAAGATAACTTTGCATTGTAAATGAAAATTTAAGAAATAATTAGTAAAGAAAGTTTAATTGTAGGAAATTAATATTGAAATGTATACAACTTAGTAGTAACAATAGTGATGAAAGAAATGCAATGTAAACACTAACTTTCCAATACTGTGTGTGCTTTGGACTCGGAAGCAGCCCTTTTTGGGGATAAAGAATATTTCCATAGAAGGAGCATATTTATCTTTTGAGGTACTAAGCAATTAGGGTTGTAAAATAAACAGGCTGGTAGGATGGTACGTTGTCTGTCTGAGTCCGGCTTGAGAAATGGCCCGACTGTGGACCATCCGAACTGTTATACGAACCGAACTTGAACAAATTATCCTAACCATCTGAACTGTTATCCGAATCGTCAGACCGTGGACTGCCCGTCCGAACAAACATAGCCTTCTGCTTTTATAACGAATCGAGCCCGGACTATAAAAATTTTGTTCAACCTGGACCGAGCCGGCCATAAGCCGGTGCGAGTAGAATTTCGGTCCGAGTCCTGTCCCGTCCGGTCCGATTTACAGCCCTATAAGCAATGCTTCCCCTCTTGATACGTCTTGATACGTTTACTGCATCCCTGCCCTTCCCTTCTTGTTTTCTGCATACTTATGAGTGTTCTTTTTTAGTTTGAATTATTTTATTTTCTAAAGCTCCATTGTATCTCACCTCTTGTTGCTGCAGATATCATCAAGGATCTGATAAAAAAGGAAATGCACATTGAAGCTGTTAAACTTGTTTGTGCTTTTGGACTGGAAGAAAAATTCCCCCCTCTGCCTTTGCTTTCATCTTTTGTGAAAAAGGCTTGTGAACTTGGAGTGCAACAAAGAAGTGAAGGTTCATTTTCTGTCAGATCACTGGTAAAAATTATCTTTCTTATACGTCTGTATTTCTGTTGCATTAACTGACAAGTAATGATCCTTGTTCTGCTAGAGTCTAGTGGTAAGTGACTTTACTACTTAGCAAGAGGTCGAGAGTTGGAGTCCTACATGCACCAATCCCCTACTATGGGTTAAACTGTAGGCATGTGTGGCTTACAAGCTTTGTTCGCAAAAGTAAAATAAAATAACTAGCAGTTTTGTGCTCAATTGGTCAGCCAAAAGATATGGTTCACCATTGGTGAATGCACCATAATCCTCCCCTGCCCCTCCTTATCTTTGCTGTTCTCTCTCTCCCACCCAAAAAAAAACAATATCTCGTTTCTTTGTAATTTGCTATTCTGACCGTTTATCTTGTAAGTGATAGTTACCGAGGGACTTTGATAACCTTACATATTAATAGTTCTCTGCCATGTCAAGGATAATATGTTTTTTTTCTTTTATAAATAAACTAATAAAAATTAGGAATAAAAGTTTAGTAGTAATGCTATGCTTTTTATCGAAGGGATAAATTTGGTTGTGCATATGAATACTGAACTCTACCTACTATCTGTTACTGGACATTTTAGTTCTACAGTTTTCTTTTTAATTTTATACTTCAGTCTAGCCTTTGGAGGTCTTTGAGATGTATTGGTTCTTAGGTAATTTCGTATAATGGATAAGAAGTAGGCAGAACTAAGTGAACAATATTAACAATCACAGAATCACAAAAACAAAGATCTAAAGATAGCTAAATTATAAAACAAATATATGAACTGATCATCATATAGAAAACAGAAAATCATAATCTCGAAATGAGACTTTCAAAAAAAATAGAGTAATTGACTCGTGTACTGAGTAGATCTTGATCAAAACCATTGTTGCTGCTGATTTTGGTGTGGGATCAAACAGATGAATTTGTGGATTTTTTTGGAAACAATAAAGGCAAATATGTTGACTTTCACCAGCGTTTGACTGGTTTCTTGTTGCTGCTGTTAACCTGCAAAAAGTTCGATACACCGGGATGGATCCCGGCGACGAACCCTCCTATGCTTAAGTCAGTAATTAGGAAGATTATGAAAGAGCAATTTGTGGAAAAATATCGATTACCTTTTTTATGGTGAGGGGAGAGGGGAATTTATAGTCGCCTTTAGAGACAGTCTAGAGATAATCATTTATCCGTATGTCCCGGTGTTTTTGGATAAGATGTAGAGTTTAAATCGTTTCATGATGAGAGATTCGGTTAAAACCGCCTCTTAGAGATAATCACAAATTTGAATTTCTCTTTAAATAACCTGGGCTGGTTTGTAATAGGTTGTCACCCTGACCCAGTAGGATAGATCCGTTTTTGGGTTATTGGGTTTTGAAGAAAGACCCAGTTCTCATTTCAGATCCGTTTGTAGTGAAAATTACCGTTTTATCCCTGAAAGCTTTGAGATTCGTGCCCGATTTGAATGATCCCGATTTAACTCCATTTTAAGCCATATCACGGGTCCCCCACTCTCGAAGACTGAGTTCGATAGTCTTTGAGGAGTTGTTTTCTTGTTTTTATGGCGTACAGAATTTTATCGGAGTTCTCGGGAATGTTTAGATCTCGCTTGGGGTGTAACAGTGTCTTTTTGAGCTTGTAAAATACCCAAAATTATTTGTAGAATTTTCTGGAATTTTTGTGATTTTTCTGAATTTTTTCAATTTTTTTTTATCATTTTTTGAATTTTTTTATTCAATTTCCAATTTTAAATAATTAATTATCGAAAGTTTTAAATAATTATTCTAATTTAATAATTATATTTTCATAATTTTAAAATTATTTTCTGAATTAATAATTATTTTTAGAATTCTTAATTAATTTTTTCTAATTTTTTAAATAACTAATTCCACTTAATAATTAAATAAATAAATTACTATTTACCTGTACATGTGGCGCAATCCTGTGGGTTGATCACAATCAAGCGAGTGAGCATCGCGAGGAAGCAATTTTTTTTTCATTTGGATGTCGGTGACGAGAATGTTCGGATCGCACCGCTGACCCCTGGATTGCTGACACATGGCATCTGGGTTCAAATTTTTTTTCTTTTTGGACTTGGTCTTCTTTCTTCTTCGTACTTCTCGTACAGAGCCTCCTCAGACTTCGCCTTCGACTCTGCCCTCGACTATGCTTTCAACAGATTGGCTCGGCGTCGGTGAGAGGGTCTCGTCGGAGCTCGGCGACGGCGGCGTGGAGCTCGAGCTCGGAGTAGAGCTTGGCGGAGCTCGACAGTAGAGAGCTAGAAAATGGAGGAGTTTTGAAGCTCGGTAATGGAGCTCGATGGGTTCGTTGAGGAAGAGTGGGAGCTCGAGCTCGGAGTAGAGCTTGGCGGAGCTCGACAGTAGAGAGCTAGAAAATGGAGGAGTTTTGAAGCTCGGTAATGGAGCTCGATGGGTTCGTTGAGGAAGAGTGGGAGCTCGAGCTCGGAGCTCAGCTTCGGAGCTCGACGGAGGTGTCGGAGCTAGACGGACGGTGAGCCCAGTCGAAGGTGATGGAGTTCGATGAGGGTTTTCGACGAAGCTCCGAGCTTAGGCTGTTTTGTGGAGTTCAGCGAGGGTTGGAGTTTGGCGTTGGGGGGGCTTGAGCTTGGCACTGGTGTTCAGAGTTGGAGGTTGACGCTCGAGGAAGCTTCGACGAGGAAGAAGCATGGCGTGGCTTCTTCGGGCGAGGGAGGAGTTCGGCAGCTTCGGAGTGGGAGCTCGATGGAGGAGCTCGATTGAAGCGGGTTTTGACGTAGAGAAGAGCTCGACGACAGCGGAGGTGAGCTTTTGGCGGAGCTCTGCAAGTTGGCGAAGGTAGAAGAAGCTTGAGCTCGGCATTGGAGGTCGATGGGTTCGTCGAGTTGGGCAGTGGAGGGGAGGAGCTTGATGACGCTCCTTCTTGGAGTTCGACTCAGTGGTTGGTGCTGACTGTTGCGCCCCGAGGTCCACACACTGGTAGGGCTGTAAATCGGACCGGACGGGACCAGACAATCATATGTTCAAGCTCGGATCGAAATTTTACTCGGACGGGCTTATGTTGGGCTCGGTCCAGATCAGACAAAATTTTTATAGTCCGGACTCGGATCGGTAAAGCATCGGACCACAATAATACTCGGACGGACTTGTATCTGGCTCGAGCTCGGTGAAACATGAGACCTAATAATTTGTTCAAGTTCGGTTCGTGTAACAGTTTGGACGGTCAACGGTCGGGCCATTTTTCGAGCTGGACTCGGACGGACGATGGACCATCTTGTTCATTTTACACTCCTACGCACTGGAAGCTTGTGACACTTACCTAGAATCTTTACTTCAATGAGTACACAACACATAAATCACAGGAAATTAGAAACTTACATTACCCAAAGAAACTATATCCTCCACTTGGATGCTTTTCGCAGCTCGAGTCCCCTACTCCACAATTTGAATCTCTAGCTCCCGCAAACAGTCTTGCAACTAAACAACTGTGGGCATAACTGACGCAATACGGATGAAACCTGCAATCTCCAAAATTCTCAACAATCAATATTTAATGCAGAAGAAAAATGTGAAAGTCAAACCACAAGTGTCGGTGTATGCCATGAGCTAGATTTTAATGCACAACTCATATACACCATGCTCTTAATCTAATGCAAACTTGATTTGAAAATGTATGTATCTCATACTACATACTCCCCAATTCGAGTTCGTATTCTCCAGATGATAGGGTTCAATCCCTCGCTGTGCATCCTACTCTTGTACTTTTTCCTGTTTTTAACATTCATCAATGACTAGTAAAGTCTGAGTACATGCGGTCCATTCCCGCTCCTGCAGTCGGATCGTGGTCCTTCTCTACTCCGAACGGCACTGATCACTCTGTTCGTTCATATCATGGTTCTTCTCCACTCCGACAGGATCGTGGTCCCTCTCCATTCCTGGTCAGACCTGTGATCATCAGCTTTGCTGGAATCATGGTCTTTCTCCACTCCTGCCCCTACCAAAGTTATCGTGATCATAAAGTGAATCGTAGGGTCACCCCTACTCCGTCCAGAGACTTAGAGTTACACTCTTGCTCTTTGTTCGTATTGATAACCCAGTTAATAGATGGAAACTTAAGAGTCCATCTCATAAGTTCCGACAGGACTTGTGATTTACGTCTGCATCTTGTTCTTAGCACCAAATTCTAGAAATTAACAGTCGAGACCACACCGCGCGTGTCCCAGACGAGACGCCACCGTACATGTCCTCTTGACAGGTGAGTACACAACCGACTAGTGTCCGTCCTTACCAATCATGAGTCACACTACTTAGGACTAACGACTTTACTAATTATGCAATTTAGGTCAAATTCTTATCCGCATAATTCCTTCATTAATCACCACTTCTCTATACTAACTTCACAAGTTCTTTCATTACGACAAATCACACTCTCAGTAATTAAAAATCATGTTTAGTACAACTAACTCCCATATTTTCAAGTTATTACATTTATTATGAAGCTATTCTTAATTCAACCATGCTTCCACTTGCTAATCCCAAACTTGCATTTTTCTTGTTAGAACTTGGTGCTTACTACTTCAATTTGCTTACTAGCATATCAATTTTAACATGAATAATTCTATTAATGTGATTTCTTCTTACTGACAAGTTAGTACTCAAGGTCACTTAGCTCCTAACATAAGCTATGTTTACTAACCATAAACAATTGGTTAGCAATTAGGTTACTAACAAGATCAAGTCTACATTTCCAACTTCCGAACTTCCCACTAACAAGGCATTCTAGCATTTTTACTTTACTAACATGATCAACCTATTTAACTTACTAACTTACTAACATGATCAATGATGTTGTTTGTTTTTGGGGTGTGGGGGCAGCAGGTGTGAGTTCTTGTAATTTGTGAGAGGAAAATCGTAGTACTGGCATCGGTCCGACCCCGGGGAGCGGGAGCAACTCGGAAGTTGGAGCGGTGAGGTAGAGGCTGGGTGCTCGGCTCGGACGTAGGAGCTTGGCTCGAATGTAGCAGCTCGGCTCGGATCTTCTGTACCTGCACACTGCCTAGAAATACCGGGAGAAGTCCCGGCGACAGGCCCTTCGACAATCCAGTCAGTCACTGGAAAAGAGATTGGGTAGCTAGGGTTCAGGTGTGGAAAGATTGATTACCTGCCAAAGTGAGGAGGGGGTTGGGTATTTATAGGGGTAAACAGGTCTGGAGCCCTAGCGGGCCGGGTTGGATCCGTTTGCCCATGGGCCTAAGCTGGCTGTGGCCCATTGGATTGTAGCTGGCTTGATGATCACAGGGGGGAAGGTCCAGAGGAGATCAGAGGGCCCAGATTGTGCCACTTCATTTATCCTATGTCACAAGCCCCCCACTCCTGCGGGGCTGTGCCTGGCCAGTCGTGGAGGAGTAGTCGGGTTCCATGAAGAAGAGTGGGAAGAGAGTTCCTGTCTCTTGGGTTGGTTAGGGTCCCCATGGCCGAGCACGAGGGCCTCGGTAGCCGAGCATGGGGATCTGCTGTCGAGGCTGATGGGGGTCGGCAGGAAGAGGTGAGCCCTGAGTGACTGGGCTTGTGGAAGCTACCCTCGTGCTCGAGATATAGGCCGGCCGTCGAGGCTTATAGGGGTCGATAAGACGAGCGAGACCAAGTGACTTGACTTATGGAAGCTACCCCTGTGCTCGAGATCTAGGTCGATCGTCGAGGCTTATGGGGGTCTGCGAGACGAGCGAGCCCAAGTGACTTGGCTTGTGGAAGGTACCCCTGTGCTCGAGATCTAGGTCGACCATCGATGCTTATGGGAGTCGGCGAGACGAGCGAGCCTAAGAGACTTGGCTTTGTGGAAGCTACCCCTGTGCTCGAGATCTAGGTCGACCGTTGAGGCTTATGGGGTTCGGCAAGACGAGCGAGCCCAAGTGACTTGGCTTGTGGAATCTACCTCTGTACTCGAGATCTAGGTCGACCGTCGAGGCTTATGGGGGTCGGAGAGATGAGCAAGCCCAAGAGACTTGGCTTTGTGGAAGCTACCCTTGTGCTCGAGATCTAGGTCGACCGTCAAGGCTTATGGGGGTTGGCAAGACGAGCGAGCCCAAGTGACTTGGCTTGTGGAAGCTATCCTTTGCTCGAGATCTAGGTCGACCGTCGAGGCTTATGGGGGTCGTCGAGACGAGCGAGCCCAAGAGACTTGGCTTTGTGGAAGCTATCCCTGTGCTGGAGATCTAGGTCGACCGTCGAGGCTTATGGGGGTCGGTAAGGTGAGCGAGCTTAAGAGACTTGGCTTTGTGGAAGCTATCCCTGTGCTCGAGATCTAGGTCGACCGTCGAAGCTTATGGGGGTCGGTAAGGCGAGCGAGTCCAAGAGACTTGACTTTGTGGAAGCTACCCCTATGCTCGAGATTTAGGTCGACCGTTGAGGCATATGGGGGTCGGTAAGGTGAGCGAGCCCAAGAGACTTGGTTTTATGGAAGCTACCCCTATGCTCGAAATCTAGGTAGACCGTCGAGGATATGGGGGTCGGTAATATGAGCAAGCCCAAGTGACTTTTGTGGGAATCGAGGAGTCATCAACCGTTTTTTGCGAGAATCGAAGAGTCACAGTAAATCCCCTATATAGGCGCAACCCACTCCCCCTTTCTCATTTCTCACTTTTACTCTTTAGAATCCAGAGCTTCTCTCTCTAGAATTTCTCCGTCACCGTCGACGAATTTCCCAGCGATCTTCCGTTTAAGCTTCACTCAGGTTAGTATTTTTTATCATGTCTAGGGCTCAGTCCGGCTCCTCCGTCTCTACTTCTGATAGCAATGTTCATACGGGCCTATCGGATTCTTCGATTCCTTCGGATCCTTCGACCTCTTGGGTCACGGAAGATGGAGTGCTTGTCGTTGAGCCGCTGTGCGCCTGCAAGCTGTTTGTGGTGGAGAGCAGCGACTCGGGCAAGGAGGATACTGAGGGGTCCCTTGCCGAGGGGGTGCCGTTTGCCGAAGAGATCAGAATCGAGGGTGATCAGGCCGAAGGGATGAGCTCCCCCTCGAGTGCCCTCGCCCTCGAGCCGTTGGCGCCCCATCGCCCGAGAAGGCTCTTAAGGTACGGAAGAAGAGGGTGAAGTGGACTATGTCAAGCAGTCCGGATAGGACAGTTGCTCCCCGGCAATTGGAGGCCCCTTTCCTGCCGCAACCTAGGTCGATCAGGTTCGTAGTCTTGGAACTCGTTGGGCCTCTCGGTTCGATTGTTGGCTTTCCGGGGTGGAGGATCGGCCCCGTCTTTTCTGACGAACTTGGCTAGGTGTCCTCGCTGTATGAATTCTTCAATCTCCTCTTTGAGAGTCCGACAATCATCCATGTTGTGGTCGTGGTCCCTATGAAAGCGGCACCACTTATCCCTTTTCCTTTTCTTGTCAGGGCTCGGGGTATTCATTCTAGGGGGACCGCGGAGTAGCCCTTCTTTGTCCACCTCCATAAGAACTGCTGATATACTAGCATTGAGGGGGGTGAACTTCTCAAAACGAGGAGCTGGGCGGCGCTGACAATTGTCATCTTTCTGGATTTCTGGGGTCCTTCGCTTGTATCCTTCCGTTTGTTCCCGAAAGATGGTTCCTCAAAACTGGGGGGTTGAGAGCCCCTTCCACTCGGATGTATTTCTCTCTCCTAAGCAGGAGTTTCGAGAAGTCCGGATGAGGCTTCTTGGCAAGGGACGTCATGAGGTCGGCGTTAGTGACGTCGTGCTTGAATGCTGCAGAGGCTATCGATTGGTTGAGGAAGGCAATAGACCAGGCTTTGGCGGTAAAGTGCCGAACGTAATTTCTTAGGCGTTCACCCTTTCTTAGGCTAAGGGCTAGCAAAGATGTACTCGTTTTCTCGACCCGACGACTACCCACGAAGTGGGTGAGGAACAGCTCCTCAAACTGTTCGAATGAGAAGATGGAGGTTGGGGATAGACGGGAGTACCACTCGCGTTGGTCCCCTCAACGTTGCTGGGAAGGCCTTGCAGAGAAGCACATACGAGGCTTGATGAATCATCATGAGAGTTTTAAAACTCTCGATATGATCGGCAGGGTCTGACTCCCCATTGTAGGATTCAAAGCAGGGTGGCCTAAAGTTTTTCGGGACCGGAGCCTCTATGATGGCCCTAGAAAAGGGGGGTCTGCTTGGGCGAAACCTATTGGTTCGTTCTTTTTCAGGATTGATCATGTTGAGACGCCTATCCATCTCGTGGAGACAGCAGTGGACCAAATCATCCTTCCGGTTGGATCTAGTCGACCCTCGGGACTCTCCTTCATGAGTGGCGGCATGGCGAGGCTAGGTGCACGCTGATCCCAACTCCTGGTAATATTACGAGCTCGTAGGATATCTTCTTTGAAGTTCTGGAGCTCAGCCTGAGTGACTGGTGCCCCCCCAGCTCGGCGGTCCCTAAGTATGGCTCGACTTATTGGAGTATGACTTCTCCACCGACGATGCGGAGGGGACTCTCTTCGCCTCCTCGGGGGAGGGGATCTTCTGGTCCTCGGTCTACGGGGTTCGGACTCTCGAGGCCCCTGGGCGCTCGGCTTGAGGGACTCCCTCAAGAGCTCGCCATTCATTCAAGAGAGTTCGGAGGTCGACCCTCTTCTGGCGGTTAAGAATTACTTGACAGAGATCCGGTCCAGGAGGACTTTGAGAAGTCATAGAGTCAGTTGAGGGATTATGGATCGAAACATGGTCATGATGAAGGTCTTGCTTTGGATGACTTCGACGAGAGCCCCCTCGAGACCCTGGAGCGGCCTGTTCAGTAGGAGGTTGTTCAGGCTGCGGTTGCTGAACTTGCTGATTGAGTTGACAAAGAACGTCTTGGAGTGGAGGAGGAAGAGGAGTGGCTCTTCGGCAAGTCATCTAACAGGCAAGTCACCGTCCTCTTGAATTGTTAATTATATCAAATTCAAGTCTTGTTGAAACTCTTGCAAGTTGATCTCTTTGTTATCGTATTATCCATTGTTCATCTCTTCGTTGGGTCTATTGAGGGTTTACACAAGCTAACCCCAATATTCTTGACATCGTGCCACTTTTGACTTTAAAGTTTGGATCTTTCATGAGTGCATATAAAATTGATAATAGGGTTGTTCATATAATCGCACACAAATAAATTATTGTAGAGACAATTGATAGGTTGTATGTTGTTTGTCGATTGATGAATGATTGATGTATGAGCATGTTCTAATTTTATTTATCATGTTTTGACATCCATCATGTTGATTACACAAATTATTGACTAAAGAATCGATACCCATCATGTTTAAATTAATTTGTTTCAAGAAAACTACCCTAAAACCTGTATATTGCTTGCTGACCTGTAAGTTGACTGCTGTTTTTGAACCAGTAAATGATCTTAAAATGACTGAATATGAATTGTGGCCTTATCTTTCTAGTTTTCAGAACATCTTGAATTTTTGAATTCCGAGTTGTGTAGCAAAAGTTATGTCCATTTTACCACAGCTGTGTTTGTTACTTTCAGATTTTCATATTCTTGTATCTTCCATGCTTCAACAGTAAATAGGCTGATCAAATGATAAGATCTTGCTCTGAAATTTTTCAGATTGTTAGTAATCATGTTTAGAAGTTCAGAAAATATTTTTAACGAATTTATTATTTAGTTTTTGTTGATTCTAAAAATAAAATAACAGTAGTTGAAGGCTCTGAAACAGTGTAGTTGAAGGCTCTGATTTTATCAACCCCTTCTTTTTCGGAGGCATGGTTTGAAACGGTGTAGTTGAAGATTCGCCTCAGGCTCAAGGCTCAGGCTTAACAGTAGTTTATGTCTCAAGTCTCAGTTAAGGCTCCCCTTTGTTTGAAGCTTCACTCAGGTTTGCGCCTGGACACGCCTTAGCAAAGGCTCGGGATTTGCGCCTCAAGCAAAAGGTGCACCTGAACATAACAGACACGACCCGGCCCGTTTTTGCAATCTGACCCATTTTCAACCATTCTCAAATCCCCCAACACCAATTCTCTCTCACCTTCTCATCCCCAATTCCAAACTCTAACATCAATCTCCACCTCCCTCACTCCTCAATCTGTACTCCTCTTCATCCCCCCTTTCAACAGCACCGACGACAATAATGAAGTAGCTTGGCGGCAACATGACAGCATACATCAGATTGGCGGCTACATCGGAAGTAGATCAGCTGCACCGGCGACACTCCTACTCAGTCTCCAGATTCTCTACTCCTATTCTAGTTTCTTTCCTTTCTAATTTTACACTTTTATGGTTTCTTTCTTGGGTGTTCGTATATCTTTGCTTATGATATTTTTGCAAGTTACTTTGAAACAAAATTGTGAAGCTAGTTCATTCCATAATTTACTATAATCATAAAATCATGCCTTATTCAAACAATTGCAACTTTTCTCACTGCAGAGCATGACCAAATTTTATGGTCGGCTAACTTTATGCTATTGCTGTAATATTTCAAAATACCTTACCATTTACTAAGACTATAATATTGTAATACTGTATGCTCATTACTGTAATATTTAATTTGATACTATTGTAATTTGACTGTATGCTCAAAACTGTAATACTGTAATATTGTATACTGTATGATAAGTATCTTCATTACTGTATTACTGTAATACTTTATGCTCATTACTGTATGAAACTATAAATTGAAGGTTAACATGATATTATTGTAGTTTTGTAGAGGAACAAATTGTATCACTTTTTTTGGGGCAAAAAACACATTGTAGTTTTACAAAAATGATAACTTACACAGTTATCTTGGTCATTGTATGATAATTTTTGTTGCTATGATGTGATCTTGTTTATATAATATTATTTATAAATTTCAAAACCCCAAAAAAGTAATAGTGCGCCTCGGTTAAGTGAGGCTTACGCGCCTTGTGCCTCAGGCTATGTACGGGGCAGTAAAATTGCGTTGCGCCTTATGACTACACTGGTTTGAAACTACTTTCGCTGATGAAGTAAGGTTGGATTGCTTTTTCAGTTTCTCACAGACGGTGCCAATCTGTTACGGCCGATTTTGGTGTGAGAGCAAACAGATGAATTTGTGGATTCTTTTGAAAACAATAAAGGCAAACCTGTTGATTTTCACCAGCGTTTGACTGGTTTCCTGCCGTTGTTGTTGACCTGCAAAAAATTCGATACATCGGGATGGATTCCGGCGACGAACCCTCCGATGCCCAAGTCAGTAATCAGGAAGATTATGAAAGAGTGATTTGTGGAAAAATATTGATTACCTTTTTTATGGTGGGGGGAAAGTGGTATTTATAGTCGCCTTTAGAGACAGTTTAGAGATAATCATTTATCCTTATGTCCCGCTGTTTTTGGATAAGATGTAGAGTTTAAATCGTTTCACGATGAGAGATTCGGTTAAAACCATCTCTTAGAGGTAATCACGAATTTGAATTACTCTTTAAATAACCTGGGCTGGTTTATAGTGGGTTGTCACCCTGACCCAGTAGGACAGATCCGTTTTTGGGTTAATGAGCTTTGAAGAAAGACCCAGTTCCCATTTCAGACCCGTTTATAGTGGAAATTGCCGTTTTTCCCCTGAAAGCTTTGAGATTTATGCTCGATTTGAACGGTCCCGATTTAACCCCATTTTTAGCTATATCAACCATGACAATTCTTGATCATCCAAACAAGTATGAGAACAATATAACATTTACTGAAACATTGTTTATTATGATTATAAAGCCGAACTCGGATTTGGTGTGGTTTGTGCCAGGATTGTTGTAGTCTGTGCTCCGATAACATTATAGCCATTGAGCATAGTTAATAAATACAAAAATAAAGAATATGGATTTTGATGATGTTTGCGTATATCATAGAGATATTTTCAGTAACTTAAGGATAGAAAGTTCGAACCTTGACAAGCTGTCTTCAAAAATGGCGCTAGTGGCACTAACTTCACTTATTCTAAAGGGGAAAAATTATTAGGTTTTTTTTTAAAGAGAAGGAAAAATATTTGGATTTTTAATCAAAAAATGTGGTATGTGGTGGGATTCATGGAATTTGTCTGCCTGCCCCTAAGACACTGCACAAAACATTATAGGTCTACATATGCAGTATGTAGTTGACATAATAGTCATGCAGCCGCTTGAGGATATGCAGTCTGCATAATGGTTAAGCGGCCTTGTAACAGTTTGTTTTCTTCAATTTCTGTATTACAATTTAATTGCAATTTTTTTAATGCTGTGAGACTTTGCTAATTGAATACGAACTTTGTGACTTGGTTCATTGTGTTTGCAAGTCTCTTATGGATAGCAGCCAGGGCTGCAGACTGATCGGATTCGATGCGGATATCGTTATACTCATATTCACATTCGTTTTTGTAACCCAAATACGAATATGATTACGGATTTCTATCAGATAGGAAAGTCATTACTGTAATTAGTAAAAATGGAAAAGAGCATAATTGTATAAAACAGATGTGCATAAAAACAGATACAAATGAATTCCCTAAGGGTATTCCATTTTCTTTAATAAATCATGCATAAATGTGAATATGGTTTGGATAAATTGCCATCAACACTAGCATTGCTCCTACAATTTAATACCTAAAATCATATTTATGAGAATTAAATTTGAGACAAGTACTCACACCCATCATAATCCTCTCTGTGTACATCATTATGAGAAATCAGTCCAAGAGGCATAATTCAAAATTTTAGTAAATGACGAAAATTTATGTATTATTGCCGATTTAAAATAAGATCAAGTATGTGATAAAATTAATCTGGACGTGTATCCTGTCCATGTACTCTTCTTAGTACATCTCAATAGAGAGGGATGCAAGTAACTACAATTAGTATATTCAATAAATATGGTTAGTTTATTAATTAATTTTCGTTATTGACAAGAAAAGAGTAGTATGTTTAGTTTAGGCTAAATATAAAAAAAGTACACGAAATTTTGGGCCAGTTTAAAAAAAGTACACATTTTTTTTTAAAAAAAAAGGACACAATGTTAAAAAAACTCCACTGGGTTAGTTAGGGTTAGGGTTAGTTCACTGGGTTAGTTAGGGTTAGGGTTAGTTCGGGGGGTTTATTTAAACATCTGATTAGTTAAGTGATGTTTTTTTAAACACAAATAAAAGATGAATGTGGTTTTTTTAAACACAAATGAAAGATGAAAGTGGTTTTTTTAAACCCTACCCTAACCCAACCCTAACCCTAACTAACCCAGTGGAGTTTTTTTTTAAACATTGTGTCCTTTTTTTTAAAAAAAAAAAACTGTGTACTTTTTTTAAACTGGCCCAAAACTGTGTACTTTTTTTTAGTTTATTAATTAGTAAGAAAAGAGTAATTCAAAATTTTGGTAAATGATAAAATTTCTGTATAATTATCTAATTAAAATATGATCAAGTATTTTATAAAATTAATTTTGACGAGTATCTTGTCCACTTAGTGCATCTCAATAGAGAGGGATGTTCAGTTATTATGGTTAGTTTATTAATTAGTTTTCTTAATTGAAATGAAAAGAGTAAATATGGTTAGTTTATTAATTAGTCAACTTATTGTAATATATTGTTATATATGTAATATATATCATCTAAGGCCTTAGTTATTTATTGGACATCCGGATCCGATGCGAACCTTTAATAACTGGAATCAGATTCGGACTCGGGAATATTTATATGACTCTAACTAGATCTGGATTCCGGATTTGAATTTTAATTGGCATACATTTTCTTTACCATATCCACCTAAATTTGAACCCCAAATCGAATCCAGTGGGATGAACTAGGTTCTGTTTGCAGCTTAGAAACCATAGCATTTAATAGAGTATCATCATAGTTTTAGACTTTTTTAACCTTTAGTATCTAATAAGATTAATAAAATAAAACAAAATATTTTTTGAAAAAAACCTTTTAGTATCTATTATGTAGAGCATTCTCTTAGTGAAAAAATTCTTATATGTAGCATTTTAGTCATGTGTTTCATTGTGTCATTGGGGAATTTCTTATATGTAGCTTCTGTTTGTAGCTTAGAAACCATAGCATTTAATAGAGTATCATCATAGTTTGTCTTTTTAACCTTTAGTATCTCATAAGATTAATAAAATAAAACAATTTTTTTTTAAAAAAAACCCTTAAGTATCGACTATGTAGAGCATTCTCTTAGTGAAAAAATTGTTATATGTAGCATTTTAGTCATGTTGTTGTGTTTCATTGTCAGTACAAAATAGATTTTTGCGAACTTTTCTTTCATACTTACTAGAATTGTATAATTAAATATTCTTCTTATTTATTATTTTTTTAGTCCTTTCTTTCCAATTTTCATGGGAAATTTTTGTTTTAAAAAATGTGAATGCATATGTGCTGCTTATATTCACTCCATATGCAGCATGTGGATCTGAATTGAATAGCCCCACACACCACATTCTGTAAATTAGAAATAAGTGATGAAAATATGAAAATGCTACATTTTTTAACAAGAGTATTTTTTGTATTTTAAATGAACTGCGGAGTGTCAGTTTTGGGTTCATTTCTTATACTTCATGGTCAAAGAATTAAGATTCAAACTTTGGATGTTATTCTTTTTCTCTTATTTTTGCTTCTGGTATTATACTTAAAAAAAAAAAACCCTTTGAGTGTAAGCATATGTCGTCAAAAGGAGTTGGGGTCTCACTGAGCTTGTATTTGTGCGAAGTTGATTCAAAGTGGCAAGCTTATCTGATCCCTAAACAATTGTGAAATTTGCACATGGTCTGAAGAGTTTACCAAACCTGAACCTGATAGATATTGAACCTTGTAAAGCAAAGATCTCTGAGAATTAGGGACCATACGGACAACTTCTATGGTTACCGTCAGCTGCAAGAGATATTGCAGAGTCCTTGTATATATAAAAACATTGTTAATAAGTCAAATGGAAGATATGCTGCTGTGCTGTTTTTTTAGTTAGTTGTTAGTACTTGGGGCATTTTTTTCCATACAAATAGCATCTGGTATGCTACATTATTATGGAACTCCCTTTACAGTTGTAACTCATCAAAGTTTCTCTCATGAAAATATAATTTTTCCAAAAATTTCTTCTTTGGAAGTGGTGGATCAATAATTGCGTTCTTGATCTTGGTAGAGCACTTCCTTCTAGGTATGTACTAGCTTATGCTTTTCTAAAACAAGTAATTGAATACTCTTGTCAGAATCATGAAGTATCGAAAGGAGATAATAGTATGGCCTTTCTAGTTTCTACTAAGAATACCTAATAGCATGATTGATTTATAGTACTAAACTTTCAAATCTAGTCATTTATATATTCCCTTGACATGTCCTGTGCATTCTTGAGAGGTACCTGCCTCCTAAAATTCATAAAATAGAAACTGTATGAGCTTCCCTTTTAATGTAGAGAGAGGATGCAGAAGGAAGTTGACCAAGACCTCCAAACTGTTCTATTCCAAAGTAGAATGATGTAGTTTATAATATATGCAGTATCATTGTTATACTTACACCTTGGACAAGCTATTCAATGATAAATATGTATCTGATGCAGAAAGAAGCCAATGAAAAAGAACTAGCTGCACTAAAATCGGTGGCCAAATGTCTGGAAGACCACAAGCTTGATGGACATGAGCTTGCTGGTTTTAGCATCAGTCAAAAGATTGCGAAGTTGGAAAAAGAAATTTCAAGAAAGGATCAGCATTTGCAGCACAAGAATACCAAGCGAAAGGCTGAGGATGTAGAGCCATCCAAAAACCAAGAAGTTCAAGCCAAACAGGTCAGGTCTTATTTAGCTGAAGCATCACATGGAGCACCCCAATCAACCAGAACTCAAGAGCGAAGCTCACCTGCTTTTCCAGATTCCAGACACATATACAATGGCTTTATTGCAAGTGACTTGTCTATTCCCAAACGAGCATCACCTGGTACACTCCATTCATTCAAGAGATTTAACATATATGTCCTAATATTTTAAAAAAGTATATATTTCTCCTTACCTTTGTATATTTGCAAAATTATCCTTGTTTTTTTGGGTTACTTTTGCAGATATACCCTTTATTTCAATCAACGTCTAATCCAGTTCAAATATATAATGAGTTTTAATAATGAAATCATGGTTCTCTCTCTTTGGGTGTCGCATGCACAAGCTATATTTATATTGCACAATCAAGCTTGATAAATATCCAAATAATTTGCAGGCATTATTTGAATTGTGAGATTTTATGAATTACTTGGGGGGAAAAATCCTGTATACTTTTTCAAATATTTTATTGGGTTATTTCCACATAATGCACAAATGTGCTGATTCCATATAACTCACATATTGATTTTTTCATCTCACTCACAATGTGAAAGTCATTCCAGAAATCTACTTCAAGTTAGCATCCATTAAAAATTACATGATATTCCATTAGATACTAATGCATATAACATAAATTACCCCTCTACATTTTGATCATTTATCTTTCCATTAAAGCAGGGATAATTTTAACTAGGGGGCAAAATAGTCCTCAAACTAAGGTTACCACTTAACCCTAGTTAAAGTGATTGAAAGTAACAAAAGTAGTTTTTGCAATGACCCATATATCATGAGTGAGTTATATGGAAATAGGAGAATTTGTGAGTGAGTTATATGGAAGTAACACATTTGTGAGTGAATTAATTTAATCACTAGGTTTGTTGAAAGTCATTTTTCCGAATTAGCTGACGAAGAGAAATATACTGGTACAAAATAACCCAATAACACCAGTATATATATATATATATATATATATATATATATATATATATATATATATATATATATATATATATATATATATATGCGCAAATATACAAAAGGCAAGTGGAATATGTTATTTCATAAAAACTGTATGACATATGTAGTAAATTCCCTTAAAATTAAACGAATTCATTCTAGGTATTTTGCAGTGTTTTTTTGTAATAACTTACTGATGGTCAAAATGCAGGATTGGTTGAGAGAAGAAGTCCTATGGGCTCGGTCCTAGGGAATGCACATGAACCAGCAGGCGGTGGATTGCATGTAAATGTAGCAGAACATCAAAGATCAGTTAGACAAAGTTTATTAGCTCAGTTCTATTCATCAATTGCAGGACAAAACTATTATCAGCCAGGTGCTACTTCTCATGGAACTGAAGGCAGGAATCCTTATCAGTTTGCTGATGGTCTTTCGGAAAGGGAAGTCCAAAATTTCGGCAACTCCACCACAGGGAACGCTGCCCCCTCTGCAGTAGCTGTTACCGGTTCAGGTCATAAGATATATTATGCCAATCCAGACCATCAGTCATCTCATACCAATTCAGTTCATCAGTCATCTTATTATACTAATTCAGGCAGTGAATCGGCTTATACCAACCAAGGCAATGAACCTGCTTATACAAGCCAAGGTTATCACTCGACGTATACCAGCCAAGGCCAGCAGTCGGCTTATACCAACCAAGGTCAGCAGCCAGCTTGTGCTAATCAGGTTGGTCAGTCAACTTTTGCTGACCAAGGCCATCAACTTTATACCAATCTTGACCATCAAGCGTACTATACCAACCAAGCCCATCAGTCAGCTTATACCAACTCGGCTGATCAGTCAGCTTATACTAACCCAGCTGATCAGTCATATTGTACAAGCCAAGGCCAACAATCAGCTTATAGCAATCCAGGCCAACAATCATCTTATATCAACCAGGGCAGTCAGTCATCATATGTGAATCCAGGCCATCAGGTGGCTTTTACCAATCCAGGCAATCAGTCATCTTATACTGACCAAGCGCATCAGTTAGCTTATTCCAGTGCAAACCAACAAGTATCTCATACTGATCAAGGCTATCCAACGGCTTATACTAATCCAGAACAACAATACCACGGCCATCAGTTGGTTTATGCCATTCCAGACCAACAAGCTTCTTATAACAACCAAGCCCATCAGTCAGCTAATACCAAACCAGGAAATCGGTCAGCTTACACTGGTCAATCCCAACAGTTGGTGTATAGAAACCCAGATCAACAAATGACGCATACTAATCCGGATCAACAGTCATTGAATACCAACCAAGGCCAACAGCCTGCTAATACTATTCCAGGCAGTCAGTCATCTTATACCGACCAAGGCCAACAGTCGGCTGTTACTAATGTAGGCAATCAGCCTGTTAATGCTGAGCATGGGCATCAGTTGTCATCTGCCATTCCAGATCACCAGGGTGATGCAATGGTAAGTTTTCCCTGTTAACATGTTTTAAGTATAGGTTGTGTTTTTTTTATATTCATTCCTGTATTTCTCCTATTTTTACAGGTAGCATCTTGATTACTGAGATTTGTGCAGTTTGAAATTTGAAAGTTCGAACAAATGATTAGTGGTCGACCTGCAAGTAATTTCTGAGGAAACTGTGTTTGGATGAAGCATAAAGAAGATTACCAGCTAAGGTCAAGTAAAATTCATCAGTCTGTTGATGAATTTAACTTGGCCTTACCGAACTTCTCGAACTTGGTGATACAGATGAAAGGACATTGATTCACATTCTGTTCCTCGAAGGTCTGTATCTGCTCGAGAGTTTCAGTTGCTGGGGAACTCATCATCCCTGCGGAAAACAATAAAATTGTAACAAGGTGAATCATGCAAAAGTGAAGATGTCATTTTGTAAACTCTTTTTGAGCTCCTTTATCTCGTTTCTTATTATAGATAATCTCCTCTTTCTTTGTTGTCTTTAACTGTATCCGATCTCCGATCGGCTTGTACTAGAGTAACTTTTGGAGGGAGTTAGTGTGATTGAATCTGTCTGGCAGCATTAGTGTTGTTTGTTCGTTGTTGTCATTAAATAATACTAGATGAATTACCTTTTGAAATAGACAGTGATTTTGTCTTATCAACTCTGCCTGTCATTTTTTTCTTTCTCAGGATGTTTGTTTGTAATGTTCTAGGATGCTTATACTACATCCCCCCCCCCCCCCCCCAATTCTCTCTTTCCCTTTTCTTTTTGTGTATTGAGTACTTAGAAGCGGCTATTAATCTAGCATAAATGGAGAATGGTTCCAATCTATGTTTCTATGTTCTCTTCTATGTAGAATAGTTCAATTTCTATGGTGGCTAAAAAGCCAATCGATGTTTGAAATCCTCGACGACACAGATTTTTTGTCCAGTTTACTTCTGAGTTAAAAGATAATCAAAATGGATCATCTGCAAATTTATTGTTGGTTGACTGGGAACGGTGCCACTAGGAACTTGAAACATCCGCCTATCACAAAAAGGAACTAGTCCCTGTAGTCTACTCTCCAGAGCCATTGAATGCAAAGGTGTAATTCATCACTATATTACATGAGATTTGGCAAATTACTATGTAGGCATGGATTAAATCATATGTAAAATTATACGGTGTTGTTGATTTTTTCTGGCTCCTCCTAATGATTAGTTCTTATGTCATCTATGGTTGTTATTCCATACAATTTTTATGAGTTTTCCTGCTTAGACAGACATTCCAACGCCGAAGGATTATTTTGTTAACAAAAATTACTTTTCTTTATAAATTTTCTTGGCAAAAAATGTTATTTTAGAATTAAGTGTTGATCTTCAAAAAATTTTGAGGCTTAGTGCAATAAGTATATCAAGACCAAACTTTTATAATGAAAAAAAGATAGTTACATAGTGCCAAAATATGTCAATACAAGATGGAATGGAATTTTTCAAATGGGCAAAAAGATAATTCCAATCCAAAAATAATGGGTTATGTCAACAATAGTGTGTTCCAGCTCCGAGAACTATTGCAGCTGATCAGTAAGTACAGATGAGCAAGAATGGAGCTGAAGATAGGTTGAAGATAATCAGTAAGTACAGATGAGTAAGAATGGAGCTGAAGAACAGAGTGTATCAGTTGTATCAGTCGTGGGGAAATTATGTGTTGTTCAAAGGATTTCTTTGTAAATATTCATAACTGTAGCCAGCTGGCAATTAGCTGTTGGGTGTTAGAGTGTGGGGTCCATTCTTCAACAAACTTAACTGAATGTCCAACACGTGCATTAGACGTGTTCCAAGTGTATATAAACCCCTGAAATGTACATTTTTGAGTATGAATGAAATTCCAGTTTGAATGTTGTTCATCTTCTTCCTCCTCTGTTTTTCCTTGGCTCTCAACTAAGCTGCAGGGTCAAGATGGTGAGGAGACGTCCAGTTGCGCCGACTTCCGTTGCCAACGGGCGAGCTGGATCATAGTGGTGGAGGGAGTTGGTGGCCAAGAAAATAATCCTTAGAAAATGGAATGATCACGGTTAAAAATCAATGATTACATACCACAACATATAAACTCAAGAGAACTCTGAAATTTACTTAAAGTGTATTTAGTTAAATATAAATTTTGCATATTTTGTGTTAGCAAACATATCTACTGCAATAATTATAATCATTTAAAAAAAAACGTCAAGTACTATTGTGTGTGTGTGTTTTTTTTTTTTTTTTTTTTTTTTAAGAGAAAAAGGTGAAGCCTGGCCACCCTGCTTCATTAATAAGTGATTAATAAAATAAACTCAGAGTACCAAGCCTACACAAAATCCTACAAACAAAGCAACAGAACGTAAACTCCACCTTGAACATGGGGGGTGGGACAAAAGAAAAACATGGAGTAGCCGTAAGAAAATACATCATACCCCCCAACAAACCCTGGGGTAGTGGGTATCAATGACCATCAAATACCGTGCTGACTATCACTCGATCGCCGGTCCGATCTCAATCTCCTCGTTATCAAAGTCCTGTACCTGGAAGACACTCGCGATCCTTCCCCTGGGACCTGCTGCTGTCACAACAGTAAAGTACTATTGTGTTGACTCCTAAGCTCTAACTCGGTAGAAAAGCCGTCTTGATTTGGCTGTCAAGGAATGAACACGAGAAAGATGGCAGAGAGTGGGCAAATAGGATTTTTTTTATACCAAACTATCCCACTTTTTGTAAGTATGTATGAAACTGTCCCTGTTCGAAAAATTTAATACCAAAAACTTCCTGTCGCTAACTGAGTTAACGCGTGTAGTATTATTCTTCGCGCTTTCTTAGTTAGCGTGTTGCCAGGGGATACAACTTTTTCCTCAAATGGGGGTGTGACAAAAAACTCGCCCAATATAGGAACGCTAACTCCGTTAGCGCGCGTATTTAAACCAATCGTGCTAATGGGGTTAGCGTTCATAGAGGGGACAATAGGGGAGCCTATCCTTAAGTAGGGGTGTGGGATAAAACCCCCAAGTATAGGCGCGGCGCACTAACTCCGTTAGCGCGCCTCTTTATATCAGGCGCGTTAACCGGGTTAACGTGTGTCCTTTGGGCTTTTATTAATTAAAGCTCGCTATCTTACTCTCATTTCACTTCTACTCTCTCCGAATACCCAAATCGGGCAATTTTTAATCCAAACCCCCAAACCCTAGTCTTCGATTTGCCCCTTTACCCATCCCAATCTCTCGAAATTATTACTAAAATCTCTTCTGCACTACCTTAAATATCTTATCAACCAAGAAATTCCCTAAATTATTGGTGAACCCATAAACCCCTTTTCCCAAAAATCCGAAGTAGAGGATCAGATCTGCAACGGCTTAGTCAACTTCGATCTTGAACCCCACATTCGTTTGTAAGTGTTCCTAACTTATGGTATCGAATTTTTAGTGATTTTGGGTGAAGGGATTCGAAAATTTGGGTTCATTTTAGGTTTAATTTGCATTATACATATATTAAATTTGGGTGAAATTGTGGGTTCATTTTGTTTTGTACTTGATCAATATATGAAATTTTGGGTTAAATTTACATTAGTAGATTTAGGGTTTGGTTTGCACTTATAAATTTGCATTGATAATTAAGGTTTTGGTTTTTGTTTGCATTAATAGATATACAAATTTGCATTGATAGACTTGATAAGTTTGCATTGATCAATTTGTGCGTGAATGATTTTGGTTGTAAAATTACCATTGCACGTGATAAATTTGCATTGTGTAATTAATCATAATTAAACCAATATTGGAATGGATATTGTGAGTGATATTGTTTGACATTGAAATATTGGAAATTAGACATTGTTAATTCTGTAATTAATTTATATCGATTTGATGAGTTCTCGTATACAAGAGATATTACAGCAATGTGGGTTATACGACATAGGGTTGATGAGTTCCATTAAGGCGGACTGACCCTTATTAACAGTCCTTCTCGAGAGATGGAGTCCCGAGACGCATAGTTTTCACTTTCCTGTCGGCGAGACGACAATGACAAGATGTTGCTGTAATAAGGGGTCTGCCAATTGATGGAGAGGCCGTAACTAGCACAATGGATTTTGAACTAGAGTTCATTATCCACGAGTATCTCGGTGTAGAGGTGGATCGATCGGTCCATTGTAGGCAAATCGTTGAGACTGAAATTGTTGAAGGAAATATTCTCCGGTACGTTGACTAATACCTCCACAGAGTTGCAAGTACACTGTTACTGCCGGGCGTACATAATGACACTGTTCGGAGGTGTGATGTCCCCAAATTCCTCCGAAGACTCCGTTCCATTAATGTACCTACCACTAATCGCCGATCTTGGTGGAGTTGGGGGGTACAGTTGGGAAAGTGCTGCGTTGGCCACATTGTATAAAGCCTTGTGCAATTGCTCCCTCGGTGCCAAGCAGATGAACGAACCAATGTTGATGCTACAGATCTGGAGTTGAAAATGACTACACATTGGCCGACCCATTGTCGCAAAGCAATCACCAAAGTGGACGAATCTTCCCGATGACGAGAACATGACAATAATGTTGATATGCATTTGGTTCGTTCCACGCTCCGTTCTGCGAGTCCATGGTGGCCAAAATACCGGCGTAGCGATCAGAGATAACACATAAATCAACCCGATCGGTGACATAAAAATGAATGCAGCTCATAAACCTTGTCTATGTATAAACACTCTCTCCATCAACTATTGCGAAGGCAAATGAAAAAAGACAATCATTCGCATCCGGTGCTACGATTATTAACAAACAACCCTTATATTTTTCATACAAGTGTGTCCTATCAACAATTATAACAGGTCTGCATGACTTGAACTCTTCAATTAAAGCACCAAATGCCCAAAACACTCCCCTGAATGTTTCTTTGCCAAGACCGAAATCATGCTTATCCCAATGGACAACAGTTCCTGGATTTGCTGCTTGTATTGCTGATAGAAGTAAAGGAAGTTTAGTATACGCGTCTTCAAATGATTCGTACAACTTCTCAATAGATTTTTGTTTTGCAATCCAAGCATTCCTATAAGATATCTGATAATTCAATTGAAGTTTGACTATCTCAATAATGGCCCGCGGTGTAATTCCTATTTGAGCCTTCACAACATTCATAATCAAATTATATACAAGTTTAACGTCAACTTTGCAGTGGTCTTGATTCAATGCAAGATTCACACATGTATGCGGCCCTACTAGTTTTTAACCACAAAATTGGTCCGGCCCTTCGGAAAATTTGCATGCAATCTCCACGGACAACCACCCTCACTTGCAACTGGTGGGATTTGCACCATATCCTTAAGTGAAGGTTTTTTCAGGGCCAAGTTACATTTTACAACAAAGATGGTAAGTGAAGATTTCATTGTGATAAATTCACGATGTTTGTTGATGGAGTATAATTTTACCGCATGTTGAATTGATTCTTTAGTTTGAAACTCTTGCCCAATGTAGAACTCATCTATGGTGGATGAACCAGACGACTCTTGTGGACCATGATTTACTCTCGCACTTTGTGCCATTTTCTCGGTAACATGATCGTTGACATTATTGAAGCCATCAAAAAAGTTCACATCGACATCATTACTATCATTTATATTAATATTTACATATTTATCTTCTTCTCCCGCGTCTTCATTTTGTAATCCGTCTTCAGGTTCATTGTCTGTTTCTTCGTCTACTTTTTCTTCATCGACTAAATCATTATTAACGGTAGCATTTTCTAATATCCCGAAAACATTGGTATTCGGAACGTATTCATTAACCAAACTTGGTTGACGTGGCAATTCAAATTCAGTAGGATCCGGGCTTGTAGTATTTATAAACGTGTCTTCTTGTGAGGATGGTGGGATTGCATGGGATGTTTGATCCGGATTCGAAACGATCTTATGGATCAGCACTTCATGTGCGGAGCTTGAACCAAGGATAGCATGTGGTTGGGCATTAATATTTTCAGTTTGCTCAATATATAGCTGTCACACCTCGAATTTTAAAATACTGAAAATATTCGTTTTTATATTTTGTAGGGGTGAGAATTATTTTTAAGAGATATCTTATTTTATTTATTTTTAATATTGATATTGGTATGAATATTTGTGGTAGATTGGTATTATTGATATATGGGGGCCATGAGTTGAGATTTTATGTGAATAAATATTGTTCATTTTATTTTATAATTTTGGGGGATTATTATAAGTTAATTTTAATGTATTTGGTATTGTTCGTATTATTATAGAAAAGAGTTGTGGTTTATTTGTAATATTTTGGATTAGGAGGGCTTATATGTAAATATACCTTATTATTATTATTATATATATTATATTTTTAAATTCCCCCCCCCCCCCCCCCCATTTCCTTCTTTCTTCTCCCTTCCTATTCCTTTCTCCTGATCAAAACCGCAACCCATCCGGCCTCTCTCTCTCTCGCCCAAATCCACCCCGTTTCTCCATGGTTTTTCAATTAATTTGGAGGGATGACTAATTTAAGGGTCCTCTACACCGTGGTAGCATCGATTTGGAGAAATAACTCCGGAAAGGTATATCCTATTTTATTTATTAGTATAAAATTAAGTGTGGCTAATTTCTATTGAGTAGGAATATTATGGTGGGAAGATTAGAAGAGGTTGGGAATAGTAGAGGCAAGAAATTAGTAAGTTCTTGGAGATTTTATAAGTTGTTGATAAATTAGGGTTTGTGAATTTGGAAAGTGATATGGCTAAAAATAGGGGTTTAATCAAGACCGTCCGAATTGGGCACGAATCCTGAAGTTCAGGGGTAAAACGGTAATTTTACCAAACGGGTCTGAAGCGGGTACTGGGTCTCCTTCTCGCAGATCCAATAACCCGCGAACGGACCCACCACAACTGGGTGCGGGTTTCAACCCGCAACAAACCCGGTCCAGCGGGATAGAATTAGGGTTTCTGGTTAATATTAATCAACGGCCCTGATTCATATCTATCCTTTCACTGGGGATTAGGGATTACATTCCTTATCTGTATACACAGGAATTACATGCCTAATTTGTTCCCTGAGACGCCTATAAATACCCCCCACCCATCTCCATTAAGAGGTAATCAATCTTTTGCTAGTTAAATGCTCTTTCATAATCATTTCTGATTACTGACTTGAGCGTCGGAGGGTGCATCGCCGGGAACAACCCCGGTGTCTCACACTTTTTGCAGGTCTACGGCGGGATCGACGACCAAAGCCCGACGAAACAGGTATACAGGTTTACTATTCAGTTTCCCTAAGAATCCACAAATTCATCTGTTTGCCCCCACACCAAATTTAGCGGCAACAGATTGGTGCCGTCTGTGGGAAACTAACGAATAGGAACCTCTCCTCTTCCCCGAAAACAGGTTTTCTCCAGCCATGCCACCTCGGAAAGTCAGATCAAGGGGGTCCAACCGAGGACCCAACCCTGATCAGCAGCAAGAAGTTCCCAACAACCTTGCTCAACAACAAGGGCAGCTTCCCCCTACGGCGGAAGACCCGCTCCAACAGAACCTTCCCCCTCCTGATCCAAAGGGTCCTAACCCTCAGAAACAACCCCTTCATCAAGAACATGTCTCCATCCGCAATGCCTCCATTGACTCTATGGCCTCCCATCACCCCCGAGCCTCTGGTCGCCACAATACAGCCCCTAACCGCTAGAAAGAGGATGATCTCCGCCGCCATCTGGAAGAAAAACGGGCCCGAGAGGGAGCCTCCCGCCAACACTATCCGGGCGAGCAGTCTCCTCGCCACCGGTACCACAGGTCCCCTGTCCGCAGAGGGAGGAAGGAGTCCCCCGATCATTACCGAAGAAGGCACTCTCCCGCAGGTCGGCAACAGCCCAGGAACAATGAGGCACCAATCACCCGTGCCGAGTTCCAGCAGTTCCAAGCGACCGTCTTGTAGGCTCTGAACCTTCGTCAAAATCCTAATGAGCCGAAGGTGCCATCCCCTCCTCCAGTCCGAAGCCCTCACCGACGGTCCCCATCTCCTCATCCTACTCCTAGCAACTTCCGGCGTACCCCAAGTCCTCGCCGCTCCCGAAGTTACCATCGCCGCAGCCCTCGCTCTCCCTTATACGAAGACGAGTCTCGTGGCTCGGCAGATTACCGTCGGAGAGATGACACCATGAACCGCCGTCTTCATGAAGTAGAAAGACGCCTGGGTCAGATAAACCGAGAAGAAGAGCTCAGGGGGAGGACCCTACGTCCTAGCCGACCCCCTTTCTCCCGAACCATAGTGGATGCACCTGTCCCGTTCGGCTTCAAACCTCCCCAATTTGAGACTTACACCGGGGAAACCGATCCAGTTGATCACATTGAAAGTTTTAAGACCCTGATGCTCCTACATCAAGCTTCTGATGCCCTCCTCTGCAAAACCTTCCCCGCAACTCTCAAAGGACCAGCCCGAGAGTGGTATTCTCGTCTCGCCCCCTCCTCGATATTCTCCTTCGAACAGTTCGAAACCCTCTTCGTCACACATTTCGTCAGCAGCCGAAGGGCCGAGAAGACGAGCATCTCCCTATTGCACCTCCACCAGAAGAAGGGGGAAAAATTGAGAGACTACATGAAGAGGTTCACGGCCGAGGCCAGATCCATAGCATCCCTCGACCAGTCGGTCGCTACGGTAGCATTTCAATCCAATGTCCTCAATTCCAACCTCCGCTCCTCCCTCGCCAAGAAACCACCACATGACTTTTCCGACCTTCTCCTTCGCACTGAAAAGTATATCCGGGCCAAAGAGGCCGAGCAACAACCCAACTGGGAGGGGTCTACCTCCGGGTTTAAGAGGAAGGGGACGGAAGAAGAAGGAGCCAAGAAGCTCCAGAAAGATAATGCCGGCCAGCGCCGACCTCCTCCTAGATTTGAGAAGTTCACTCCCCTCACCACTAACATCTCCGCCATCTTCATGGAAGTTGAAAAAGAAGGGATCCTGCCTCCAGCTCCGAGGATGAATACCCCCGCCAAAAGAAGAGATAAAGAGAAATGGTGCCGCTATCACCGGGACCATGGGCATGACACCAACGACTGCCGTGCGCTGAGAAATGAGATCGAAGCCCTTATCCAGAGGGGGGAGCTGGCAAAATTTGTAAAAAAGGACCAAGCAGAACTTTCACCCCAGCCTCGGGGGGCTAACAAGCGTCCGGAACGAGAAGAGACGCCAGACTTTGAGGAAGAGCGAGTCCTCCACCTCATCCATGGGGGTCCAATAGGGGGCTCCTCGAACTCCTCTCGAAAAGCATTTATTAGGGAAGTCAACTCAGTCCGAACCACCCCTCCTCCCAAAGGCCTCGGAGTGCCCGTCACCTTCTCTGATGAAGATCTTGAGGGTGTCCGCACCCCTCATTGTGACGCACTCGTCATTAATCTCCATATGGCCAATTTCAAAGTGGAGAGGATCTTAGTAGATAACGGCAGCTCCGTCAACATCCTCTTCCTCGACGCTTTTAAGGGCCTGAAGCTCTCCCGAGACAGACCCAAGCCCGCCGGCTACACGCTCCATGGGTTCACAGGAGTGCCGGTGACTATTGAAGGGGTGATTACCCTCGATGTCACAGCTGGCAAAACTCCTACTACCCGCACGGAGTCGATGGATTTTATGGTCGTAGATGTCCCAGCAGCCTACAATGTCATTTTGGGTCGGCCCGGTCTAGCCGCCCTTGAAGCCGTCCCTTCTGCCTATCATCTCAAAATGAAATTCCCCACTCGGGCTGGAGTAGGGGAAGTAAGGGGCAATCAGGAGCAGGCCCGCAAGTGTTATATGACCTCTACCCTCGGACCCGTCCTCTCTTTAAAAACATTGGAAATTCTCCAAGATGCCGCTTGGCCGACTTCCGAGCCGGCGGACGAGTTGGAGGAGGTGCTCTTCTCGGAGCAAGAGCCGACCCACAAGTTCTTCGTTAGCAAGACCCTACCGTCCGCCCTATACTCAGATATCGTAAAATGCATCCGGAGCAATCAAGACCTCTTCGCATGGTCAGCTGCAGACATGCCCGGTATCTCCGAAGAACTCTTGGTCCATCACCTGAGTGTTGATCTGGGGTCCAAACCGGTTCAGCAGAAGAGGCGCAAGTTCGCCCCCGAGCGTCAGCTCGCTATAAAAGAGGAGGTGGACAAGCTGTTGAAGGCCCGATTCATACAGGAGGTAAACTACCCTGAATGGTTGTCAAACGTAGTAATGGTGAAGAAATCCAACGGGACGTGGAGAATTTGTATTGATTTCACCGACCTCAACAAGGCCTGCCCCAAAGATCCCTTCCCTCTGCCGAGCATCGACACTCTGATTGACGCAACCTCGGGACATGAGCTCCTCAGCTTCATGGACGCTTTCTCGGGTTACAATCAGATAAGAATGTTCCCCCCGGATATCCCAAAGACATCTTTTGTAACCGACCAAGGCCTTTATTGGTACAGAGTCATGCCATTCGGCCTAAAGAATGCAGGGGCGACATACCAATGCCTCGTCAACAAGGTTTTCCAGGCCCAGATCGGCCGGAACATGGAAGTGTACGTCGATGACATGCTTGTGAAAAGCATTCGAGGCGTTGATCATGTGGCTGACCTCCACGAAGCATTTGATGTTTTAAGAAAGCACAATATGAGGCTCAACCCGAACAAGTGTGCGTTCGGCGTCTCATCAGGGAAATTCCTCGGCTTTATGGTTAGCCAACAAGGAATAGAAGCAAATCCGGAAAAGATCAAGGCCATATTGGACATGGCCCCTCCTAGAAATGTCAAGGAAGTTCAAAGGTTGACTGGTCGCCTAGCTGCCATAGGGCGTTTTCTGTCGAAGTTCGGGGAGAAGTGCCTCCCGTTCTTCAAAGCCCTCAGGGAGGCTAAAGTATTTGAGTGGGGGCAGCAGCAACAAAGCTCATTCGACCAGCTTAAAGCATACCTCGTCAATCCACCTCTTCTCAGCAAACCTATACCTGGCGAACCGCTCTACCTCTACCTGGCAGCTTCCGAACAGACGCTTAGTGTGGTCTTAGTCAAAGAAGAAGAAAGGGCTCAGAAGCCCATTTACTATGTCAGCAAAGTGCTTCGGGACGCCGAGCTCCGGTACCCGAAGATTGAGAAAATAGCCTATGCCCTGGTAATGGCCGCGAGAAAGCTTCGACCCTACTTTCAGTCCCATTCGGTGGTCGTCCTTACCGACCAGCCGCTGAAACAGGTCCTTCACAAGCCCGAGACGTCCGATCGCCTTATGAAGTGGTCAATCGAGCTGAGCCAACATGATATAACATATCAGCCTCGGACCGCGATCAAGGCACAGGCACTGGCCGAATTCATAGTCGAAACCACCATCCCCGACTCCAGCCAAACAATGAAGGGACCACCCGTCTGGTCGGTCTATGTCGACGGGTCTTCTTGTAACGAAGGAAGTGGGGCAGGCGTCATTCTGGCAGGCCCAGATGACTTCATCCTCCAATACTCTCTCCGTATAAACTTCAAAGCCTCGAACAACGAAGCCGAATACGAGGCGCTCATAACCGGCCTTGGAATGGCCCGAAATGCAGGGGCACAACGCCTGCGGATCTTCAGCGACTCTCAGTTGGTCGTCAATCAGGTCCTCGGCGAATATGAAGCCCATGATGACAGGATGGTTAAGTACTTGGCTAAAGTGAAAAGCCTCATGGCGCTGTTCGAGGAGGCCCTCATCCTTAGAATCCCCAGAGAAGAGAATGCTCAGGCCGACGCCCTATCCAAATTAGCCTCCTCTTCCCTTCAAGGCCTCGAACAAACTGTTCTGATAGAAGTCCTCCTGAAGCCGAGCATAGAGGATGATGCGCTCGACTCCGTTGAAACACTGCCAGTCCTCCTCGAAGACAATTGGATGAAGCCCCTCGTCGAGTTTCTAAGAGACGGACTCCTCCCCCAGGATCCGAAGGAGGCACGAAGGATAAGAACCCGAGCCGAGCGTTATGTATTAATCGAAGGCATTCTGTATAAATGCTCCTTCACCCAGGTGGACGGTCGGCCCTACCTAAGGTGCCTCTCCCCCCGGCAAGCTGACTATGCCCTGCAAGAACTCCATGAGGGCATTGGCGGGGCTCATTCTGGCTCCAGAGCCCTAGCGCGCAAAGTGTTGAACTATGGGTATTATTGGCCTACTCTCCTACGGGACGCCGAACAACACGTTCGGCAATGCAGCTCCTGCCAGAAATACTCCGACATCCGACGCCTTCCACAAGCACCACTCGCCTCCCTATCAAGTCCGATCCCCTTCGCAATGTGGGGGATGGATTTACTAGGACCGTTTCCGCCAGCTCCCGGACAGCTAAAGTTTCTAGTCGTGGCAGTCAACTATTTCTCGAAATGGATAGAGGCCGAGCCCCTGGCTACAGTCACCGAGCATAGAGTCGTTCAATTCTTCTGGAAAAATGTGATCTGCCGATTCGGCGTTCCCCGGGTCATAGTTACAGATAACGGAACGCAGTTCGCCGGGGCCGCCTTCCGAGCCTTATGTGAAGACCTCGCCATACAACACCGCTTCTCCTCCGTCTCACATCCCCAGTCTAATGGCCAGGCCGAAAATGCCAACCGACAGATCCTCTCGGGCATCAAGAAAAGACTAGACAAGTGCTCTAAGGGCTTGTGGGTCGATCAGCTGCCCAACGTTCTGTGGAATTACCGCACCACGAAGCGGACCCCAACAGGTGAGAGCCCGTTTAATCTCACCTATGGGTCCGAGGCCCTCATTCCCCTAGAGGTTGGGATACCATCTCCTCGTTTGATAGCCTTTGAAGAAGAGCAGAATGCCAGGGAGCTCAGAGCAAGCCTATACTTGATAGACGAAATCCGAGAAAGAGCCGCTATACGGCAACAAAGTTACCGAAGGAGAATTGAGCTCGCATACAACAAAAGAGTCCGCCCAACCGACCTTAAAGAAGGGGACCTGGTCCTCCGAAAATTGGCCATCTCGTTCCCCGGACAGAAAGGCAAACTGGCCCCGAATTGGGAGGGACCATACAAAATCTCAAAAGTGATCCGCCCCGGTGCATACAAGCTAGAAGATCTTGAAGGCAGGGAAATTCCCAGGACTTGGAATGCCGACCATCTTTTGAAATACCAAGAGAAAGCGACTACGCTTCTCTAAGTAACTCGAGATGTCGAACCATTCCCTTCCTGTTACTAGTATTGATTTTTCCTTTATCATTTTTTCATTGTAAAAACGGCTAGCAACTTTAGAAGCAGCCGATCATTTGATATTAATAAATAAAGTTTTTTCATATTTTTGATACTATCTTATCTCTCTGCCTTTAATTCTTTAACCTCACGATGGTTCGGAGTCCAACACTCGGCTTGACTCTTCTTCCTCGGCTCGTCCGTAGACGAGCCGGAAGTAGATCGCCGTTCGAACTGCTCCTGCAGCCGTTGAATGGATCGGAGTCCAACACTTGGCTCGATTCTACCTCGCAAGTTTGCTCTTAAGCGGACTAGAGGTAGCTCGCCATTCGGAACTGCTCCTGCATCCCTTAAACAAACCTCACGATGGTTCGGAGTCCAACACTCGGCTCGACTCTTCTTCCTCGGCTCGTCCGTAGACGAGCCGAAAGTAGATCACCGTTCGAAACTGCTCCTGCAGCCGTTGAATGGATCGGAGTCCAACACTTGGCTCGATTCTACCTTGCAAGTTCGCTCTTAAGCGGACTAGAGGTAGCTCGCCATTCGGAACTGCTCCTGCATCCCTTAAACAAACCTCACGATGGTTCGGAGTCCAACACTCGGCTCGACTCTTCTTCCTCGGCTCGTCCGTAGACGAGCCGGAAGTAGATTGCCATTCGAAACTGCTCCTGCAGCCGTTGAATGGATCGGAGTCCAACACTTGGCTCGATTCTACCTCGCAAGTTCGCTCTTAAGCGGACTAGAGGTAGCTCGCCATTCAGAACTGCTCCTGCATCCCTTAAACTGATCTAACGATCGGATCTCTCCTACGGCTCGACTCTACTTCACCGGCTCGTCCTCAAACGGGCCGGAGTTAGATGCCGACCACAACCTGCCCCGCGACTATCGAGCCGAGCGGACGAGGTACCGACCCTCGTATATGGCAAAAAAACCTCCCGAGACGAAACCACCGTCAGATCATCTCATAAGGTGTGCTAGGGCGTGATGAGCGGATCTCATTCAGCCACGTGTCCACAAAATGACAAGATAGTATTTTCTTGGGAAATGGACCCGCCTCAAGATTTGTGCAAACATCAGACGGCCCTGATCGCTTCACTTCGCTCGGCGGAAGTCACCCTGGTCTTCAAACTACGGTCAGGCCATGTGGGCGCAGTTGAGAAACAACTGCGCTTAAGCAGCCGAGCCGAGCCGTACCTGAAGGGACCGGGCAAGGTTCGGAAGCGCAGCAAAAGAGAAAGTCCCGAGGCCAAGGTATTCGGTGATGCGAACACCTGCCTCGCGGACTCATTTCGAGCCTACCCTAGTTAGCGCGACTAGAGCACAGATAAGAAGACAACAGAGAACAGTTCGGATAAAACAACCCCCATTCTATTAATAACTTGGACAAAATTACAAAGTGGATTACAACAATAAAAGCTTGCAAATGGGTTACAACAACAAGACACGACCCGTCTACTACCTCCGAGGAAGAGGTATGCTCCGGTTCAGAGACACTCTGGGTCGGCGTTTCTTGACCTCCGAGCTCGAATCCAGTCCAACGAACCAAGATGCCTCCTCGCCACTGACCCTGACAGTTGCCCCAACTGAAGCACCGCTTGAGGATACCGCTACACCGCTCTGGGCGTCGGCCGCTGACTTGCCTACGATAGGAGTCCGGCTCGCCGCTTGATAGAACGTGATCCCTCGCTCGATCTCTTCGCGAGTGCACGAGGTGCTCCGGACGTTAGCCCTCACCGGCTGAGGCTTGAGTCGAGCGACCTCTTCCTCCAGTTCGACGATCCGATCCTTCAGTGTGTCATCCTTTACTATCACTTTAAACCGAGGAAGTTTTGCCGAACCGGGGTACTCAGCACTGTCGGATATGACGCGGCGCAAGTGGGTCACCTCGATGCTCTTGTCGACCGTCACCCTTTGCAGCTCTTCCACCTTCTTCGCAAAGCCATCTCGTTCCGCTGAAACTCGCGTCAGTTCCTCTTCCTTAGCGGACAGCTCGGCCAAAGCCTCACTACGCCTAATCTCTAAGTTGTGAAGTATCCTCCTCGTCAAGTGAACCTCACCCTCGAGACGATCCTCCCGAGATCGCTTAAATAATTCGGCTCGGCGCCGATCAGCCGAGGTGATAGGGGTCCGCTCGGCAATCTGAAACGAGAAAGGGATAGCATTGAAATACTACACTACCGAACCAAACACTTAGACAAATTTCGAAGTCAAAACATTTTTCATTCATTAAAGGCGGTGGCCAGTCCGCAAAGAGGCGTTACATTTTTGAAAGAAACGAAACAGGAAATTACAAAGAGTTGGCGAGGGGATCAAGGCTCCACCTGCGTCGCCGCGCCGACCTCGGGTGCGTCGTTAGACGGCCCCTCGATCCTCCCCTCGACTCGGGCGTTCGACACAGGTGGCTCGGTCTCCACCTCCTCGTCCTCGCCCTCGGTCTCGTCGCCTTCACCCTCCCCCCCCTCGTCGCCTGAAGACGACCTTGGCCACAGGCGGTAGCCGACCCGCTCGAAGCCAGGGATCCACTCTTGGACATGGTCGAGCGCCTTTTGATAAGACCGCTCCATGTTCTCGGCCATGTGCTTCTTCGCTTTGGCCTCGACCTCCTTCTCCACCTCGGCCCGGATCTTCGTTGCCAGGGCCTTCTTCTCTGCCTTCTCCTCGGCCAAGGCCTTCGTCGCCGCAGCCAGCTCCTCGGCGGCCCTGGCAGCCTTGGCAGACTCCGCCTCGAGGCTCCCCTTGACTTTCTCCAGGTCGGCAACAAGGTCGGCCACCCGGACTTCCAAGGCCTCGGTTCTCCTCTGCTCGGCCTCGAGTTCCTTGATCGCCCGGACCTTCGCCAACCGGTCTTTGTCGCTCGCCGCCTTCAACTCCTTCTCCTGCTCGGCGAACGTCTTGAGGAGATGGCCGAAGTGACAGGTGGCCTGCGAACACAACGTCGAAGCACGCTAAACAAACCAGACAGTAAACTTAACAACAAAAAAACTTAGCAACAGAAAACGTACCGAGACAAGCGACCGAGCCACCTCGTAGGTGTCGTCGCCTACCGTCCCCGCTCGTAGCACGGCTCGATCCTTCGGGGTCGCCAAGTGCTTGACGACCTGCACTGACATTTGCGAATTGCCGAGGAACCCGTCATGGTTCTTCACTCGCCAATTCGGCACGAACAGCTGCTTATGCTGCTCGGTCAGAATCACCTCGGCATCCCTGGTCAGCGGCGGTGCCTCGATCGACAGCGCCGCATTCACATCGAAGGCCCCCTCAATCACGCCAGGGGCCACAGGAGACGAGGGCTCCTCAACAACAACAACCTCCGAGGGCGCGTCAACAGTCGGAGGGGGCGGGGTGATGGTCGAGGCGACCGTGGGCGGCGGAGTCGACGAGGTAGCCACGGCCGCTCTCTTCCTCTTCCTACCCCCGACCAACTTCGACCTATCAGCCATCATGGAGTTGAAGTCGATCTTCATTTCTTCTGCATCGAAACAAAAAAAAAGGGACAAGCAAATTAGCGAGACGAACTAAAAACTTGAAAGAAAAACGAAAATAAAAGAGATGTCAGGAGCATACTCGGGTCGATGGGGCTTAGGCCGGACCCGAACAACACCTCCTCCGTCAACTCCCTCCAACTCAACAGCGGAAGTGCCATTAGCTTCCTCGCCACTTCCTCCTCGGCCTCGGACAGAACAGGGTCGGCCCGTACGAATTTCGGTACCTCCACTTTCCACCGGGTCGGAATAGGCCGAATCGCCTCGCCCCTTACTATAAAATATCTCTCTCTCCAACCCTTAATTGAGTCAGGGTTTTCTATAATCCTAACCCCCTTCCTCGGCCCCAAGTAGTATCGATACTCCGTCTTGTGCTGCCTATTTATCCGATACATTCCTCGGAAGACCGTTAGATCCGGTTCTACTTCGGCTCTGTAGCACTGAAGCAAGAAGGCGTTCACGTGACGCCAAGTGTTCGGCATGAATTGGGTCGGCGCGAGGCAGAACCAGCCGAGGATCTCAAGGACGAAGGGGTGCAGCGGGAAACGTAGCCCGGCATTCAAGGAGTCGACGTCGAACATGCACATATCCGACGACGGCAGCTTGGAATTCGCTCGCAACCCAGGACCCAGAAGGATAAGTTTGTACTCCGAAGGGATGGCGAAGGCCTTTCTGACCCGAAGCAGATCCTTCGCGGACAACAACGAAATGAGCTCGTCGGCTTCGGTGGGAAGGGCTGGGTTAGGTTCCTCAACGATCTTAGACTTCCCATAGATCGCCTTCTCCAGCAGGTCGCCCTTGTACTGCCTGACCCCCGAATGCCCGGACAGGACAGAAGGATATCGTCCCATCTCAGGGGCTTGCTTCGGATTCTCCACAATCACCGCCACTACGGGAGATTGGGTCTCCACCCTCCTCTTTTTCTTCTCCTGCCTCGTCTCGGCTACAGACGGTTCGGCGACATGTTTTCCCTTTCTCCGGATCTCCGCCCTCCTCCTCTCCTCGGCACCATCATCGCCCAAAGACGAGGCCCCACTCCCTGAGTTCACTCGAGACATCTCTAGAAAAATTATTTAGGCTAAGTGAACTGACCTTTTGAAGTGACGTTCACGGTCGGAGTGCTCTCGCCGGAAATTGCCTGGCCTACGCGACAGCTAACGACAACGCCTTGGAGAAAAAATCGCCACTAGCAGAGAACTTAGAGATCGAAAGTGAAAACTTGAGAGTAAAAAGTAAGAAATGAGCTTGAGAGTGGGGGCGAAAGCTTATAACCCCTAACAAGTTGGGCCTCTTTGGGAAACGCAAAAAGCCCACTAAGAAGCCAAAGCGACAAGCGGAGAAGTGGAACCATCAAGAGACGCTTCCTCCAAAATAGCTAACTCAGCACCTCGGCCAGACAGCCCTGATGTGCCGAGCCGAGATGCCGAGGTACCGACCCTCGTATATGGAGAAAAATCGTTCCGAGGCGAAGTCACCGTCGGATCTCTCCAGAATTCGCGACAAAATCTGATGGACGGTTCAGATCGTGCCACGCACACAAAACGACAAGATAGCATTTTCTCGTGATCTGAACCCCATCCTCGTGATGCGCGCCATGATGAACGGCCCAGATCCAGCCACGCGACCCTTCCGAGCTGCCCGCCATCGGCTTGTTCAGCCGAGCTACCGAACAGCTCAGCCGAGCAGCCGAGCCACTAGGCACGGAGAAGTGGAACCATCAAGAGATGCTTCCTCCAAAATAGCTAACTCAGCACCTCAGCCAGACAGCCCTGACGTGCCGAGCCGAGATGCCGAGGTACCGACCCTCGTATATGGAGAAAAATCGTCCCGAGGCGAAGTCACCGTCGGATCTCTCCAGAATTCGCGACAGAATCTGATGGACAGTTCAGATCGTGCCACGCCCACGAAACGACAAGATAGCATTTTCTCGTGATCTGAACCCCATCCTCGTGATGCGCGCCATGATGAACGGCCCAGATCCAGCCACGCGACCCTTCCGAGCTGCCCGCCATCGGCTTGTTCAGCCGAGCTACCGAACAGCTCAGCCGAGCAGTCGAGCCACTAGGCACGGAGAAGTGGAACCATCAAGAGACGCTTCCTCCAAAATAGCTAACTCAGCACCTCGGCCAGACAGCCCTGACGTGCCGAGCCGAGATGCCGAGGTACCGACCCTCGTATATGGAGAAAAATTGTCCCGAGGCGAAGTCACCGTCGGATCTCTCCAGAATTCGCGACAAAATCTGATGGACGGTTCAGATCGTGCCACGCACACAAAACGACAAGATAGCATTTTCTCGTGATCTGAACTCCATCCTCGTGATGCGCGCCATGATGAACGGCCCAGATCCAGCCACGCGACCCTTCCAAGCTGCCCGCCATCGGCTTGTTCAGCTGAGTTACCGAACAGCTCAGCCGAGCAGCCGAGCCACTAGGCACGGAGAAGTGGAACCATCAAGAGACGCTTCCTCCAAAATAGCTAACTCAGCACCTCGGCCAGACAACCCTGACGTGCCGAGCCGAGATGCCGAGGTACCGACCCTCGTATATGGAGAAAAATCGTCCCAAGGCGAAGTCACCGTCGGATCTCTCCAGAATTCGCGACAAAATCTGATGGACGGTTCAGATCGTGCCACGCACAAAAAATGACAAGATAGCGTTTTCTCGTGATCTGAACCCCATCCTCGTGATGCGCGCCATGATGAACGGCCCAGATGATGCCACGTACCTCGGATCCTTCGAGCCGAGGCACCGACTCCCCGAACTGAGGCACTGACCCTCCGAGCCGAGGTGCCGAGGTACCGACCCTCGTATATGGCAAAAAATCACGCCGACCCATATCAGCCGTTGGATCTTGTAAAAAAGCGCGCTCGTCATGATGGACGGCCCAGATTTGGCCACGTCCACTAAACGACAAGATAGCATTTTATGGAAATCCACGCTGAAATAGACGGCCTAGATGATGCCACGTACCTCGGATTCTCCGAGCCGAGGCACTAACGCTCCGAGCCGAGGCGCTGGTCCTCGAAGTACCAAGCCGAGCTGAGGTACCGAGGTACCGACCTGCGTATACGGCGGAAAAACTCGCCGAGGAGCAGGGACCGTCTGATCACTCCGAAATTCGCGCTCCGCCCTGATCAAGGGCTCAAATGACGCCACGTCATAAATAGGTATTAAAAAATCAATTTTTATTTATTTAAATCATTTTATTTATCTAAAAATCACGAAAAATTGCTAAAAATTCAGGAAAATTAGCCAAAAATTCTAGGAAATAATGAAAAATTCGGGGGACATTTTTGAGCCTCCGAACGAACAATTATTGCCTAGGATGTACAGCTAAAACCCCCGAATGACTAGCTAACGCACCGCAAAATTAGATAAATAGTCTGAAAAGATAGATAAAAACTTGGTATACCACAGGACTTTGAGAAAGAAGAAAGAATTACCTTACCATCCACTTCAGGCTTCAAAAACACCCATTCGGACTTCGATACAACCCCTCTAGCCACTAAAACAGTCAAACTACTCCTCAAAGACTGATTCTCCTCAGCCTTTAAGGAGTGGGGGGCTCGTGATATGGCTAAAAATAGGGGTTTAATCAAGACCGTCCGAATTGGGCACGAATCCTGAAGTTCAGGGGTAAAACGGTAATTTTACCAAACGGGTTTGAAGCGGGTACTGGGTCTCCTTCTCGCAGATCCAATAACCCGCGAACGGACCCACCACAACTGGGTGTGGGTTTCAACCCGCAACAAACCCGGTCCAGCGGGATAGAATTAGGGTTTCTGGTTAATATTAATCAACGGTCCTGATTCATATCTATCCTTTCACTGGGGATTAGGGATTACATTCCTTATCTGTATACACAGGAATTACATGCCTAATCTGTTCCCTGAGACGCCTATAAATACCCCCCACCCATCTCCATTAAGAGGTAATCAATCTTTTGCTAGTTAAACGCTCTTTCATAATCATTTCTGATTACTGACTTGAGCGTCGGAGGGTGCGTCGCCGGGAACAACCCCGGTGTCTCGCACTTTTTGCAGGTTTAAGGCGGGAATGACGACCAAAGCCCAACGGAACAGGTATACAGGTTTACTATTCAGTTTCCCTAAGAATCCACAAATTCATCTGTTTGCCCCCACACCAAATTTAGCGGCAACAGAAAGGAAAATTGGTTCCATTGATGGTAGAAAAATTATTGGAGGGTGAAAAATGTTATAAGAGGTTTAATGAGAAATTTTGGTAATTTTTATAGGCTTTAAGCTCAATTTAATTGAGTGAAATGGAATATAGGTGAAAAGTGCACGCCGGGTATTCGGTGAAATGCCCGAGCGAGATTTAGGTGAGAATTGTTGGGTTCGGAGGTTTAATTGAGTTCTATTATTATTATTAACCCTAATTTGAGATATTAGGAAAAAGAGATTAAAGAAATTAGGAGATAGAGAATTTTCATAATAGGAAGCCTCCGATCAATAAATGAGTTTTTGTATTTGGACCGGAATTCGAAATCTATCGATGTAGCTCACCTACATATGTCATTTGTGACGCGTGGGTGAAGACAGATTCAAATTTGGAGGTCCGTAGGTTGAGTTTTGAGTTTGAAGCTAATCGGTTCTATAATTTTCCAATTAGGTGGAAAAAGTTGAACTTCAACTCGCTACCAGGCGGACGTGGGACATCGTTTGCTTGATCCATCAGGTGAGTATGTTTTGTTTATGTATATTTTATATTGTGGCCGAATTTCGTGGCTTTTTGATATATTTTGTAGAAGTTATGCTAAAAATTGATTTTCAATGAAAATACAGATTTTTAAGGGTCTGAAAATGGGTTTTTGAGATATTTGATGAAATTAACTATTTTAAGTATACAAAATCTATGTTATGGGTTAATGTGATGTGTTGAAGTATAAAAGCTAAATATATTAAACAGTTTATGCATATATACCCCGTGCATGTTTCGTGCATGTTTTTGTGAGAATAAGCCTATATAGGTGATTTGGTATGTGTGGAGCCTTGTGTATGGGCTAGCATGTTATGGATGGATGTTATAAGATGTAATTAGACGAGATTAGTGATGGTGGCCATGTTTTGGAAACCTGTGTATAAATAGTGCATGTTTTGTGCATATTTTGAGGCATATAGGCCCTTATAGGTGATTTTAGTTACATAGAGCATTGTGTATGTGCTTGCATGCCATGATTGGTTGTTATGGAGTTTAATTAGAAGAAATAAGTAATTTTGGCCCCCTTTTCTTGGAAACCCGCATGTGTGGTGTATATTTGTGTTATATATATATCATGATATTGACCCGGGATGTGATAATTGATGAGATTAGTAAGTGGGTATATGTTTGCATTATAATTATGTTTGAAGTGAATTAATGAGTAATAGTATGCTATTATAATGTGATGAAGTATACATTTTGATACTTTTACGATATGGAATAACTGAATGTAGTCTTTTATTAATGTTATAACTGGGCGTATGCCTATATATGGTATAATGAGGTAATGAATAATATGGTGTTCTTAATATGGGATGTTATAACAAAATAAATGTCTTGGCACATTAATATTATGCAATAATATAATATGATGGTTTTAATTGTGGAGTGACAGGTTGTATGCATAATGTGGTATAATGATACGATGATTAATATCGTGAGCATCGGGTATGTCTCAAATGGTAAGATAGAAGATAAGATGGTATGTGCTAATTAAATGTGTTACTAATTCACGTGATTAAAGTCAAGGTTGTGGCAATTATTGAATTCAAAAGTGAAATGTGCGTGTTGATAAAGTAAGCTGAAAAGATGAAATGATTAATGTTAATAACAGATGATTTTGTTGACCAGTACCTACAGCAATCCTGGGGGTTTGGGCTAGACCTCCTAATACCCACGGACCGGCTTGGGGTGTAGAGTTTATTACCCAAACTATGTTTGGGGTGCGGAGTTTTATCGCCCAAGCTATCGGCTTGAGGCCCGGTTATACCCTCGATGACAGCTGTCGCGAGGAAGTACCCAGTTTACCTGGGGTGCGGAGTTTTTCTCTTTTTTTTGTTTTCCCTCGCTGGCATAGGCTGGGAGGAAGTACCTAGTTTACCCGGGGTGCGGAGTTTTTCTCTTTTTGTTTTCCCTCGCTGGCTTCGGCTGGGAGGAAGTACCAAGTTTTTCTGGGGGCGGAGTTCCCTCGCTGGCATAGGCTGGGAGGAAGACGTAGCCTCGGACGAGTAAGACTCTGTGTGAGCATCGGTCTGCGTGTTTTACTGGGCTATCGGCTTTCAGTATATTGGGATACTGTGGCTCACTGGTCGACAAACTAATAAAATAACTAAGTGTAAATAAATGTAAGAGTAAAGAAAGTGAATTGTGAATGTGAAAGAAAGTGGTTGTGAATGAAATGAATATGAAGGAATACGAGTTATGAGTTTGTGTATGAAAAGAGATGATAAATGCAGCATGTGGTTAATTTAAAATGAAAAAGTAAAAGAGGCGTGTGTTATTATGAACAGTATGAAGTAATTATATTATGTAAATGATTATTAAAGTAAAGTGCAGTATGATACGAGTTGTTACATCTTGGCATTGTGTCAAGGAACTACTTGCCCGCTATTTCTGTGGAAATGGTGGGAACTACCTGCCTTGGCATAATTCGCAGGGTGAGTTGGCATGATAGTGGTAATGATTAATGGAAATGAAAAATTAAGTAAAGTGAAGATGAAAAGTAAATGAAGTGAATTAATAACCAAGCTATCGGCTTGAGATGTGATGTGATATTATCCAGACTATGTGTTTGGGATGCGGTGATTATTACCCAAGCTATCGGCTTTGGGGTGTGATATATTATTGCCCAAACTATGTTTGGGATATGGAGTATAAATTGATAAGAATGAAAGTGAAATTAATGGTAACTTGAGATATAAGTGAAAATGAAAGCAAGTTTAATTCTCAATAAGATTGAGTAGTAACTAAGTGATATAATGAGATGAGAATGAGCTATAAAACATGCTTTTGATGCAATGAGAATAAACATTCTAATTAATGATATGTTAATGATGTGATGAAATACAAGTACCTTGCAAAGTGAAATGAGATGTGATGTTTGTGTTATACGACATAACTGAATGCGATATTCTGAGAAGGAATGCATATGTTTATGATGCTATAAAAACAGATAAACATGATGTTATTCAATAAAATAAATACTTGTAATGAGATGTTATATTTGTGTCATAAGATATGAATCAATGTGATTATAAGAATAGATGCACATGTGTATGATGTGATACTTAATATAATACAATAAAATAAATACCTGTATTATGAGATTGGTTATGAAAATGGTTATTAAAGAAAGTATGCTGTGATATGAGTTTGTGTACCTTGAAAGTGTGTCGGGGAACTACTCGCCCGCTATTTCTGTGGGAATGGTGGGAACTACCTGCCTTGGCACAACTTCCAGGATGAATGTGTGTGTTGATGATATAATATAAGTAAATGAAGTGCATAGCTAAATAGAGTTGGAGAAATGATGTAATAACATCATGTAGTTATAATCATATAAATAGTGAAATGCTGATATGATGATAATTGTGGAAAGATGAATATTCGTAATATGAAAATGTAAGATAAGGATATAAACGAGGTTGAATGCAGGTTGGAAAAGTATTTGATATAACATCGTATTGGTGATGTTGTTATGTTCAGAATTCAGGTTGCATCTTCTTATCTGAATGTTTGTAAGTTTAATTTATTATCTTTATACTATTTAATGAATTATTAGATTAATAACTATACTCACACCAGAAATGGATGACCCCTTAGTGTTTGGGGGGTTAGGGAGTCCCTGGACTACCCTAAATCCCCTACTGTTACAGGTCCTCAGCAGCACAGAGGTGAGGCGTAGATGTATAGGGTGGAGTTTTTATTTTAAAAATCTTTGTATAAAATTAGTTAGGTGAATAGTGAAAATTGTAGTTTAAATTGTAATTTGAATGTAAGAGTACCAGGATGACGATGATGAGTGTAGTGTGGGGTAGTATGGTATGTTCTTGACCCGTACCCATCTCGTTGTGGTGTACCCGGCCCTGTGGTAGATTTTACAAAGGTTTTTCTAAAATTCTTACCTCGTTTTCAAAGGAATTTATGGTTTTTATTTAATATTTGATATTCTGTTATGAATTTGGCCCCCAGAGCATGATATTTATATTGCCTGTGTTATTCTGCTCATTTTGGCCTGGGAGCCCATGATTATATTGCCTATGTTGTGAGCTACGGAATTTAGAGCAGAATTCTGTAAGCATTTTGTGTTTCGGGGCAGAAATTTCAGGGGAGACTCTGCCAAAATTTTATTTGAAATATACCTATCTTAGTTTATGTTTAAAGTGATATAGAAATTGAAAGAATTGTATTTAGAGGTTTAGTTTTCAAAAAAATAATAAAATGGGGTGTTGCAATAGCTTTAATGCAGACCAACTAAAATTCGGATCAAGTGTTCTACCAATCATGGATTGTAGAGAGTTGTCGTTTCCTACGGGCACAGTCATAAAATATTGACCATCACCTTTTCCTGCTGCATAACGGGCTAAAATTTTAATCTTCCATCGTTCTCTATCCCAATTAGTAACCTCATAAACCTTCTCTATAAGTTCTTCCATTGTTATTGTACGGGGTACCCAAATTATTTCGGAATCAACGACACTATAACAACAACCTATTTTTGGGTCACGGATAATCTCACCACCAAAATAAAGCCAAATAGGAATATCTTAATCCATACCTATACATATTTATAAAAAAAAATTCATTATCTACTAAACAAAAATGTATTTGATAAAATGATATACAAATCATACCTTGAAATGTATGATCAGAAAAGATGGGGAACTTTCGAGCTTCGAGAAGACGACGTAGTTAATGGGTTGATAATAAATCCACTATGTACATCCCCAACCAAACAAAAGCCCAAACATGGATTTAGGGTTTTCAAAGTGGGAGGATATATGAAAGTGAGAGAAGAAGAAGATGAATGAGAGAAGAAGAAGAAGAAGAAGAAGAAGAAGATCCTTTAAGATTTTGTAGAGTATTTTGAGTAAGATCTACAATTGGGATGCTAGGGTTTTGGATTTGGGTTCCGAAATTGGGGGAGAAAGAGAAGAGAGAGACACTATAAATATAATGATGTACCAATCAGCGATTGAGATTTAATAAAAGCCCAAACGACACATGCTAACCCGGTTAACGTGACTGGTTTAAAGAGTCGCGCTAACGAGATTAGCATGTCTATATTTGGGGTCTTTTGCCTACATCCCTACTTCAAGAGTAGTCTCCCATATTGTCCATCTATTACGCTAACCCCATTAGCACGTGTGGTTTAAATAGGCACGCTAACGGAGTTAGCGTGTCAATAATTGGTGGTTTTTTTGCAAACACCCTGCTGAGGGGAAAAGTGTTATCTCCTAACACACGCTAACTGAGAAAGTGCGAAGAATAATACTACGCGTGTTAACTCAATTAGCGACAGGGAGTTTTTGGTAATAAATTTTCAAACAGGGACAGTTTCGTAGATACTTACGAAAAGTGGGATAGTTTGGTAAAAAATTTGACAAATAGTTGGTAAGTAAAGCTAAAATAAACCATACACACAATGTCGTACGGTGTAGCATCAGTCTCAGCCGTCAAATCCAACTGGACGCGCATCTCAAAGCACAATTCAGAGCCCACGTTTCTTCTTAGATTTTTCCCAAATTAGGCCACTTTTTTAAACTAATTTTCAAAATACATCATTTTTGAAACTAATTTCGAAGATTGACCACTTACAGTTGGGAACTAAAGTTAGTTTGATTGTGAGGCTACAGTTGGGAACTGCGGCATCTTCAAAAATATATTTTTTCGAGGTCGTAGTTCCCAACTGCGGCCTTAGTTCATTTCATATTTGGCCTAAAGACTTTGCGACTGTTAGGAATGTGTCTTGAATACGCATGGTTCAGATTAGAAGAAGGTAAGATGAAGCACGGAGGTCGAAGCATCAAAGAGAGTAGAAGAAGAAAACATCAGCAGTAAGGTGTAGACATAGTTGCGGTCGACTGTCTCAAGTTGCGGTCGACCACACCCCCTGACCACAGTTGCACTGGGTTTGGCCGAGATATGGACAGTCGACCGGTCTTGTTGGACGGTCGACCGCCCACGTCCCTGTGTTCGTTTTTGGGCTTCGATTTCTTAGGTCGTTTCAGCCCAATCTTCAACTCCAAGTTAGATCGTATGGCTCCTATTTAGTTACTTCTTTTTCAGGTTATATCGGACGACTGGGAATCAAGATTAGACCTAGGTTTCTCTCTAATTCTTCTATATATATTGTAAACTCCTTCAATATGAGAGGTAGTACTTCATAGATTCTTTTCTCCATTGCAAAGAGAGGCTCGAAAGAGATAGTTCTTGGTGGGTGAGTTTAATTCCTTGTATTGAGTGAATCAGTAACTTCTTGTAATCTTTTCTAGTTGAATATCAGATCTCCCTATATTTTCCCCCGGATTAAGCAAAAGCTAACCGGGATAAATCATCGTTATGTTTGTGTTTGGATTGGTGGGTCTACTTGCTTGCTCAATTACTTCATCTCATCTCTTCGACTTCCTTATTGCTCTAATTAGTTCCGCTGCGACCAAAGATGTTTGTTGATGCCCTAATCGCAACAACTGGTATCAGAGCTTCAGGTTGCCGAGTTCCTTGGTTAAGATGACAGGTCACAGTCTTTTGAAGATCAAGCAGTTCGATGGAGAGATCAATGAAAGGTCATCCGACATGAAGGAGGATGTTTGGGAAGATATTCGTGAAAGAGCCATAAGTCTGATCCGACTATCCTTGGTGGACAAGGTCAACTGCAGATTTTTGGAAGAAACTGACTGATGAGTTTGTGGAAAAAACTCA